>JBBMOC010000024.1:2738897-3382587 GCA_037975185.1 Centropyge bicolor | reverse complement strand
GTGTGTGTGTGTGTGTGTGTGTGTGTATGTGTGTGTGTTGTGCTGCTATCCATGTGTGAATGCTGTCGTAGGAACAGGTCAAAGGTTACAGAAAGCTATATTTTATGTATGTGTGTGTGCATTGTATGGGTGGCTGAAAGGTCATTGTAATTATGTGAAGTATTTATATGTGTTTTGTGTGTCTTCTATATTTTACTGTAAAGCACGTTTGAGTTCGCCCGTGTGTGAAATGACGGCTCAGCGGCAGCAGGCGCGGCGGTGTTGTTTGCCAGGACTGTGCAGAGCGATGTGACATTTTCCTCGATTCAAACAGTAAAATAGAAAACAGAATATTTTATTGATGGCTCCCTTTCACATTTACCCCGATTCGAGTTGTTTTTTTTTTTGACGGGGATGTGGAAGAAGCTTGGGCAGCCTGTAAAATGTGTGGAAAAACCCTCTCTCCCCGCTCTCTTTCAGTTCCAGTTATTACATTTGAATGCAGGAAGGATCGTCCTCCATGAAACAGCAGCGCTTCCTTTTTCATATTTTACAGACTAATGGAAGCGTAGAAGTGACTATTGAAGTGTGCACCACATGTTTCCAATTCTAGGAATATTTTCACAATATGCAGGAGATAGATTCATAAATAACATGTAATGAAAATGTGTTTCCTTCTATCCTTTGGTCAGTTGAAAGTACATTGTGTTACTCTTATTTTGACTTCTTCTTCCTGGTACATTTGCGTACTCTGAGAAGCGAAGGGTAAGAAATCAAATAAGGGATCACATGTACCTCAAGACCGAAGGGAGGGGAGCTTGCTTGAACCAGTGGACGAGTGTGGTTCACCACTTTCTTTCCCTGCAGCACAACTGAATCCATGAATCAAGTTGATCAAAAAGACCAACAATAGGCTTTTGGTGTTTTGGTACAGCAGCTTTCATCCGCTTCCATTTAGCAACAGGAACAATGCTTTTTAGATTATTCTGGTCCAAGTGCCTCATGTTGCTTCATTGCTACCACAATGATGCTAAAAGTTGTTTTTTGCTGCTTGATTTCTTTGTGGACGTTCAATCACTCCTTAATTTCCACATTCAATCACTGATATAATTTAAAAGCGAGAGCCCTAGTCAAAAGAATGCTCGGTTTATTTTCCATCCACGTGCATCTGTTTTTTTTCCCTTCCTCCTCACTATTCCATTTCTTGGCCTTCCACCTGTTTTTCTTGTGTTTCTTAACAGGTTCGACTGTAGTTGCCCCTTGTCTTGCATGTCTTTAGTTCCTCCTCCTCCACTCTTCCACCTCTCTCTTCCTCCTCCTCCTCTTCCTCATCTGCATCCACTGACTCTTCTCCTCACAGTGTCTAATTCTGTAGGATGTCAAGAGCAGCAGAGCTCTAAAATAAACATCCTCTCTGCAGTCAAGGTAGTAATCACCCTCTCTCTCTTTGTCTTCGGCATTGTCTCTCTCCATGAATGCTTCCCTCTGTTTCTTCTGTCTTTCTAGATCTCTCTCTCTCATTTCTCTCTCTCAGTTTTTCTGCATTGCTTTTTTTTTTCTTTCATGTGAAGCTCACTTTCAGCCATAGTTGAGTTTATCTCATCTCTGATTATATTAATATGTTTATGATTTTAATAGCAGAGATGTGATGATATGGAAATGGAAAACGACATGCAACAAATGTCCCCATCCAGATGCAAACTGGAGACGTTATGTGTCACACTCATCCTCCAGGGGGCCCCGTCTCTGATTGTTTTAGCAGTCATTTATAAAATTATTGTTGTATGATAAGTGACATCTCTGGTGCTGGGTGCCTCTGGCTGCAGCAGCATGGCACCACATTGCCGAGATCACCTGTCAATCAAGCAGTGTTTCCTTTTCTTTTTGCCATTTTTCTTTTTCTTTTATCGCAGACCAACTGTTTTTCTCCAGTTCATCATTCGTTTTACTCCTGTTTGTTCTCAAACAAGATCAAGAATCTATGTTTGTGCATCCATGAGGTTATACTTCGACACATTGGTGCTTTTAGATCATTCAAAAAATCCGTCCTGGAGCCACGCCACTAGCACAGATTAAAAAATACCTTGCTTGCCTGAACAGGTGGAAACTGGCATGAAACGAGGATGCATTCATGTATTCATGTCCTTCCTCTCCTGTGGTCCTTCGCTACCCTCCCCTCTCTCTCCAAACCACTAACTGGATTCTATTTTCTGCCTAATTGGGCAAATGCTTGGCCTACAATGATCTGTGAAGAGGGAGGGAGGGGTGTGGTGTGACATGATGCTCTGCTGGCTTTGCATTGGATTGACTTGGCTCACCCTCTTCATTCGCTCACTCTTGGTAAAACCACACATATGCACACATTCATCAACCTCTGATATTATTCTCTTTCGTTTGCTTCCTTCTTTTCTAATTGTCTCGCCTTCACATCACATCCTGGCAACAAAAATCTGTTTTTGCTGTCCTGCTTCCTTCAGCTCTGATCAACGCTTTCAAATTGCGTTACATCTCTTTAATGTCAATCAGAACATGTTGGGTCAGACACAGATGGATTTTGATTCATTGTGTTTTGAAATCGGTGTAAGTTGAAGTGCACAGTTTTTTTTGCTTTTTTTCACAGTAGGAACTCCTAGTTAGCCTGCCTGTCAGATGTGGGAACAAAAGACCGGGGTCTTCTCACAGAGATGCAGCAGAGAGAGCGAGAGAGATACATCATTATCATCCGCTCTTCCTACAATTCTCAGCTGTGGCTCACGGCTGCTCCTCGTTCCACCTGCTCGTTGGAATACCCTCAGGCTAAATATCCAGTTGAATGTCAAGCAAAGAAAAAGCTGCAATTATCTGTTCACAGACTTCCTGTTTCAGATCTTTATTTCTGAAGTTATTTCACGGTATGCAAGTGCCCCTTTTTCCTCGGGAAAAGGTGTCGTGCTGCGTCTGTTACCCTGGATAAGACTCCTCAGCTTCATGTGGGTTTCTACCTGGTGCTGCAGCGTTTCGCACATTTCACACATGCAGTTCGTCACTTTGAGGCTTGCGTCACTGTGGATGTGTGCACGCAGACCTCAGACCAGCTTGTTGATGTGTCTGCTGATGGGGGTCTTAATGAATGAATGAAAGCACATGCCGGACAAATAAACAGGCTGGGAAAACACAGCTTTTATTATGGTGTCACTTTCCAGTCGTAGTTAGCTTCATTTGATAACTGTCACCTGATGTCAAACATGTACAAAAGATAACACATACATTCTCACAACATATGTACTGATATATTTCTGTTGGCCATTTTATTAATTTACAGTCTTTATCCTGCTCTCGCTCAGTGCCGTTCTGTCTTTAATGTCACCACTGATCTATAGGAACGAGTCAAACTCAACTAGATGCTCAATTGAAATGAGCGGAGGGGAAAAAAAAAGCTCAGTGTTAATATTGCAAAGACACAAAAGAGATGTGTGATGAAATTTTTATTTTTTCTTAGAAATATATTTCTGATCTTATTTTAGAGGTTAGGCAATGATGACACTCCACTTCAGAAGTGCTTATTTGTTACAATTTAGTGTTTCGGTTTGACGTTTGAAAGAGTGAGAGGCCTCATTCAGGAATCTCTCATGTGATAAAGTTTGTTCTTAAACAGCACATACAAGTGAACATACAAACCTTAAGCTGAATGAACTTGAAGTTTAAAGTGATGCTGAAAGCAACTGAAAAAAGAAGACAAACAAAAGCAAACTGCAAAATTAATATTGTGTTCACTGTAAGATCATCGTCATTTATACATTTACTTAGTGGTTCAACAACTTTTTTTTTCTTATAATTTGCCACGCTTTGCCATTTGTACATTATCAGCAGTTAAATATTTTTTTCCCTCTCTCGCTCAGACAGCTGTCTCACAATCTTTACGCAGGTCATTTTCCACAGGAACATCCTCCTTTGCATCACTCAACAGTTGAAGGTCACCTATGCATTTGCTGTCATGAGATGTTTTACTCTGACTCTCCTTTACGTCTGTCATAGTATGGCCCTGCTTTGATGTCACATCATGCCACAGCTCTATTATTAACATTTTCAAATTCTTTCCAGTCCCCAAACACGACTACCAACACTGTTCAATTAATTTTGTTTTCATCTGCTGATTTCCAACAAAAGCCTTTCCACGGTATGAAATTCTCTTTTTTCGCTCTTGGGTGACACCTTGGTGAATGACACTTTGCTACAAAGCAAGAGGAGGAACTGATCAAATCTCATGAACATGGCATAAATGTAATTAAAACGAGCGATTTACAAGGTTGTGCAGTTAAGAGAGTTTGGTGTATCTGAGCTGGAGGACTTGCGACGAGTCTCCACAGGAGGTATTTCAGATGAATTTTTCAGTCATCCGTCTCATGCACATCTGACAGAACCGATACATTTCTGCTTTAATCAGTCCACTATCTCCACAGGCCGCATTTTACTCACCCTGTATGTTGGGGAAAAGCGACCGGAAGCTTTTTTTTAACATGTTTAACTGCAATAACTGTATGTTGGCCACCTATATAGACACAGTGTAAGAGATTTTCACGAATATGAAAATGTTCTTGGATGAGGCCGAGACTCCTTTTCCTGCAGTGATGAATGAGAAATCCATCATGCAAGAGACAACTTTCTGCACCAACATTAGTCTCAATAGCAGAAAAATGCAATGCAGTCACTCGATGAAGAAGTGCACTGTAATGACAAAAGAGCAGCACATACGTTTTTTCTCGACCTTCTGCTTCGCCACAGTTTGGCCTGAAGCCGAATAGACTGAGTTTTGCACCTGCAAGTCGGTGTAAAGAAGAAGTGAATTACAACCCTTCACTGTTAAAAAAAAGACCTTTCTCAGCATCATAAACTGCTGATACTTCAGTAACCAAAGGTGGATTTTCCTTCTTATGTCGACTCATTGAGGTTACATTTTCATCACACGTGCTATTATGCTCTCTCAGATATTCTCATAGGCCATTTAAATACCGACAATAGGACTGTGTCCATCACAGTCGAGCTTTCAACAGCAGCCAAAAACCCATCAACCCTTTTTTCCACGAGGTCCCTCTGAACCATGATTAGAGGCCCTGTTCCCGTTTGAAGACTTTTTTTTTTTTTTGTGGGAGATATCAAAGCGCCGGTGCTCAAATATTCCAGGATGCCGTGGTTCGGATGTTGCCAAGATTTTCGTCGGAGATAATGAAAGACTATTTGTGATTAGTCAGGAGGAGGGAGCTGGGAGCTGTGTGCAGAGGCTAATGCGTTGCCATAAATAAGTATGCCAATGAGACGGTGTAAGTGGATTAAACTCGCTGCGTTAATGCCGCCATATGTGTGGAGCCATTTGATGTCTTGAGAAACCACAGACACTATGGGACTGATTCTATCATCATCTTTGCTAAAGCAGCTCTTAATGTGTGTTCAAACCCAAGAGGCTGCATGTGGATATGTAACAAGTACATAGAGTAAGGACATATGTACCCACTGTGGTCTGGTCTTTGAAGCAGGCGATACAGTATGTTCATTATTGATTATGTAGATTTATAATGAGGATTTTTTGGCTCAAGATACATTTCACTCAAGGACACATCGCACACATTCACTCAAATGTGACTTCAGGTCTGTGAATTGGATTGTGTCAGAAAGTAGAAGCAGAACTTGATTAAACTTTTTATTTATTCGTTTGTTACACTTGAGAGGGCTTTATGTTCGGCGGGGTATTTCAGAAGACCATATGGAATATTTAAAAGCGCAAACCTTGCTTTCCTCAGCTGAAAATTAGCATGTGGATCATGGAATGTGTAGCCCTCAACTAAACGCTGTGTAGCCTTCACTTCCACTTTGATGTGGCCTGTTTGTACAATGATGGAGCCATCGAAGTCCGTATGCAGATTTGGATGTGTCCATTGTTTTTTGTTCCCTTGTGTGTAGTTGTGAATTACTGATTAATTATTGCAAAAATGTATTTGCCCACTCACTCGGTGACACTGATTGGTTCCTTAATTACAGAGAACTTTATTTCGCTTAAAACATCTTCACACACAGAACTCCAAAATAAAATCAAAGAAGCTGTGATCTGTCCTCAATAAGGCATCATGGCCCAGTTTAGTCAGCTATAGAAGAAGCTGACATGCACACACATATAGACACACACACAACCGCACAACCACAAGTCAGGTGTTCTCTCAACTTGCAGAAACGAAGTTGGTTAAAAAAACTTAGATGTGCTTCTGTAGGTCAGACACAAAGTGCTGAGATAGCAAATCTCCAGTCCATTAGTGGCCTTGTCTGCTCCCATCTCGTCAAACCACTGTCATTTACCACATTCGGGTTCTTTCCTTTCGTGCAGCTGCTCTTCATACAGGTTACTGTATATCACAGGCTTTCAAAGTTTGTCTTGATAATGCCCCCCAGACCAAATAGAGACACCTGCATACATATTGGCAAAATGACAACAAACAGCACTCTCTGTTTGCAGCACATATGGATGTTCAAACAACTATCACTTAAATAATGAAGAAACCCTGAAAACAGCATGATTCTCAGCTAAGTTCTGGACCATGAGGAGCTATTTCTTATATTTCTCTTGTCTGTATCAAAGCAGATTTATGGACTTTTATTTTCTGATGAGGTGTTGCACTTAATCAAAAATAGACAAATGAGCATGGTCGACCTACAGTGACTATCTTCCCATAATGCACCTGTAACTTTCACCTCATGCAGTATGCCATTGGTTGTTCTTCCAAAGTCAAGGAGCTGATTGGATCTCATGTGTCTTTAACCCTGCTTTTACATCGGAGAGTAGTTTTCATTCAGGATATATTTGTATTTGAACCACTGTATAAAAATCTAGACACAGACACTGAGAAGCAAGAAAAGATTGGAAAAAGACATGGCATGCTTTCTCATCTCCCACTTACTCAGTAGATGTCCATTTAAATGATGGTGCATGCTTTTAGATCATTTATTCAGCTGTACTGTGAAGTGTCATTCCCTGATTTCATAACATTAACGATGTCTAGACGCGTCTGTCACCGCTGCTGAAATATGGACGACGAGACATTTCCAACAACCACAAGGCTTCAGCTGTCGCTCTCCTCTTAATGGCTGTCCAAAATGTCACATTTTTTTCCTCTGTTTGCTATGTAACCTAGATTGAACATGCTGACAAAACATCACTGCGAGAAAGAACAGTCACCTCAAAATAATAAAAAAAAGTCATTATTCACTTACGTCCATAAAAATGTGTTTGAAGTTGACATGAACACAAAATGCAGTAACAGTTCTTATCCTGCCTCTGACAGTTTATTGTCTGCACCTCTGAAAAGAATTAAAGTGACATCAAACGTCTTTCAAGAAGTTTAATTCGAGTGCCTTAAAGCCATATAACAACAGTCACTACCCTACGTGTCTATATTTATCTCAAACAAATTGCGGCTCTATGGATGGCAGCGTTGGTCATTCCACCACTGATCCACGCTGATATATCTCAACAACTATTGGAATGATTGTCATGGAAGTTTTTACAGACACTCATGGTCCTGAGAGGATGAATCCTGAGGACTTAAGTGATTCTCTGAAACCTCACATATGTTCTCACTTCTGCTCATCTGGCCAATCGCTGCCTGAACTGGAATGTTGGATTGTTCTGATTGCCCCACTGGCTTCTGGCTGCCAGCATCAAATTCAAAACTGCAACAGACACAGCTTCCTCCTACCCGATCTCCCTCATTGGGGTCGACACTCCCTCCTGCTCTCTGTGGTCGGCCAACGAAAGGCGCCTGATACAGCCACCACAACAGGGCCATAGGTTGACTCTTGTCTTCTGTGGTTCCCCGGAGGTGGAACAAGTGACCAAACTCTGTTTGATCTGCAGAGTCCCTCTAAGTCTTTAAGAAAAGACTACAGACCCAGCTCTTTACTGAACACCTTTGCACTTGACAAACTGCAAAAAAAAAAACCCACTGATGCATCACACACTAATTACACTTGAACTTTGCTTATGGCACTTACCCAGGTTGTTTTCTCCTGATGAGATCCTTGCTTGTGTTGTATTTACTCTCAGATGTACATCACTTTGGATAAAAGTGTCTGCTAAATGAAACTGTAGAATTGAAGGGATCGTCAATTTTGGAAAATTGTCTGATGCAGTTACTCCTTTTTGATCACTTTTCCTTTGAAGTATACTGGAGCTTTAAGCTTCTCCTTTCTTACAGCAGCTGCTGTTGTGGGGCGTTGTTTGACGCACTTCAGTCCATTTACTCCATTCTTGTTTTTTGCTGATAATGACAGAGCACTAATGCTGATCACGGGAACTTTCAGAACTATGTGTGCTTGCAAGGGAACATGCAGTTCAACATGATGCCGTAGTTTTGAAGTTCTTGCCGTGTTGTTTACCTTGTATTTGCTTGGCAAGTTCGTGTATTTGCCGACACACAGTAGCTACACATCCTGCATGATGCACCAAAACTGCCTGGCTATGTTTGGTGAAAGATCTCAGGGGTGTGTCATGCAGTAAAGTGGGTGTGTCTTGTAGTCTACAAGACAGCAGACAGACCCCTCTCAGTAGGGGGGAGCTGCGCCTCAGAACATGCGGTCGATTTTTTAAATCAATTTTTGTTTTCAGACCTGACCCAAGTCTGTATTTTTTTTGTGGTCGGGCATTTTGAAATTGAATTCTCGAAAGCTGCTCTGCTCTCTCTTTTGTCTCTGCACGTTCCCTGTTTTCTCCTGCGAAAGTGGAACCCATCTCCTGCTCTTTTTTCTTTTCTCCCTCTCTTTCTTGTAATAGGCTCATCTTTCCCCCCCTCTCTCACTCTCTGCACTCTATCTTTCGTGAGTCTGAATAAAGCAGCTAATGGTGCATGGAAATGGTGGCAGCACAGTCATGCCTATAGACAGACTCTCTTCTCCTCCGTTATGTGTTGCTGTGTGTGAGTGAAAATACACATTCGCAAGAATGAGAGGAAGTCATTTCACCCATCTTATTTATTTACTGTATCGTATGGCACTGTAAGGGCTTAATGACAAATATATTATCTTTAAAAAAACAAAACAAAACCGGTTATTACACAGCAGTGTGTTATTGGTGTGTTTTTCCATTTTTATCCTTTAGAATATTTCATAACTGAGTCCTAGTTGAGTTGGCTTCTCACAGGGGGAAAAGTCTGGAATAACTGAGCATACGGGTGATGCATCTGAATAAAGGTTTTGTGGACTTCACTGATATAGTGAAATCAGGATTTGCTGCTGCTGATGATTCACATGATGATGATGATGATGATGATGATGCTGCTGCTGCTGCTGCTGCTGCTGCTGCTGCTGATGCTGATGCTGATGATGCTGATGATGATGCTGATGATGATGCTGATGATGTGTCATACCTGTCCTCAGGTGTACATCCGCATCCTGGACAACGAGTGGAATGTGTACAGGCGCTACACCGAGTTCAGGGATTTCCACAACCAGCTGAGGACCCAGTTCCCTCAGGTGGACACCTTCAACTTCCCACCCAAGAAAGCCATAGGGAACAAGGTGAGCTAAAAGTTAACTGTGGTCTGTTTGTGTGTCTGATGGTTGAACTTTCTCTTTGACTGTGTGTCTCTGTCAATCACTTCTATAGAGCAGTGCTACATAAAGAATATATGTTAAAACATTTTTATACTGTTTATACTGTTGTTATATATTGATGTTATGTTGGAAGACTGAGGCTAAAGCTGCAACCCCATGGCTGGGGTTACTGAAGTGTAAAATCCAATAAAGAGCAGGACAGTTCTGCTAATGTTCTCTTACACTCTGATAGAGTAGTATTGAGGCAAGGCTTCCACACAGTCAGGATACACCATGCAGTGCATCAGCCATCTTGAATAGGCTTCGTTGAAAAGTCACAAAATAATATAGTAGGCTGATGAAATGCATCTTGGTCTTGGAAATAACAGTGTTTGTACGAGTGGATGTTAAATGCAGTATTCACACTTATGCTCTTGTGTTTTGGTTTTGGAAAAAAAAAAACACTCTCCAAGCTCTTTAAAAGAAGCTCTTACCTCACTCTTCATCTACAGGGGGCTGCTCCCGGTCCCCATGGCACCACTTCCCTCTCTAGTTACCAGCAGAACTCCCACCTCTCTCTCTCTCTCCTCCTCACCCCTCTCTCTCCTTTTCATCCTCTTCTCTTCCGCCTCCCTCCAACCTTTTGGAGATAATATGGCTCTGACCCCGATTCTCTGGCTGGTTGGATTTGACGCTGCCACAGCCAAAAGCTGTGGTCTGACTCCCCCACCTTCAAAGACACTGCGCTTTCACGGCTAGAAGCCAGAATGAACGCTGAGTTGCAGAGGCTGCAAATGGGAGAGGGGCTTTAGTGTGTATGTGTGTGTGTGTGTGTGTAGGGAGGGTCTGCATGCCCGTATGGGATCACGATGTCTGTCAAAGGTCTAGACAGTCGGTGTCATTGTGTCCTGGAAAGCTCTCTCAAAGCCCATTACTCTGCAGGTTTGTGTGAATTATTGGTTTTCACCATCTCCAGGAAGTCGCTGCCTTTGTTACTCTTTTGCCACATTTGAAAGCAGGAACACCACACACTGCTACAAAGTCCAACACACACTGAAGCCTCACCTCGCACTTCCTGTAAAGTCTAGCAGGTATATCAGAAGAACTTAGCACCAAATATTTTTTTTTCCTGACATCCAGGGGTTGAAGTTTCACCTCGCTGCTGTGATGTGAAGGTGCAGTCACGGTGGAGTCAACACATCTTTTGCCACTTTGCCACTGTTGTCAGAGGTGCAGCGGACTTGGTTTCACTGTGGAGACCAGCTTTCCTCTTCAACCATTTGTCTTCCAGTTTAAAACGAAAAGCTCTTTCTTTCTTGTTTCATCAGCAATCAACTAGTGCCCCATTTGACAAAAAGCCACAAAAGGCAGCATCACATTTCACAAATGATCACAAATTTCAGATACATTTGCGAGACCGAAAGCGATATTTAGGATTTTGTCATATCCCTATATCATCCGGTTAAAAAAAAAAAAATGAGCATGAGGAAATTGTCTTTTTGCATGCTGCAAATTTGCTGAAACTAAGCCGCAAATCTTTGACCTTGAACATCCATTATGCTTCTATTGTTTGTGTGTTTGTCTGTAATTAGCTACATCTTGTTCATCCTTATCTTTGTTTGTCCTGCGTTGTTCGATTGTCTCCTAATGTGTGAGAACAAATTAGCCAAGTCAGATCCCCTCTGCATCTAATGCACATGGCAAAAAAAAGCTCCTCAACCAAAAATATTAGCCTCTACCTCAAGAGTCTTAAATTCACTCCTTCTCTAACCTGACAATATTGGATTATGAGCAAAGTTATATTTGATTCTGTTTTATATTAATAATGCCTGGACAAAAAAATATCATACATTTTTGCTTACAGGTCTGGTCCACTCACAGACATACAGTCAAATTGGAGGAAAATTCTCCTCAAGGTGATGCTGTAGTACCCATCTAAACATCAATCAGCCTTTGGAAAATTAATTAAACCTCAACCATGCATGCTACGGCTTTGCCACTTTCAACCAAGTATGGACTAGGTTGAGAAGAATCTTTAATACACTGCAAACCAGTGGGTATTATGAAGTCCTTGAAGCTGTAAAATTAATTAAATTTAAATCATTTTTTTTAATGTAACTTTTTTTTTTTTAAATGAGCCGCTCCAATAGCAGAAGCTTTGGTGAAAACCTGCCTTTAAAAAAAAAACAGAGCTCAAGGCCTTTGGGCCTGACTGAAATGAAATGAGGGAACAGGTGGAGGGCTTTATAGCTTAAAGATTTGATAAGTGCCAGATTGGACAAGTATGTGTGTGTGTATGTTTAATGTGTGTGCGTGCATTCGGAACATGAGTTTTTCTGTAAACCTGAAGCTGCACGGCATAAAAGAGCAGTAATGCTGTGTACATGTGTGTGTGTGTGTGTGTGGAGGGTAAGTGTGTTCTGTTCCATCTGAAAAGCTGAGTGTGTCTCTGTGTGTACTATGTTTTTATGTCTGAAGTGAGTCTCAGCAGCAGGGAGTGTGTTTTTGTGTAGCCTCCTGTGTTTTTTTTTGTGTGTGTGGTTTTCTTAATAATCAGCAGGTCTGCCATTCAACGTTTCCCTGTTATTTCAATCCAGCCACTGTTTGTTTCTTGCTCTCTAGTGCTACATCCTTGCTTATCAGTCTGTATATATGAGCCTTGAACGAGTGATTAATTCATTTGTCAGCTTGCCTTCATTGGAGTTTTGCTGCATTACTGGGCACATCACCACCAACTGTTGAACACTGGAATACTGCTGGACTCTGTGAGTGCTTGTGTGTGTGTGTTGCATTGCCTTACAGTATCTCTAGTGGTCAAAAGCTGCACAAGGTAACTTTCAGTTTTGCATACATTTCTGATGCAGTGCTCATTGAAATGCTCAGTTTGTTCTCTGTTTTGAATCAATACTGAATTTAAATGTTGCCAGGCATACATCATTCAAAACTCACCAACAAGCGCACTTACTTTTGTGTCTTTTAAAAGGTACAACTACATAGACAATACTCAAAATATGATGATATTTGATGATGATAAATGTATTTACTTCCAACCTCAGTTGACAGCTTCTTAAAACGTTTAGCCGGGGACTATGACAAAACCTGTGTTGATAAAAGGTGTCGCTGGGTTGTGTCTTCTTTCCCAGTCTGTTTTCTCTTCCTCTCTGTTCATGTGTATTTGTATAGTTTTCTCATCTCTGTCTCTTGCTTCTCTGTCTTTCCGCCACTTTTCTGCTTTCATCCATCCAAAGTGACACTTTCACTACAGAATATACCAAATCCAAAGCTGACTTTGATACACACACATACATTAAACACACACAAGGCCTCTCACTATAGCGTGTGCTAATCATGGAGATATGTTAATGTTAGGAACGGGTTACTTGGGTGTGATGTGAGAGGAAGAGGCCTTCAAAAGCCTTTTAACAGCACCGTGAATATCAGCTCTGCCGCGGTTCACTCCGCTAAGGATGAAACACACAAACTGTCAGTGGAGATCAGGTAGCGGGGGAAATGTGTGCGCACACACCCCTTACTAACTATATTACATGCCAAGGACTCTCTCAGTTTCATCATCACACACACACACTTCCTAAAATGAGTGACAGCTCAGAGAGAAACACAGCTGTAGCTGTCAAAGAGCATCTGCTTTGCTATGGATTTAAGTCATTAGGAATCATATGGAAGAACGTCATGCACATACCTATCACATGCAAAAGTTAACCTTCACACACACACACACACACACACACACACACACACGCATTTCCCTGGCACCTTACCCAAACCTTAACCATTAAAACTGAATGCCTCACCCTAACCCTAAAACCAAGTCCTCAAAAAAAAGAAAAAGTCAGGACCCATCAGGACAAAGTTGAGGTCCGCACGGAGACAGGAAGTCCCCATGGGTTGGTGTACAGTCCCCACCAGGATATAAAACCAAACACACTTTTGTGAGATTATCTATGTCAACACGTGACTGACTTCTCATGCAGCTTGCATACCAGCGCCCTGCAACTGGACTGTTTCACTCACCTCCTGCCTCGGTTGGTGTCGGGACTCATCACTAGTGCGGCAAGTGGAGGTGAAACACAGAGGTGTAAACCGGATCTGGGCTCAGCTCCAGCACTCTGTACATGAATCACATGTTACATCTGACGAGACAGGAATTATCACTTCTCAATGTTTTCAGCCTTTTCCCAGTCAGGGACACTTTTGAATCTCTAGTGAATATTGTAGTTTTCCAAGCCATATAGTAACCTTTAATATTATAATGAGGGGAATTTTATTTTAAGCAAAGCTTGTCTTAGTTTTATTAATATTTCCATCATTGTAGAGTTTGCACTGATATATGCCACGACTACTTTTTACTGTATCATCTGCCTGTATCTTTTCATTATTGTTGTATCCATTTACCTCTTACCTGCCTGCAGTTTCTGGGTGACATGAAACGTGCCAGGAGATATTCAAAAACGACTTCAGCTGAAATGCAGAATTGGACTGGAGAACCATTAACTTTGTCCATGTTTATCCTGCTACTGTTTGAGTTTACATTGACACCTTATTTTAGCCAGACTGGAATCAGCCAAATTTTACAAGATGCCAAACGAGTTTTTTTTTTTTGTCCCTGTAAAATTGGATCCACTTTCTCCAAACAAGTCCAGGGTTGTAGGTTGAAGTAGACAAGCTGCCATAACACAGTGGCACCTCTCCTGCAAAACTGCATATAACACTGTAATCTATATACATATAAAGGATCCTGTAGAACCATTTATATGTTGAATATATCATCAAATGCAATTCAAATATAATAATCATAAATAAAACTTCTTGGTGAATGAGAGTGTAGCACATAGATCAGCAACTGGATTGGTCTTTACCTCCCACTCCCAGCTGTGGATTCCTTGTTTTTCTCTGGTTAATCATGTGATCACTTGAGAGATTCAGCACAAGAAGTTGAGTTAGTCACTTAAATGTTTTTTTTTCCTTTAAGCGAATAACTTTTTCATTCCAAACGCGACTCTTTGAATCATTTCTAATTCTCAGAACTTTGATAAACACCGGCTCGTGTGGTAATTTCATTCCTCTGCTTTAATGAGGTCAGAACGATCCACGGCTTTTCAAGATTGATGGTGCCTCGACTTCACCTTGAACAGCGAAGCAAAATAATGTAAGGAGTGAATAATATGAAAGCTTAATCACTGCATTTTTCTTGCATACAATTCCAAGTGGAATTAAGTGGAAATTGCTGAAGTTTGAAATTGTGTTGTTGACAGTTGAGAGACGTTACGCTCATTTATCTTCTGCATTAATGCAGGATGGATTGCGAGATTGAAACATGGAGCTGAATTTAAAAAATGGCTCATTTAAAAACATTGAGCAAATCGAAATCTGCAATGTAAACATTTTTTCAGATTTTGGGAATTATGACTCTCTCTGTACACTCACCTCACCATTACAGATAATGTCAGTATGTGGCAGAATCCTTTATTAACTGTGGTGCATGTAAACAGAGAGCCCTAAGCTATATAAGTAGTTGTCATGTAAATACCATTGAGAGTGAATCATCATTTGGATTAATTCCATTTAGAAGGAAATTGGCTCATGTCACAACAGCCGGTGGCAGAGTTGACCCCTGACAGTGTTAGCCGTGGCCCTGTGAGGCCTCGTCACCTTTGTCTCTTTTGACTCATTAGTGGATCTGCGTCTCTCAGTCCTGTTAATGAGCTAATGAGACTGTCTGTGTCTCCAAGTGCTTTAGGCCAGACTGTCCAGCTGTGTAACCTAACAATACGGATGATGTATCACACACACACATGCACATGCAGTTGCACACACACACTGGCTGTGACAGCTCTTAACCAGCTGATTTGTCAGGGGCCGGGGGCCGGGTCCGGGTGTACAGGCTAAATGTTCCCAAGTCGTGCCTGTCATATTCGTCCTGACGCTAACTCAGAGACAGAAGAGGGGGCAGAATGATTACATCAAAGCCACGTTGTCGTCAGACCCCCAAAGTCCAGCTGTCAGGTTTTCTCACCGGGCCGCACCTCATCCACATTTTATGGCTTATGTCCAACAGCGTTTTTTGTTCTCCTCCCTCAATATCAATTTCTCTCATTTGCCCACTTGTATCACTGTCTCCTGTCGCGCTCTTTCAAGTCACTCACCCCCTTTAGGCTTTGATAAAAATCGCTTCATTTTTTTTGGTGCGGCTTTTATCTCCCTCTGTTTTTTTTTCTTTCAAGGCTGCAAATGGAGACGTTGTAGATTTCTTTTTCCCAGAAGCTACAAATTTTTTGAGACAAATGGGAAATTCTTCGGTTTCGATGCCGTTTCTTCCGCAGCTGTGACCACTCTCACTCTCAGCAGTCATGTAAGACTGAAGTATTTTTATTCTCTCAAGGCCTGACGTCAACAATTGCAGACTGAGATTTGTCAGCAATTTTTGCACCTTATCTGCCTGCAAACGCAGCCTCACAAAGCTGCTGAGCTGCGTCCTAGAGGTCTTGCTCAGAAGAAGCAGGCTGGGCCCCGACTGTGTCGGTGCTGGTGAGCAGAGGGAGAGAGAGCATTGCTATTGTCTCAGTTTGATTTCACTTCTGTGTACCTGTCTGTTCTGATCACTTTCAACTGGATCAAGTTGCTGCAGATGCAAAGCCAACATTTCCTGCTCTGGCCTCACCAGCAAGTGACTGTAATTATGAAGTAGCAATATGAAAAAATAAATGTTCATCACCAAGTCAGCCGAGCTTTGTTGGTGGTGCTACAGACATATTTGGTGCTAATTAGTCAGTGAGTCATTATTAAGTATGGCAGGGAGGAACATTATAAGCAGTAACAGCCCCAGTGAGCTGTTAGGTGAAAACGACTTTTTTTGCAAACCACCCAACATTTCTTTTTTTTTTTTTTCTTTTTTTTTTAACCTTGCTTTGCTGTGGAGTGGAAACACTTCAGGGGATGGGGGGTCTGCACATGGCTCAGCTCACAGTTTGGAAAATGGCCGCTGCAGACTTGATTTAGTGCTACTGAATCTGACTAAGTCATCAATTCCACTTTTGATTTGAGACTCTGATTTAGGCTTCAGTCTCTGTTAATTCCAGTTTGTGGAGGTCTGGGATGCTCAGAGGGACCTTGGAGGCTCACATGTTAGATGATGCATAATTTTAAAGCAGAAATTCCACATTTGGGGAAATGCGCTTATTAGCCTTCTGGCAGACAGTTAGATGAGAAGATCAATACCACTCTCATATCTGTCAGTCTGTCTCATGCAAAGAGTCGGCTTAGCTTAGAGCAAAGACTGGGAAAAACAGCTGTCCAGTGCTAACAAAAATTGGCCTATCAACACCTTTAAAGCTCACTAATTAAAACTATATTCTGTTTGTTTAATCTGTACCAAAGCTATAGTGAAAATTTCACAGAAATTTTGCTGTTTTCTCTGAAGGTGGAGAGCTTAAGTGATCATGATCATCAGCTAATCATGTGCTTAACTCATTTAAATTAATATAAGATATAACAGAAATGCTTACTTAAACAGGATCACATTTATCATCATCATTCATCTTCTTAAATTTCCTTTCCGAATAGAGTTGTGTCTGAGCTTTCTTTACCAGGCTGGAGATGTAAGATGGCAGGTTTTCGGTGATGCTGATTCTCAGGGACCTAAAGCTCTTCACCTGCTCCACCTCAGCTCCACTGATTCTGAAATGGACAATCACCTCCTTGGTTTTGTTGACTTCAGCAGTAGTTTGTTCTTTGTACACCATCCTGCAACTGTCGATTTCCTCCTAATAGGAATTCTCATCGTTGTTTGAAGTGATGGTGGTGTCATCTTCAATTTTTCTCAATGTCGGGGATTGCAGCCATGGGTGTACAGCGTGAACAGAAAGGGGACCGAGCACGCAGCCCTGGGGAGCTCCGGTGTTGAGCATGGGAGTGGAGTTGACAGCCAATTCAAACAATCTGGCGTGGAGGAAGTGTAATTTAACCATCTGTGGAATGCTGAGTTTGCCCGTAAGTTTGATGGAGGGTATTGTGTTGAATGCTGAGCTGAAATAAACAACATTCTGATGTAGGTGTTCCTGTTTTCAACACGTGTGAAGACTGAATGGAGAGTAGTGGAGGAGGTTGTCTTTGATGTGCTGGAAAACCTTTTTTTTTTTTTTTTTTTTAAAGCACTTCATCAGAATGAGTGCCACAGGGTGGTAGTTGTTGAGAGTGAGCACTACAGACTTTCAATGTACAGGGATGATGGTGGCGGTGAAGCAGGTGAGAACACTCTCCTGTGACTGATGTGTTAAAAATGTGAGTAATAACACCAACTACCTGGGTGGCACATTTTTACTACATGTGCCAGGGATGTTATCAGGCCCAGCGGCTTTATTCATATTCACTCTCAGCAGGTTCTTCTCATATCCACAGTGGATCCTGACTTTGGCAGGTCCCTCTGGAGGTGGAAACTTTACCGCCTTTATTGAGGAGATCAAAGCGAGAGCAAAATGTGTTAAGCTCATCTGGCAACATGGGTTCACACATGATGATAGTGCTCCTGCTTTTGTAGCCTGTGATGGTCTGAATCGCCTGCCACATATCTTTGCTGTTGTTGCCATTGAGGTTTCTTTTCAGTCTCTGCTGATGTCTGACACTTTCAGTCTCATTCCGGCGGTGTTTTATGTTTCCTGATCATGATCGAAAAGCAGGTTATTTGACTCTGGATATATGCCTCACCCCTCCGTTCATCCATTCTTTCTTGTTGGGGGATGATGTTATTGTCTTTGTGATCACCACATCATCAACACATTTGCTAATGTTGCTTTTATGAACATGTGCATGTGTCTGAACACTGAAAACAGTAATCACACCAGAAAAAATGGCACTTACACAACTACCGTTTGCCCTCGGCACTCACCCCATCTGCGCTTACAAAGAGAAAGAATGAAGTGCCAAGGCTGCCCTGATTAATTAATCAGAAACTACAAAGTGAATTATTAACCAGGCTTAGTATGTTGTGTTCACATATTATGCAATATACATGTTTTACGCTTTTAATTATGGCGAGGAGACATCGTGGAGGTCTTGTATGAGCATTCCTGAATTGCCTGTGATGTTTTATGCATGGCCCGGACCCGCGGTGTGGTGCTCCTTTTAAACGTGGCGCCGAGAGAATGGCCCGTTCAGCCTTGTTCGTGGTCCGGTGTGGGCTGACTTGGTGGAAAGTGTTGACCTTGTTTTGTTGCCGGCGTGCACTGACGCTGTCCGCTCTCATTTGATTCAAGTGTACTGCTGGTTCAAATCAGCACTCAGGTTGATGTCCCGTTTTAAAGTGGCGACCGGGGAGGTTTTTTGTTGGACTTTTTTTCCATTTTGACTGCATATGCAAAACTCAGAAACTTTTTTCTCAGAAAATACCCATCAGACACTGAGGGCCAGATTTACATACACCAAATGTTTGCTCACAGTCTGCTTGTTATACGTGTCTGAATTGCCAAGACAGCAGCCTATTATGCAACCAGCAAGTTTGGCCTGGGACTTCCATTCCATGCCATCTCTACGCCACTCCTGTCTCTGTAAAAAAAATAAAACCAAAAAAAAAAACCACAACAGGAATATATATCACTGTAAACACACAGCCAGTTTAGAATCTCAAGCGGGATCGAAGGCTCGGTCAAAAGCATCGATTTTCTGTTGAGAGAAAAAAAAAAAGGTTGATACCATAGGGTGTAGTTACTCTTACTTCTGAAAGTGTTTTTTGTTGCCAGGCAACATTTAGTTCTTCAGACGTGCTGTTTGGGTTTTTCTCACTCCCCCAGAATTCAATGGCTTAAAGCTGGCAGCAAATTCACTGAGCAGTTGCGGAGACCCTGATACATATGTGACTACTTTACGCTTCTCTTCCATTGACAGCTCCCCTCTCCTGCTTATCTGCTCTCTCTGAGAAGTGACATTCAGCTCTGTGTGTATACTGTATGTGTGTGTGTGTGTGCGCTTGTGCATTCATACAGTATATACATCCAGTTTCTATTTCTGCCCGGACATGAGCATCTCATGATCCCATATCAAGGTACAGTCCGTGCACATAACCACAAGGCGAACATACGCTGCATATAGAAACGTCTTATCTTTCAAAGCCTCGTATGTGTGCCGGTACAGGAAGGGAGGGAGGGGAGGAAACTAGGAAAGAGCAGTGTCGATATAGCTGGATGCAAGCAGACAGATGTGAGAGGACAGAATCAGCCTTGTACCTGCATCAGTATGCCACAGTGGTTTCTGCTCTGGCCTCTCGTTCCTCTCTGCAAACAAGAGACAGCACCTGGCCTCTTCAGCCCTCCTCTCTCTGTCTCCACTGGAGGATGAATCTGTCATGATGTCCATTAGTGTTATTACCCCTCTGACATCCATGAAAGCAGTCAGGGTGTCCCTTATTGTGTTGACATAGCATGAAACCCAGGCTGACGTGCGCAGCCTAATCTGACACATCAGATTTAAGCGGTCCTGGTGTGTCTATTTTACCCTGCGTGAGGCAGACTTTAGTTATCCACTCTCACTCCCCTAAATTTGCACACTTATCCACTACTTGGGGCAACAGTGAACCTCTTATCTTCTCTCCCGTTTTAAAGTTCCTCTCTGACCACTGTACCTGCATATCATTTACCAGCTGCTTGGTAGTGACAAAATGGGAACATGCTGAACCGTATATATGCGGCCAAAGTCAACTGATGTGCCTCTGTGAGTTGAATTTATGGAGATATTGAAATTCTTCTCACATTTTACACTTGTTGTTGTCCACAGCTTTATTTGGATACTTAGTGATTGTACTCAGCACTAGAGTACAACATTAGTGAAGGTGATGAATAAGGTTGCATGCATTGATAGTTTGTAAAGTTTATGTGCGACTGTGAAAACTTGTGATGCAGTGACCCTTTTTACAGCTCACAGAGTTGTGAATTTTTTTTCCTCAAAGTTGTTTCTTGACTCCTTGACACCTATTCAATTTAAGCAAAACCATGAGTCATAGTTCTTCTGTACACACAAAGTCCTACAGGACACATGGATGGTCCAGGGCCAGAATTCTAGCCCATTCCGGCAGAGGCCTGGGTTTTATCCCAGAAAGTGTTATCAGCAGCTTTTGGTCTCATTCGCTGATGGGAAGCCAGTGAGGGATCATCTCCTTGTTGCTGCAAAAGTAAATACCAGTGCTCATGACAATAGCATGAAATCCATGCATTACACCGTCTGTGGTCTTTTCCCCTTTGTTTACATTGACATGCATGGTCTGCTTGCTTTGGTATTGTGGAGTTACAGTGTTACAAAGGATACAGTGGACACAATGGCGTTCTGTTCTAAATAGTAATAGTCAAAGTAAACACAAATAAAAACACTAATGAATTCCCTGATTCTTTTAAAAAAACATTTTTTTATTAATTGAGACAAAACTAATAGGCTCTAAATGTTATGTTGTTTTTGTATCTCTTTATAATGGATGTTGTATTTCATATCTTTCATAGCTGTTATGGATTGTATTGTCTATCTTGCCGCAAGCCATTTTTCAAATTAGGGCCAGTTCAATCTTGAATTTCATCATTATTTCAAATGCATTTCGACTAGTACAAGTGTAATTGTCAGCGCTGCTGGGCAGGTAGCTCGGTGAAAACAAATGTGAGAAATCCCCCAGGGTTCCACAGGTTAACAATTTATAAACCAGCAGTAATTTCATTGCACTTGTTGATTAATACATTTGAACCTACATCATTTGTTACCAGTGTTTTAACAGTGAATTGTTTTTTTTAACATTGTGGATACGATGTGCAGTATTTTATTAAATATTCTCCCTATATTTTTGTCCTGGATTCCAGCCATTCAGCTCCATTCAGAGTTTAGCCTTCTCACATACAAGAATCAAGTTTGTATTTCAAGACAAGACAAATAATTCTCTTGGGTGCTGGGATTTTAGATCAAAAGAGAAGCAGCAGTTTCCAAAGCAGGAAAATGTTGGCCTCCTACAATAGCTGTTTGTTCAGTCCCAACCACCACAGTGTAAAATGGAGCATTGCCCAGCCTTTGTTCTGAGCCTTGCTGGACACCGATTAGCCATGCTAGCACCGGCCATGTGGCTCCATGCCTCTGCCTCCATAGTTGCTCAGTGGGGGAAGTCTGGATCTCAAATGTCTGGTTTTTCTTCAACATCTGCAATCAATGACAAAATAAACTTAAATACTGAGGTGTGTTAATCCTTGAATATACATGTGTGGAGTGTTTGTCATGGGATTTGGAGGCCTGGTCATTGGCAACATTATGAACAAATCAAACATGCATTATGGGACAAATTACAGTGCACACCTATGCAGGGTTTGCTTGTGGCACAGTAACAAGACAGTCCTTCCAGAGTCACAGATCTTTAAGTCACAATATGCCGCTTTTTGCCCGGAGGCAGCGTGTGTTTGTGACACCATCCTCTGCACTGGGCAGCTCACACCTCGATAAATGTCATTCACCCTGATGAACTATCTAACTTGAAACACCATTTGGCCCCGAGGCTGAGGGAAGCAAAATATATACAGACAGCAGCATCGGAGAAACTGTCAACACAACCAAAGTTTAAATAAAGTGATGATGATGTTCATTGAGTTTTGGAACAGGCCTTTTAATTTTATATTACTTTGTTAAAGTTAAATTGCTAAAGTTTTAAACCAACACTCTTTTTTAATCAGACTTATTTGGAGGAGAAAACAAAAATAAATTGTACTATCACCCAAACTGTCTGTCATTAACATCCATCATGTTGTTGAGCGTGAGCACAGTGTTCCTCTGCAGTGAGGGATTATTATCGACATTTCAGGTTTGTTCACTTTCAGTTTCAACCTTCAGACCTGGTCGACACAATCTCGCTTCGCTTTTGGCTTGTTTACAGCCAGTTTGACTGCTCGTGTTTCTCGGCCCATCACGCTTCGCTGTAGCGCTGCTGTTGTGTTCCTGCCTCTCAGCGATGGGTTTGGTGAGAACAGTGTTAGAAGAACACACAGAAACAAATGCTACAAAAACAAAGCTTGAGTTGTAATATATTGGAACTACGCTTTAACCCTTTATAGGGCACTCATTGAAATACTTTGAAATTCAAAAATTCAACCTTATAGTGTTATTGGAGGACATATTTCTGTTGTAAAAATGTTCACAATTTTTCACTTTTGTAAATTGTGCAGAAATTACCAAAAATAGTCACTTGCCTGATAAAGGGTTAAACCTGCAAAAAACATTGGTATATTATCACCTTTTAACTTTTTAACAAGCAATTACCTATTACAGATATCCAGCAGATACAAAACAACATTAGCATTTATCTACACTATTCTCTCTCTTCATTGCTCTGTTTTGGTCTCCACCACCTCCTCGAGGGAATCTGTGTGGCTCTTTAGCGGCCCCCTTGTGTTCACCAGCTAATCAGAAACGTGTGGGAGATATTCAGAGTGTAGTGTTTTTTTCACTGGAAACAGCTGCCTGTTGCATCTGGAAATGTCACTGTTGGGAGCAGTGAGGATGAGCCAGTAAAGCTGTGGTCTGGAAAACCAAAACAGTTACCTTAAAGAGGCTATAAAGCTCCATTAAGCTGAAGGGAACTGCAGATTGGGTCATAATTGAATTGAATTACACATTACACAAAGTCACGTAATGCATTGTTGATGTAAAATATTACAGACACTCTGATATATCAAATTAATTTATTATTTAAATGCGATTAAAAAGTTGCATGTTGCCACTTTAACCTCAACCTCCCATTTTATCCACAACTAACCTTTTCTTCTCTCTCCTTCCCCGCTCTGTTTGCCTCTCTCTCTCTCTTTGTGTCTGTGTGCAGGATGCCAAGTTTGTGGAGGAGAGGAGGAAGCAGCTGCAGGGCTACCTTCGCATGGTGATGAACAAACTGATCCAGACACTGCCGGAGTTCACAGCGCGCCCCACCAAAGAGACCCTGCTGTCTCTGCTGCCTTTCTGTCTGTAAGTGGACACATACAGGCGTGTTCGATACGGCATCTGAGCTTTTGTGTTAGCGTAGCATAGATGTGTGCATGGGTGGGAGAGATCCAGGGAAGAGGATGCCAACACGTGTGCGCAGGTGCAGAGCTCCTGTCTGCGAAAGATTGATGCAACCTTTCAGAAATTGGAGAGGAGGAATCCAAATGGAATGTTATACTAGGAAAGAAAATTGGGAAAGTAAATATATTTGTAACTTTGCTTATATGTTCAGAGCATCAGATGGAGATTTGTCGCTGTGTTTTGTCCAAAGCAAACTCAAATATGGTGAAATCCTCATTATTTACCTCTTTTAAAAAAAATGCTCCCATTGTATGCTCACACAACATCTAAAAAGGACAAAGCGTCTGTGAGTTTTTGGCACTAGTTTTTATTTATTATACCGATTTAATCTAGATTTTCAGAAAGAATTAGCTGCCAGGGCTGTTGTGGTAGTCGCTGTTACAGGATACAAACAGGGAAGATTAATGCCACTGAAAAAGCCAAATCCCTTGTAAACAAACATCACAGTCTCCCTGCGTTTTCCACTTCATACGCACATTCACACATATATGTTCTCTCACACACACGCGCGCGCGTTCACACACACTCAGACCGAGCGAGCGCGAAAGTGCACGACGCCTCGGCTGCCCACCTACCTACAAGGCTACATCTGAAAATGAGACATTCCAGTCATTTCCTGTCAATAGTCACATCGGTTTCCACTTACTGCGATCAGTCAGCGAGCGTGACCTGTCACACCGTCTGACTGGGATGTCGTTTTTTTCTCTCTGGAGACATGTGAGTCATCGCGCTAAGGCGACAACAACAACAACAAAAACAACGACATCGCTGACATCGAGGCTCTTCACTTTGTGGCCTTGGTGAATGTGGAGAATATTTGTGTACTGTGGCGTCTTTCAAATAAGTGCAACCACAAGGAAAGACCTTTCACAGAACTGTGATAGTAGATACGTGTTTTCTTATAATGAATTCAAAGGATTAACTACCATCTACTTATTGTGAGTGCTTTCAGGGAAGAGATCTAAATAATTATCCAAGCTCATTTTGCAACCATGCTAAAATGCTTGCACATCAGCCTGTGGGAGTTTTCCCAGATACATCAGAAGGAAGACAACTTAAACCAAGGTGTGCTTTTTTTTATGGTACCATATTAGTATGGCACAAGACAACTCCCCTTCTACATTATGTATGACGTGTGAGGTCCAGTTGCGGTCTTGACTAATAATGCTCATAATTAATAATTTCTTCCTGAGCTCATTAGAGAAGATCAGTTGACTCATACGCTGCATTAGAGGGCAGCATGACCTGCTGTCAGCAATGGTGAGAGACAGTGTTTTATTTAAGCATCATTTCCACAGTGTACAAAGTAAAATTCCCGCATTCAAAATTTTGCATAAGTAAAAGTACATAAGTTTTACCCTGAAAATATATTTGAGCTGCCAGAAGTAGAAGTACTCATCATGCAGAGCGGTCTGTTTCATAATCATGCATATTATATTATTTGATTATACAACCCTGATTCCAAAAAAGTTGGGACGCCGTGTAAAACAGAAATAAAACAAAATGTGATAATTTGCTAATACTTTCTGACGTACACTCAATTAAAATTGTAAATATCTGCTTACTCTGAATTTTAAAGGCAGCAACATGTTTCAAACAAGTTGGGACAGGAGCAACAAAAGACTGTGAAAGTTGTGGACTGATCCAAAAACACCTGTTTGGATCAGTCCACAGGTAAACAGGTTCATTGGTAACAGGTGATAGTATCATGATTGGGTATGGAAAGTTCATCCTGGAAAGATTTCATTTGTTTACGTCCCATCATTTTTTAAAATCAGGGTTGTAACTATGGATGCATTCATTTGTAAGCAGCTGGTAAAGATGTAGATGTATAAAGTAGTGTGAAATTGTACTTAGTAGTACTACAAGTAGCTCATCATTCTACTTACAAACAGTGGTTGAGTAAATCTAACTCCACTGGCCGTCAGTCATAGGGATGTGATTTTCGGAGATGTCCAATGAGTTCACTAGTTAGTCAACATGATTTTTGTTTCTTTTCTAATAAGTCATTGTGAATATGAAACCAGACCTAAACAGCTAAAAAAGGGCATCATTCCTTTTCTTCGTTCAGCCCAATTCAACTCAACTACAGATGTGAAAGAACAGGAATCTATTGGCTCAATGATCATTTGATTATTTTTAACATCAGTGTAATAAAGAAGTGTATAAAAAAGTCTGGGCTTATCGGGGAACTTTAGAACCAGCTGAATTTGACAGAATTGTTACAGAAGTATGCTTGATTACAAACTTAATGTGTGGCCAGCTGTTCAAACACCAGTAGTGGAAACAGAACTTTAAAGGCCCCGCACACACACACACACACAGAGCTGTTTTCAATTACTCCGGCCGATTAGACCCCTGTTCAGGTTGAAGCAAGGTGGAACTTTGCCGGGAAGAAACTTGATTAATTCAATAGGAAATTGAATTTTAATAACCTTTTTTCAAAGGGCAATAAACCGAACAAGTATCAGCATGATCATTAAAAAAAAAAAAAAAGCAATATTCCATATCATGCATAAGTCGAGATAAATTCAAATTGAGAGGTGAGTCTACAAAAGGCAGCAGTCCAGTAGAATAAGAGTACAACACTGACCCCGTGTAAACCTCCAAAGCACAGACTGCTCATTACTTAGTCTGCCCGGAGAGGCTTAATAATCCTGTCTTTCTCATATCTCTGAGCTGAAATAGAAACATTTCTATTTCACGTCTTTGAATGGCATGAAATATTGCGGTGTCAAGCCGGCGAAGTCTGCTCGAGACTTCATCACATTACTTGCTTCTGTTCCTCCTTCACTGAAATATTGTTCCTCAGTGTCTAATATGTCTCCATTCACATGCACATCTACTCTTATGCAGTTACCGCATGTGTTTGGGATTGTGAACGCCTGCTTATCTACCAATTACCCCTGACTTTTATCCCGGGAACTCAGCACGTTCACCATTAATCAACAGCAAAACAACAGGAGACGTTGGCCAAGCTCTGTTCTACTCAAAGCTGATGTTGTGGTTCAGAACTGTAGTGACCAAAAAGTCACCTCGGGAAAAGGTTAGCGCTGAAGTTCAGATGATGCACAAACAGAGAAACGGCTGCAGCAGCTGCAGAGGAATTTGATCTGTACATCACGTTAACAAGTTTGCACAGCATCATCTTGACCCCAACATGTTGCACAGAGCTTAGAAAACCCGTCTGTGTTTGATGAAGCTTTGTGGTGACGGCCGACAGAGAGTTGATAGTAGATGACTTTTACTTGCATATGCAGGTCTGTCTTTGCCTGCTGTGATCTGCACTGACGCTGGGATTCTCACCGCCGTGACTCAACGGAATTGCAGCTGACATTAGATCAACACCGATCAACATACCATAATATACCTGGCTGATGTGTGTAAAGGCATTCAGCACTCTTTAGTTTCAGTGTTGCTCTGCTGCCCTGTTGATGTTGTCGTGATGTCTTTAACATGATGTTACTGTTACTAATCTGGACTCCTGTTCAGTTGGGATGATCAAACCTGTGCTGGTCCAACATCTTCAGGGGGATGAAAGCCTGATTAGCCTGCTCATTAGCTTGACTGAGTGAAGGAATGTAGAGAGGATGCAGGGGTAAGCGAGTGCAGTGATTGGCCCTAAAAGGAAACCATACGTTGTTTGGTTATGTAACAACTGTGACTGATCCAATTAGGAAAAAATTGAATACTATCAGTTTTCAAATTGCGGCCAAGTCTCAAATACTAGGCAGCACAAACAAATAAAAGCCTGTTGCTAATATAAGCTGGGTAAAAAAAAGGCATAGAGGGGGTAGAAATTAAGTTTAGCTAACAATGATTAGCATGGCAAATTCAGCATGATTATTATTTCCATTTATGGCCCATTTCTACTGCATACATGGACATTAATGAGCTAAATACTGGATCTGTTTTACTATGAATGTTATTAATCTACACCCACAAACTAGCAATGCCACACTATTTGTATACAGTTAATTATCCTCTGGACCTCCATGATGAAGCCTGTGAAGGGTGGAGAGACTCGAATGTGGGATGACAGATGTTCCAGTAAGAGAATTTGAAGCCAGTGGAGAGAGAATATGGCAGGAAGCAGTTTAGTGGGAAAGACAAAGGGAAGGAGACAGTGCAGGACGGAGCGAAAGAAATCTGGTCTGAGGTCTGAGGAGGAGACAGAGGAAGACAGATTGGGGTTCAGCAGTCCTGATCTCTTGTGGAATCACTTGGTGCTCAAAGGCCAGATGAATCTCAAAACTCCAGAAAGACAGTGCATTGACCTAAACGCCTCATGAAAATAGTCTGTAGTAACTAGCGACGTCATTAATTATTGTGTTATTTTCAGTGACAATATTCCTTTGATGAAGCCACAAAAAGTTACTACATTCCCTTCAGTATCAGCTTGAAGTTGAGTCATTCAAAAACTATATTACATTCCAGTTGTCTGGTGGGATTTTGCATAATTAGCTGCTCAGATTGATGTGAGTTGGCAGAAAACTTGCCTGGAAGGGTTCCCGTTGCTTTGATTTTACTTAGCAGTAGCTCGACAAAGGCGCTGACACCAAGCATTGCTATTTGATCACAGTGATCTCTTACACCAGATGTTGCTGTTTGATCACAGCGATCTTTTGCAGATGAGATTTATAGTTAAGTGAGGATGACATCTTGTACTTTCAGAGGATCAAATGACTGCTCCCAGAAGAAATGATATCTACTGTAATGTATAGTACAACATCTGTCAGACTGCAATGAAATTTGGTGCCTGATGTTCATGGTACCCACAGGATGAATCCTAATGACTGACTCATTATCTCACCTTTCAAAATTCAAAAGCTTAACTCTTTTGGCAAAATATCACAACATCTATTTCATGGATCAACAACAACAAAAAAATGTTATGCAGACATTCATGAGCCCCAGAAGCTGAATCCTGCTGACTTTGGTAATCCCGCTGAATTTTACTGAAGCGCCACCATGAGGTTCACATTTGTGATAATTGAATGCCTCAACAGCTACTGTCATGTAATTTGGTATAACTCTTCATTTCCCCTTCAAGGTGGGTTTTACTTTTTGGCTTTACTGATCCCTTCACTATTTATCTAGTGCCCCCAAACTTTTAATTTGTCCCATAATTCGGTTTACAACAAAATACCTGGAAGACTAACGAGACTGCGTCAGCCTCACCTGTACTGTCTTTATTCTGAATTACCAAAAGTTGATGTTTGTGTTTGATGGCCAACACACTGATGTATTATGCCTCTCACTTCTCTGAACTGGCTCGCTGCAGTTTTCCTCACCTGTCAGAAACAGCAACCTGGTCAGACCTCTGTCTAGATTTGCCGCCGCTTAGTATGCAGCTCGACTTCCAGCGCTCTTATGGTTTACTCAGAACGCAGAGTACACACACTCAGTCCAGTTCCAGCCTTATTGACCTGCCGCCTCGGAGAAAAAGAGGTGTTGCAGACCTTTGTCTCACTGTCAAGAGCAGTTTGTGGCCTCCAGAATGAGGATGTAACCTTTTACTGTGGCGTCCTGAGACGCTTTATCTGTGTCTACCTGTACGCATGCATGTTGGTTTTACTCCAACAGAGTAAGATGTACTGTGTGTGTCAGAGAGAGGAAGAGAAAGGAAATGCAGAGGGAGTAATTTACTATTCAGAGTGCCCCCCCACCTTTTGCTGTTAGACAATCAATTTGATGCATGCTTGTGTTTCTGTACCAGTTTACTCTAATTATGCTACTTTGCAGCCAAATTATTAATATTCCAACAGTGCCTGGGAAAGTTATTATCCTGCACAAGTCAATATCATGTCCAAATGGGGGGACAAGCACATGCTGAGAGTCACAGAAAAAAATCTATAAGCCTAATTAATTTAACACATTTAGCTACTTTACCCAGTTTGATATGAATAAATGAGACGGCTTGCAGTCTCAACTCCACATGCTGGCCCCAATTTAGTCAGATTTTTTTTTGCTGACGCAGCTCCCCGTCGCATCGCCGCTTGGCTGACCCTGGTCAGATTCAGATTGTGCGACTGCTCTTGATTGAGTTTGCCTGGTGCGGCGGAGATATGGGAATAAGTGGCGCTGGAGCCATTTTTGCGCCAGAGGAAAAGGAGTGACGTTCGCCATATTAACAACGTTGGGGATGGTCCCAGATTGGCTCGTCACACCGTTCCCCTCCAGATGCTGTTTGATGTTGATGGTTGCGACAGGAATGCTTTGCCGCCATACATTTTTCATACCTAAGTTTGAATCTTGACTTACACATACAGAGCTGCTGAGACTGTCTGTTCCATGTCTCAGCCTACTTTAACAGGACGGAGCCTCTCTGCCCTCCCTCTTTTTAGGTCCTGCTGCCTCACAAACAAACATATGGCTCGGAGCGACATTTTTAGCCAAAGCACCTCACCACGAGCGCATTCATATTTAGCACATGTTGTCCGAGTGGGAATCAAACTCCAAACACAGGACCACCCACATGTCCCAGATAACCTTAATCACAGCTCTGTAGCAGCTGGGGCGTGTCATTAAAGAGGCCAGTTGGACATGATCGCCAGGAAAAATGCCCTCTGCCTCTTCACTGTTTTGAATATTTATTGAAAATCCGTTTGTCAAAGAAGCACTTGAACTCACCGCTCCCGTTACAGAATCACCGCAGCATTGCAAGCGGCAGGTGAGAGGTCACCGTCTTGGGGGATGACGCGCTTCAGAAGAATTCAGCGAGAAAGCATTTAACTCCAGGCGTTCAATCTCTTTGGCTTTTCATTTCCTTCCTTTGACAAGTGCCTCTCATTCATCCTCACAGTCATCAGATAAGATGGGGGATCAAGGGTTCGCGTGTTGAGAAGACGAGCGTCAGGGTAACTGGGGCAAAGATGTCATCGAGTGGCCAGGATGATTTCCTCCAGAGGAATAAGAAGCTCTAAACATCATTATAAGAACAGAAATTACTATAATTCGATGCCTTATGTTGCAAATAATGGCCTCCTGTGACGGGGGCAGAATAATTAGGTTTGTAGATGTTGAAAGAAAACAGTGGTACTGCAAAGAATATCCAAAGAATATACCAAAGAATATCAGGAGCTAAACTGTAAAATTACTTTATAATATTAAAAGAAAGTGATATTTTCCGCTGTTTTTCAAAGTCCCTCCCCTGAACAGCTATTGCCCAATCGTAGCTTCACAACACGCCCGTCCAGATGTGGATTTCTCCTCATTCTCCCCTTTCACAAGTTGCACTGGGTAGAAGCCAGTCCTGGAATCAGATTTATTCTGTTTGCAGCTCTACTTTATATTGGATTTGGGGAAGATAACAAGCACAACACCAGCCACTGTTACTCATGGTAGAGTCCAATTAGTCCTCACCCTGCAAGGCTTTTCTCTTGTAATGTTAAAAGTGAAGATACACTGTTAAATAATCTGAACAACACAACAAATATGCTGTTTCTTTCTCTCCATGTCCTCCTGAATTTAGGAACAGGTTGAATTTTTGCCTGAGACATGTGTCTTTAGCCTCGGTCAAGTTTTAGTTTCAGACCCCTTTTTCATGAATAAACTGTGTTTTTAAATGATTCATCTGGACACAATAAAAAGTTCACTGGAGGCGGGAAAATCAACCATCTCTTGGGACTCACATTGGATTGATAAGCCAGCAAGTCACAGTTGATAATATCAGTCATCTTTTCAGTTGCATGATAATGCTAACTAAAAGGAGATAAACAGTCAATTAGATAAGTTTCCATTTTGCTCTACTGTCTATTAGACATTAATATAGAATAATTCAGCGTATTTGGTTCATGAAAACTTCTCCTTTGCTGTTTTGAATCATGTCAGATTTTCCCAGCATAACTCCCCTGGCGGAAGGGAAATGATGCATTTAAGTCTCCAGATGCAGCATCAGCGTTTTGTTTGAATAATAAACTTGGTGACAACTTCACCAGATGCTAATTTAAAGTCTTTTCTCCTCCTTCCTGCTGTTATCTCTCACCCAGAGACACACCCCAGGCCAACGACGGTGTAGCCAAGACGCCCCGGTCCAAAACGTCATCCCGCTTCCCCAGACTGGGCCGCAGCCGCAACCAGGAAGCAAGACCTGAACCCCAGAGTGGCGACCTTTAACCCCAGAGCCTGGAACTGCTAGATCCCTCACTGTATAGGCTGAGGACAGCTGTGTTCTGGACTGTGACAGGGGCTTACAGTGTGAGGGCATGTAACAGACCTTCAACCCCTTCCAGATAAAAAGCCTCAGCTGAAGAGGAGAGATGGATGAGTTCACATCACAGGCCTCTCCAGGAGATATGTAAATGCTTCTGTTCATTGCCTGGTCGAGTGAAGGATAAACGACTCCCCCGAGGCTGCCCATCAATGGACCCAATCATGCAGCACCTGTTACCTCACCGAGAGACGGGAAGACTCTCTGTAAACTGCACACGAACTAGTCCGAACTGCTCTCTCTAATCTCAAACACAATGAGATGACGGGGACGTGTTGTTTTTTTTGTTGATTTTTTTTTCTTACTCTGCTCAGTTTTGTAGTGAAAGTGTATCATGGTCACAGTGCCTACAGTGTTTTGTAGCTGCTTTCCTTCTCTGGGTCAGGTGGGGAGGGGTGTGTAGAGAGGTGAAGAGGGGGTAGATTAAAGTATTCTCTCGGGGGATGAATCTTGTTTTTCAGCTAATGTGTCAGCGTTATTGTGCCATTACATTTTAGATGACGATGATTCACAGTCTCTGAACAATCACTGGCGTGGACCACCAGACAATGGGCATTCCTTTTTCCTACTTCTAATATATTATTATTATGGCTGTAGGAAGTGTAACATATCTTGAAGGGTATTTTGGATTTTGAAAAGCAGGGTTGTATGAGGTATGTAGATACCATCAGACCGCCCTTTCTGACAGGGAACTGAATCACTTTCTTCAAAGCCACCACACTCCCTTAACAAATACAGGAGTTGCTGGTCTAACGCTGCCTCGATTATTAGTTTGTGTTAATGTGCGACTTTGGTGTTCCAAACTGTGTACTATAAGTACTTATCTAGTTCACATAAGTTTGGATAAGTGCCTCATACAAACCCCACTTCAAAAATCTGAAGTAACCCTTTAATGTCACAAGGGGATGCAGTAATTATCAAAACATCTTTTTAAATTCCACATAATGATCATATTAAAGGATTAGGGTTAAGCACCACTGATAAAACCAACATCTCTTGAGGGACTGTATGAAAATTATTGGGGCGGGGAGGTGGGTTGAATTCTATATTTGACGTTTTGAAACAGCAAGACTCTCCCTGGCATAAATAATATCTTCTTTGGACCCCTCCACTTGACTTAGTGAACAACCTGCAACATCCTTCCTCTATTATCCCCCCCCAAAAAAGAATTTAAGATCATTAAATCTAACATAAACCCTAATATTATTTTAGTGGCATAATAATGTTCACACTATTAATGACATTTCCAAATTTAAGGGATAACCTAACAAAAATAAATATTCCAGCTACATTGTTTTAGAAGATAGATATGCTAAATAAAAGACTAAAATTTAATTAAAATAAAGGCCTACTTTATATGACAGGTTTACATTTTTTTTACTCTGTTTTATTGCAAATTAAGAGACGGGGAAGATGACTGTTGGCAGACATAACATTTAACCACCGATATCAGTAAAAATGTGTTTTATATTCACATTACTTCTGTTTTCTAAGCTAGTTGATAGTGATATGAAAAATTAATGAATTAATTTTTGCACTTGTGGCAGACTATTTAATTAATCTTGCAAGCAAATGCTAAAATATAACTATATAAAAGACCATTTATAAAAGAGCTCTTCCATCCTCCCTTCAGTAAAAGGAAAAAATGCATAACCTGCTCCCTTTTCTGACCTCCCCTCCCCTTCTAATAATTTTTGGACAGTCCCTTATTGAGAACGTTCATAAATAACAACAGATTCTTGCTCTCAAAAAATGTATTCCTCATGTCCTCATGTCTTCAGTCAGTTTCAAATACCTGCTGTGATGTGTTTGATAAATTTATCTCATTAATGCTTTTCAGCAGGAAGGAAGGGAAACACTGTTTTACCACCACAATTAGGGTCTTCATCAGAGGTCGGCTGGCTATACTGACAAATCCAATGTTTAAAAATTGTTCAATTATTGTGTCTTAGCAGGATTTCATGCAGCGTTATGTTGCAAATGAATGTTTTAACGATGACTAAACACTTGAAGAAAAGCTGCTTGTTAGAGTGCAAGGAAAGGGCTGCCGAGCATCAAGTGTGTGTAAAACAGAAGCTCATGCATATGTATGGTTTACCCAAGAGTAGTCGGAGACTGCGTTCAAACGAGGAGCGATTGTGTTAGAAGGGTTTCGGAAAACTTGAATCAAAGGGTCGGCTCGCGAAATGGTAAACACCGCTCACCGTCTTACGAGGGGAGCTGAACCAACGGGGCTTGTGGGTTTTAATTAAGATGTTATTCTTACACGAAAGTGACCCTCACGAGCATCCAAATACTGGTAAACACTTCACATTGTTGTTAGGAAACTCTCACAGGAATGGCGTCAAATAAATTCTGCCTGTGGTCGACATGTGGTGAGACGACCAATAAGACGTCGACATGGAAAAAAAATACAAGATACGGCATCAAAACTTAAAATAATTTCACACATTGACATTTTTTTCTTTGTGTGTAAAATGGCACTGCTGCTGGCTGCATCCTATCAAAAACATGTAGAGTAACTTAAACATGAATTTCTGACATTCTGTTTTTAATTAAAGACTATTCTTTGCTGTGATACAGTAAAACAGCAGAACTGGTGATATTTTAAGTGTAGCACTGCCTCGTATGCATTAAAAAAAATCAGCCCGTGGCATCTTACTATATCTGCACTGCTGAAGAACATCATCACATCGTCTCTGTGTTATAACAAGTAGCCTTTTCAGAGACATCTCTTTTACAGTGAAGGTCATTGTGTCTCTGGAACCACTGTTGGGTCTCTGCACAAATATCGTATGTGTGATACTGTTCTGCACAGTGGAGTTTTTGACCACCACTACTAGTAGCACTGTGGGTGTTTATGTGGGTCACGAGCACCACATCATACACAGTCTTGTTGCTTGTGTCACACTAGTCTGCTTATATAGTTGATGGCTGTCACGTGCAAAGAAGCGTTTCGATGCACCGACAAAGGAAGGAAACCTGAATGTAAATGATGCAGGGTTTCAAATATTCCAAAAATGAGCTTCACAAATGTTTTATGAGGAAATGCATTCAGCACATTTGTTCAACCTCGATGTGTTTCGGCGAGTAACACCGAATTTGAAATGAGCTGAAGCCTCCACAGGGAAGCAGCCGGAGACTTTTTTTTTCGTTCCAGATAGCTGAAGAAGGTGCTGATCTTTTCTCTCGCAGTTGCTAAGCACTTATTCAAAACCGGTCGGGATCAGGATTGTTTTGCTAAAAGTCAAAAATGTTGTTTCTTCTGCGGCTTAAGTGATAAATATCTCAGGTGCTGTCGAGAATACACAAAGTACAAGCGCTTCATTGACATTAGCGACGAAAGTAAAAGGGGGCAACTGGTGCTCTGTGGAGAGCTCCTGGTGGCAGTGCAGGTTCACCTTCTCTATCTCGGGGTAGTTTTACATGATGTGATCACAAACGTCTTTTAAATGGTTCCACGTCCTTCCCTCAGAATCCACCTGACGACGAATGAATCGACCCTCACCGAATTTGGGGCACTGTAATCAGAGCGAAGACGAGCGGACGGAGCGAGTCGAGTTTATTGAGATGCAGCCAAAGTGTTCTCTTGCAGTATGCCATGTCTGTTCTTTGCGTACTTTTCTGTCCTTGCCTTAGTCAGCAGTCGGGCCTTATCTATCAGTGTCACAGCGAAGAGGGGCTGAACAATAAAGTACAGCGTGTACTCTACAATACCAACGCCTCTGTGTCAGTGTTGTCATTGTTGCTTCCATCTGCGGATGAAGGCAAAAGGTCATTACGCTGTTCTGCTGCAGCTTCTGCATCAGTGCACATCAGTATGCATTTACGCATTCATGCACGTGTAGCTACATACAGTAGGTGTGTTGAGAGTCATTTAAATACAGACAGTAGGTGTGTGCTAACACGTGCATGTGTTTATATGGAGAGATGAATGCATCATTGCTTGCATATGAATTCTATGCATAAATGGATACTGCGAATTCCATCTTCGGAGCATCTGCGGCCCGCCGCGCATCTGTTTCACTTGTCGAATGCTTATTTAACCTTCACTGCTCCACTAAGCAGTGTTTCAGCTTTCATTCAAACCACACAACCATTTTGGGAACGGCTGCAGGTTTTTTTTTGTTGTGTGCGCTGGGTATGCTGCACCGGGTCGGTAGAGAGAACAATGACGAGGGTGTACAAAATGCTCATTGTCCATTGACCAGAAAATTGGTTACAAGCCCATTTAGGATGTGGATGGTTGCTTTTGGCAATGGTGGACGATACGAACACACACACATACACATACACATACGGACAGCTGGCTGCATGAAAGCCAAGTGCACAGAGCGCTGACACAACACATCTCTGGCACTGATTCTATTGTTTTAATAGACTGGATTAGAATGGTCTGGCTCGGCTTTGACATTTATCAGTTAGAAAAGAGCTGAAAAAGTGCAGCCAGCATTATCATTATATTATGTAACTCTTATAATAAGTCCTCTAATAAGTTGGTAGATTTGGTGTGTAGGAGGAGATTAGAAGGTCAGAACCAATGGGGGGGACAAGTCTGACTTCGAATCAGCCACCAATGCAAAACACCTGGGAGATGCCTGGAAAGCAACGGTGCAAGGATGAATTGTTTGATTCCTTTTCATTGGCACTTTGTAACAAATTAGAATTTCTCCATCCAACATTTTGTCCATAAATTCAAACCTGAACTGTCTAGATCAAGAGAAGAGCGGGCTGTCCAGAGCCAGAAGAGACTGGCCAGCTGGGACGACCGCCATCAGAGGAGAACATCCTGTTTTGCACCAGATACAGAGTCGAGTCCTGGGGGCGTGGGTGAGTCAGACCTGTTCCTCTCGGGCCAGGATGAGAGACAGCCTATGGAGACAGTGCGCTCACATCAAACACGCTCTGAGGTTGTGGGCACAGTAGGTCAAAGGTAGGTCATGTTTTTCAATGTCCTTTACAAATTATTGATTCACTCACATTTAATTAACTACAAATATTATGGTAAATGTGTGGCAACTGACTTGAGCACTTGTTGCCCACGGGGGCTCTTTTTCCCTGAGTTGATCCTTTCAGGCAAAGCTTCCTTTGAGACCATGTTGGCCTCATTAAGCTGAAGTTATTTAGTCAAAGTTATACAGTTGTGATTAAACTTAATGCTGTAGTTGCAGTTTGAGTATCCTGCTGACTGAGGCATAATACGTATACAGCCTTCTACACTCACACACTGACAGGCGTGATTGTAAATCTTGTCATGTCTTCATCTATCAGGCTTGATTTACTGTTTGTATGTGAACACCAGCAAGTGTAGCTAAAATGTGTGTGAATTTAACTTAGCCCATCATTTATCAGTCTACTCAAAAAAAGGACCTAAAGTGAAAGGTAAAGTAGAAATTGTTGACTTTTACTCCTACGTGCAAACTCAAGACTAAAAGCTATTTATCTTTTATGACTAAAAATGCTCCTTAATTGAAGAGCGCTCCAGACTCTTGCGTTGCTTAAGAGCGGATCCTTGATGAATGCAGTGGAGAAAACAGAGGTGAGCACCTTCTGAGATGTGCTTCAAAGTGAAAAAAGCAAAATGTATAATTCAGGTGAGGTTGTTTGTGCCTATTACTTGCATGTAATTTGATGGTTTGGTTGGATGTTACACCTCTTTCATTTTCTTTTCTCTTTTAATTCACCAGCGTTTCATACATGAATAAAGAGGCATGGAAACAAAACTGCCACCACTAGAGGGAGTCGGTCTTGAACCGAGACCGTCCTTGTGGCGATGTCCACCAGTTAAAGCATGAATGCATTTACCATATTTCACCTCCTCGTCCCTGTCTGCTCTGTCTCAGCCTTCTGCCTCTCCTTGAAGATACAGAGCTCCTCCTCGTCTCACTCAGCAGGACTGTATGTAATTACCAAGCTCTTACCTTTGTGTGAGGAACATCAAGGAGACGAGGACCCTAGTTTAAAACAAGGTCACTGTATAAGCAGCGCTCGTATCTCCAGGAGACACAATGCCGGCTTGGCATCAGGACGCATGTTCATTATAATGATAAGGAACAGGCCGACGTCTCAGGCCCCCTATAGACGGCGGGCCCTTCAGAAAGGAGCCCCCTCATAGATTAGTAACAGAAATTAGCATGTATTATGCTTACGTATTTATGCTCACTAGGAGGGTAAAGGCAGATGTTCCTCAGAGACAGAGGAGTCTCCATCTTTTCTGCTGAGCTACATCGATCTGAAATGCTTATGTCAGTAATTACAGTAGCTTTAGCCTCTGCTACTTTTGATTGCTGGGGCATTTTGCTTGCTCATGCATACTGCGGAGGATACTTTTCAACACCCCGGGTTCCTGATGCAAAGTAGTTTGCAGTAAACAGCAGTGCACGCTTAGGAATAAAAGGAACTTTGAGTTACAGGTTTGAAGGATCTTATTCTCGTATTTTTGTCCATTTTGACTCTTGGTTATGATACTGACATCTTACTCACACCACCTCCACTGTAGAGGTCACTTGCCTCGGTCTCAGCTGAGGAGGATCCATCAGGGCAAAAGGCACAAGCCTCCTACAGCTTTTCACACATTTTTGATTTCCAGTTCATTTTTGAATGCAGCCAGAAGTAAAAATTAGTAGAAGGTTGTCACCTGGAAATCTAGAAATCTAGACTGCTGTTAATAAAGTGATGACAGCATAAAATTGATTTTGCGTCTTCATTATAAGATGGCTTTAATTCGTCTTTGTAAATTTGATGTCGTTGAAATGTAGCTTTGTGTTGCAGATCCCCTGCTCATTATCATTGGATCACTGGTGCAGCATCCGGCTACCAGCTGACTAGCACCATCCAATCACAATCATACAAATGTTATTAGTTCCACAATTTGCATAACCTTTGTAATAAAAGGTCAATTCCTGAACAGAAATGTGTCTCTGAAATAATGAAAACCAATGCTTTGCAGAGATGAGATATTTAGGTCACCTCAACAGCAGCACTGATTATAGACTCTTTTGCTTTATTGTGGTCGTAGAGCAACTCAAACATACTGTAATGATACCAAAACTAGTGCTCTGACCTGTATCTACGCTGCAGAAGTGACATACTTTCCTCAAATAAGTGACATCATCTCTGCTCCCGGTGTCAGTTTTCCCAGCAGCCTGTATTTCGGCTCCGCTGTTTGTTTTCTTAATTTTCCCCGGGCTTTGAATTATTTGTCAGGAAACGAGCAGCGCGAGCAGTTTTCTGTCGTACTCGCGGGCTCCTGTTCTCCAGCTGGCAGGAGTTGAATTGAAGGTTTTCGCTATATTCCCTGCAGATGGTGAAATTCTCCTCCTCTGCACCTTCAACACACAACACGGCACCATCTCAATCTCTGCCTATATCCTCTTTTTTGTCTCTCTTCTCTTATTCTCTCACGCTGCTTTTTTTCACCTTCCCTTCTTCTCTGTCACCTCTTCCTCACTTCCTCTTTCCTAATTCTCTTCCCCTCTTACCTCCGTCCACTCCTCCCCTACAGGTTGCCCCCTTTCATCCAGCCCCTCTCCCCCCTCCCTTTACTCTGATCCCCTCTATCCTCTCTTCATCTCCCAATTATCTCTCCACCTTTATCCACCTCTCGCCGGCTTCTCTCCCTCTGCCTCTCTCACACCCTCCTCCAATCACTGCCTCAGCCTCCATCCAGCTCTTGTCCCCTCTGAGACTCAGCCTGCTTGGCACATTGTATTTACTCAGCCCGTCGCTGGCTGCCTCTGTTTATTACCTCGTCGGGTGCTGAGGCGGGAGAGATGGAAACAGTCGGCCCCCTTCGGAGGATTCCCCTCCCTACTCAAGCCTGTCGCTGAATCTTAAAACACCTTGTTGGAAAAAAATGGATTCTTTTTCAATGTATTTCCATATGAAGTGACAACTCCTGCTCTGTTATGTCAAACAAAGTTCACCTGACCTGATCGGAGCGAAGGAGGAGGTGGATCATGAAAATGGATCACCGAACAGAGGAATACATTTCTGTTGTATCTTATCTGAATCCCAAGATAAGCTGTAATGGATTATGTTAATTAATATGCTATCAGTTCGGAGGAACATGGGAAATAAACTATGTGCTTTATCCCTAAGCTGTTTAGAAACTTCTTCAGCATTAAGGCAACATGCAGCACTGTTAACATCAACTTAATGAGATAAGGGATATGCTGATCGTTGCCGCGTGGGGGCCCAGATAAGAACAGAGAAGGAAATAAGCAGGTAGCATGTTAATTTCAAGATGTAAACAGGAAGGATGGACTGTTCAGACTTCCTCCATCGTGAAAGCTCGGGCCCGGTCTCCAGCTCTTCCTGTAGAAAACAAACATTTTGTCAGGGAGTTCACCTTCGTTTTGTCCTCTCATTTGACTTTGTTTGCTTTACCTGCAGGCCGCCTTCTCCTTCACAACGCAATCGGATCCTGGAGTGCGCTCCGCTAGCCCCTCAAAGCTATCACAAACTCTCACAATAGCCCGTGGCGCTCTTTTGATCAACCCAGGAGCTTGATGCGAACACCTCGAGGTGCTGCTTAGACTGAAGCAGGGGAGGAAACGCAAGGTGAGCGGTGGTGAGATAGAGCCTTTTAAAGGAATATATCAGCTCAGACGCTGAAGTAAAACCAAATACTAACTTCATTTAAATAGACTGTAATATTCCAATATTATATTTCAATAAGTGCATTTACTCAAGCAGTGTACTTCAGTACAAATTTGAGATACGTATACTTCAGTAATTCCATTTTCTGTTACCTCACACTTTTGAATCCACAATATTTTATAGGGAGGTATTTTTCGGTAACACTTTATTTGACGCCTATCTCTATAACGCATTATAAATCTATTTATAATGCGTTATAATGACATTATAGCACTGTATAACTATAGTTATAAGCACTATAGCAGCAATAATCATAACACACTATAAAGCATTTTATCATCACTTATAAGGTCAGGTATTATAATACATTATAACTGTTGGCAACTCACTGACAATTCCCACATAGATAATGCATTATACATATATTTATGATATGCTTATAAACGTGTATAACTATCATTATAAACACTCATAAATCATCATAAGGCTTTATAACAATGAGCATAACACATTATAGAGCATTTTATAATGGCTTATAAGGTCAAGTATTATAATACTTCATGATTGTTGGTCCCTTGCTAACTGATTTTTGTTGCAAGGATCAAAGGGTATTATAATTATCATAGTTGTCATATATTAAAACTCTTTATAGTGCATTATAATCACTGGCATAATGCATTATAATCACTAGTATAATGCGTTATAATGTGATTATAAGTTACTCTAAATGGTCATTGGATGCTGTGAATTTGTTTTGTTTTTGAAGGAGTCCCTTTTGTTTATCAACTTAACCACTCACTGTGAATGTGTTAAAGTTTTTTTGAAGGAGTCACATTGTTAATAAAAATAAGTTTTGCAATGTTTTGTGTTGTTCTTGCATAGATTAAAAGATGTGTATTTTTCTTCAAGCAAACCACTTATAGTGACTTATGACCAGCTTGTAATGTGTTATATCAGCCTATACCTGAGCAGTTTCATCACTTTACTTGAAGCGCCCAATGACCATTGAACATACAAAACCTGTGATGAGTTTTATAAAGTATCTTTCTGATAAGGACTTTACTGCTGCATGATGTGTTCCATACATTTTAATGATAATAATTTTACTCAAGTATGGGTTTGAGTACTTGTTGTTTTTACTTGTAATGGAATATTTTAGATTGATTCACTACTGTCAGTTCAATACTTCCTCTATACTTTATGAACTTTACTTTGGTTTGCAAATGATTGCGCAAACAATTAGGCAAACAGTCACTCTCCACAAAATGCCATGGTCCCAGAGTGAATTAACAAGTCAAGACCTGCGCGTTTGTTTCTGTGTAAGCACCACACTTTACTGCGAGTTCAACCAGGAGAGACAAGTAAATGAAGAAATTTATTACAAGTGACACGATATTGAGACTTGACAGAAAGTCTTTGGACTTTTGGACTACCTGAGCAATAGCAGGATAAACCCTGTGGAGTCCTGACACTGGTGGTGGCGACTGAAGACTGTAAAAGCTGGATGGGTGATGAATTGATGATTGATGAGGAGGTAATGGAGGTGGAGGGGCGCACGAATCAACAACATGAAGGAGCCGTATTTTAAAGAAGAGCAGAAAGATGATTGCTAACGATATGGGTGACATGCCATGCTATTGGCTAGAAAAGGTCAGCTGATGAGACACTGATTTCTAATTGACAGGATGAGGATGAGAAAAGTCTGTCACCAAGAAAACATTGTAGTCTTCCTGCCTGAACTTACACTAGAGCTTCATTTATTGAACTTTGTCTTTATAGGTGACTTAAATTATTATACTTATAACATAGCATAACATAATCTGATTGTGTAACAGAATAGGATTTTCCTTTGATGAGGATTCATTTCATTCTGTTCTTGTTTTTATTTCTTTCTCTATTTATATCTGTACTTATTTCTGTAATCTTTCTATTATCCTATCCTGTCTTTAGTATTTAGTATGTACATTCAATTCGTGTTGCCCTGAGAAGTGTGTGTAAGAGCATTAGCAGTTAACTCCCTGATCTGGCTTGCAGGCTTTGGTCCATGCATTGTTCAGGTGCTTCCATAAACAGCATAATTGAAAACTTATTTTGTATGAGTAGTCGCTATATAACAGCTCACAATCACATAATTATTGACACTATCATCCTTTGGTTCTTCAGAAATCTCAGTCGTGTATTGGACATGAGGGATGTAGATGATCCTGAAGAATCTGGTCCAAACCTTCATTGAGGATTTTCTCTACCTGCCTCTAATCCTTTCCAGGGTTACAGGGGCGCCAGACAATCCCAGCATCCATTGTGTGGAGGGTGAGGGAAACAGGCTGCAGGTGGTGATTCCACCGCTGAGCTACACGGGCGGCCATGCGCTCACGTTTCTATCCGCGGGCCGAACAGGCTATGTTCACACCTCCGGCCCTCGAGGCCGGCTCTGGATAGCTCAGAAGGCTGCTTACAGCTGTTCAAGGACACGGCTCTCTCTGCTAATACAGACTGGCAGGCAACTCGTAAAGCATGTGTTTCACAGAGGAACAAAAACTAAAGCGTCACAAGAGATTCTTTAACTCGCTCGAACACATTTTGTTTACAGTGCATGCTCACAGCCGACTTTGCTTTCTATTCCGTCGCTGTGTGTTTCATGCAAATGCTGGCTAAGCTCAAGTGGTGTGGGTGGCCTCAGGTCAGTGATGAAAGATTTCTTAAATCACGGCAACAGGCTCTGTTGTGCGTATTAAAATGCAAGTCAGAAGTACAGTGGGTTGCAAAGCTCACGGTCCTGATTATCATAGTTTTGGGTTTTAGTTATATCCTGTTTCTCAAAGAGCGTGGCCTCGTGTGTGTCGGTTTGCTCAGATGCATTCACTTAACTTTAAATCATTTCTTTTGGTTTCTCACAATGCGATCATAAAAACAAGCTTTTGGACAAACATTAACTGAAATTTATAAAACTTAAACTATATATGCAAGTGAGAAGAGATCATCCACTGATATCAATTGTCGCTCAAGATCTGTTACAGTCGCAGTGATGTATGTGAAAACCTATGACCTGGTGTAAACGACGAGTGCGTTAAACAGGCTGCCTGAAATATTTTGTTAATTTCATTTTTAGTTTAGTTCGTCACCACTCCAGGACTGTCACTCTGAATTTATGATCTGACGCACTGCACTGAAAAAGAAGAAAGAAGGCAGTTGTGCTCTTTTGAGATAATAGCATGTCATTTTATGTAAGAATTCTGAGAAGTCCTTTTTGAAATTCGCTGATTTGCAAACACGAAAGACAGATGTTGTGTTACCTATTCCCAAAAGTAGGCTTTTGTTTCTAACGCTGCGTGAAACTGTAGAAAAGCTGCTTTTTAAGAAAGCACGACATATGAGCACAAAACTGAAAGAATGACAGTTTTAAAACTCGATTTTGATGCAGTTGCAGAAAGCCGTAAAGTTTAGGTAGAGATTCACCTCAAGGCGGTTTCCATGCCAGTTTATCTGTTTTAATGGTGAGATTACCAAAGAACAGTTTGGTCCTGGGGTAGTTTTGGCTGGTTGGCTAATCCAGCCCTGTGCAGAAAATTCAATATGTGATTTTAGGAATTTTCAATTTTTTACTCCCATTGGACTGAGACCAATCCAGACAGTGTGATTTGTATAAGGCCCTTTCATGCAATGAGTAAGAGGAGGCGTGGGAGGAGGATGGGATTGTAATTGGACACTTAATCACGGGAAGTGGTGTTTTATGGCCAGAACTGATGACCCTTAACAGAAGCGAGGGATGAAGAAGGAGAAGATCTTTGATGACCCTGATGTGATGGGACCGACCGTGGCGACTGAAATACTGCTGGCGTCGCCCTAAGAAAAGCAAGTTACCGCTCTGTTTTTCGTGCCTCCCTCTCTCTTATCTCAGTCTCCCTCTCCCTCGTCTCACCTGGACCCATTTTCTGGCTACAACATGACATTTTTAGTAGTTAGCTCTGAGGCACAAATCGCCGACCCTAGACAGTAACCCCTGTCATTACCGCTGAGAGACTATATCTTTCCTGTGTTCCGCCGGAGCTCACGGACAGAAAGAAAAAGGAGGGCAGAGCGAAGTTGGAAGGGCACAGACAGTCGAAGAGACGTGGTAGAAAATGACAAATGTGGAGCACAGGAAGAGGGGGAAAAGAGGAGAGAGAAGGAAATGAGGAGAAGTTCCGTCAACGATCGAGACAAAGAGGAGAAAAGAAATGAGTGGAGAGGAGGAAGAGGAGGAGGAGAGTGGGTGGCAAAAAAAGAGGCAGAAAATTGAGATCACGAGATTGAGACAAAAGATGGAGCAAACGGACAGAGAGAAGCCAGCCCGCCTACCCTCCTCTTCCGAAACGGAAATGGAGCGTACAGAGGAGACAGAATTCAAAGCCGTCACTGCCGCCGCCACCGCCACCGCCGAACACGCCACAGCGGATCCATCTTGTGCGTGCTGAACGAAGGTCAGCCTCATTTGTTCTCCTCCGAGGCAAGGATGGTCCTTCATGTGACCAAAGAGAGAGGGGGGGGGGGGGATGGGGGGGCACAAAAGGGATGAAAGATGAGACCGTCAGCGATGGGAAACATGAAGGTTGATCCCATCTTGTGCGCTCTTGTCTGCAGCAGACACACACACACACACACACGCACACACGATTGACAGAAGGGAATACATTTGACTGTCAAACAGGTGCTTCTCATGAATGTGTAATGCTTGTTTCCTGTGCTGAATATGAAAGGACGGCCTTCATTGGTAAAAGATGACACGGTTTTTAATGGCATTCAACAAAGCCCTTTCTTAAGTTCTTCCTCCCCGTGTCGCTCCTCAAGGCTGAACGAGGCAACTTCTGCACGTCCGGACCACAAAGTGACAGCGAGGAACTTTTGAAGTCTGAATAATTCAAACCCATATTCAGGGTTAGAAAATGACAAGGGACTGGGGTGAAAATGTTGCCGAGTTTTGTAAAACACACATGAAATAAATGAATAAATGATCACTTGATTGTGATCACATGTAATCAGCTCAGGTGTCAGAGTGCCACACCTGAATGCTGCTCATGAGCTTTTCCGGCTGACTCTTTTTGAGTTCATTGTGAATAAGAAATGTTAAAACTGTCTTGATCTGACTGCAAATCACTGCACAACAAGTGGACAAACTTGTTCAACACAGGTGTAGCTAATAGCACTAATGGTGTAAGTCAAGGGTTCCTCTCGACCAACATGGCTCCTGTTCCTCCTAAGTGGAACAGAACCATCATTAATGTTATTAATTACACCTGTGCACCCTTTGCCATGACACATCACACTGCAAGCTGCTAATTCTGAGCAGGTTTTGTAGCCTGATTCCACTTTTCTGAACTGCCCACAATTCAGATTTGTTCACTGAATGAATTAGGTGTTTTGAAGTTTTGGGCCGTTTTTGAGAGTATGAAAAATACTTTTTACAGTATACTAAAAAAGTTTTTATGGACACAGTAATGTAAGGATTAGAAAGAGGTACAAAACATTCAAACAAATTACAGATGATCAGATGATGATCATTCTGCAATGAATGCAGTGATTTAAGAATTTTCTCTTACTTAGAATTTTCTTTTTGGTACAAATGAAATTCACGAGTGATTCAGACCTGTCATATGAGTCATGTGCAGTTAATCTGCCTTCTCCACAGGGTGAAAACACTTACTTGGCTTAAGAATTATAAAGCCATCGGCTGAATGAATTTGCGCTTTAAATATGATGTTGATCATCCAAAATAAGATATGTACCTAAAACAAGGAGTGAACCAGGAGCAAAGTCTCATTTTAAAGAGTATCCTGGCTGAATGACATGAATATCAAAAAGCATCATCAGTCAAAACATCTGCAGCCAGATGTTTTGGCTTCCAAGTCTTTTAGAATCAATTTAAGTGAATCCAATGAGACCAGCTCCTGAAGATTCAGGTAATTTTACAACTGATTTCAAACAGAGGGAGCAGCAGACTTAAATGAGCTCTAAGCTATTTTTCAGGCCTCTGCTCGAAAATTACATACCCATAATAAAAAAAGCATATCTCTGCAACCACAAGGTCTATTTGAATAATTCTTGTGTCATAATAAAGGGAACACTTGTAAGTTTTGTTCAGATGTGTAAATATCAGTATATATGTTACTGGTTAAGAGTAAATGAAGATGGCACACAGCACAAATGAAAAAGTTCAGGTTCGCCTGAAAAAAAAAAAGCACTTTTAGGATAATAATGCCTTTAAAATGAACCAGCTGCAGCTCTAAACCTCTACCAAATCATAACACAATATGTGAACATTCTCTCTGCAAAGTTTGACTCTGATAAAGTGAACCAGAACAAAACTAGAGAGATTTTAGTGCAGACAGTGCAGGCGAGGTCACATCTTGGCACAGCTTGTGACATCATGGTTAACCTAGTGCCATGTGTCAGATTCACTGTGCTTCGTGAATTTACTTATTTCCCGTTATTCTACGAACAAAGTTGCTCACAATAAAGCTTTGTATTATTCAAAACAAAGGCCCTGTTGCGCCTACTCTGCTCTTGCGCTTTGTGCGTAAAATGGATAAAACTAGCATGGAGCTGTATGTGGATAAGCGAGGCTGTATCTCTGTCATGGATTGGTTGATTCCAGTGATCAACACCTCCTTTGAAGCGTTAGAGCCAATAGAATACAGGGTTAGTCACCAAAGTGAGATTGACAGCACTCTTAGCCAATTAGAAGCCCCAAGACGTAACCCGTGCGCCATCTTGCCTTGCGCCTCGGCCAATCCCGTGGCCCCCCCGTAAGCAAACAAAGCCTCCCAGAGACATCAGGGTTCGGAAAAGGAATGCTGAGGGAAAGTTGTATATATATGGTCTAGGAATAGAGCAAGTGAAAATATTCCATTTTTTGGGTGTGTGGTTTGATGCAAAGCTGACATGGATTGAACATATTGATAAGGCAATCTCTAAATGTAAAAAGGTATTGAATGTAATGAGATGCTTATCAGGGTCAGAATGGGGAGCGAGCAGAGGTGCTATGAAAAATATTTATATAGCATTGATTAGATCTGTCTTTGATTATGAATGTATTGCTTATGGTTCAGCAGCAAAAACTTCATTGAAAAAGTTGGACATAGTGCAAGCTCAAGCTCTGAGACTTTGTTGTGGTGCACGCAAAACAACCCCTGTGTCAGCTCTGCAGGTAGAAGTGGGAGAAATGCCGCTGTATCTTAGAAGAAAACAATTAATGGTAACTTACTGGGCAAATCTCCAGGGATAAACAGGAGACAAACACCCAACAGGAAAAGTGCTTCTTCCATGCTGGGAAGACAGAGATATAAGGGAGAGTGCTTTGCATGGAGCAGTGGAAGAACAGCTGCAAAGATGGGATTAAATCAGAAAAAAATATTTCTGCTGTGCAATTAACAGTAACACCACCCTGTTTTTTTTTTTCTTCCATCAGTTCATATTGACTTTCACATTCAAGACATTGAAGAAAGACTACATACCATATATCATACATATATTCCAATATTTACAGATGGATCCAAAGACCCGCAAACTGGAAGAACAGGATTTTCCATTTTTATCCCACAGTTGAAGAAATCAATCGAATGGAGGACATCTGATGATTTGACTGCATACATTGTTGAGATGTTGGCAATATTAAAAGCTTTGGATTGAAGAATTGAGATTCCAAAAAGTTATTATATGTTCTGATTCAAGATCAGCGTTACTGTCAATACAATCATTCACATCTAGCAGCAGGCAGGATGCAGTTAATGAAGTTTATGAATCCTTGTACAGATTTCAGAGACAGGATAAAATAGTTATCTTGATGTGGATACCAGCCCATGGAGGAATTAAAGGCAACGAGATTGCCGATAGATTGGCTAAAGAAGCATTAAAACAACAGGAGAGCATGGATGTCTCACTCGGTAAGTGTGAAGCAAAAGGAAGTATAAAAAGAAATATACACAAGGAATGGCAACATGAATGGGACTATGGGGAGGTGGGAAGACACTTATATGCAGTACAATGGGAAGTGGGCATGGTGAGATCAGTTAAAAAGAACACTAAAGAAGAAAATATGTTGACACGGTTGAGGGTAGGTCACACTGGGTTAAATAAAACGCTTCACTTGATCAAAAAACATCCAACAGGCCTTTGTGATGTCTGTTTAGTGGAAGAGTCAGTAGAACACGTCATTCTCCATTGCAGCAAGTATTCTAGAGAGAGAGCCAGTCTAAAGAATGAGATCAGAGCGACAAGATCTAACATTAGTGTACTAACTGTTGGATCAGGGAAACATATTCAATTCTTGAAAGATACAGGGTTAAATAAGAGAATCTAATTATTATTTATTTATCTAGTTATTTATTTTATTTTAATTTGTTTTATTTTATTCTATTTTGGGGGGGAGAATAGATAACTCTGGTTCACACTCCAGCACAGTAGGTGGCGGTTATGCACCTTAACGTTGGTTGCCACCCGCCATAAAATACAAAAAAAAGAAGAAGAAGAAGAAGAAGAAGAAGAAGAAGAATGCATTGTGGCCTAGGAAGTAGAGAAGAAGAAGAATGCATTGTGGCCTAGGAAGTAGTACTAAATGTTTCCAGTGTGGATTTACCGATAAACAAACTTTAATGGCAAAACAGCTAAGGTAAGAGAAATTTTACAACTATAGTTTGACGAAGCGATTTCGGGTTTTGCTGTTGTTTGTGGCTGTTGCTTTGGTTTTAGAGAGCTTTGATGGATATATTTTGAATCTGTGGACTGTCTGCTTTCGTTTGAGGGTTGTTTGTCCGTTTTGCATAAAGTACCACAGCGCTATAGACAGAAATATGGCGAGTGGGTTGACTTGGTGGCGCTGTATTAATTTCTATATTTGATAATGGCGTTTGAGCTGTGTTTAGTGCATGTTAAAAAGGTCTTATACATTCTTGTAGCCTAGGTTTTGCTGTTTAATTTGATGTGCAACATTACTATATTCTCTCATGATAAGTGCATTGTTTCACACTATTTCTTTCTCTTGCGCATGAGGGCACCAATTGGGGGACCCTCGGGCTCAAGTGCTCTTCCCCAGCGTAGTACAGACTTCAGGGGACAGTTAGTAGGAACAAGTCGTGGAAGTGAAGGCGATAACATCCTGTACTTTTTGGATGTAGAAGTAAACCAAGAGGAGCCTTTTAAATAAGAATATGCAAACGGCCAAGCCTATGTGTGGACAAAGCAGATCATCCAACCTGAGCAAACAAAGAGCAACGGTGAGTGATAAATCTCAGTGTGTAGACATTACAGAGATGTGTGTATGTCACATCACCATAGACCTGCAAAGACATAAAGGCAGCAGTCTCCTTTTGACCCCATTGGAATAGCAAAACCGATTTAAACTTTTTTCCCCCCACCACTTGCCGAATGTGAGGCTTAAATAATAATGATTCCTAAACACAGATACAGATTTCTCGCATCTGACATCAAACAATTGCTCCTTTATTGTCTGTCTCAGTTCGGCGCTGCTCTGATGACACATCAGTGGAATCTGAATTCAAATATTCCCATTGTTTCAGGTCCTCTAACGTCGCCACTGACACTAATACATTTGTTCTGTTTTTGTCTGCTGATTTCTGACAGCAGGACTCGAAGCTCCCCGGAGTCAAAGTGTTCTTTTTTTTTTCTCTTGTATGACATTTTTTGTGAATGAAAGCCACAGACAGAGGGAGGCTTGTGCTATAATGTTTGGGGTGTTGATTATGCAGTGTACAATCAAACATTTGATACTACCAGGAAATGAGAGAATACATGCACTGATGCATGACAATCAAATGCGGCTTGGAAACGCTGCTGCCTTTGACTTCACAAAGAGACAGACTCTGTGTTCATCCTTTATTGTGTTACCTTCACAAAACACACTCAAAAACAGATTAACATTCATATGCAGAATGGATTTGGGACCATTTGGCTTACTGAATAGGACGAAACCATTGATGATGAGAAAGGCAGCAGCTGTTCTTTTCCTACTGTGGCCAGTCAAAATGCCCTCTGTGAAAAACACCTGTTGAAGTGCACAAATGAAAACGGACAAGCTGCAGAACATCAAAACAAATTGTGAATGATGGTGAGACAGCTTTTGAAAAAAGTACCAAACTCAGCAAAAGTTTTGCTTTGTAGAGTTTATTTGGCAGCGGGAATCTAATGTTTGATCGATCAATTTCACAAATTGTATACTTTTCAGTTTGTACAAAATGGGTGGATTAATTTCCTGAATCCTAACTGCAAAAATATATGAGACAGTTGTGAAATTGATTCAGTATGAAATTTGGGCCTAGCAGTGACATAGAGTTGTGGAAGACATCAAGGAACATGGTATCATCCTTGTCCAGCTTGGTGTCCATCTGTGAAGGAGAATAATAAATATATAATCAGATCAATAGTAGAATTTATTTGAATCCACTGAACGATCCAGTACCAGCTGTGGTGGAGGTTTTGGTCCATCAGCGTGTTAGTAGCTGACAAAAGAACTTAAGGATTCAAGGTTGAGAACATCTTGAAAGCAGCCAGCATCTGCTCTGCGTTTTACACTGTTTCTTGTTCCCACATCACATCATCTATCACTGAATGTTAAGCACTTTATTAAAAGGCATGTTAATAACACACAGCTGGACAGCTTCTTCAATGCAAAAAAAAAAAAAAAAGTGGCAGATTTTCCTCAGGGATGAACATCGATGGCAGAAGTTTCCCAACTGCTGAGTCATAGGTGGATTCCTCGTGATTTGGCGCCGTGAAAGACGACGTGCTCAGCTGTTAAATATCGCACTCTCGGCGCTGTCGATTCCCTCCGCACCTACACGAGGCTTCCCTCACATGCTGCAAGTGTTGCTGCTTTGTTGGAAGAAGGTGTGTGTGTGCATACACTTTTCCATCCCAGTTTTTAATTTAATTGTGCCTGCACGAGTGCTTGGGTGAGAATTATATTGTTCGTGTGCACAAGTGTGTGTGTGTGTCGTCGGCTGCTTGTGCTAATTACCTTTATTCCTCAGCAACAGTGGCGACTGCTGCTATTTCAGAGAAGCGCAACATCGCACCGTCTCAGGTCGGCCTGGGCTTGCTTGCCTCGTTTTCACAGGTTATGTGCACATTTCTTTTTTCAGTACTTCAATATCGCAGCTGAAAATTGGCTGCTCAGTTCCATTTTTAACATCCCCACCATTGTTTTTTTTTTTTTTCAAAAACAGGTGGCGTTCTCACACACGCAGGCGATAGAACATCTAACAAACTTTTAATACATCAAAATCATGTCAACTTGTAGCCGCGAGCCCTCGTTTATTTTAAGAAATGTCTATTTGCAACTCTATCTTTGATTTTTTTATAGCTCCCATGCTGGCATTTCTTGCAACACCATCTACTCATCCTCCTTTGTTAAGCAGATAGAAATGCCAATGGAAAGCTGGGGGGATTGAGCTGCTCGAGAAAAAGTTTTCCTTAAAAATAGATTATAAAACCAGAAAGTTAGAAATCTCAGTTGTTAGTGATGCAATTATTGAGCCATTTGTATTGATAGTCAACCCTATTAAAACCCCACTCTGGGATGTTTTTGAACGTACAGTAGCTCCTGCTTTAACACTGAGTGTGAGCGTACACACTGCTGTATCTGAAGTTCTTTATCTGGCTGGTACAGTTAGTCTAACCCCATTTTGCCAGTCTCTCAGATTACATAAGAATCTCTCCATGAACCACAGTGCTCCAAGAAACCTCCGGGACTCCCAGCGGCGCTGCTGTTGTTGTTCTGTGCCAATCTGCTTGTTGTATCTGCGTTTGTACGTATATGTGTGTGTGTATGCGGACCCTTGTGAACCATCTGAGTCATATGAAGCCGAGGGGGCCCGTGTTGTTACGGTTCATTATTTACGTGTGTATATATGAGAAAAAAATAGAGATAAAGTGAAAGAGACAATATAGGGAAAAAAACAAAACAAAACCCCGGGACAGACAGCGAGACTGAGAGATAGATAAGAACAGAGAGTTTTTTTCCAACGAGCCTGGCAGCTACTGGCTCACTTGTGCTTTTTTTTGTTGTGGGAGTAATTACATGCGGGCCAGTGCAGAAGGTGTCTCCTCTTTGTCTGATCTGGAAGACAGCCAGCGCTCCACCTACAGCTGGAGCAGGAGTCTCTGCTCCGACACGGTGCTGGGGATTAGAGAGTGGATAAAAGGAACAGCTGGGCTGAAAGTATTCATATATGGGTGTTATGTGGCCCCTGGGCAGGCTTGTCAACCAGGACAAAGCTGTAAACTAGTCAGACAGTGAAGCCTTGATGCTCAGGACAGGTGTATAGTAACAGTCCAGGGTGTCTTTTTTGACTCAGTTCATAAGAGCTACCGAGGTCCAAGCAAACTCAAAGTTGATGTTGTTGATGTCTTTTCTTTGCTGAGTCACTTTTTTTTAATGGAAAACACAAGGATAAAAAGGATGCTATTCCTAAAGTCCCTTTACTTCCAAACGAATGCAAAATAATACAAAAAAGACGTCAAAGAGAATCAATGATTGTGAAGAAAGTTGGAGGATGAGAAGGATCCTCATGAATCCAATCGTGCAACAACAAAAACTTTGCAAGGACTTGGGATAAATTTATCTCCTTTTTGTATTAGGGACGGTCCAATGTCTCTTTGGCTGATGAAGAGTCAAAACTTTTCCAATTGATTAAAAAGGAACAAAACAAATCTGGGAACGCAGATGTAGTTAATATGAGTCAAATGAGACGAGCCAGTAAACTGAGGAAAGTGCAAATAAAACACCACATAAATGGGATATTCTCTTAATAAAAATAGTACTTAATTTGTACTTTTAAAAGGGGGACCAAACATTCCTGTCCCATGGAAATTATTAGTCCTTGCCATTAGAGATTTAAGTGTTTTAGTAAAATCAAGGGAAGCACCACTGAAGTCCAAACTCTTCCTTGTCTAAACCTGCTGGTAGGAGACACTTGTGTCCCTGTTAAATCATTCTTATGAATCATTTTTACATTTCCAATTGTAATTGTCATACATGAGTGTCATTTTGTGAAGTTACACTGTGTTCGATTTTGTAGTGTAAAAATGTTCACAACTTTCCACACATCCGTTTGTGGGTTTTCATTCAGACGTCTTCAATCAGTTTAAACACATCCCTTCTTACTTCAGATCCTGTCATACTTCACCTGTCCACTAGTCCACTCAGTCTCTTGTGCCTATGATTACCTGACCCAGTCACCTGGCTGCACAGCTGCTCCCCATGAGTCATCCGTCCACCCACTATATATAGATGACAGTTCACTGCTGTTGCTTTTCAGCTCCTCTATGTCACCTCAGCTTTTTAGCCTTAGTACCAGCCTGTGTGCTTTGCAGCTTTCGCCCTTGTTTGCTTTGACTTTCTTCCTGAGCGTGCAGTATATTACGAGTCAAAGTTGCGAGCGGCTCAGTTCGCTGTTTGACACCTTCCTAATCAAAAGAGTCCCTCAACACACAGCTCATTTCTACTTCTGTCTGTGCATCCTTCAGTGACTGCTGCTGATTTGACTTCGGCCCAGAGCAGGAAATGAAGTAGACGAAAAACACAGTCTGACCTTTCATTTGAAAAAGAAAAAAAAGCAACATAACAAGGACTTATCTGACTTATGAAACGTTGTTGGTAATGAGTCAAGGAAGCGAGATTGAGTACTGATGTTTGGAGGGAACTGCTGTCCGTTATAACTTGAGAAAAATCTGAAGGTCCATAAAACTTACACTCCTACACAGCTCTTTTTTTTTTAACTTATTCTGGCTGATTAGACCTCTGCTCAGGTTAAAGTTCTTTTTATTATAAGAGCAAGAAAATTGAGTCAGGAAGATTTCTATTTAGCACAGACTGTACACATCAACACAGCCCTGAGAAGACTCAAAAGCCACTACTGAAAAACACCTGTGGAAGCATTTGCACCTGAGGTCTGATCCTCCTGAGAGTCAAGACCCATCTGTCCAGATTTTTGCAGCATTCAGCAGCTTGTTGTCTTGTTCAACACTCTATCAATTCACCATGCTATTTTAGCCAGCTAGCAGTGTCGAGGGCAGTGCTGGTCTGTCCTCAACGGCTACAGACCAGTGGCACTGACATCGAACCTGATGAACCTTGGAGAGGCTTGTCCTTGTCCATCTCCATTGCCTCAGTTTGAGATTTTGTTGACAATGGAGCACACACTGCTCGAAGACCCCCGAGGCCCCTCACTCTATTTGTGCCTCCAAGAATTTTACCTTGCGTGGTGCCCCTGCTCTCACAGTTTGGCTGTAGACTCTTGTTTTTCAAGTTTCGGCAGTAGCGAGTGTGAGGCATACACACACACACACACACACACATCTCTAGAGTGGTGAGCAGCTGCAACCTGCAAGAAAGGTCACCTGAAATCAAGAGGATTAGGAAGGACAATTGACCTGGCCTTTAGGAAGTCACTGTGAGCTGTTTGTTCAAGAAGCCACAGTGGGGGAAAACCTTGAGCAAACTTCTAGCAGCCTACCTGAGTGGGAGGCTGAAAATAAAAGTAAAATGTTGAGGGAGGCACCGACTGCCAGCAATACTGAATGAGCTGACAGGATAAAGTCACGGTCAGGTCATCAGTTAAAGATTGAATACAGCCTTAGACACATTAACAGTATTGAAAACCGCATCATTGATTTACAGTACATTTACATCTTGGTTTCTTTTCATGACACAGCTCATTCAGTGTTTGGAACGCATGAGGTTTTCATAAAATACTTGAATTCAGGTATTTGGTGGCAAAGACTAAAATACGACTGCTCGACAAAGATAAAGAGAGAAATTTCAATTTAGAGAGTGTTGCATTAAAAGAAAAAGAACTGCCCGACCGAAGGTCAGACTTTGGCCGATTATAACAATAAGCCGCGTGAGTCCTCGTATTAAGCAATTTTGGCCTCCTGCCAAATTAAAGTTTAAAAAGAATTATTAAATTATCAGCTGCTTCATATCGGCACTTTCCTGACGGCTCTCACCATGACAGGATAAAAAAAACAGTAAAGGCAGCAAATCAGATGTTGATAAATTTGGAAATCTGTAATTACGTCCGATTTTAATTTTCTGATGATTGACGTGCCCTTGTGTTTAAGCATGTTCACTCCCTGTCTCTGTCAGTCAGCCTGTGCGTGTGTATGTGTGTGTGTGTGTGTGTGTGTGTGTGTGTGTGTGTGATCCTCCCAGTTACGTCCCGGGAGACCGCTGAGTGTGTTGACAGTGTATTTAGGGAGCTTTTAACTCAATATACGCCTCAAACCCCATGGCAACCAGGCCTTTTTTTTTTATTCCTTTGCACATCACCATGGTAACGGTGATGTTCATTTAATTTCAGCCTCACTTTGAAGATATTCAGACAAAATGGGGAAAAAATGCTATATTTAAGCAAACAACCCCAAATGTACAGTCATCTGCAGAATGTAAATAAATGCCCGGTTTGCGTTCGTGAGGCTGCGTGACGGTTCTGCTCTGGGACGTCCTGCAGCCCTCTGAGGACGCTCCCTGAAACCCATGAGGCCTCGCGCAGCTAGCAAACACATGGATGCCTGCAGTCTTTCACATGGGACGTGGAGATGGTGACGGCCTCACGCTTTATGTGCAGACGTGACACAGATTCCTCACTTCGCCGATGCGGCCCCAGTGTGACACTTGCACACATGAATGAACCACGATAGCCACGGGAACATTATGGTCAAGCAGCTGAAAGGCCGACTGGGACGCCCCTTTGGGAAAAATCAGTTTACATATATCCATACATTTGACACTGTGTGTGTGGTGGTGTGTATTCTACAGTGCAGATGCATCCTTGTGTTTCACCCCCCCCCCCCCCACACACTCAGAGGAATTGCATTAACCTCTGACAGATGTGGCGAGAAACTCTGTCTATTTAGGTGAATCGTGTGTGTGTGTGTGGTCAACGTATTGCTCCTGTTGTGAGGACTCGCTTTCCTCATGGGGACAAAACGTAAATCCCCATTATGTAATGTTGTGAAATTTCAGGATGAAGCCTTTAAAGTCAGGCTTGGTGTCAGGAAAGTAGTCATTATGGTTGGGTTAAGTCTCCAAGGTTAGAGTGAAAGTGCATTATAGAAGTGACGCATCTGCTCCATATAAATGAGCAAGACTGCCCAAGCAGTGTCACACGCTGTACACACACTCATTGGTCCTGACATGCGCCCATACTATGGGTAGACACCCACACGGTAAACACACTCCACTCCACCTATTCAAACGGGCGACTACACCTACACAGTCCTCGACCCGGGCGGCAGCAGAAACCGAGTCTCTCTCCTCATCTCTGTCAGCCGTCCTCAACTCATTACAGTCGAGCCACAGTGCAACTGCAGCTGGGGACCCGGGGAAGCTATGTTTATCTAAAGAGGATAGAGACGGACTGAATATGTAAAGCCAGCAGCTAGTGGAATCCCATCACGCTGATTGCTTTAGACCAGCTGAGAGTCTGAGATGGATTCTGTATTACTCTAACGGGGGTTTAGTGGGACGGTAGCAGCGCCGGGGCAAACAGCAGGTGACGGTGTGTGTGTGTGTGTGAGGGTGTGGATATTGGCTGGGGAGAGTGTGATTCATATGCATTACACCTACTATATGCTCGTGGCCAACAAATGTAGACAATTACTACAAGGACGAGCTTATTTGTGGGGGAGGAATTGGTTTGTGTTCCGTGCAGATCAAACCACGTTCCATGGCAAATCCATGGAGCGTTAGTGGGAATGTTAGGTAGTGAAAAACAAATGCAGAAGCCCCCTTGGGAGCTTTCATGTTTTATTGCCCTCCAAAACTGAATTTGAACTTTTAATTGGACACTTTTTTTGACACTGGTCAACAGAAAATGACTCAAGTGAAAACCGATTTAATTACAAATATAACATACAAATACTTGCTTGTGTCCTGAATCATGGAGCGCTGAGATTTCACCATGATGATGGTCTATAGGTACATGGAATGACTCAGTGGCATGGGCGCTTTAAATATCTACATCTTTGTGTAAAGGTCACGTATAATGACAGCTGTGGCATTGCTGTTGGAGAACCTCGCTGAGATGACGCAAACTGTGAAACTGCCCTTTTTCTTCTTCGCTGTTCTTCTCATCGACAGTGATGAGTGGTGGAGCAGGTACAAGTATCGATACACTACAAGTGCTAACTGAAGGTAAATGAGGCTTGTCCACGTGCGACCAGTTCCACAGTGATGGAGATTTATGAAACAGAAAGTGCATCTTTTCAAATCTGACAAAACCAATGTGTATGCACATCTCTGTCTTTGTGCATACATAAAGTTTTAGTAGTTAATCTATAAAGTTTTATGCATCTGTCCCGATTTTTTTTTCAGAAGCATCAGCGGACTTTAAAGTGAAGTCATGATTTATTTGCAAACTTGTTCACATTTTGCATTCATTGATAAAACAACTTTTCTACCTGCTGAGCGTAAACCTTTTTGAATTCCTTTTTTGACTACACACATCCATCCATTTACTTCACTATTCTGGCGGGCAGCAAGCTAAGCAAGGTAGTCCGAAGTCCCCACTTCTCAGCAACATTTCTAGCTCCTCCTGTGGGAGGCATTCCTAAACTCGATGTATCATCCTTCCAGTGTGTTCTGGGTCTGCCCTGTAGTCTCCCTCCAGTTGGATATGTGGAAAGACCTGAAAAAGAACTCATCCAGGAGACGTCATCAGATGCCTGAACCACAGGAGCAGTGGCTCTACTCCGAGCTCCCACTGGAGGCCTGTGCTACCTACAGAGGAAACTCATTTCAGTATCTGCAATATAATTCTTTCAGTCACTACCCAAGGATAATGACCATACATGAGGGCTGGAACATATATTCACTGGTAAATCAAAGCTTTGCTCCAGGCTCAGCTCTTTCTTTACTACAATGATCCAGTATGATGTCTACTGCTGTCGTCAATCCACCTGTTGAACGCTCCATTTCGCCATCGCTCGTGAACAAGACCAGATGGACAACCCCCCCCAGTCCATTCTTAAGGTCTAAGTCTGTCTAAGCCAACAGAAGCACATCATCTGCAAAGAGCAGTGACAATTCTGAGGCCCTAAATCAAACACTCTCCTCCGCTTTTGAGATCCTCTTCATGAATCACAAACAAGGGACCACCATGACAAAGGCCAACACCGGCACAGATGATCTCCATTCAACTCAAAATATGTGACCACTTTTTAGAGATCTATTTTCACTTTGGCATTAAAACAATTTCTGTTCTGCTCAGTACAAACAAAGCCACATTACATCCCCTGTGAAAGTATAATATACAGACTTGAAAACCAAAGAGTTTGAAGATCAGCTGGCTGCAGAGAGGAGAAAGTGGCAGTGTTTCCCCATATATGCAGTACAAATAAACAGTTCAACAAAAGTTCACTTGAAATGAGCCAAAACGCAGAAACGATTAAAGAGGGAGTTCAAGGAGACCAAAATTGCCCCCCTGAGTTTCTGTCTATCTTGGAGTATCTAGAATAAAATTAATACAGAGATTCTGACCCATGAGCTCAGATATTTTTGTGGACACTGCTCCTCCAAATTTGTACATAACCCATCGAAACACAGCGAGACACTGGTGCCGTAGTTGTTAGCAATCTGAACTTCAGAAGTTGGCTGGAACAGCAACTCTGATCCTTAATTAGCTGAAGAAATCTGCAGAAATCCTTTGCTCACTTGTTCTCGTTACGCTCGCTTGTCCATATATGGTGTTTTCAGACACACACACACACACACACACACACACACCAGCAGTTTGCCACACAGTCGTTACAATACACAGACGGTGAAAGCATATGACGTGTGCTAGTCCTGCTTAAATTCACAAAACTATATCAACCTCAGTTACAGCCTGGAGCAGTTGTACTTTGATGTAAGCGCTGAAAAGCCCTTAAAGGAAATACACACATACACACACAACATATATGTATATACTAGAGCTGTGATTATAATAGCCTTTTTTTAGAATCCCATTTCTAGAGCGAAGAAGCATGAGAATCCCTCCACCATTCATTGAGTCCCGGCCTCTGAAGTATAGTCAACAGCAGCATGCGGCGATTAATTAGAGATTTGTCTGGATGAGGGGAGGTTTGGGAGGCAGAAGGATAAAGCAGGCAAATCTGCTGGCCTAATTAGGGGAATTTAATTTCTCACAGGCTCGCATTGACTCAGACCTTGATGAGGCATTTTTTTGGGGAGAAAAAGTGGGGGGAGCAGAGGGAGGGGAGGAGAGACAGCAAGCTCGTCCATGATGTTACATGCGGTAATAGATGGGTGAAGAGAGGTTTGCCAAAAGGGAAGTGTTAGACACTGTGAAATCATGTAGCGCCTCGACATAAGAGCTCATCAAGCGTGCTCGTGTATTCTCAGTGAGGGTGTTTCTGTGCATGTCTGCAGTTTTTAGGGGTAAGAAAGTTGGAAAGTTTTGTGAGGGTTTGGGAATCTTTTGTCTTTTTTTCCCCCAGGGGTATCTGATTAAGGTCAGATCTTGCATGGTATTTTATGATCAGAGGAGAGGAAATGACTGAATTCTTTTTTTTAATGGTTTAGTGTGACAATGGCAAAGCACGTTAGAAAGGCAGTTGCTAAATCTATTGCACTTTGTCACATTTTGCTTTTAGTGATAAACCAACTTTTCCACCTCAGTCAATCCTTGATGGTAATATTTGACTGTTTTTTTCAAACTGTCAGCAACCCCCCTCTGTTTTCTGATGCACAAGCTGAAAATCATTCTCATTTAAAAGCGATCCATGGAGTTGCAGTATATCACCCTGTTACCTGAAGTCTCTGCTGACGCCAGGAAGTCTTGGCTGCTCCTGGCAAGGAAATAGTCCAATACACGAGTAAAACTGCAAATTGTCCTTATTGGACTTTGACTTTTGTGCAAACAACAAAAACAAAAAAACTTAGCATATTAATCAGTGAGCTTTTTGTTACTCTCAGACAAAGTCTAGCTGTTCCATTGTTTTTCTTTACAAGTCTTTATGCCAAACTGAACCACTGGCTCCAGCTTTATATTGAAAAAGCTGACATAAGAGTTGTATCAACCTTTTTTAACTCTCGGCAAGACACAAAATAAGCAAATAATACATAATGTTAAAGTATTTTTTCTTTTTTTTTTAAGACTAATTGGCAAATGAAAATCAGGTTCTAACATTTTCCCCAGTATCAAGACATCACCCCAAGCTTTAACCAAAGTCGTTGAGTTGCCGAAACCTAATCTTTTTAACTGAAGCCATTGTAGACGGTGTAGTCTGTTATTTTGCAATCAGTAGGAAGTGATAGGTTTTCCTTGAGCTGGCGCTCTTTTCATTCCTAATTCAAATTCCAATTTGCCAAGCATATCATCAAGCCTAAACCCGTGGAAAAAGAAGACCCCAAAACAGCAGGAAACAATCACTGAAGTCAGACTCTATTCCATCAAGAAGCTGGATACTGATTAGAACAGAAACAAATAGTTGGTTTATTGAATTAGCTGCTTTGGTGGTGGGAGGAGCAGGCAGAGATGAAGAGGAGAAGGCTCGCGGAGTCAGGTGGAGGTAAAGGAGAAGCTTTTTTTTCAGAGGGAAGCTTGGATCATCAGTATTTAAATGTCAGCTGGGGGGGGGGAATGATGCAGGCGTACAGCGAGGTTCATCTGAAGTCACAGGACGGCAGCTGGGCTCGTCTGTCTCCTTTTTTTAAACTGGAGTAAACAGCTCATACTACGACATCTAAACACTGTAATTAGTGCGAGTCCACAAACAAACCTGACCCCTCTTCACATCCTTTGCCCATCTGTGAAGATGAGTCATGCCGAGTGTGTAAGGAAGCGTTTAAGTGATGCAGTCAGCCCGTATACATTACACTAATAGCACCCGGAGGACCGCTAAAGGGAGGCCTACAGTAGAAGGGACTAATATTCTCTTTTAAAGACTATTGGCCTTTGGTGGCCGATGGAAAGGTAACCCATCATTCCTCTTGCTTTCTGCCTCTCGCACTCGCAAGATACGCTCACACACATATGCAGAGCCTAATGCGTTCTCGGGCCTAATAGCTCTTTCATTAGTGCCATTCCAAAGACAAATGGATTCAATAAGCAGCCCAAATCTATCTGTCTGTTTGGGTTTAGAAACACCCCTGCTCCCTTTACTCCCTGGCCTCCCGGTATTTACGCGATCTGAAATGGCTGGAGAGGGAGGCACGAAAATTGATGAGAAAGAGATTGACAAAATAGGACGTAATGACAGGGGAAAAAAGGGGCACAAAGCGTCAGGCTAATGTAAACAGGCTGTATGTGAAGATGCTGTTAACGGGGATATCGACAAAACCATTATGCAAAGTTTAGAAAGAAGCTTGATTTTCTGGCAAATAGATGAGGATTGTGAACACTGGCAAGAGAACTTTATAAATATTTCTGTGCAGAGGCATTAGTGGGACTCCGAGTTTCAGTACCTTTTTTGTGCTGCATTTATGGAAGCTGTCAAACCAAGAGAGGGAGTAATTAACGCCTTGAACACAAAAGATCCATTTGCATGCACATACTGTAGATTCATGCACCCGTGTGCAGAATGAATCCGCACACTCTTGTCCACGCTTGTCAACCGATGAGCATCAATGGTGTGAGTTAATTACAGGCCCCTCGCCACGTGCGGGGCGAAGCGGCGTATCGAAGCACGCATCCGTGCGCGGTGCTCGCGGAGCCACTAATCGACTCTCGAATTCCAATTTCCCGGCGATGCCCTCTCTTTGAACAGGGGTCAAGTCTCCTTCGCTAATTTGTTTGCCTGCCCGAGCGAGAGGGAATCCGGCTGGCACAACACCAAGGGCGACCCTGGCAAGTGTCAAATAGTAGACCATGACGGGTGGCTTTAGAGGAGCCGCGGATCTCTCTCTCTCTCTCTCTCTCTCTCTCTCTCTCTGTATATATTTGCATGTGTGTGTGAAAATGTTCTTCCATCCTTGAATAGTTTTGTGGATCATGTTCCTTAAAAAGCTGCTAAGTGACAGAAGAATTTCATTAGTCTGGGTTTCAGTGAAGAGCTTCATGTCTAAATGCTGATTTGGAGGCTTTCCCATTCTGTGAAGAGTGAAATTTCTGTAAGATACATTCACGTATATCTATACGTTTGTATATGTGTGTGTGGTGGTGTGGGTAGTGTGGTGGGCGGCACGTGGTAGGGGGATGATTGGTGTGTGTGGGTGGGTGGTTCGGCCGGTGGTGGGAGCTCTCTAGATAACAATGGTCTGTCTGAAAGCCTGGAATAAGATACCTCTGTGTGTGTGTGTGTGTGTGTGTGTGTGTGTGTGAACATGACTCTCCTCTCTCTGTGCTTATGTGACAGGACACGAACAAAAGGATTTGGTTAGAATTAGTCAAGGATTAGACATCTATTTTAACGTCTTTTGTCGAGTCAAATGTGTTATATGCCGCTCGAACGAACAAAGTGGGCCAAGCCGCCACGCTGCATACCAAGCGCTCTCTTCAGTAAAAAGCTGAAAATTCCAACACACGCACACACTGCTAGATGCCACAAAGCGAACACCCCACCTTACCGATAAATCAAATAAACTTATTCATGACTTGTTGATGGCATCAAAAAATATATATAAAAAAAGCGCTTACATTTTTCTTTTCTAACACAGCTATTTTCCTGCGAGTCAGAACCTCTCACAGCACATTTTTTGCATCCTTCAAAACTCTTTGAGCCTTTTGAGGGCCCTGTTTCCATAGCAACAACAGTTGGGTGTGTGTGTGTGTGTGCGTGTCTGTGTATGTATGTGGGTCCAGCTCGACTTGTTGCATTTTGTGATGCTCACAAGCACGGAGCTGTGCCTCGGGCTTCAGAGGACAGCAGCATGGGCTTAAACACAGTGGTGGTTTGGTTTGTGGTTTGTTCTCGGCATCACCGCCCTGTTAGTTTGTATGAAATCACACACACTCACACACCTCCACCTCTATGAAAAAGTACAGTCACGCTTAAGCACTATACACAACATCTGATTTACACCATAGGCATTGATTTATGCTTCCGCCAGTGATGACTGTCACAAAATCACTTATTGATCATCGACACAAACTGCTACAAATGCAACAGACTGTCATACAAGCACACTGTCTTAAGGGGGGAGTATTACGAGAACATACAAATTGGCAATGGCCTAACGATACATCTTTTGAGTCTATAATCATACAACTGATATGACGTTGGTCTTCATCATGTACAACACACACACACACACACACACACAGAGATGCATTTTTTTTTGGTATTTTGATCTGTCATGGTTTTGGGTTTTCTGGGTTGAGTCATTGTTCTGATGTTTTCACTTTCGGCCATTGTCTTCTTCACAGCCATAGGACTAGTTCCACCTTTGCTCCACCCTTCCTTTTCCTTCATCCTTGTATCTCATGCTAAGCTGTCCAGCCCCTTCCGTCCTCATGTTTTGCAGTTTACCTTGCATTTCCTTGCACCTTACTTGCTTTTGGATTCTTGATTTTTGCCCACTCCTGTTTGGATTAGTTTACCTGTTTTTGACCCTTGCCTGCCTGACCTTTCAGACATATATTGAGCTGCTCCAATCCTGCATTGGTGTCTGCATTTTGGGTCTTATTCCCTGTCTGCCCCTCTTGCACATTGCAACATGACTGACCTTTTCACATGATCAGATTTATACATACATACCTGGCGTTGCTGCAAACGGCCGGCCTGGCAGGTGAATGTACTTGGTTATTCTCTCGGCTTCACTTCGTGATTTTTACATTTCTTTTCACCCCCATTGATCAATGCAGCAGCGTCTTCGTTCTGCCCCGCATCATGTTTACACGCTGCAGTCAGTAATTTGGAGGCAGAACGACATCTCTCTCATCCTGTCAGTTATCACAGTTTACTGAGCAGAGCATCTCTCGCTGTCTCTTCTCCCCTCCTTCCCTGTCTGTTCTGTCTCTGACTTAAATCTCTATTTTTAGGTGCCAGTCTGCGTATGTACATGCACATGCATCCCTCCGTGTGTTCAGCCATTTATCGACCTGTCTGTCTCGCTTTCTTTGAAACTTCCCCCACTTTTTTCACACTTCCCTTCCATATGGGGTCCATGTGTCGCTCCATCTTTACCCCCCCCACCACCACCCACATCTTGTCCCTCCAGACTGCCATTTGTCACCTGTATCTCCCGCTGATGATAACATCTGTCTGCCTGTTGATAAATCAGTCATCCGCCATGGATCAAAGTACGGAAAAGCTCTCAGATACAGGTAGCTAACGTTGTCATCCGTCCACCTGTCAAAGCCAGAACTCCCGCCGTCTCCTCCCCCTTCCTCTCCTCTCTCCTGCTGCCCTTGGTTTGCTGACACTAAAGTCAATGAGAGTTATTCAAACACACACAGCAAACTGCAATTACAGTCAGTGAATGTGCTGAATGCAAGGAGACATACTGTGCTATACAATAGAAATGTTCCTCCTGCTTAAGTTATAAGTGCTGGTAACCTTATTAAAATAGAATAAAATGCCTCATAATGGAATACAAACACCGGATAAGTTAATCGATTTGAATTATTGAATATCAGCTATTATGTCAGAAATAAAGCGATATGTAACATCCTGACTAACATAATNTTTTGTACCGAGTCCCTGATGGAAAGTCAGGTTTGTTAAGATAATTGGGATGTATTGGCTGGCCACAGCACTTGCCTTTAGCCAGGCACACTAGGGTGTAGCTCTTTTGGATGAGCCCAGTATTTGGCTTTCATTTGGACAAGTCCCACACTTGGCAGTAAGAAAGGAGCCAGGCAGTGTGACAATTAGGCTAATGACAGTTGAGAACGGGCTCAGTGACTGGCGTGCAGCTCCACTGTTGTGGGAACGAGGAGGAGGATGAGGATGGTGGGGATTCGAAGATAGGTTTGTCGTAAAGACCCCGGTCCGGTGAGGTGTGCCAAACAGAGCAGAACAGTTGGCCAGGGCACGGTCGAGCCTGGAACAGCACGGCACAGCTTGGCTCGGAGGGCCGGTGCAACTCGCCGCGTCTGACAGCTAACGAGCGGGAAAACGTGGAGGAGAACGAAGAGGGGAAGATGTCATGGAGGGATTGGAGGGTGTTATAGGGACGGATGGAGGCAAACAAGAGGGGGATAAGGAACACAGAAGACAGAAGTGGGAGGAATTAGAAGTGGCAGGGGAAGTGATGAGAATTTAAGAAGCAAGACGCAATGATGGAGAGGAGGAAAAGATAAGTGGATCCGAGTGGAAGAAAGGGAGGGGAATGAGATAAGTGGGTAGTAAACACAGTCAAAAACAAGATGCAGTAGGATGAAAGGGAAAAGCTAAGTAATTAGAGAAATGTCACAGGGAATGTGAAATGTTGTTGGACTTCACCTATATAAGATTATCTAACTGACTAGTACAAACTATAGATTTATTGTGTTGGCTTTAAGTTCACCTAAAGTCACAAATGTGCAAAAAACAATATGCTTGATTGAACCTGAAGTCAGTTTTTATCTTCTAGGTTTTATCTTGGTGCTGAGCATCAAGTTGTACGCCAATATCGTATCAAACGCTGCATCATATCAGACAATCAAACAAACTTCCAAGTTGATGAATGTGAAGATAGATGATGAAAAATTTCACGTTCACCTCAAGATAAATAGAAATAACTGTGGTGTGAACTTAAAATTTCATACAGAATTATCGTCTGGTCAAAATTTCAGTTTGTTCAATGCTTTGTATACTATAATAAGAGGTTTATCAATTGGTCTGGAACAAAGATCTTAGCATGGCGTGGTTTGTACTTCATGATAATTTTGATATTATGATGCTTTTTTGAAAGTTGTCACAGCAAAATGTCATAACCATCACAAAAACAAAACACTGGTTTTAATAAAAAATGATTTGACAAGTAAAGTTTTAACAATCATTCCAGTAAGTACAAAAATGCCCTTTCAGAATCGTGTAAATCGTTTAAAATACATTTTAACAACCTGCTCTCTTTAACTTTTTAATATATTGCCTTGTCTCAAAAGTGAAATATTGTATACTAATCAGAATATTTGAATTGCAATGTATATTTTTTCAGAAAATGCAAATAGACCTTTAGACATTACAACAGTGATTGAGGTAAAACCAAAGTTAACAAAAAAGTAGCATTTTCTAACAAAAAAAAGGATCAAACGAGAGAATTGGCATGCTCAACTCAAATGTCCCATATGATTTGTTCCAATCCAAAAATGATAAACTAGAAAATAAAGTATCCAGCACTCTCAAGTGTGTAGCATTTTAATTCATGCACAGCAACAGTGACATGACCCATCAACTCCATCTACTGGTCAGGGTTTCTGCTTTGTATCACTCTATGATACGCTAGCTATAAACTGCACATTGGCATGTATTTTCCATAAGTAGGTATCTCTGTCGTGTGAAGCAGGTGTCAGATCCCGAAAAGGTCGATTTTTGCAAAACTCTGTAGTGGACTTTCCATTTGAACTTCAGATAAAGGTTGTGAAGTGTGTCATTTGGAAAACACGTCTGCTTTTTCACCTTCTGTTGGCTGAGTGTCTCCTTTCCCTGTTTTTGCTCTGCTGTTAAACCAAGTTGGTTTTTCGCTCCTTTCACCAAGTAGTACTTCTTTCGAATTTTCAAAGCCAGACTCTTTGACACCACTTGTTTTTCTTTTGTGCCAGAATCCTTATATTTTTTTCAGCTGAAAAAGCACTACATTGTGAAACAGTAGTGTTCTTTGAAGGGCCTTCGGTTTTAGCTGCATTTGTTGCTTTAATTTAATTTTGGGGGATTCTGAGGTTTTCAGCTTCTTGGAGAGCCTTTGATATCTCTTTTTTTACTTCTCAGAGCATGTTCAAGCTTCAGATGGTACTCAGCAAGGTCACGGTAAGCTTTCGCCCTATTTGCTCTGACAATTTTCTGTTTTTTCATATGACTCAAGGTTTTATGATGAGAACTGTCAGAAATATCAGGTGAAGCTTCAAGAACTGGCACTTCATTCTCATGTTCTTCCTGACCTATAAGAGATATGGGAGGTGTGTTTCCAGCTTTATAACCTTGTATCTTCCCTCTGTTCTTATCACTAGCCCTTTTGTTGAGCTTGGCCACGAAGACGTTTTCAGTCCGATGTCTCAGTTTAGTTGGTTGAGTAGAAAATGAACAAGCTTCAGTGTGTCCTCTCGCAAATGCGTATTTCTCTCTCAGAAACTGATCAAGAAATGATCAAGAAATGATCAGTTTCTGGAGCTGAAATGATCAGTTTCTCGCATTCACATTCACATTCCAAAGTAATTAATATCTGTCAAACATCAGCGTGTTAGCATTGTCCCTGTGACCACAATGACTTTAGCATTTAGCTCAAAGCAATACAAGTGCATCTCTCAGAGCTGTTAACATGGCTGTAATATAATAATCAAAATCATGAACTCTCTCTAACCACACAGCTGCATTAATCAGTGAATCCTACTGGCAATAGGTCAATTGACTGGATGTAATATGAAAGCCGATGAATCCACATTATCGCATGACTCTGTTGACGTGGTTTCCCTGAGCACCATGGAGCCTTTTACTGTCTTTCAGCTCATTGTTTTGGTTTGACATGTAGCTAAACAGCCAGGAGACCCAAACAGAGATAAGAGGAGAGTGAATCTTGGACATACATTTATTTGTAGGAGACAGAGTTGAGAAGTGTTGCTCGTGCTGAAACCCTCCTCCTGAGTGTTAGAGGCCGGACACGTGGTCTCATCCATCCTCCCCTCGTCCACCGTGTGCATCCTGCAGCAGTATGAGGCAGAAACACGAACCTGTGATGCGTGATGATCGATAAAATTGAATTAACTAAGATACACTGACTGGACACAGGAAGGAGATCCTCTGCTGGGTATTCTTAATTAGATTAACGGTGTTCTCATCTCATTTAAGGCTGCCTGCAGATGGCTGTTCCCAGGTCACCTCTTAGAAATGTCAAAACATGGCTGATGATAGCTCCCGGAGCCAGTTTTAACTGCGAGATGTTTGTCTGGATAAGAACCGGTGAGAATTGAGCCGAGCAGTTGGAAAGCAGATCTGTCAGAAAACTACTGTAAGTTATTTATGATAACAACAAGCAGCTCTGTGTTTTGAATTTTAACCTCTCGATTTCTGTATCTAAAACACAGTGGAGCAACTCTAAAGTCTTGATTTAAATTTGCTCAGAAGCTGGTGTCTGTGGGTCATTTGTTCAGGGTAAACACATATACTCTTTGGAGAGGATTTAACCAAAATACTTTATTTACATTTTAAGTATCTGTTGTTGCTGTGCAGGAACAGACATAGTTTTCAGTTTTTAGGGGCATGTCTGAGCCCCAATTTCCAAAATAAGACTTGCTTCGCGCCGCTTCACTCGAATGAACTTGCCACCTGTTTGAGACTCTCTTCCCACCTGTGCACCATTTGCTCCAACTCGGGCGTCAAAAATACAGATGGGCAAAAATGTCAAGGTTGGGTGAAGCAACCCCCCCCCGCCAAAACAGACTAGTTGCACTCTGCTGAATGAGGCTGCACTTTGACATCAGGTGCAGGAAGAGCTCACATTGTTTCCAGTCTGCATTTTGTCAATCACCTGTTGTGGCTCACCTTTCCAGTTCACCTTTCCCCCCTGCAGCATTGACAGACCACGGTGATGCAAAGCAACATTCGCTGGCTGTGTGAGGTTCGTTCCAGGACACACACTCAGAGAACCAATTTTCTAGCGTGATCCTGGTGACAATTATTTGCAGTGGAGTGGGCTGTTTGTCCACTCATAGAGCTGATACGACTCTGAGGCAGCTGTTCAAATTAACTCTGATGGGTGAGGACTTAATATAAACACTGGTGCTGTTGATTTTTTATAAGGACAAATGAACACCGTCAGGTTCGCCGTTCGAAGCGGGCTGACTATTGCCAACACTCCTAAAAGAAAATACAATGCAATTTTGCTTTTGCTACAATCACCATTAATGCGACGGATTTGCTGCAGTTTAAGGCTCTTACTGTCTGTTCTGCTAAAGGTTTAACTCACCTCCCTGAAGTGAAGCTCATTATTTCACACATCCATTACAAAGAGATACGCTGCAGAAAGGATGAACATCCATTCTTTTTAATGAGAGGACTATATTTGTTATAAAAAAAAATCAACATTTAATAAATTTTCCGGAGGGTGAGCTGCCCACCAAACTTCAGCCAAATTTCTAACAAACACGCTGCGAATTTAAAAAGAACAACAACTTTCTTCCAACTTTATTGGCAGAGAAAATAACGGCATCAATTTTAAGCTTGATGGGGAATAGGATTCTGCTTAATTAAATCACGTTGAACACATCAGAAGAAATACTCATGAGAGGCGCCGAGCGGGTGCGTGCAGCCAGGAAAGTGGTGAGCCGAGCCGAACCGAATATGCTGAACTGGATGGAAGTGAGTTTTGAGTTTACATTAATATTCTCTGAAGAGGGGATTCTTTGAATAGATCACACGGCAGCGGGCGCTTGCCTCGTTGGCTTGTGGTAATACCTCCCTTCTCCAACCCATTCCTTCCTCAGAGCTCCACTTTCTCTCCAGAGAGTCATCTCTGCTTCATACCTGGGCCTGTGCAACGGCTCCCCGCTGGAGAGGAAATCTTGCCAAGAGTTTTCTGTCTCCAAAAACTTTTTTTTTTTTTTTTGTCCAGTTCTTGAATTATTTAAAAGGGAAGTTGAGGTTCTGTTTCTGCATTCAAACTTTTTCTCTCTGTGCTGCTGGTGTTGGAGAAGGAGGAGGCGGTGGCGGCGGCGGTGGAGGAGGAAGAGGCTGTTATGGGTTGTCGGCGATGTTTTCTCTCAGCCATGCCACGAGCAGGGTATCTGCACCCAGAGCATAGCATTAGTATTAAGGTTGGAGATATTAAGATGATTAATTCGACCTCACAAAGCCCGAGCTCCCATTTAGGCCGACCACTTTTATGCCGCTCTCCTCTCCCCTGCTCATGCTGAAAATGTCCTATTCATGCAGATGTTCCATTATGAGCCTTCTGCACACAGGCATGATGATGGCAGTGTGGAGGGTGCATGTGTGTGTGTGTGTCTGTTTGAAAATGATAAAGCTTCTGGGAGGAAATGGAGGAGAAGGAGATGAGGAAGGGGGTAAAAGGAGAGAGAGAGAGAGAGAGAGAGAGAGAGAGAGAGCACGAGGAGAGTGATGGCTGTGTGAATTCAGGACTTCTGAATGTCAACTCCAACACCCATTCACAGACCTCATCTCCCCCACGTGAACAATGCACAGCCTGGCATCCCATTTCACATGCTCTACAATGGTGCTGTCTTCCTCAGCCAGCCAAATGACCAAGCATTCAGCCCTTTTCCTGGCCTTTTCTGTTTCCAAAGCAGAAACATATAACACAAGTTAGCCTTTTCCTAGTGCCCATATGTAGCACCTCTGAGGAACATGCACATTCACATGCAATACAGAGGATGGAAGACAATCAGCGTTGATGGTAAACTGATTTTTCTTTGGGTAGACACTAGTTAGTATGCATCCCCTAACTGGTCCTCTTGACCATCACCATTCAAGTCTTTGAAGGATTATTGATGTTGGAAGGTGATTGGATGTTGGTATCAGCATTAGAAGGTAGAGGTAATTGGATTGATTAAGTGTACTGATTAGGATAAGTGAGATGAACTTTAGGCTCACTTGATTGTCCATAATGGTTGGGAGACCTGCCCTTGACTCTTGTATGAGTAACCAAGTTAGCCATACTGCTAGTTTGCTAATGTGCTAGCATGTTTACTTCTTATCACTACTGACTGTGAAAGCTACGCAATTGTAAATTAGCACTGATCTCACAATACAGCTGAGGCTGATAGGAGTGTCGTTGGTTTAGCAGATATTTTCTCAAAGTACTGGACAAATTCAAATTTTGACCTGATGGTGGCACTAGATAAAAAGTCAGCAGATCAAAGTTATCAATTCATCTTTTCAGGACCATGAATATTCGCATCAAATTTCACAGCAGTTCAAATCGAATAGCTGAAAATGTTAACTTGCTATAATAAAAACAATCAACTAGAGGTTGAGAAATTTCATTGAATAAGCAAAAACATTGACCTGCTGCAGTGCTAGAGGTAAAGTCAGAAGATCTTGTGAGACTTGGCCTTTTCCTCACTAGGTCAAGTATAGGTCAATATGGTTCATTTTGTTGAATATATGTAGCAAATTTCATGACAGTCGGTCCCCTCAGTCAGAATGATCCTCTGGGGACCGTGAGTATGAGTTTCAGGTTGATGGTTGTCGAGATATTTCAGTCTGGACCAAAGTGGTGGACTAACTGATCGACAGACTGACATTGCTATCCACACAGCTGGACTAAAATTTGATACATTTCAGAGGAACTGATTATTGAAAATGTTTCAGACATTCTGAACTGAGCTGGTGGAGCTGTTTTGCTTGACTCTGAGAGTCTTTATATGTGGTTTTTCCAAAAGCGCCTGTTCTCATAAATATTCATAGAGGGAATAATGTCATGTTTTGGAGAGATGTCAGTTTGCTTTTTCATTTGATCACAATGATGAGGTGCTGCTTTGTCAAAAGAAGTGAAGAATAGAGAAATGCAGCAGGTTGAATAATAACAGCAGTCGAATTCAAGTCAAGGGGGGAACTGAAAGGTTCAGGAACAGTTGTGTTCTGCACTTCCTCTCTGATTACCTTCTTACAGTACAAGAGCACAAGCTCAGGGACCTGGGAGACTCTTGAGGGCCCGCTGAGACCGAAGGCGAGGGTCACATGATAAACAGATACAACCACAGACTGGAATCAGCTCCTTGTTCATCCAATGCTGTAAAAATGTATCCACTTCTAGTTGCAAATGTGATCCTATCTATTTAGCTTTGCACAGTTTCTAAAAGTGTGAGACCCCTCAATGTCCACCGTTCAAATTTGACCTTTCATTCGTTTTAATACAATCAACACAAGCCATCCTATTCTCTGTCCGCTCCTGGAGAAATCAGGCCACACTGCACCTTTACATTTTAAATGATGTGATAATAGAGGAAGTAGGTAAAGAAGATAAGTGACTATTATAACTATTATAATATATGAATATTATAAATATTATTATATTATAACAATATACCATTGTTTGCATATAAGAAAGGCCTAATGTCCTCTCACTGTACTTGAAGATATCATGAGACAAAGTTTGAAACCCACTCCTCCATGTTATTGTGTCTTTTGGAGGAGAAAACAAACCAGTACTTTTAATGGAGTTCTGTTAATGACTGCCGGAGCTGATGTCGGCGCAGTGTCTCACAATCAAAGGAGAACGTGTCCCCGACCTGTAGCCCCGTCTGACCCACTTCTGCTCTGTGCTGCGCATTCACTCCCCTAATTGCCCACCTGTGGGCATCCTAATTGGCTTAGAACACTGGTTTTAATCAGGGAGAGTACCACGATTAAGACCCCAAGACTGCCGCCGCAAAGCCAAGACACGGCGAGAAAACAGAGCGAGAGAAAGAGCGGGACTCACCACGCCGACAGAGTTAGAAATGACTATTTAGTAAATGAAAACAAAGTACTTGTGGCATTTTGAGCCACCTCACACACAAGTGAGTACTTAATGATGCGCATTAAAGCAGAGATTTATTAAGGAATCTGTAGAAGGCCATTAGCTACGCCTTTGATTTATTCATCGGGGACTGAAGCAGCACAATAAATATGGAAATAACTCCTGGCCTTTTCAGACCACAGCTCTGGGGAACACCCGAGCAGAATGAGAATTTGGATCCAGAGGGTGTCGATATCTTGTTGGGAGATGAGCTCATGATAGCCAGTTAGAGGTTTCTGTCTGTGCAGACCTAATCACTGCTGGCAGAGGATTTCAATAAATTCTCACTCTGCTTCAATCCACTCTGCACATTCCCGAAAACCTTTGCAGACGCTTCCACACACACACACACACACACACACAAAATGTTCAGCCCTAATGCAAATTGAATTGGGCATAATGCAATTCATAATGCTAGTTTTTCTTTGTCTCTCTGCCCAGTGAGCCAAAGGCAAGAAATTCATTCATTTGCTCAGATGTACAAAGTCAAGGTTAAGCTCAGACGAGACTTTCTGCCCCTCCAACCAAACCACTCTACTACTACTACTACTACCACCTGTCTATCTCCACTGTATCTATTATAGATAACTGCAATTCGCATATCACAGACAGGACATGTTGGATTTCACCCTGGAGATTTATCATCTGGTATCTTTTATTGCTTGTCAGCTGATCAGGCCGAAGGAAATAATTCAGTCTGTGCTTTAACATCTGTGTATGTAATTAGCCAGGGGTTAATTAAGGGTTGAGCCGCTGTCCATGCTAATTTAATTAGCATATATTGCACATCTAAAATGCAGGAAGCTCCTTGTGTGTTTGAACTGTTTGCACAACATACACTCTGCAGCTCCTACACTTACTTATGTTCAATTTCTTCAAATGTTTTTTTTTTTTTTTTTTTTGATAACTACATTTCCAAGTATTTCTTTCAACATCACCCAGACAATATGCATTTCTGTCCATTGAGGCTAAATAGTGTAAAATGTCAGCTTGGCCTTTCCAAAGTGGATTTTTGTCCCTGTATGATCGAGAAAATGTTAATGTGAAATTGTGAGCCTAGATGCAAATAGATGAAATGAATGAATGGTTACATGTACTGTGAATGGGTTCACTTATGGTTAATTCACAGAACACTATCATCCAAATCTGCAGTTCCTGCCAGTTTCATGTACCGTGAACACAGAGGAGCATTTAGCAGCTACAGATTTGAAAATTGCCTATGTTTCCTCAAGAGTTGGAAACTAACCGGAGTGGACAGACTGACCAAGACAGACAGGACGAGTTTTACTTTGTTTTTGTGTTTAAATGATCTGCGTTTTTACAGAAAAGTTAGAAAAAAGTAATTAAACTTGTCTTTGGTAAAAGAGCAAAACTTGAATTCAGAAGGCGTATGTTTGTATTCTGTTAGAAAAGAAAATATTTTATACCATTTTTCCTTGTTTGACATTTTGTGAGTTTATTTAGTTGAACAGTGGGAGGAAAAAATACTACGCCAACACCATTCTAAATTAGCTTTTGTGGAGCTGAACAGAATTTAACGGATTTATAAGGACTGATGATAAAAAAGTTTTTTTCCCTCATGGGAGAGTCCTTTGTTGGTGTGTGTGGCAGCACACAGCAGCATGCATGTAAAGGACACCTGATGGTGATGGTATCTACAAGCATTGGAAAGCCATGCCATTGACCAGATCATCTGCAAATGGTTTGACTTGCTGTAGCACTGGGGATTTTTCCTCGCATTTAAAGTTCAGCAAAATCAACCGATGAGGTCGTGAGGTCATGCTCATGTAACAGCTCAGCACACAGTCGGGTTTTTGTTGTTATTGAAGCAATACAATTATATTCTTACCAACCAAAACAACCCATTTAGTGTTCATGAGCAGCACAAATGTAATTCCAGAAAACCTTTAGTCTGCTTTAATCATTTCAAGAGCTGTAAGTTTCCAACAGAACCTTATCCTCAGCTCCGTCATGACAGATATCTTTCCCAGCATCCTCAGTTCACTCCTTATGGAGCAATACATCATTGTGACAGATCTCATCACTGAACAGAGGAAGGCAAGTGCTTCCTTGTTTCTACCAAGCTAAATAACTGTGGAAGTTCACATGCAGCAGCTGCTTTGACTTGAGCTTTGAAAGAAGGGCAAAAACAAAAATCAAGTTTTTCCATCTCTCTGCAGTCAAGTTTGACGTTACACTATAACAGGAGAGTTCTACTCCTTATAATCCTGTTACATGTAATGTGCACCAGATAAATGATGGATGTGAGAAACTGGACCTTTTATACTTGCCAACACTTTACACTCGCTGTGTAGGTTTAGCATTTGAGCTACATTACATACAGACACACAGATAAATTGCTTTTAGCTGTCATCACTTGTCTGGCTGTTGGTTGAGCAGCTAAGCTAAAGCAATAGGGAAAGTATAACAGCGTTGTACATGGAGATCATTTATTGTTGTCCACATCACACAAAGGAGGTGGACCATCACACAAAACACTATGGGCATCTATGTATTGGAAGTACCAAGGGAGCAGATCTTAGATGGGAGTAAGGTGCCTTGCTCAGGGTTTGAACAGACCCATTGTCTGGTCCTGTTGCCAGTCCATGGCCTTGAACCGAACCTTCCAGTCCGATGCCCCTATTTGCATCTAGACTCACAATTTAAACAAAAATGAGAGTTCAATTTCATTTATAGAATGCACTGAAAGTGAAAAGGACATTCCACCAGTATTACACATAAAGATCAGTTTACCAGCATGGGCAGTAGCACCCAACTGTAAAAACAGTAATGTAAAGTCTTTGATGGATCTAGTAGAAACTTTGAGTCTGATAAAATATCAGGTGGTGTCATCTGGGGTAGGTAGCACTAAGGGAAAGAAGAGGAAATTCATATATTATAGAGGAAACGATATGCATGAACTGTATGGAAGTGTGATACTAAATTGCTGGAGTATCTCTTTATCATTGTATTTGGAATGCTGATGCTGATATATCACTACGTTAGTGATACATCCCAGTGTTTGTTTTCAAAACTAAACCCTACTGTACATGATTAGATTCACCCACCATCTATAACATCACGCAAGTGTCAAAGAGAAATCCATGCACTTAACGCTCATCTGATCTCGACCCAAAACATCAGCTGGCAAGTGATCAGGGCGTGATCCAAGCGTTGTTCATCAAGTGATCTATCATGAGGCTCTGAAGAATTGTCTTTTGAATCTTATTACTCCTCACACAGCGCGTTGCATCAGAGCTTTTCCTCAACATATTGGACCGTGTACAGTTCGTCTTGATGTTTGTCTTTCACTGCTCCTCGTCGTCTATGCATCGATCCCACAGGGCTGAGCAATACTCCACATACGTTCCCTGCAGTCATTTGCATTGTGTGTGGGGGCGTGTCTCATGATGCCATAGCCTGCGGAGGATCTCCTCCGAGTCTCATGCTTCCACTTCTAACACATGTATCTTGCCGTATGTCTCTGAATACATTCAAACACATGCAAGCTATACATGCTTGCTCCAACACAGTTTACACACGCACAAACAATCACAAAGCCAATCCACCTCATACGCACACGCCCACCAGCTTTTTTCCCCTTTGCCTCTGAGGAAATCTAAATAATAATTCTGTGTGTAATAATGCCAGTAATGCCAATCCACACCGGAGTGAGCACCGAGCGTCCTGTGGGAGCACCGCCTCGCACGCACATCAAAGCTGTAATAGAGAGATTGGCAGGCAGCTATGTTTGTCTATATGTGTCTATTACATACAGTAATGTGGAACCAGATGCTCCCATGTGAGTATCCCGCAGGGCATAAACCTAACTCGGCAATAATCACATGAATTCTGCATTATTAGGGGCTTCTTGTTTTTTTTCTGGAGGATCAAGCCATAAGATTCACACCGCCCTTTGATCACGATCACATGGCTCCAGTACACAAGGCTGACATGGATGTCTCTCTTAATGGTTAGGAAGATGAACTCATCAACCTGTGGAAATGCAAACAGGGAAACACGACACACACAACATTTAGCTGAGAAAAGATTTGGAATTCATGTTTTTGAGACATGATCAGTTTGACCTTTATCTCCAACAGACGGGGAGCGTCAAAACAAAGTATTCACAAATATCTGCAAATGCACACCAAAAGGCCACAAACACTGCAATAACTGATAACTGTCCTCCAGTTCAGATATCATTGTTCAGGCAAATTGCAACATCAAAAACAAACAATGAGACCTACGATTTCAAATAGACTGAGGGCATTTGCACAGAGCACCATGAGCAGGGGCTCCGTCTCTCTAAGGGCCCTTTCAGACACAACACGACAACAGCACCACCGCGCTCTGAAACCCATTATTTCAAATGGCTTTTTTCGCTGCGTCGAGCAAAGCGGCGCACGCGGCCCGGCGAGCCGCTCGGCAAGCTGGCTCGAGCCCGCTAATGAACTCCCGATCCCAGCGGCGGTCGCGACTCAAATCACGTTGTGTCTGTGAAGGCCTTAAGCCAGTTGTTGATGGAGATAGCAGATAGAATTTACCAGCGCTGCACTGCAAGCTCATATTTACATATGCATATGCAAACGCCACATGAGTCTCCGAAGCCACCGCCAGCTCCTGGAATGGGAATGGATCCAGCTGTTGCCCTTGGCTACAGATTAATGCGCGAGTGTGTGAAGTGCATAAATGTGTTAAAGAGCCATATCTATCTCTCAAACACCTGTGATCCACTCTCTAATACCCCCCACATCCTTTATGCACATAGAGCGAGCTTGAAATAAATTCAGAGGGAGAATTCATTCCAGCGCAAAGTTTGCAATCTTCCCTTTTGAGTTTCTGCAGCTCAGAACTATGACTATCATGCGTGAATAAGGGACCACAGGAACGATTTCACAGTGTCACAATACACATATTGATAGGCGAAGATGGATTTCGGGCAATGGCATTGATCAATGAGATCAAAGCCAGGTGAGCTTTAGAATATAATGCAGGGGTCATAACCCGCCATTATTCATTTTAAATGCAGAAAGACACGATTATGGAAGGTTTTTCAGGGAGTTGACGGAGCCAGAATACTAACTGCCTTCCTAATCGACTTCACGCCAGGTCTTCAAGTGTGCCGCTGTAAACACTTCTCCTGCAAAGTGCTCCTTTCCCAGACAGATCAGAGGGGGAAAAAAGTCTCAAGTTCCACTTACATTTTGGGGATTTAGCTAATTTTCTCAGTCAAAATGTAACTCGCCACATAAACACAAGAATGTCACAATTTGTTCTTTTTTTTCCTCAGGAGTTTAACTTCCTTAAAAGCTAATTGTTTCACTTTGGATTGAAGCACGCAGCATTTGATAAGTTCAACTGAATCCTACAGAGGGAGAAAAAAGCAGCAGTGAATATGGGAAAGCAGGAGTCTACAGCCCTGCTTGCAGTATTGTGAAGCTTTGAGCTAAAATATCTGCAACAAATTTCATGGCCATCCATCCAAAACATTTCACTAAACAATAAAAATACCAACCTGCTGATGGTACTAGAGCAAAAGCATCATCATTATGAGCCTGATTATGATCATAAACTCCCTCATTATCAGGATCAGTATCACTATTATCAACAGCAAACTTATCTCCGTCTGATCCTCCATCTCTTCCTCCTCCTGATCTTCATCCGTCTCCATTATTACATTTTCGTGTCATCATCGCGTTATCAAGCGACGGTTGCAACCAGAAAGCCTCAAAGTCACCTTTTCATTCTGCAGATCAAAGCTGTCATCAGCGAACCAAAGACCGGCGACTGATGTTTCTGGCCGTCGCCGAGTTTGAAAACTCCCTAGTCGCGCAGAAGAAGCGGCTGACAGCAACAGCACACAGCGCCCCAGCGATTGCGCCGCATTTCATCATGCATGTGCTTTGTTGGTGTCATTTGAACTTGCGGATAGATTTTAACAGTTGAAATGAGAATCTCTGACTGATTGGTTATGGGCGCATTGTTGATTCTGGAGCTGTCAATAAATGGAGTGTGGGCCTGGCGTTGTCGACTCAGAACGGGCGCCTCCAGCTAGAGATCCTCATCACGCCACATTAATTGACGGCAACTGCAATCCCATTTTAACCACTACAATATTTTGCTGCCAGAGGAGAGAAGAAGCGCAGTGAAACTTCTTCTTTCACAAAGCATTTCTTTGTTTTTGACTACACGAATCTAGGTATAAAAACTCTTATCCCTTTTGGAGCTGCTGTATCTCTATCTCAAAGAAGGAGATGTGCTGAGATATGAGAGGGATTTTAAGATGTTACATAGCTGAGATTGTGCAATATTGGCTGCAGCTTAATATCCTGAGGATCTCATTGCTATTTTACAGCTCTGTGTGTGTATGTGTGTGTGTAAGTTTATCCTCTCTCTGAATGTGCTTGCCACTGAAGTGCGCTGAACACATCATAAAAAAAAGATTTCATATGTATGAGAGGAGTAGGAGTAGCATATTCAGGGAGGAAACACTTTTATTTTGTATTAGAATAAAAGTTCATTATTCAGTCAGCCTAAAGGTCCAGTCACACCAGCATTTAAAGCAGACAAATTCCACAGCAAAAATGCTTTTTTTTTGACAGACTCGCCGCAATCAGTGGATTTGCTGGAGGGGATGAACAGAGTCTAGTTTGGCTCCAGAAGATGTTTGGCTACGAGAGCCGAAGTTTAACCGGAACTTCAGGAGGTCTGTTCCAGAACTAAGAAAAAGCTCGTTCAAAATCCCATTTACATTGGTAATAAGGCAAACAAGTGAAAATCCAGTCTTGGAGCAGAGCCTTACTCAACGGGATGTTGTGTGATTAAACTCCATGTGTCTAGTTAAACAAACATAAAGTTAAGTCAGTAGTTCCATTTTAGCCATATTGAGTGAACACTAGTTTCCATTAAACTCTACTGATTAAAATCATGGCTTGACATAAGGGGTGAGTCCATTTTGGTGGCCATTATGGATATGGTCAAAATCAAGTTACAGTGACATTAGTATATTGTTGCTGCACTGATACATTTTAATGAGCACCATTTCTTATTATTTTTTAAAATATATATAGGCATACAAGCAATTGTTGTTTATCTTTGCTTAAAAAATAGGTCAATTATGGAGAAAAAACCCAAGAAGCATGTCTCATTTTTCAGAAAGACGGATGACAAAAATGCTGAATGAAAGATTTCACTGAGTTACAGAAGCTAATGAATGAAGCCACTGATAGAAAGGAGAACTGGAAGGTTAAAAATGAGGGAATCTACTGTACGATGAATAGATGGATGGATAGATGAATAGATGAATGGATAGATGGATAGAGAGATAGACAGATATACTTTATTTATCCAAAACTGGGAGGTGCGATGTTGACCCAGCCAGTGACCCCTGACCAGCACAGAGACACTGACATCAGGCTTTAGCCGCCAACATATTTACGAATGAGTCCTTTAAGCAGCAAGTTTCTACGACTTCGTATTTTTTATAGATGCAACTTTTGTGGTGCCACTTTCAGACGGGACAGAGCCTGGAGTCATCTGCAGTGTTATATCAGCCCTAAAAATAAGTGTGATTACATTCATTTTGCCACTCCGCGGTTATCTCGCGCCGCTGACATAAAGTGAAAATGCCTCTGTTGAAGAAGACGAAGCTACTGTATTTAGCCCTCAGTCTTTTCACGACTGATTCAACCGTGTCTGCTGTAGGTGTCAGAGCCAACCTGCTGGTGTCAGGTGGGTTCCATTTCACAGGTTAACCTGATAACCCGCCAACAACCCTCCGAGGATTTGCTGTCACATTCAATTACCCCACCTGCGTGGCTGTGTGTTTGTATGAGAAAGTGAGAGAAAGAGAGAAAAGACAAGATGGAGAGAGAGAGAATATGGCGCTGAAAGGAAAGAGATTGATGAGTGTTTGTATACTTGTGTGTCTGTTTGCTTGTCTGTTGTTTGCTTTTTGTGTGTATGTGTGTATCCGCCAGATTATGTGTGTGTTTGTGTGTATTAATTCATGTGCACCCATGCCTGCATGAGGCACATCCCAGCGGTGTGTAAAAAATGCTGTCAGAAAGTTAATGCGATCCCTGCAGCCTTTGAAGTCGCTCGTGTCATCCCCATCGCATCGCGATTCATCATCATTCAGACGACGTGTTTGACCCGGCTCTGCTCGTGAAAACCGACTTTCTCCTGTCACATCCGTCGTATCAAAGAGTTACTGATCACGAGCGCTTTTGATAGTCTGTGACAGTGAAGGATGTCCGCTCGTTGGGGGTAACCATGAGGTTGGTGACAAGGAATCCTCTTTAACCTTCACCATGAATCTCTTTAATCTCAGTAATCTGTCCTGTTGCTTTGGCTGTTCAGACAAGCTCATAACTTTTTTATATTAGCTATGATAATGTGTTTTAAGAGACCAGACTGAGCAGTAGATATGAGTACATCCAGTCTACATGTAGGCAGTGTTGTACCCGAACGCGTTCAAAGAACGTTCGTTCATGAACTAACTCATATTTTGGGTGAATGTGAACGTCCCGTTCATTTTTGCTTGATGAACGTTAAATTGTGAACGCACTCATTCTGCTGTTTCTTGAACGGCACTCTGATTTCGTTCAGATTACGTTCGTGCCAGATTTCAAGAGCCCTCGGCGAAAAACCAAGCTAAAACAGTAAAAACACATTGTAAACGACCATTAAAATGTCGCGGATAACCACCCGATCTGGCAACCGCAAGTCCTGCCTGTCGCTCTACCAACTTCGTCATCAGCGGTCGTCAGTCTCGTGACAATTCACATATGTGCAAGGAAGGAGGATGCGTTTACTGAGAAACTAATTCCCATACAGTCGGGAATTAGCTTGTAGCTCGTGGCAACGTAAAAAAAAAAAAAAAAAAGAACTAAAAAAGAACGAAATAGTTCATTTTGGGGAAGCATGAACTTTAGTTCACAATTTTGAATTATGAACGATGAACTGAACTAGTTCATTTTAAAAGGTTTGAACTGAACTTTGAACTAGTTCATATAGAAAGTGAACTTTCCCAACACTGCATGTAGGACAGGTGTGTGTTGGTTGCAATGATGAGGCAATAAGTAGAAACAGTAAAGGAAGTTATATTCAAGCGAAGTGATATTTTTTAATGTACAGTATCTCCAAGAAAAATGAGGAGGGCTGGTGGAAATGTTTTTAGTGTCTTAGTGTATTGGAATTAAGATAACACACTCTAAATCTTTTCATATCCAAGGAGACAGATGTCCCCTACAGTATGTTTGGAGAGATACAGTGAAATGAGAGCAAACAACAGTCCGCACTTAAACTCAGGTTTAGCTCTTCTTTATAGGTTCTATAGATAATGGCATGAATGCAGACACGTCCATCATTTCCCCAAAGTTACAGAAGTTGAATTGGTTCAAGATTCAAGAAGTTTCTTGTTGTATGTATGTATAGTAAAAACACAGCTGTTACACCATAAAGTGAAATTCTTATTTTGTTCCTTGATATAACATTAAAAAAGAGCAACAAAATAAAATAAAAATGAAGTATATACATTAAAAAAGTTAAATTTAAGAAAGTGAAGTGCGCCACAGTATGTAAACAGTGATATTGCACAGTATGTAAACAAAAAAAAAATCAACAACTGTCTGTATTGTACAGTTCAATTGTTGCTGTTAGAGTGAGAGTGATTGCTATTCAGCTGCCTAATGGCCTGTGAGTAGAAGCTGTTTGCCATTAGTGCTGTTGCCAAAATATCTAACCTGGCAGGGAAACAGGTTACAGGTAATGTAATATTCAGCTACACTTGAATGTGTCTGAAAGGAACAGTTCACTCAAAATGTGTTTTCATTTTTAAGCTGCTGCTGCTGAGCCTCTAGGAATCAGTCTCCTCAGAGGAACTACACAATTAGTCCTTTTTATGTATTAAGTGCGAATCAGTTTTCTATCTTGTTTGTAGTTAAAAAAATTTCTTGTTAAAACAAGAACAAGTGAATGAATGTGACATTTTATTGTTTTAGGCAGAAACAACCATGTGCAAATTTACACCGAAATAAATATTTCCAGTTTATATCTAGATCTGTGTCACTGCATCTTTACTTTGTGACACAAATGTGTCTTTGGATTGCGCTCAAACTGCTGTCGACCACATTCAGTGAAATGATAACAAGCTGCATTTATCCTTGAAGCACTTGAGCTTCCCATCAGGAGCGTGATGTCAGAGGAAAATGTCCACCGAGTGAATACGGTCAATTGTGCATGACGAGCAGTCACCCCGTGTCTCCCACTACTTGACGTCACCCCCATATTAATACAGTTTTGTGTGTCACGGAGCAAGTGATATATAAGGACTGCTTCAACACAACGGTGTGGGAGGAACTCTGTGATTCTCATGGGGACGACATCAACAGTCTCACTGACTGCATCACGGACTACATCAACTTCTGTGTGGATAACACTGTACCCACCAGGACTGTACGGTGTTTTTCCAATAACAAACCCTGGATTAATCCTGACATTAAGGCTCTTCTTAAGGAGAAGAAGAAGGTCTTTAAGTCAGGAAACAAAGAGGAGCTGAAGGTTGTGCAGAGGGAGCTGAGAAGGAAGATCAGGGAGGGGAAGAACAGCTACAGGAGGAAGATGGAGGAACAGCTGCAGCAACAGAACATCAGCGGAGTCTGGAGAGGCCTGAAAACCATCTCTGGCCACAAGGAGCCTGACTCCCAGGCTGCGGGGGACCTGAAGTGGGCTAATGAGCTGAACTCATTCTTCAATAGATTTGATCAGCCATCTGCCCTTCCCCCGACCCAGCCCTCCCTGCTGCAAGCACCCTCATCAACACCTCGAGTGGACTGCTCCACCCCCGCCTCCCCTCCTGCGACTCTCAGCTCACAGCCACCTCCCACTGCTCAGCTCATCAGCTCAACCCACCCTCCTACACCCACCAGCACACAGCCCCCCTGCTCCAACCTGACCCTCACAACATCCCAGGTGAGAAACCAGCTCCGAAAGATCAAGGCGAGGAAGGCGGCGGGTCCGGACGGCATCAGCTCCAGGCTCCTGAAGACCTGCGCAGACCAGCTGTGCGGGGTTGTTGGGCACATGTTCAACCTGAGCCTGAAGCTGGGGAGAGTGCCACAGCTGTGGAAGACATCCTGCGTGGTACCTGTCCCCAAGACTCCGCACCCCAAGGACCTCAGCAGCTACAGGCCGGTGGCTCTAACATCCCACCTGATGAAGACCCTGGAGCGGCTGGTCCTTGCTCATCTCCGCCCCCTGGTGGGTCCATCGATGGACCCACTTCAGTTCGCCTACCAGCCTGGCATCGGGGTGGATGATGCTGTCATCTTCCTCCAGCACAGAGCCCTCTCTCACCTGGAGAAGCCTGGGAGCACTGTGAGAATCATGTTCTTTGATTTCTCCAGTGCTTTCAACACCATCCAGCCAGCACTCCTGGGGGACAAGCTGGAGAACACAGGGGTGGGCCTGCACCTCACATCCTGGATTATGGACTACCTCACCAACCGTCCACAGTATGTGAGGACACGGGACTGTGTGTCTGACACGGTTGTCTGCAGTACGGGGGCCCCACAGGGAACGGTCCTGGCTCCGTTCCTTTTCACCCTCTACACTGCAGACTTTTCATACAACACACCAACATGTCACCTGCAGAAGTTCTCTGACGACTCTGCCATCGTCGGCCTCATCACAGATGGGGACGACAGGGAATACAGGGAACTGACACAGGACTTCATCTACTGGTGCCAGCGGAACCGCCTCCAGATCAACGCGGGGAAAACCAAAGAACTGGTGGTGGATTTCCGCAGGGCTACTCACTCCCCTCCAACACCAGTGAACATCCAGGGAATGGACATTGAGATGGTGACATCTTATAAGTACCTGGGTGTTCACCTCAACAACAGACTGGACTGGACTGATAACTCTGCTGCACTTTATAGGAAGGGTCAGAGCAGACTCTACCTGCTCAGGAGACTGAGGTCTTTTGGAGTGCAAGGGGCACTCCTGAAGACCTTCTATGACTCAGTTGTGGCATCAGCCCTTTTCTATGGAGTAACCTGCTGGGGCAGCAGCATTTCGGCTGCGGACAGGAAAAGACTGGACAAGATCATCAGGAAGGCCAGCTCTGTGCTGGGTTGCCCCCTGGACCCAGTGGAGGTGGTGGGAGAGAGGAGGATGATGGCCAAGCTGTCATCCATGTTGGGGAAGGCCTCCCACCCCCTGCAGGACACTTTAACAACACTGGAGAGCTCCTTCAGCGACAGACTGCTTCACCCAAAGTGTGTGAAGGAGCGATATCGCAGGTCTTTTCTTCCTGCAGCTGTTAGACTGTATAACCAGCACTGCTCCCAATAGACCATGGACCATATACTGTTCTTCAGTACACTTGTGCAATACTTGTTCCTTATGTAACTCCACTCCCTGTGCAATACTTGACCAAGTCAATGTGCAATATTCTGTATTTAGTACTTAATATTTAATATTCTGTATTTAAGCTGTCATTTCCTACCTCAGTTTAGGCCCATTGTGTATTTTTTTACTGGTCATATTTTATACTGGTCATATATTTTATACTGGTCATATATTTTTATATTTCAGATTTTATATTTCATATCCATACTCAAAAGTGTAAATAAGTAATGCGAACTTGTGTATATCTCTTTTTTTAGAATGTTATTTGTTCTTAATATTTAACTGCTGCTATCCCCTGTGCTGCTGTAACATGTGAATTTCCCCACTGTGGGACGAATAAAGGCTTATCTTATCTTATCTTATCTTATCTTATAAGCTGAGGGATTTACCAAAATTATCCTTGCGTAAATGTAATCTTCTTTCTTATTATCACCATCTGTTAAAATATCCCTAAATTAAAAGTTGGAACTTAGAGTCAGTGAGCTGCTATATTATCACGTAAATAATCATATTTTTAAGTGTATGTCTGTGTATGTGTGTGTGTGTGTGTGTGATGATATGCACATGTCTGCACATACTTGGCGTGACACGAGTTTTCAGTTTTATGAATCTGAAACCTCCTCCACAAGCCTTTCGATAGGTGATTTAACAGGCCCATAAGACAACGTGAAACAAATGTTTTCCCCTCCCTGTTTTCGGAGCCAGGGAATTACAAAATGTACCATGACACTGACATATGCTGCTGTTTTTCACTGCTGCTGCAAAATGGGGCTGTTATGTTTTTTTTTTCCCATCGATCAAAGCACTTTTGGCTGTAATTCATAAATCTGTATTCTGGAAAAAAAAAGAGAGATAATCTGTCACTGTAGAACAGATGTAATGCTTTTGAAGACTTACATTTTTCCAGGCCAGTACATGTGTGTATGTATGTGTGTCGCTGGAATATTGCCACTAATTACTCAGAATAAATCCAGTCCTTATTAAGGCATTTGACTGAGAAGCTTTGACAAGATGCGTAGCAATATTCTGCAGTTGACTTGATACCGATGTGCTAAATGCTGATTTCCTTGGAGTTGTGTTGATGAGGTGAGCGACACAAAATGCAAATGCAAGCAGACGCCTTTGTTAGGCCGCATGTATCAAATAATGTGCATGTGATGAATATAATGAGCGTGCGAAACAGTCATAACGCCTGAACAAAAGCTTTATGGGACATTTATGCTGCTCCTGTATGAATCAATGTGTAAATGTGAGGCAACCCACACACATACACTCAGGTGAATTTCAGACATTAAATTGCCAGCACTGTAAGTGTGAATTGGTTTGACTGTGGCTTCGCTTTGTGACAGATTGCTGACATGTCCTTCTAATGTACTGTTGGGAAAGGTTCCAGCAACCTTGTCATGTCATTAAAATGGATCTTGATGTGTGTAAAACGGTGAATGAAAAACAAACCCTTATAAGAAACTCAGCTTGTTATATTGTTTTATTCAGACTGATTTGACAGTTTTGCCAAATTGCCAGCTAAAGATGCTTTGAGCCCTTTAGTTTGCACCATTAGTTTGACATTTTATGCCATTAAATGGGCACAATTTAGTGTTGTACCTCCATAAAGTTGGCAGGAGACAGATGACAGATTACACACAGACACATCATTACTGTTAATCCCTTCTATGTGTCAATGTCCGCATTTCCCACAATGCAACTCAAAGGCATCCTTTTAGCTAGTGGTGTAGCTCTCATGATGGCAATATGTGTCACTTATCTACATCTATTAGATGTATTGCCATTCATGATCTCCAGAGGATAAATCCTCCTGACTTTGGTTTTTCTTTCGCCACCATGAGGTTGACTTTTTGTTTTTAGTGGCATATCTATTTAACTATTGGATGGATTTCTATGAAATTTGTTGCACACATTCATATTCCCCTTAGGATGAATAATCTGGTTAGCAGAAAGTAAAATACTGAATTTGGTGAGCTTTAACTTTTCACTAACAACAACAATCAACATGCAAAATTTCCAGTTCAGTGTCCAATGCAGGTTTACAAGCAAATACCAAACTAATGACATTCCCATCAGCCTTAGCTGTACTTTGTGCCCAGTGCTAATTAACAAATGTTCACATTGTATTACACGAATGCCAACAGACAGCATGATCAACATGATTCCTGCTGAATACTGTGATCCCCTTAGCATGCTCATGACATCATCAGGGTTATTTTCTCAGACTTGCGCTCTGTTATTGTGTGTAAAGTGTAAATTCCCTCTTTAGGCACCGTGCAAGAACAAACAAATATTACATTATATTGTGTATGGACCAACTGACTGATCAAATAGTATTAGTAGGTGCCTGAGAAAGACAGAATTGTTTCACTTTGATTGAAGAAAACATTTTCCATAGCACACATACTGCTCAATAAAATCTCAGCATTCTGGATACAATAAAAAAAGAACAAAAAAAATCATTTCAAATGCATGTAAAACTTTTTAAAAAAGCTGTTATGGAAGATGCTTCTGTGAGACATTATTTCGACTGACAGATGGATGTGATGGTGTGCGACTGGACGACCTCTGTTTTCAATCAGCGCTGAGAACGAGGCTGTGCGGAGCCAGCAGGAGATCCGAGAGCAACAGAACAACCGCAGTCGGAGCGAAAGTTCAAAAGAGTAATTTCAGCTCCATTTCCTCCAAAAAAGAAAAGTCAACTTATCTTTCCCACTGTTAGGCGACCCATCACCTCCAAACCCTAACGGTGCTGCGGAGGATCGATAAAATTTCCAACACAGAGGAGGAAAATAAGAGAGAGAACATTCTTTCAGTACCTTTCCAACAAGGTGGGTGACAGATTTTTCTCTTAAAAGCTGAACGTCTCAAGGGGTTGGAAACAGGCTATAATTAGGAGTGAGTAATCTACAGTGAGATGACTGTTCCGGTGCATGCGTGTATGAGCTGGCCATCTGACTGGCTCTGTGACTCTGAACAATCTTTTATGGGAGTAATTGGACTTTCACTTGACTAAACATTTTCAGTACTCTACCTGATTGACTCTTACATTAACCGTCCACAGTTTGATATTCACCACTGGCTGTTTTTGCCTTTATGTCATGCAGTTTTGATGTACTAGCCAGCAGTGGCATTATTTGGCCATGTATGAATTAAAGGGTCAAAGGTTGTGCTCTTTGATTTCCGAATAATAAAACATCAACAATGACAGATTAGACTTGATAATATTAACAGATTCAGATAGAGCTGTGCAATGTGGACTAAAATCATAATCCCAATTTTTTTTCACAAAAAAGTTGATTTTCGATTTAATTTCAATTTTTTTGGTAAAACAAAAAAAAGACATTTATTTCAAATGTGTTTTTTTGGACAAACTCGCTCCCAGCGTCCGACATGTTGTAGTGAGAGGAAACAGGAAGTAAAGGCAAGCATGCAGCTGGCGTACGTAGCAGCCACTGGCAGCGCGGTGATGTTTTACCGTAATTACCATAGAAAAGGTGGAAAATCGTTTTGCCTGATGTCATGTTTTTTTCCACATAGAGCAAATTAAACATCACAATAACAATGTGGATACAATTAATCACCCAGCACTAGATTCAGATGTTAAAAATGCTGCACAATCATTTTCATTTCTGATTTCTCCAGAAAAAAAAGCATCTCACCTTCTGCCTGTCTGCATTTATTTCCTTTTTACCAGTGGCTGTGAATTTATACTGTATTTTTTACCCCCATTTTTTTATTTGCTGGTACCTGACCCGGTGCAGGACTCTGCCTGAAATGATCCAGGTGTGTTTGTTGCTATAGCGACAGATGTGTGTGCTCGAGCAGAGGCAGAAAGGGTCAATGCTCTGCTGTAATTTGAAGCAGCAGCTTCTTGTATCAGGCTTCCGTTATCGGCAATCAATGAGCTTCTGCGACGATATGGACGTATGAAAAATCGCAAGGGTGAACTTATCTGAAGGTCTCTGACGCTATAGAGACGCACATCCTCCTCAGGGAAGCAACGTAAACTAATTCAGCTTCTGAATCACACACATCAATAAACATCTAATATAATCTTCCATCCAGCCTGGAAACATATGCTGAATCAGAGAGAGAGAAAAAAAAAAGCACAGGATCGTACTGTATTTATGTTTGAGCTTCTGCCTCAGAGATGCACTGCTGCTGCATCTCTTCTGATTCAGTATTCTGCTGAGTAACTTTGTTTTGGATGAGGTTACAGCAAACTGTAAATTCACCCACGCAGTCATGCATAATCGGGCATAAACAAGGCAGAGATGGAGGGAATAAAAGAGAAGTAGCCAATCGTGTAGCTCGGGAGCCACAAACAGCCCACTTCTCATCTGCAAAGAAGGACCTCCTAGCACTGACTAGCGATTGTGCCTGGCAGTCACAGTCATCTCCAATTGCCTTGACTCACTTTTCGCAACAGCGTGCAAAATGTGCAAAAATCAGACAAATACTATCCGCCTAATTTTGGCCCTCGCAACTTGTATAGGACACCAAATGAAAACAGATGAATCAAGTGATGAATCATGCATCAGGTTTATCAGAGCATCAGAACGTTATGACTGTGTCCATCGGTGGAATGTAATCTTTGTTGCGCTTTGAAAATAAAATGGGATAAGACTGGCAGTATTTTACATTTGATTTATTGTCAACAATGATGTTATCCTACTAATATTGCATGTGAAGCCAAAGTCTGATCTAATGTTTTTCCTCTGCGTTTACTGAGCTCAGCTGTCCAACAGCAATAAACATGCAATGCAATTTCTTCAAATGGCTCTCTCACTATTCCACTAATTGACAGTTGTTGCTGGTAACGTGCCAATAAACATGGCAGCACGAAAACAAAGAAGCAAAGTTCATGCTCCCCTCTACACCCCAGAGGGTTCGGCTGTCTAGGACTTACCTCACCTTATGCAATGGTTCCTCAGTTCATGGGTCTGTGTTCATTATCCAAGGTCATCAATCCACATCCACCTCACCCTCTCTGTCTCCTGACTCAAGCCAGTCAGGGAGAGCTCTGCAAAGCGTATTAAGGAGCCCTTTAAGTTGAGAATATATATATTTGTGTTTAAGCATAATTACCTGAGCAGGTTGATGTCAGCAAGAATGTGCAAACTGTGTACTTAAAGTGTAGTTTGAGCTTGACGTAAGTAGTGAGAAAAGCCAGCATCAACATTACAGTAAAAGTGTTGGAGCTGGAAAAATGGAACAGTTTTAATTAAAGTTATTGATTACACCTATGTTTTTATGTTATGCCATGTCAAACTGTCTGCTGTGCATCAATGAAAGTTTTCTGTTCTGCATTATGTTTGCAAGGAGGTGAAAATGCATCACAGCACTTTTACTCTCTGCAGCATCGACTTTAAACAGCAGTGAAAGTGATTACCAATTATGCTTCCATACTCACCTGGGCAAACTAATGAGACACGTTTGCAAACATAAAAAATTCATTTAGAGATATGTACTGTTTGTCTAGTAACAAGCATTTAAAGGCTGTGCTAATACGAGTTGTATATAGTGTTAGAGATGAGCGTGTTGTGTGGGGATGTGGGGTGAAAGAAAACACTGTTTTGTATAAGTAGCACAGCGTACCTGTGGCTCTTTTTTTGCTTTGAGTCAACAAGTCTTTGACGCTAAGCGAGGCTCATCAGATAGCAGTTAGGGTACTAACTGGCATTCACATTTCACTGGCTGCAGGGACGGGCACTTCATCTTCCACTAATGCCATCTGCGAGCGCTGGCGCCTTGCCCAGAGCAAGGCGGACGAGCAGTGAGGGGCTCTGAGTGTGTGTGTGTGTATGTGCATCTATGAGTGTGTGTGTGTGAATGGCTGATAAAATTAGGAAGCAGGTAAGTGAGATGAGTTAATGAGGGCATGTTCGTATATTACAGCATTTGTTTTTTTGAGCACAGGTGGCACAAAAAAAAAGCCCCTGCAAGTTTCTTCTCCCTTACAAACAGTTTTTTTCCACTATATTGGGAGAATGTATTCCAAACCATCTACAGGAAATAGCTGCAAAATGCATGAGTTTATGGCTATGAGGGGAGAGATGTTGACATTTGTTGGCCAGCACTTGGCCATAATTGGACAGCTGAGTGGAACAAGAGGAACAAAATGCATTCTGGACTGTTGATCGTGATGGCTTTTCCCTCATGCGTGGTCACTTGTCATGGTTCGATATATAAGGAAAAGCCTTAAGTGGTGCACAGTGGACACATTAAAGAGGCAGGAAGGATGCAACTGGAGCAAAAAATAAGAAGCAAAGCACAAAACACTTGAAGTAAAATCTTTGGTTTGATTAGTGGAGCAGACTTTTTTGTTGCAGTGAATCAAAAGCCTGTAAACAAAATTCCCATGGATAAGCAGATGGCACGTCTTCTGGACAGATATTTAATGACCTGACAAATTAGAGATTTCGACGAAGTAAGCAGGGAAATGAAGCGTGATTGACTGCACTGTGATTAGCGGCTTGCGTTCTTAAAGAGCATGTGAGCGCTGACAGGTGTCACCGTGCTCGTCAAGAATCAGAGGGCAAATGCAAATGGTTGATTTAGAAAGAAACAAAGGACTTAAACAGACAAGTGTCGTAAAGACTAATTAGCCGTGGAGAGCAGTTGGGTATGTAGATACTAAGGTCAGATGACAAGTAGGAGTGGTGACGTGCTTAGTGGTGACTAGATGAGGATATTTGTGTTGACGAGACACTAATGAGTGACACATGCTAAATACAGGTAATGGAAGTATATGAAGGAAGAGGACAAGTATGGAGTGGAAGAACAGATCTAATCATAGAGTATAAAAAGTGTTGCTCATCATGATTAATCCAAAGATCATTTTATTGTCTTTCAGCTCATTGTTTTGATTTTAAACAGAACAGGTTTTGGTGCACTCTCATAAACCCACTTTACTCTACCATCACTAAGTGGCAGACTGATCAAGTTAGCGACTAGCTGGAGAACATTGTGCAGCATTTGTTGGATAAAATGTCTGATAAACCAAAGGAATTCTATGGATTAAAACAGATCTTACATTTGTGAGTGGACCAGAACCACCACTCTAAGCTTGTTCTGTGCTTGTTAACTGTTTCTTGTTCTCTAACATATTTGCCATATTAACTTTAATAGAAATGGCCATAAAATTACATATATTAGACTTCAATACATTAGATAAATCCAAGACTGACGACACAAAGAAAAATCCCATTCATTAGTCACTTAATTATTGAATTAATGAGAAAGTGGCTGAGAGAGAGTAACACGAGTAACAACTGAATAGAAGAGACATTCAAACCAAAGAAGATCAAGAGGATAAGTTAGAATACTTTGTTCAAAGAGTGAAATTGGCCATGATGATGATGACAGTGATGAAAAAGATGAAGACTGTGCCGGGAATAGTTTTGCCTGAGGAAGGTTGGCGAGAACGACACACTTGAAGCAAACTTGTCAAAATGAGCTGTTGCGTATAACCCTGTTGTTGTGACTCTCGTCGAAGCGTTTTTAATTTCTTGCCCCTCACCAAACCGTGTGCGAGAGCGGGATTTTCTTTTAACTCTAATTTCAAGTGAAGCAAACTATCAGGTCCTATTTTAACGGAGGGCATGAGGAGGCAGCGGGAGCAGCATTATGCTTCTCATTATCACTGGATCCAACTGCACTTTTACCCCGGGCTACTGGCAAAGCTCATTAAAACGGGCCAACAATGGAGTCACATTCTTCCTCACAGCAAACGGGAAATTTTTCTGTCAGGCTCGGTGTGGAATGTCACTGGCGTGTTTTCTTTTTTTTTCGGATTCTCGGAAAAAGTCGTTGCTGCTGTCGCGGCAGGAGGTAATTTCGAGCTGCCACTTGGTATCTTCCTGGGTGCTCCAGTCCTCACACCTTTTTAACAAGAAACATAACTCCCCGCTAGAGGTGGGCGGATCGATCCAAATATCGATAGTATCAATACCAAGTTGGTATCGCTATCGGATCGATACTAGCGTGGTGAGATCGATACTTTAATGTCAGTTTCGCTCTTGTATGTGCTTGTGCGGTCTCGTCAAAGAGGCGACAGCAAGGTCGCTCTCTCTCACACACACACACACAAACACACACTGAAGCAGAAATTTTTTTTATGATATTATAATATTATAATATTTTTATTTATTGTGGTGTGATAATTTTGTACATTATCAATTTAATTTTATATTTGTATTGTAGTTTCTAAACACTCTACCTCTAAAAAGATTTTGTTTTAATTTGCTCTCATATAATAATTTTTTGTTTTTTTAAGAAAAAATGCACACATAACAATGTTTGGGGGAAATTTTTTTACTTACTGCTCTATTGCTTCTGTTTTTGATAATAAAGTATTTTGCAGTCTTTAAATTTTGCCCAAATTCTGTCCTTGGTTTTAACAAAATAATCCCAAGGAAAAAACACAAAAACACTTAATTAATTAATTTATTTTATTTTATTTTTTTAAAAATATACAGTAACACCTAATTAGGTGTTTTTGTGATTTTTTTCCTTAAGGATCAGCATTGTGATGTTACATCAACCTTAAATATTAAAAGTATCAGTATTGGTATTGGTATCGGTATCGGTATCTGCAATACTGGCCCTGTATTTACTTGGTATTGGATCGATACCAAATCTTGCAGTATCGCACACCTCTACTCCCCGCTGAACCACCTCTCTCGCTTGGCCTTTTCTTTGATGCCATTTTGCATCCCCAATGAAATCAGGTCAAATAGTTGAAGACAGATGCGGCAAGATCACAGAATCTCTCTTTCCTGTTACCGTTTTTACCCTGAAATTATTTAACCTTAGGTGTAAATATTTTGAATCCATACACCAATATTCTTGATTCTGTTTTGATGGAAAAACAACCCAGTGCAAAATAATAAACTACAATAAGAAGGATTTCAACAGTGTCAGCAATTTCATTTTACTTATACCTTCCATTAACCACTGGTTGCAAAATGGAAATATCATGATTTCCTTAATTGAATTAAAGGGTCAGTTCATCCAAATAAAAAAAGTAAAGTTCTATATTTTCCCTCTTGCCCCTTGTGGTTTCTATGCATGTAACATTTACTGACAGCACAATCTTTTCCGAACTGTAACCAAAGTAAAACTCAAAATTTAATTGGCAAAATGGAATAGTATTGTCAACAAATTTTTGGGAGACAGGTTGAAATTTTAGGTCCACAAGTTGGCAAACTATAACTGGCTGCAAGTAAAGAGAAGAAGCTCTGACTCTCCACAGTGTATCTGGATTTGCTCTCGGCTGGTGATCACTGGCTTGGGTGGGCTACAGCCACTGAGGGCCTCTGCTTACACACTAACAATGTTGTTGTCTAGCTTGGTGCACTAAGCTTCTGACTCCAACTATAGGAGACTGTTACGTTTGTTCAACAGCTGAATCAGAAAAACAGACACACTCCATCCAACAGCTCAGGTTGACTACTTAATCTTTCTCTTCTCTCACAAAGCAGAAGGATCCCGGAGAAAACAAAACAAACCTAAAAGTGAATGTTTCAACTCAACATTAATGACAAATAGTTATTGTTCATAATCACAGTCATATATTGTCTTGACTTGGTTTTCATATTTCTGTTCTGCTTAATATTTACAACAATGACAACATGCCATAATGCATATAAAAACCATCTCCCGTTGACCACTTCTTTTTTGTCGCCACCTGTTGGACTGAACTGGACCAGCAGAGCTATAAATACCTCTGCCAAGGAGGTTCTGTTTTTGCCAGCATTGGTATGTCTGTTTGTATGTTTGTTTGTCTGTTTGTTTGCTTGCAACATAACTCAAAAAGTTATGGACAGATTTGGATGAAATTATCAGGAAATGTCCTTTCTGGGACAAGGAACAAATGATTAAATTTTGGAGGTGATCCAGATCACCGTCTGGATCCAAGGTTCAAGGTTCAAGGTTCAAGGTTACTTTATTTGTACCGTTAAATTTTGTTTGCAGTGGTCACACATTGACAAACAGATAACACGGGCTTTCGGCACACAAACAAAGTGACAACAGTGCAACGGGGAGATACCAAGATAAAACAAGTAAGACAAAATAAAACCCCATAAAACTCATGAAAGCTCAAGTAAGACCAGATAAAAACAGATAAAAGAAGACGAAGAGTAATAAAAACCAACAGTTCTCAGGATTTGTTCATGTTAATATGACTGATGGCTGCTGGGACAAAGCTATTTTTGTACCGCTTAGTTTTGCAGGCGGGTACTTTGAACCTCCTGCCTGACGGGAGCAGCTGAAACTCTGCGTTGAGAGGGTGGGAACCGTCATTGGAGATGGAGCCAGCCATCCTCTGCACCTGGTTCGTGTACAAGGATGATGGATAGAGCTGGGCCCCACCAATCAGCCTGCTCGCCCATTTCACTACCTGGCTGAGACAGTTTTTGTTTTTAAGTGACAGATTCCCAAACCAAGACACAGGACAGAAGGATAAAACAGATTCAATAAAAGCACGATAAAACAAGGTCAGCATGGTTTTGTCGAGGTGGAACGCTGACAATTTCCTCAGACAGTACAAGCGCTGGTGACCCTTTTTGCACACAGCTTCGCAATTTGCTTCAAAGTTCAGTTTGTTGTCGATGACTGTTCCAAGATACTTGTCCAAGATTCAGGAATTTTTTAAAGGATTCTGGAACTGTGCTGCTTGGTGGAGGTCTGCGTTCTCCGAGTGCTTTTCTAGTTTTGGTGATGGAATTGTAGTGTGTCTTGCAAGGCTACCTTACAAATGTACACAGATGTAAATAGGGAGTTGAATAAAGTCAGAGCTCACAGTATCACAATGTCCCTCTTGTATTGATAACACAAATATTAGACCTAGTTCAATACATTTTTTTTTTAAGAGTGGAAAAATGAGCCTGAATGTCTCTGATGATAAACAGTTATTGATAATGTGAGAGACAAAAACAAGGGCAGCCTCAATCGTTCGAGGTATTGATTGGCTACTCAGCCAATAACTCATCAATCACATCCCAATCCCATTGTTTTCCCGGCTGTAGGAATCTGTCTTTTACACCCATTGACTTTTATTAAGTGGACGTGGGATCTGGAGGAAACATCAGTGTTGAATCAGTCTGTTTTACAGGGCAGCGCTCATTAGGAAAGACAATGCAACATAGACTAATTTTTCCAGTTAATTTCATACTGTGGAGTTTCATTTGGGGTAATATAAAAACGAACTAAAAGTAAAACCTAATTAATTAGCTTTTAATATCCTCTATTGATTGGCCGCCTCTGGGTGAATTGCATATTTAACCTCCATTGACTCGTTTTCTTGGCAAACAAACAACCATATTTTCAGGGCAGTGGAGCTCCATCAAGGTCGCTCCTTCCTGAGAGGGACAGAAGGGTATTCAAGGTGAACTATTACTCGGCTGAGAATACTGGCAGGGGTGAATTTATAGTGGCAGACTATTGTAGAGTGAGAGAAATACAGAGTAAAACAGCTTTACCAGGGACTGAAGTAAAGATAATATCCATCTGTCATCATGACCTTTTCAATACAGGAAATGCAACTGGACACAACGCAGGCTCCTCTGAGTGCTTTCATCGATTCAGCCACATCTGAGACCTCAACCTCAGACTTTTTTTTTCTTCTTAAACACAGGTAAACTTAAAGAAGAGAGACACCAAAGGATGAGCTCAAATGACTTCCATAACTATTCTGTTTGCACGATTCTCTCCTGGGGCTGATGAATGTGCCTGTTTTTGCATGTAAAAATATGCAGAAAGGGAAGCAGAGAGCACCTATACTACCATACATACATGTAATTGCGCCATACTATTGTAGCTCCTGGCGTGCATTTCATAACGGCTTGCAGAATGTAAATGTGCAGGCCTTCATAAAACGAGCCCTCCGTGCGTTCCTCGCCTTTCCCTGCATTTATATACATATATAAACAGTATCTGTGCTGTGTGCGTGCTGGGCGCTTTTATCTGTAGTCAAGCTGTGTCAAGAGAGGAAACAATGTCGGCTGAGGAATAACTTCCTGCAGCACTTGGGTAGCAGGAGGTCTGTCGCGTCTACAGTGTGTGTGTTTGTGGATTCATATGCACGTGCGTGAATTTGATTATCTGTGCCTTAATTTTCCCAATAAGCCTCAGTGGAAAAGCACATGAACAGAGCTGAGCTGACCTTTGGCCTTTATAAGAGGAAGGTGGGCCTCTACATGCATGTGTGTGTGTTTGTGTATTTAAAAGAGAACACCGATGATGCAGATTATTTATTTATTTATTCAGCATAAAACATGAGAAGACGAGAAAATGATAAGAGCTTATGGGAATAATGCGTAATATGACAAGTTATAAGTTACTCGCACAACAACGATACTGTGGAGTCTGATGGAGCAGCACTTGTGAGAGGAAACAGGAAGCAGCTGATAGGATTTGGTATTAGCCGAGGGTTAATACACACTATTCTCTGTGTACCAGCCGGGATCCGGCCACAGCAATATTGATTTGAAACAGTGATCCGTCTTTGTAGTCGAGCCCGAGCAGACAGCAGCAGAGACTCTGCTGAGCTAATAGCCTTCACTCACCGACCTCCCTGCAAGCAAAGAACATGCAATGGGAACACGGAGGTGAAGTGTGTGAGTGACAAAGTGAGTGTGCGAGTTTTTGTGACAGAGTGCAGGAGGGTGAGAGAGAGAGAGAGAGAGAGAGAGAGAGAGAGAGAGAGAGAGAGACGTCTCTGTGGGAGTGAGGTGGACTGCCTGCCTGGAGTGAATGTGTGTGTGTGTGTGTGTGTGTGTGTGTGTGTGTGTGTGTGTGTGTGAGTTTGTACCTATTTGCATGTGTGTGAGTATGCATGAGTGCACATGTGCAAATATGCGTGTGTGTTTGCACGTGGGGAGTTTAAGCAGTGCCATACCTCCCGGCGCCCCTCGATCACCTATCCCCTAATCTCTGCCGACTCCCATGTGAGATAACAGAGCTTACTGACATTTGAATATTCCGACTCCTCGGGTGGAATATCAATTAAGACCGAGGCGATGCTCGCAGCCTTCTCTTTTCCTCTTTATTTTCCTGTTGTGCTCGCTTCTCCCGTCACCCCCGGCGGCCCGATTGTGTCGAGGAAATCATGCGGGCAAGGTGGATTCTGACCACATTCGCGCCACCACAGGAGGTTTCCGAAAGTTTGTGCTGAGCCGAAGTTCCCTCTGTTCCTCCCTCGCCGAGCAGCTGATTGTCTCCAGGCGTTCAGGAGAGATGAGATGCAATACTAGCGTTAGATAACAGATACCTTTCCTTTTGGATCCATGCTCTTTCTGCAGAGCTCCCTGCAATTTCGGGGGATTTGATTTGATTCAATTTCCCTCTAATCTCGCTCCCTCGTGCACATTAGAACGTGTGGAGCTGTGTGTGTGTGAAGTGTCGAATTTTTGGGGGGACTGATGAAAAATTTCCAGTTGCTTTGAGTAATGAGCAGCCTGAAAAAGGAAGGGTTGCATAAATCTGCATACATAACCCAAATGTAACCAAAAGCATATTGGAATAAAGTCATTCATCCTCTGTCAAGTCCCTCTGTCAACTTCCACTTCTCCGGCCTTGCAAGAAAGTCAAATTACTACATTATTCATTGTATTTGTTGTAGTGCAAATAGAGCTGCGATTCAGCCACTTAGAAGAGTGTTTGTTGTCTCGCTCACGTTCACACTCGCATATGCTGAATCCAGAGATGCTGAGATGATGATAAATGTATCAATTCAAACACAGTGGGAATTAGCGAAGCCCCCGGAGCAACGTAGTTCAGAAGTTATCAAAAGGCCTGAAGTCGCAAAACTTAAATGTTGGACTCAGCTCGGGAGGAAAAAAAAGACAGAGGACAGAATACAAATTGAGGTAAAGAGTGCACTAGTGACAAACAGAGGCAGATATGGAATAAAGAGAGTGGGATTGCCACAGCGGAGCTCACTACCTGGAGATACAGCCGCCAAAGGAGCCATTGACTTATTGTGTCCTGTTTGTGCTGCCTTCTCAAAGGAGCGTGGCTGCATCCATCTGACTCAAAAGAATCTGCTGAGTAACTTTGTATGGGATGAGGTTACAGAAAACTGTAAATTCTCCCACGCAGCTGAGAATCATCCAGCGTAAACAAGGCAGAGATGGAGGCAATAATAAAGACCTGAGCTCGCATCTCCGCGCCTCAAACAGCAGCTCGCCGTCCCCTCTCCTTCCTCTCGCGCTGGCCTTGTTATTTTCACTCTTCTGCCCATTCTCAATCTGCTTTCTTTCTTTTCCTCCCTGCACCCGTCCATCCTTCGCCCAACCCCCCCCCCCCCCCTCCCCACCTATCCACGGTTGTTGCCTTGGTAACAATACAAAGAGATTTTCTTCGCAGCTCTGTCACCGTGGCAACGCTTGGCTTTCCTCCAGGCCGGCGTTGGAAGCGCGCCGCCCTCTGGTCCGCTCCGGCCGCCTGTGCGCTGACCACCATCAAATCAAAACTATCCATCAGGGTGGAAACCGCCGGAGCAGCGCCGCCTCTGTGGAGCTCTGGAGGAAATGCAGATGCTCGATGATGGAGGAAACTGATGGAGATTCATTGTGTTGATTGTGTCAAGACAAGCACTCGGGGCTCATTTCAAGCAGTGATGGTGATTATCAAAGTGTCTGGACTGGAGAGGGTTTACCAGCTTTCAGTATAATTTTATGGTTTTCACTCTGGTTCTGGTTTATTTGCATTGAAGATTACACTCTATCTTCTCAGAGGACAAACATCCATAAGTGTGCTTCTTGAAAAAGAGGCTCCTACTGACTTCAGGTCTTGCTTCATAATCAGCATGTTTGTATGTTTTCTTCAGGAAAATGGTCAGGCAGGCAAGGGTCAAAATCAAAGCTGTCAGTCCAAACAGGCAAACACATCCAAATGGGAGCAGGCAAGAATAAGAAATTCACAAACAGGTGAGGTCCAGGAAACTTAAGTGAAAATCCAAAACGCACAAGGACTCACATGAAGAAGGGCTGGAATGCTTGACACAAGATGCAAGGATGAACTGCCAAACACAGAGGGCAACACACAGACCAAATACATTAGGAGTGGAGGACAACAGGAAACACAAGGGCAGGAAGTAAAGTAAACCAACACACCTGAGGACCAACTCTTTCAACATCAAACAGGAAAAATTAAAGTAAAACCATGACACCCGCATTCAACTTTCTGTGACTCACAGTGGGAACACTTCTATGACTTGGATGGATATGAACACTTTCCTGATTAAAACATCACAACCAAGGTTGAATGGTATGAAACATGAAACATTTTGGACTCCCAAAGTGCATTCCCACAACAGGCATCCAATCAACATCAGATTCTGTTAGATGCACCGCTGATGGAGGGCGGAAGGTAAAGATTATGATGTTGAGAAAACTGAAAACACAATGTGCTTGTTTTAATCAGTTCGCTTTTCAATTCTGGCTCAATTTTTAATGAATTCAGTTTTTTGCCCACAGACATTGAATTTGAAACATTTTGAACGAGCTACAGCTCTGATGTACATCACTGCCTTCTTTATAAACATGGTGGCTCATGGGTACTGTTTTGAATCATCGGTTATGCTGAACTGTGGGAAAACACCATGATTTGTTTGAAACAAAGTTGAAATAATCAACATACAGAATGAAAAAAATCTGCAGCCTCTGCTCCCCTAACACGTATGGGAGCTGTAGTTTGTAGTTCTTAGCTTAGAACACGATTTTTCCCACAAACTGAAGTAAGAAAAAACCCCAACAGGATTGATTAATTAGATTAAAAACTTTTTCATAAACACTAATAATACATATTTTGACATTCCTATGGCTCAGAATGTCCTATCAACATGATTCATATGTTGCTGTACATATTCTGATACCAGGTCTGACAATACTTTAAGCAGCATAAAACTTATATCAAAAACCACTGACCAAGATCATTTATATCACAAGAAATTTAAATTAATTTTTGAGTAGCTTATTCATGAAATAACAATGTAAGGCGTGCCTGGCTATGACGCAAAGTGACTCTTCTAAAAGCCTTTAAATAAGGAGAGTAAAAGCGAGCGAGAAGGTTGAAAGGATTAAACTGTAATCTGACACCAACTGAAGTGTCCTTCTGTGAAGACTAAAACAAAAAGTGAGCATTGCATGTATTTACCCCAAACTATTATGCGTGATACCTGAGTGGAGAAAGGATTTGTGTCCGACTCGTGGATAAATATTCATGATGATGATGTGGAGAAGGGCAAAGTGTCTGAGAGTCACCTTCCTCCACACGGGCTCGTAATTGCTTGCTACACCCCTGCTGGTGGAACACAGATATTGCTGCAATCGCTAATGCTGCACAGCTGGTGCCGAAACTGTGCGGCACTCGCGAGGCGCGGCAGCCAGTTGGCAACTGAGAGGCTTATTACAACAGCAACAGGAGACATGACATTTTGAATGCATTGTGCCAGTGAGTAAAATGCACTTTGGAGATGTCACGCTAATGGGATTGTGTTTTGGCAGGCCGGCTCTGGCAGGGGTTGGGAATTTCTACGTTTACCAGGCCAAAATCTGGCTCTGACAAACTGATTGCACTTGTGTAAGAGTGTCAGTGTTTTGTTGTTTCGGGGGCCTTTTATCTGAGTGTCAATGAGTTTTTGTTTCGGATTTTTTTTTTTTTTTTTTTTGGTAAAACACAGCCCGACTTTGTCTCTGCTTCACATCGAGGCCTATTGAAAAGATTTCTCGGGGTATCGTCTCGACAGATTAGTCTCCTCCTCACCCCCATTGTCACGTTGACTGGCAGGACACAATGACAACGAAATCAATTCATTTCAGGCGCCGAACAAAAACAAAAACGAGAGAAGTTATGTATCCAAGCTGTCATGCGGGAATAAAGGGCCACTTCACAGATTTTACTCGTGACATTTGTTTATTCTTTATTATGTAATCCATTCTTTTACTCCATTCATTATAACTTATTATGATGTGACTGTTGGATCATGTTAATCCGGCTCATTATTTGTGCTTTATAACATGAATGTGATTAGTTAGAAAATCCTGTGTAATGAAGTATTTAAAAATATGAACTTCCTTCATGAAGACACTTCTTTATCCTCCTCTTGGTCTGTCAGAATCCATCTCCACAAACTAAAGATACCCTTTGAGGTTTTTGGAAGCAATGCTTTAAAGAACAGGTCATCATTTTTGCAAATATTGTGATGCACATTCCAGTTGATGCTTTCATATTGTTTTGTGATCTGGCAGTGGTTGGTAGTAATGTGTCAAGAAATGTAGAATTGGACAAATGAAGGCAAGGAAGACAAGAACACAAGCTATCAAATGTGGATAAAAACATCTCAATATGCATTACATAAAGCTACATTTGATGACACACAAGAGGAGCTGCTTTTCACCTTCACCCTTGCTACAGTTCTTCCAATGTGTTTGTTATTTAAGAGGCATCTCTACCGACTTGATGAAGCCCAGACGACTGAAATCAGTTTGCCTTCTGTAAATTAAAAGACTTAATTTCATTGACTGTGACCTTCCTCTGTCATCACTAGTTAACACAATCAATCATTTCATAATTTTCCATGAAATTGAAATTGGTAATTGGTACACTGAATACAGTTTTAAAAAACTACTTTTATTTTTTTCATTACATGTCACTTCCCCTTCAACATTTGTGCGTGAGTCAGTATTTCGATGCAGCAGACGTGAGAGACATCTGTCATGGTCGATGTAAAGCTGCTGAGGTTTCACCCTCAGCTTGTTGACTATTTCTCCCGCGGACCACAAGACAACACTGTGTTCAACAGTGTGAGATGGGCCTCCTTCCCTGAGACCACGCACCTATACATACAGTATATATACAGTATAATGTAGCTGCGTCACCATGCGTCACCGTGCAATCTGGGCTCTAAGTAGAGAAATGCTCCTGTCACAGTTCAGGGACTGCTGGCTCAGGAAACAGTGACACAGCGAATACAGTCAGCTGGAGGCCGACTGACGCTCCAAACTCAAAGATAAATTCACTTTGCTTATGAATGCTGGTCAACGATCCAACTGATGAGCTATTACATCTATTCTGTCCTGCTTTGTTCTGTTTCCTTTTATTCCTTGTGTAGTCGAACAGACACAAGATCTTATTTAACTGCTAAAGATAATGGAATCTGTGTTTTTCTCTGTTCTCTTCCATTTAGTTATGCTCTTCATGAAGTAATAAAACAGTTGGATGCCATCATAGTGCGTCTCTTCTCTTGCAATTAATCTTCTCAGACATGAAGTGTACAGTATAATACAGTGAAATCTTCTTCCGCCCTCATACTTTCATCCTCTCAACATCCCATGGCTCTTTCCTTCCCAGCTCACGTTTGATGTCAGACGTTGATAGAACGCATCGCACCACCTTTAGAAACACGTTTATATATAGCAGCAAAGTACATGATCACACGTCAGCTGCCAGAGACCTAAATGTCTCGCAAATGTCAATTCAGAGCAAATTCAGTTTTTCTCTTCATGTGTGTAAAATGTTGCTAAATTAGCTGCTCTTGCTCTATTTTCTTCACAGTGAGTAGCTGACAGGTGATAATGGAAAGGCATGAGGCGACCAACCCTGTGAACCATGATATGAACCCAAAGGGCACAAAAGTCAAGCTTCTTTGTAAACTTTTAAACTTATCTCCCGCCCCCCCAATGCAAAGGTTAAATAACTCTTGAAGCTGTGTATATATTAAAGCATACATTTAGTCAAGATACACACTGATCATCTCCTCTCCATCAGCTGACCTTCCCCCTGTGACTTTTTTGCACAGTAGCAGGTAGCCGAGAGTCTGATTGCAGAGATGATGGAGATGGTCAGTGTGACTGTGACACTGTGTCCAACAGGGTGACTGGTGAGGTACATTAGTGACGCATGGGAGCCTTTTTTTATGTGTGTGTGTGTGTGTGTGTGTGTGTGTGTGTGTGTGTGTGTGTGTGTGCGTGCGTGAGGAAGCGCAAGAGAAAGAGAGACAGAATAAATGACAAAAGTAATACAATGATGAAAATGTGTAGTACTGGAAGCAAAGAGCAAGTGTTTAGGAAAACAGTATATTAGGTATCTATATATGTGCATTTGTGTGTGTATCAAAAAAGAATATTTAAAAGTCTGTTTAGGAAGTTGGTGTATGTGTGTGCATAAAACCTCAGGTGCACCCTGATGTAGCTACAGCTACTTCCACCGTGCGTGTGTGTGTGTGTGTAAACGGTGCTGTCATAGTGTGTGTGTGTGGGGAGGCCTGGCAGGGCATGCTGGGACAGTTGGAAATTAAGAGCCATCTGACAGCTCCGTGCTGAAATGCACTCTGGGAAAAGCAAAGAGGAAAGCAAGAGAGTGGCCTATTTGACAGCCGGTGCAGTGCCTGTGGTGTGTGTGTGTGTGTGTGTGTGTGTGTGTGTGTGTGTGTGTGTGTGTGTGTGTGTTGCTGGATCCAGGTGTGTACGGCGAGCATGCATGTATTTCTGCGGTGTGAATGCGCGGTGTGACTCAGGTGCAACATCCCCTGTGTGTGTGCATGTGCAGGTGTGTGCAGACATGTGTGGGTTTGTGCTACTGTAAGTCTATCTGTGTCTGTTTGAATTTTGTGTGTGTGGTCCTGTGTAATTAGGTAACAGTCTGGCCCTCAGTGATCCATTTCCTGTCAGTGAGGACAAAGAGAGACCTGCTGATGAACCATCTGGTGTCCAGGTGCATCACTAGCTCTCTCTCTCTCTCTCTTTCCTGTTAGCAGGACGTCTGTCTGTCCCGCTCACTCTTACCCCCGGGAAGCTGTTTGACCCCCGACGGCAGCTCGCTCTCACCTCCTTAGTAAAATCGATCTAATCAGCAGGAATGATTAAAGTGTGGCTGTTGTTGCCGTCCATTTTCTTCTGGACAGCACCGTTCCTCTGTACCCACGGACAGAGCACTTTGTCGACTGGAAATAAGCAGAATGTGCCAGTTCACAGGCTAATTTGCTCAGGGATTGTGAACAATCAGTGTAACAGATTGTTTCCCTCTTTAAAAGCATGAACGTCACCTACTGTGAGCCTTAACCTGGCAATTAGACTTAACAAAAATGTGAGAGGTACTTGCGCATGAATTATAATGTGAAATTTATATAAAACAAATGATCAGGAAATAATCAGATGAAGCAAATCTTCATCTGAGCTTCGGGCTCAGGCTGGACAATCCCCTCTTTGCTGTTTACCTCCAATCTCAGGGAGGCTGTTGTATCCTCAACCCTGCAGCCAATGATGTCTGAAGACTGCTGACTGGCTGGTGTTGGTTCTTCAGTCTCTGTCATTGCGATGCAGTGACAAGGCTCAGCCTGGTTTTGAACCCAGAAGCAGGACGCGGATGCAAAAAGTTCAAAATAAAGGTTTTTATTATAACAATGTGCAAAACTCAAAATCACTCTACTGAGGACAGACAAAACGTGGGTAAACGAAAAATCACTCTGCTGAGGAAGAAAAGTATCAAATAAACAAAGTAATAAACTTAAAGTCACTCTAGCTATGCAGAGGAAAAACGAGGTAGAAAAGGAACAAGAAAACGTGGTAGCAAAAACAGGAATACTTGACATGAGACGCATGGAAATGAGGCACGAGTTCACGGACACGGCAGACACGACAAACTGGCACAGGAAAGGGGAAGACGCGGACATTAAATACACAAGGTAGGGAGTCAGGTGGAAACAATCAGGGCGGGGCAGACAATCACACCGGTGGGAGACACAGAAGGAAGGGCAAGCAACCTGAAACGAGAAGGGAAACAGTTACCAAAATAAAACAGGAAGAGACAGGACAACATGAGACAAGACAAAAAGTGCAAAAGTAACTCAACGTTTTTGCCTGGTTATGACATGCAGGTGTCGGCACGGCAGCTCTCTGTTAGCAGGAATGGATGCTGCAGCACCTCCAAGAGTGTGATGCGCTGGTCATTGTCCAGCTGTAGCATCCTTTTAATCAGGTCCACCAACAGGCGCTGATCTCTCTGTGCCCCTTGGTCCATCACCATATTCTGCTCAAGGTCATCAAGACACTCTTCAACTTCATGTCCCGTGTTTCCATGGCATTGAACCCTGTCTCATTGGCAAACTGCTCTGGTGACTTGAATCTCCATCGCAGCTGGCCATTTATTTCTTCTTCATTAAAATAATACCAAGTACCCATCCCACGGCTCAGAACATAGTCTGATGGCTGGCCCTGAGTTTGGATGATGAAGCTCAGCACATCATAATCCATGTTCTGCTACTGTCACACCCAGAGACCATATCTATGGCCTCAGTAAATGGAATGTGCAGCATGAGCTCAGGTGCCCTGTACCAGGTGGTCTGGACACAGATACCAGGCTTGACTGCAGACACTGGATAGTCAATCAGTTTGACTTTGAATGGCTGCTGCTGGTGGTCCACAACCATAATGTTCTCTGGTTTGAAGTCAGCATGTACAATTCCCATGGGATTGAGGTGGGAAAGGGCTGTGTCCAGCTGGTGGATAATTGGCCTCAGCTCTGCCATGGGAGGACTCTGATGGTTCCTCTCTTCTGTGTAATGATTAGAGATGAGCAAGTACACCACTATCTGTATCTGTATCCGTATCTGTTTAACCATCTACATTATCTGTATCTGTATCCGTATTCGGAGTGGGCGGGGCCTAAACCGAAAGTGAGTGCAGAAATGGGTGAGGCTTAAAACTGTACATTATTTTAAGTCTGAATTTGATATGGATTGATCAGAAGTCGCTAATCTACTGCATTCAAAGCCTATATACAGTATATCTCAATAATATTTATAGTATTATTTTCATGAACTGCAGAGAGAAAGTGTCAGATACTGCATGCAGCCACATACAATAAAAATATTAATATAGGCTACTTTGTATGTTCAGCTACAGCTATATGTGTGTATGTGTGTAAATGGTCTGTGAGACTGTTTATTTTTTAATGATCTGTGTGAACTTCGTGATTCATGCAAACATCCAGTGATGGCAAACAGGGAAATAATATGTCAGCCTTGTTCACTGTATTCTTCTCAAAAGCACCGCGTTCAGTACGAGCAAAGTTTTTCAACTGACTTCATATCACCAGCCAAAGTAAGAGCAAGCAGACGGTTAAAAAAAAAAAAAAAAAAAAAAAAAAATCAGACCGGAGAGGAGGCATTTACCGATAGATATTGACGGATTTTACTCGTATCACAATCGTATTCGTCAAACATGCTTTATCCGAAACGGATACTCGTCTGAAACGAGTATCCGGCTCATCCCTAGTAATGATCAATGTTCAAAGCCCAGGCAGATGTGGTTCTTGTGGAAGAAGAAGCCATTCAACTTATAACAATGCCAACCGGAGCATCTGGTCATGACAACATAGTTATTACTTAGAAATAACCAAGATGTTGTTACCTGAACAGATGAGGTAGATGTGGGACTGACGGTTCCGTCTGGAACAATTTCATTTGTTAGAAACAGTGTGATGTTGGTGAAGCAGTTTTGATGAAGAGTATCTTCACACCAAGGCTTGTGAAAACATTACAAAGACATTCCAAGTGTTCTCCTATGGATCTGAATGCTACAACTTGCGGTTGCACTCTGGCTGCACTGTAGTTGCTCTGAGTGATGCTGTGCTCAGCAGCCACATTTCCACAGAAAATCAATTGTGCACGCTGAGACAATGGTATAGCATGGACAGAGATGTGCTCAACTCCTGATGCATTCGCTGATTTCACCATGTGTCTTTAAAAGCATGGTCCAAGTATTTCATGGTCCAAAAAAAAACAACAACTGTACTGTTGGGTGCTATTAATCCTATTTATGCTTTGCTCTCACTGGCATTTCAGTAACACGAGCGACCACTCATACGCGCACCATCCACACTGCCTCTCATTTACACAAGCAAGACATTTGACGGAACAAGTGCAGAGTCTGACAAAGGAGGGCATAAAAAAAACTTATTTATTTAACTACTTCACATTATATACCCTTCAAAAGAGCATGGAGAGGAGCCCGGCTTAGCATGGTGCATTTTATCCCTGAGAGCCCAGAGCCCACTCAGTCTCTCTGTGTGTGTTTGAATACTGTATTATCTTGACAGGGAGAGAGAGAGAGAGAGTGTGAAGGAGAGAGGAAAAAAAGTCTCCAGGGTGATTGGCTGGTCAATCCTTTCGACAAGATGACTCATTGAACTCTGTGTAGAGGGTAGTCCCGTAATACAGTGGCTTCTGCTGCAGAGCATTTGCTGTAGCAGGGTCATGAGAGCCAAAAAAAAAAAAATACATTGATGGCTTCTGTTACGCTGCTCAAGTTCAGCTTTACGTTCACGGTGACATGTGTGACATTGACGCGTTTATATAAGCGACGATATAAGCAGCTGGCAGCGAGAGGTTAAAGGTCAGAGCTGCATTTTCTGATCGTGTGTGTGATGGGAGAAATGCCACAAAGAGAAATCAGAGCTGAGGGGAAAAGGTAAAAAGGATTATTTTGATACTTTGGGTGATGATTCACAACGGCCATAAAATGTGATTTGCTTAGAAGTGTTCCACGGAGCATGCGTCAGACATCCCAGCGGTGTGTTATAGCTCCCATGTGTGTGTTTTTATGTTGTATCTATTTGAGCTATTTTCTGCATTTAGCACTCCATTTATTGTCTTTACTTTCTGTAATCTTTTGTTCTTGTTCAAATCTATTTTTTATATGGTCGTAATGATCTTATGTAGAACCTCAACTGTCTGGCTTCGAATTCTCTAAACTCTCCTTTTGGTCGTGCGATTTTCTTTCTTAATATTCCCTTTTCTTCTTTTCATTCACAATCTGCTTGAAGGCCTCCTCATCTGCAATGCACCATAAAAAATTTAAGATACTTCTTTGCCTAAGCGTCTTTCTTTCTCTGTCACAGTTTCTGATTTCTCCACAAATTCAAAAGTTTACCTCTTTAACTTGCCAAACGTGGAATCTTTAAACCCTCTTTTTTGGTCATATTTTCTTCTATTTTTTTTCTGCAATGCAGGATAGATAAAATGGCAAAATTGGAAAAATAGGCTTAGCAGAAAATGTAAAAAAAGAAAGAAAAAAGTTCAATAGAATGAAGCATGATATATTCTGACTACCAGGGCACATTTCTAATTTCAAACAGACAACATGACTATATTATGAAGCGAAGCTCAGTTGGATCTCAAAGTTCAAACAAACAGTGTAAGAGACGACAAAGAGAGTCCCAGCGTCACTGTCAGTGGTATCCCTCCAGGCTGTACATCGCTTTCTCTTCGCAGATTAGAGTCTGACTCCTCCTGGTCTGAAAGCTTTGGATGGGAATGGCTCATTTTCACAGACGCTGATTTTTTACTGCCCTGGGCCATGAGAATAACACATGCAATTTCTGAAAAGCTGAACGCTGTTTTCAACCACATAATTGATATGCTCTTCAGTAAAATGTGGCGCTTCAGCAGACTTATTAAAAAAAAACCCAAAATGTTCGACTATAAGATTTATTCTTTAAACTAGCTTACATGCCAACACACACACAAGATTCAAGACAAATAGTTAATGCATTCTACCAGTAACCCTCAATCATTGCTCTGCTTCCCAAGATAAAAAATAAAAATAAAAAACTTAATCATGTATATAAATTAAATACGGGCATGTTTACTTCAAGAAACCCACGTACAGTATCAAACTCTAACAAACTTAGATGAAGTCACCAGAATTCAGTCCAGGTTTTTCTTTAGAATTCAATGCATCCACATTGATTAATAGGAAAGCAATTCATATCTCCACCATTATGGACTAAGATGGCAGATTCATCACAAACAGCACGTATGTCTGAGCCCAACACAGAAACCCCTCTCCCTTCACAGATTCTTTAAATCCCTGTATAATTTCACGGACATCAACATTACTCAGGGAAAATAGTAATTCGAGGAAATAATCTCATATTCATCCAAGAAGAAGAAAAAGAAGACAGCACATGAAATAAACCTAGAACTGAAATCAAAGTGTTTGAATATACTGAAGAACAACGTAATAAACTTGGGAAATATCATTCGGACATGTTTGGCATTACAAATAAGAAAACACATCATTCCTGTTATAAAAAATTCAGCTCACCTCAGCCATAATTTTCAAATATTCTACCACAAATTATTCACATCAGACAACAAATCAGACCAAGATGATACAGCTTCCATCTTAACATTAACGGAGAATCAAGCTGAAGCATTAGATAAAACATTTACACAGGAGAAGTTTCATGAAGCACTCATGCAAATGCCTTCCAACAAAGCAACAGGAGCAGATGGCTTCCCAACTTATTTTTTTTAATAGATATTTTTGGCAAACAAGTCACTCCTGTTTCTCAAAATAACACAAGAACTTACAAACCAGTAAGTAAAATCTCAACCACACATGAAAACTGCCAACATTAGATTAATATTGAAATCCCAATAAAGGCCTCCCCTTTAAAAACTGCTCTCTATCTCTAATCAACACAAAAAAATCATGAGCAAAAACTTCTTGTCTTCTTCAATTTTGGAAGGAAATCACTGAGAGAATGTTCTTCATTTCAATTGTAATTCATCATTCATCATCATTTACTTATCAATAGTCACATTTAAAAGAGAAAATATAAAAGTAATACTCATCACTTACTCATCACTCTTACTTAGTTTTGAGTTCTTCTGATGCAGAAGTTTCTCCTACATGGCATTTGCTGGACGTCTGCAACAATCTTTCAAAAGTGTAAACTGGAAAACATTCAACTGGCTCCAACTAATACAAATACAGCAGCTTAACTTTTAAGTTTTAACAAGAAAAGAGAATATATTATCCCACCTTTATCACTACACATTAGTCACATTATGACTTTAGTTGATTGGCTGCTTGAATGATGGCAGAGGATGCTCTAATACGCTGATGATGATGTGCTGATAATGTTGTTAGCGAGACTGATGGAAAAAGACCAGCGACAAAAAAACCCTAAAAAATGACGACGACGATTGCAACGGCGGTGATGATGCCCCTGACGGTTGAAGTGGAGATCAGCGCCAGATGGCTTTAAAACACACAGCAAGCTCTCGTTGTGTGCAGCTCTGCTCTGCTGAGCAGGATTCGGGACGGTAGAGAGGGATTGGCAGGGGAGTGGGAGGAAAAGCAGGTTTGCTTTGTTTTTAGTTAAAGTCCCTGGACTGTTTCCTCACTGCCAATAGCACTGGCAGCCTGAGTAATTAGTGTAAGCTCACATTGTGCAAACGGTGTGTGTGTTGTGGTGTGTATTCAGATAGGTGTTAAGGCAACATTCGTGTGCAGTTAAAAGGTGGTTTCTTGTTGTTTTTCTACCTTGCATGCACGGTTCATTTGAAGGTAAAAAAATTATATATTTACAACTGAAACAGCAGGTTTGATTTTGTCTGGCAATGATATTCTGTTTGAAGCCCAAGGACACATTAACACTCTGGCTTCAGCTCTGCAAGCGTGGAGGCAAGCAGTGGAGGAAAGAGGATGTTTTCACGGTGAATAGATGTTGATTTGAATATGACTTTGTACACTCAAATTTCATCTACTTTCAGATCTTTAATCTCTGAAGATATTATTAATGAAAGGCGTATTGTCAAAAATAATTTGTAAGACTCTATGAGGTCATGTTGATAGAACTAGATGCCAAAAAGTATAAAGGCAGCGTGCAAACAAACAAAGAATTATTTTGACTTCAGTGAGAATCCCAAATCCTAAAATAAAATTTCAGTCCTGTCCAAGAATGGTTAAATCTAGGGAAACTGGACTTGGCTGTAGATACTTGAAAGTGTTTCTCCAATCATCTAATGGGCTTTTTCAGTTCTAATTGACTGACAGGGAATTCCAGGTTTTTGATAACTCTGACCTGGACTTGGATAAAAATGACTTAATATGACTGGTGGAAACAAACACTCAGAAATACAACCATAGAGCCAATGGTTGTATCAGTTTGCAGTGCAGCCAAACACATTTTGCATTGCTTTGCTAAAGATGAAATTCAATTAATGGCCTTTTCCCATCATGCCCTGAGTGACTGCGATCTGATTCCATGCTGTGCAATGTGAGAGAAAATGACAGGCAATCACTGTCAACACTAAACTCTGTGACAAATACATTGTGTTTCCTGTTACTGCTTTGCAATTAAAGCCACCCCATGTTTTGCCAGTTCAAAGCTTTTAGCAGCGGGATGAAATGTTGTACTAACATTAGCAGTAATTTCAATGAGACATCAATGATTTCAATGACATGAAGTGACAAACTCATGTCAAGGTAAGCAATCTAAATCATGGGAGTGGCGGACCCTGCCACTAACAATGAAAACTACTGCATGGAGGGTGATTACTGAAGGCGCATTCATTGAATGGCTGTTGCTGATGAAATAATATGAAAAGGTTTTGGGTTTTTTTTTGCATGATAGTTTTGAGGATTATAACTTTAATCATCTATCTTGGTCACCTTGTGCACGTTGCCATCTGTCAAATGCTCACTGGGATGAAAGTACAGAGACAGATGAGATGTGCTAATTTAGCAACATTTAAGAGACAAGAACAGGAAAAATAGATTTGGAATTTGTTTGAATTGACATCTGTGAGATGTTCAGGTGTCAGCCTCAAAGAAAAACAAAGCAGGAAGCAGCTGCGTGCGAACGTCGCTTCATATTTTACTTTGCTGCTATATATAAATGTGTTTCCAAAGTTAGTCCAATCCATTATATCAACATTCTGAACATCAAATGTTTGCGAGGAAGAAGAAAGCCAAGGGAATAAAGAGGAGCTGAAGAACTGTACAGTATCTCTTCCTGGGGACAAAAAGGACAAAGAAAGAAAACGAATATAAAGAGACATCAAAAAAAAGGCAAAGAGAGGAGCGTTTTTTACAGAAGTCATCTTTTATTGCCACGTAAGAAAGTTGTATATAGAACAATGGTGATATACTGTCAGATGGCAAATCAACAACAAAGGAAGAACAAAAATATCCCTGTCACCCCCTCCCCAAAATAAGGTAAACAGACAGATTCATAGCAACACTATGGTAATATATTTCTTGGACAAAACGTCTGCTATATCTCTTTTTCTAACAATATTTGAATAGTACCAAAATACAGCTTTTTCATAACTTAATTTCACAAATTATAAAGTCAGTAAACAGTAAAAGGACGATGGGGCATCACGGTGCATATTATAAGCTACTGTGCAAACAATAGCGGGAGATGGGCTCTACCATAGAAAATATGCTTTACTAGTCACGCATAAATGCAGTGTTGGGGCCATATGTATCCATATACACATATGCATAAATACCACAAACTGGTCTGGACATCAAAAAATAGAAAATCGGATCTCATATAATTTCATATGTAATGCGTGATTAACACCAAAATGAGTTAATCAATGAGTTATTCTATAAAAGGATACGATCGCTAATGGATAGTAGTCATATCGTAAATAGCTTATTGATTCTTCAAAGGTTATGGAAAATCCCTCGGTTCTGGACCGCAGCGGAGGTCTGACAGTAATTTTCACATCCGCTGTGATTGATATCCTTCCGGCAACAGCAAATATATTTAATATAGGTTCATGATAAAAATCATACATAGAAAGCACACCATAGGAGCAAAACCCTTTGAAAACAGATGTCGAGCGTCACTGGACAACAAACACTGCATCTCCTCTGTCTCTGTGTGCATAAGTAGACAGCTCCGGATGTGGTGGAAACATTTGCGCAGAAAGACTGATGCTATACAAAGTCGTAAACATGGCTGACGAGAACCCCTTTGATAATATAGTGATATATTGATTTTTATTTTTTTTTTGATCATACAGATGCTGCTCGTCGTAGGCTGTATGTTTGCAACGCTATTAAAGTCCAGCAAACAGCAACGGTGAAAGATAGAAAAGAATAGGATGGAGGAAAGTCTGGTAGAAATGTAAGTTGTGTTTGAGCCCTTGAGTGTCATCCCCGATGTACTGTACACATCCAGCTTTCTGATCGTGGTAACGCTGTTCTTTCCTCTCTTTAATGACAAGAGTATACTAAAGAGGATACTGCATTTTATCTGTAGACATTAAGGGAAAAAGACTCTTCACTACCTCCCCACCAAGAAATGAATATATACACACTGCTGCATTGTCCTGATACAGACAACCATGAACAATCCAGGCGACCCAGCCTAACAGGAGCTGACACATACATGTTCCAGTCAGTAAAGACCGACCTGTCTGGAGGAGTCAGCGATCGATCCCGGGAATCGATCGAGCTGCCGAATTAATGATCAATACAGGCCTGCGAGCCAACGCGTCTGTGACGATAGCAACGTGAAATCACTGGACAGAGGAGTTTACATGTGTGTGAATGTGTGTGTGTGTGAGCCAACAGTCATCTCTGATTCACAGCTTTTCCAAACGTGCCACCAAACATTTTCCAGTATCAATAATTCAGCGCTTCCTCCTTATCAACTGTTGACATTAAGTCCCTTTTCTGTCTTTGTGCGCCGCTGTGGACCGAGTCCCCGTCGCAGCGCCGGAGCTCTTCCCCTGCATTTCTCTGGGTGTTCGGTGATTAAAGACCACAGTGAGAACTCACAAACCCCCCCTGGCCACTGGTCCCAGTACAGCTCCTTTTCTGTCGCTTATTGAATATTCCTTGTAGATACTCTGCTGCGTGGTTTTCTCCCGGCGGCTGGTTGCTCTGCTGAACAAGCGAGCTTGATTTCGGCACAACTTGTCCAATGGGGTTGCTTTTTTTTTTTTTTTTTTGTATTAATAGGCCTCTTTCTCACTCGGCTGAACCGAGAGAGCGGTTGGACCACAATCCCTATTTTCATATCCCATTCACACCTCCTAAAGCTGCCTCTCCTCCTCTGCCACCTGCCTCTCTCCGTCTCTCAGTGAAGCTCGTGTGGGCTAGTGGGAGTACAAGCTTTTGTAATTCTCCGTTTTGTCATTTCTAGTACTTATCAATGTGTATTCTGCGAGTGGCTAGGTGGGCGACTTTGTTAGGTGTTTGCCTTCCAGTCTTTTTTTTTTTCCGAGACATTTCATTAAATTCAAAATCGCTCTGGCTCATCTGCTGTTTGCCTTTCTTCGTGACCTTGTTATGACAAGTCGCGAGACTCTGCCGCGACGGAGGGCCCACCAGCCAACTCCCAGCTCGGCAGGGGCCCCGACAACGTGTTCAGACACTTCACCTCTAAGAGCGAGACTCGAAAACACAGCAGCGAGAGCACATCAAAAATGAGCACAGTGGCGGTAAACGCCAGCAATGAGAGGTGAGTCATGGAGCGTAATGGCTCAGGTGATGCAGGGCTAAAAAGTTCTGTTGCAGAGACTTGGGTTTGAAATCCCAGGCAGAGCACAGTTGGCAGTGTTTAGCAGGTGGGAAGCCAGTTGGGGTTCAATGTTGTTGCACTAACGACTCGTACTGGTTGGAAGGGTATGGATCATGGCAGTTTGGGAGAAAAGGTAGAAAATGCTGAAAAATACATAATAAAAAAATAATGTAGCATGACATCGACAAACTGCACATAGGTAGCTCAGCTTTGTGTCACCAAGGTAGGTGGTCTGCAATGCTTCATAGCAAAGTAATTCCAAGGGACAGAAGGAAAAGATCCAAGCTTGGTTCTGGTTTCGGCTTCATTCTCTCAACATAGCGATTCAGTAAAATAAGAAATTTGATTACATACACAGACCAGAGAGATAGATCTCACTTGTCTCTATCGTGGCCCTGCCTCGGGATTTATAAGGTCAGTCAAAATATAACGTCAGTAAAATACACAATATCAGTTATTAACTCAAGGTCACGAGGCCACAGCGAATTCAGCCGAAGCATTAATACCACACAACTTCAGGCTGCATGCTCCACTGGCCTGATTCTTGCTCCTGCCTCTGTTGCTGATCAGCGTGCCGGTGAACCGCCGCACCCTCTAACTCTAGTCCTATAATTAGGCCAATCACACCCCCCACTCTTCAGTCGACTTCCATTCAGACAGGAAGGGAAAAAAATACATAATGAAAAAGCTCTGAGCTGTGGCAGGCAGTGCACCTACAGGGCAATCAGGGACCTGAACGCTTTGGAGCAATGAGTTCACACTGAGCGGTCATCCCTAAATATGGAACTCATTTGGCAGTGTCACGGTAGGTAGTAAGACACTAAGAGGTGAAGGTGATCACTGACACTATACTGTAAGGTGTCAGTTACTACAGAGTGGCCAGCTGGGTCAGTGGACTTTTGATTGACTGATTGAATAAAGGCCCGGTCACACCTGAGAGTTGCACAGCGAAAATCATCGGTCTGAAAAACATTCTATAAGTTTTAATGATACCTGGTCGGTCACAATAGCTCATCCCGGCTTGCAGACATTGAAGAATTCACCCAAGTTTAACTTAACACAAAAATATATGTGGATTTACTTCCATGAATGAATCCACTGATGATTCAAATTTAATGATCTCACAGTGGAATTCAAAATGCTGCTGTGACCGGGCCATTGCAAAATCACTTCTGCAGTCTAACACGTATATTTTATAAATAATAGCAGTGGTAATTCATTTTAATACCCTGTTTGTGATGCTGGTCTTCTATTGAAAACAAGGGACCAAGTGAGTAGTTATCATAAAAACAGAAGCTACAAACCCTCAACCCCTCATCAAGAGAAAATCCGAGGAAGTGAAGCTGATTGATCGCTCTGGAAGGAAAGCAACCGTCTGTGATCTATAAAATTGTCCTTCCAGTTACAAATGCGCTGGAGACAAGAACGAGGATAATGAGGAATAATGCACACTGACCTCTTTTTCTTTGGAACTTGCAGTTGTTTATCCGAATGTCTTTACTGTACTGATGATAAGTACAAACATTTTTATCACCGAATTGTGTTGTCAGAATGTAGAGAAACAAGAATCTCACAGATTATATTTTCCAGCCGGCTCTGTCACTGAGACTACCTGTGTCCTTTTGTCTCTGCTGTGGCTTTTTTTTTTTTTTGTCTGACTGACTCGTCTGATGAAAAATGTCAGACATGACTGCCTCCTGAACCCACTCATCTGTGGCCCTGACCCTATCAACCGTGACCCAGCCAGCGCAACCGATTCCCCCCGTGTTCTATCCGGTTTGTTTTGGCTGTTAAGAGAAGAGGGGCCTTTTTTTTGTTATTTACCAACCGTTTCCACTGCCCTGCCTGCTTACCATTGTTCCAGTGGCTGACTTTTGCAGAGCTGAATGAGCTTTAAGGATGGAGCGGTGCGACGCAAAGGCAGGTTCATATTTCCACATCTCCGCCTTGCTGGATTAAGTCAATTGGGTCCGATAACGCGCATCCTGAGCAAACACTGACCTGCTTCTCAACTCGGTCGCAAACACAACCGCCAGCTGTCGAGAAAAGGAGGAAATAAATAGAAGGAGGAGGTAAAAAAAAAATTTGCAAAGGATTCTCGTCGGACGCAAGACAGGTTTAGGGGATTGCGAACCTCATTTAAATATGATTCACTTTGTTTGGTTTGTTCGTTTGCGTTGCGACTCCTTCAGAGACAATAATCATATGGCGAAGTTGGATCCACACACACACACACACACACACATGTTCAAAAAGTTATAAAGAGTGAAATGTGCGCAGTGTTCAAGAGGACACACAATGGTACAAAAATTGCAAACTGAATTACATTTTTTTTGGCACACAGAATCAATCACTTCCTGCTAGAACAATGCACAAGGGGGGGAAACCAATCATGCCTTTCAAGGTGGGGGTGAATTCTTATTGTTCACTGTCTCATCATGACTGTACTCCGCTATCACAGAAAAGATTCATCACATTTTTGTTTCCGGCAGGCGTTTTCTGCTCTCAGAGTCTTTTTCCGTTCAGACATGGAGGGAGCGAAGAGGGAGAAAAAAAGGGGGGAGGGGTGGTGAAAAGAAGTGATAGATTAGAGAGAAAGGCTATGTATATCTTTATATATAAAAAGCATAATATCGGTTATCGCTACAAAGGGCCATGGTCTGGAGTTTCACAGTCTTTCATGTACAACAGGCGCAGTAACAGTACTGACTCTTTTGTCTCCCTGCTGCGATGACGCCTGCCGCTCGGCACTGTGGGAGCAGAAGGAAAGCAGAGTCCACCCTGTAGTGTTTTTCTCTGTGTGTGTGTGTGTGTGTGAGTGTGCCTGTGTTAGGTGTGGGTGCAGAGGTGACACATTTTTAATGCTCTGACGACTTCTTAAATCCCGTTCCGTGCTTTCAATTTGGTCTCACGTTCGCAGTCGTGTGGACCCCCGGGGGCAGCAGGGGTTCCACAGCGTGAGGTGAAAATATCCCCTCCTGTAGATCCCTCCCGCCTTTATCTTACGCTCAGCTGGCTCGGTTGTTTCATCTGGCGTTTCATTACGCAGCTGTAGTGTCAGACCCTTTGCACCTCAGATCTACACCCAGTCTGGATACACAGTGTATCCAAATCTGAATGTAGTTCTGCTGGAGCTTCCAACAAAATGTGTCTCACTGAAATCCAACAGATTGTCATGTGCACCTCTTCCTCTTATATTTACATGCTTTAAAAGTGACAAACACCTTCTTTTTTTTTTTTTTGCTTATTCTCTATCCACCAATGTTCTCACAATCTGTCTTTGTTAGTGTGATACTGCCCGTCGCCTTTTTCTTTTTTTTTTTTGTTGCTTGTGCTTTGGTTGGTTCAGCACACAAATTTCCAAGACACCTCCAGAGATGCTTCAGACTATCCAATCATAATCCGTGCTCGCTGTGTCTTGGCTGCGTTAACGGTTTCATTTTAATGCGGACGAGCGTTGTCTGATTCAAATCTGGTCTTCTCTTCTTCTTAATCGCAAGTGTAAAGAGGGTCTTAGAGGTGGGAGCAGCGCTTTAGATAACAAGGTCAAAAACGAGAACTGTGGCTGCAGCTGCTAATAAGTCCCATCATTACAGAACAAGCAAATAGGCTCAGAGAAGCCCTTAGAAGATTTGGCCTATTTGTCAGACTTAAGGATTTATTTTTATGTTTGAGTCATGTAACCCAGATAAGTTATTTTTTTCTGGTTGGTTGTGATGTTTTTTTTTTCAGCTGGGGCTTTAGTACAGTGAGTGATCTAATCAAGCCTAGTTTCTTGTGTTTTCCATTACGAGAGGTATTTTTACTCCTGTTACACCCAGTTTTCTCAGTAGTTTCTTGCTTTTGTCTAAAAGTGGAGAAGTATAACATCCTATGCAAAATCTGTGCAGAAAAAAAGAGAAGCTGAAGTATACATTTGGTCCACCTATTGGAATAAGTTAGGCATATATTTGCCTGGTGGACCCATATTTCATTAATACTGTCTGTGTTCACACATAAAATATACGTTTCATTTAATTAAGTCATTTTGTCCATTTTTATATCCTCTATGATCAAGGCCATTCCTGACCACAGCTACGTTAAAACACCACTTTTTGCATGTTATATGTCTTTTAAAGAAATAGTTTGTTAAGACTCCCGGAAGTTTTTGTTAAAATTAAACAAACTAGATATTAATTCATAAGATTTTGAGTTACTTTTCTAGTCTTTGTGCTGAGCGACTGGTCACATCTTCATATTCAACAGGCATAGACGTAAAAACGCATCTTCTCAATCAACCCTTTTGCAAATGTCAAATTATTGAAAATAGTATTCTAATTTACAAGTATTTATCTCCACCCTGTTGTTGAATGCATAAGGTGGGTCATTATGACTTTAGCTGCCATCTAAAGTTGAATTTTTCAGGGGGTTGAATTCAAGAGTATATAGAGCACTGTGACGGTCTAAATTGAGTTTTTGAAATGCAACCAGTCAAATTGAAAGACAACAAATATGCAGAAATTAAACAAAATATCAACCATCTGTAAATTCATTTTAATATTACTTGTATCACTCTTTAAAATCTCATACTGGTCAAACCCTCGTGTGTGGTATTTCTACAGTATATGTTTCTGTGTATGTGTGTGTGTGTGAATACATGCGTCTGCATGTGCACAAATACGTGGATTTGTGTGTGTGTACAAGAATCACGCTCCGAGGAGCCTCTGCTAGCTGCAATATCATCCAGATGCTGCCTCCCTGCCTCCTTATCCCTCCTGTGGGCCAGCTGTCACCACACAAACGAGATCAGACCAGAACAATGCCAGTGTGACAGCCTCCATTCTCTGTCCTGGAGCCTCGTGGAAAAGGGCGACCTTCAGCTGCAGAGCTCACGAAGGCGCTTCTGAATAGCCACAGTCCAAAGCCCAGCGCCCTCATCATGTGTGTCTGTTTCAAAGCCCTCAGGAAATCTGGGGGCGAATCAAAAGGGAATGTCATTTCTTCCAAACCATTCGACGCTTTGTTGGGCAGATGAGCAGAACTCTTGTTGCGAGGTTTGTGGGTAAACAACTTCTTTCCTGTGATGCTTCAGTGCTTACACTTGATCCCTTATATTGCTTCTCAGGTTTGGTTTGTAAAGCCAATCCATTTTTTATTATCAGCACTTTCCCACTTTATCATCTCTGTGTAGTTGCACTGTAATACTCAAACACTGTAATCATTACTGAGTAGACATCCGCTTTGAGACAACACTCTAATATCACCACATGTGTACAGACATCCCTGCTTTGTAGGCTGTTTGAAGTTATGGTTACAGATGTCACCGTGTCGGACGCCATCCTCTTGACAACAAGGGTCTGTTCAGTGATTTGATCGGTGTACTCTCTGCTTTGAAACGAGGACCAGACACCGTCCCACCACATTCACCAGTGTACCAACGAGCCACACAAACACACACATAGACCTGCACCTTTGTCCACCTCAGTGGTTGGTGACTCATGACATTACTTGTGCCACCACTCCACACGCATCCTTTCCCCCTTTTCTCTCTTTCTTCCTCGCTCACACAGTCACCTCTGTCTTGCTGTTGGTCACAAAGTAGGGCTGTGTGGGGAGGAAGTGTTGGCTGTGGCTGTGGCCTCTGGTGCCGTGGAGCTGGTTGGGCTCCAAAATGGTACACTGAGGCCTCTTGTGCCCATAGGTCTTCCTCCGGCCCACCGTCTCAGTCCCGTCCCAGCCCTTCAGCCCCAGCCCCATTGTGTGCCCGGACGCGATTGTGTTGGAACTGTATGCCAATGGGCGGCCCATTGTAGCCGAGCTGTGGCCAATGACGGTCTCTGCGGCCCTGGAGATGCCCAGGGATGTGCCACCTGGCATTGTCCCCGCCATGTGTGCCAGGGAGGTAGCCCCGAGTCCTGGCGGCTTGCTACTGTGGCTGTGGGCGTGAGTGTGAGAGCTGTGAGAGCTGTGGGCAACGTGGCCGTGGCTGCTTTTGGGTTTGTGGCCGTTCGGCTTGAGTCCCCCTCCTCCTCCGCCGCCGGCTATGTGCCGTTCTGTTGGGAGGGTTGAGACGGAGGAGATGGTGGGCATCTCAGTGACATAGGTAGCCACTGGCTCAGGAGTCAGTGGACCCAGGGAGGTCATAGGGGTCATGGAGGACATCGGGGTGAGGGAGGTCATGGGTGTCATAGAGGTCATGGGTGTCATAGAGGTCATGGGTGTCAGAGAGGTCATGGGCATCATAGACGTCATTGGGGTCATGGAGGTCATCTGGGTGATGGTGGGGTTCATGGGATTGGAGGTCATTGGGTTAGAAGCCATGGGGTTGGTAGTCATCGGAGGAGTCATCGACGACATGTTGCCCATGGATGGTCTGGAGTTGCCCATGGGCTGGAGAGGAAGCCCGCCTTTTGTCGGCAGCTCCACCATCAGCCGGCGCTTGTAGATTTCACCGTTGTACTTGGCAGCTGACAGAAGAGGGAGAGAGAGAGAGAAACAAAGCTAATGAAAATGTTAAGTGGACACGAAAGAGCAGCTAAAGAGCATGGCTGATATCTCGGGTTAAACGCTCAAATCTAAATGAAATTGCTTCCTCTTATTTGGCTGTTTGCTCTTTCGAGACTGTCAGTTGTGAAAAAACAATATCCTCAACTCATCCGTTTTGCTACTGTGGAACAGAGAAAAAAAAACTGTTATATTGAGTGACTCATAAAATAAGACTTTCAGTTTGCAGATCAGCTGCAAACTGAGGCACATGTGAGTCTGCGCTCACACACACACACACACACACACACACACACACACACACACACAGGGAGAAGTTTGGATAGAAAACATCCCATATCTTTATACTCCCACAATCTGAAGAGGTCATGTAACAAAGTCCATACACTTTAACTTTGTTAGTCAGCCTATCCTCATCTACTGTAACTGACCGAGCAGGGTGTCAGGGCTCCTGTCAACGCCTGCTTGCAGAGGCCTGTCGTGCCACTGGAGGAGTTAAATCAAAAGGAAAGCCCAGAATGTCTCCTCCACCTCGCCTCTTCCTCTCTTACAAAGTCCAAAAAACATCTAATTTCTGTGTGGTGCGATGGTGTTGGCTATGATAGAGAGAGGAAGACTATCTGGGAGAAAGATGGGAGACCATTACAACATGCTCTGTGGTGGTCATTTTTCCAACACGGCACCTATTTCTTCTTTCCCCTCTTGACATATAATAAAGAGAAGATTGGAAGAGGCCTTGTCGACCGCCCTTTTCTAGGGAGGAAATTAAGGGGTGGTGCAATTTGAGAGCGAGAATGCTTTTCTGTTCTGGCTTGTGTTCACGGCATTTGAGATGTTCGGTTCCAAGGAAAAGTTGCAGAAAAAGCACTGAAACATGCACTATGGTGGTTATTCTTCCAACATGGTAGCATGGCTCTACATTTAGACATTGAATAAGAGGATGTGATTTCATTCAACAGATAATAAAGCAAAGATTTCAAGAAGGCCTGTGCTTTTCCAGAGACAGAGACAGACTATTTGATAATACAAATATAAGACTATATATATAAGACTGGGTGGCGTCTCTCAGCAGGGAAACCATGTAGCTGTGTAACATTGCTCATCAGAATTCAAAACGCACCTTATACGAACATGTTTTGTGAATTATTGAAACTCTCCCACATAGTGTAACAAGTGGATTTACAGTACCAAATCAATCATATAACATGAAGTATTGCATTAGGTAAGAACAAGCTAGAGCCTGACTGGAACATATATTCTGTTCCTATACAGACAATAAACACAGCATGGACATAGATGCAAGCCTCCGTCATTACTCCACCCAACTCAAGACAACACTGAGTTCATGTGTCCACCAATTGGAAAGCTAGTGTTTCGATCCCTGGCCCCTGCAGTCTATGTGTTGAAGTGTCCTTGGGCAAGATACTGAACCCCATATTGCCGCCAATGGCTGTTCCATCAGCATGTGAATATATGGCGCTTTGGATTAAAGCATCTGCTAAATGAAATTGTAGAATTGCAATGTTGATCTTGATGCTTAACTACATCACATAACACTTGAAATTTTCCAATAATAAAGATTTATTAGAGTATTAGGAATTGCACATATTTACAGTTTAAACATGCATGCATGCACATAGGTCACACCCAACAGACGTTCACATGTATCTATGTAGTGTCAGCCTCACTGTGCCTCTGTGTGTTGCTGTGAGCATCTCCCCATATCCCCTGCACTGTACACCTGTGTGTGTTTCTTAAGCCTCCGAGCAGTCAGGTTTTACGCCTCACATCTCTTCCCCCCTCTGTCAGTCACTGTCACCAAGCTACAGTCTCTCTTATCACTGTGAAATGTGACCTTTTATTTCTGTCGAACTCGTGTTCACAGTCGAGCCATTACTCCTTAGCCCTTGTTGCCTCCACGTCCTTGAAGATAAAGTTAACACACTCGGCGAGTTTGCTTTGCCGCTGTAACTATAAATCTAGTTTATCGCTCTGTGAAAGGGAGGAGGCGCGGGCCAGGGGATGGCTGAGGGGGGGCTCGTGGGTGAGGAAGGGGAGGGGGGGGAGTCGCGTCTCACCCGCCGAGCCCAGACCGCCCCTAGGGATCAAACTTGCTCAGGTGACAGGTGAATCAATCCGGCGGCAGTCAGCTCGACGGTGCACACATCCAGCGGCGTACGTGAGTGGAAATGGAAAGCACCGCTGTTACGCAGTGTGGGCTCTGCATGCCTCTGCCTGAGAAAGGCCAGCATCCCACAGAGACAAACACACATTATGCATGAGAGAGAGAAAAAAAAAAAAAATCAAGCGCTGCTTCTCTGAAGTCTCTCAGTGCCAATAACATAAAAACCTGCAGGGTGAGAGCAGCACGTCAGTCTGCTGCTTATTAGTCAATCAGGTTGTCTTCTGCCAAGGTGATGGAGGATTTATTAGTTTTTTAAAACCTTCTATAAATTTCTCCTCATATTTTACAGTGTTTTTTTTTAAATTGAAAGACCTGATCCATCCCTCAGTTTTTTATTAGTACTAACCATGGGTGGACCTGCCTGTTGTACTGCTGCCACCCTGCCCAAAAACATCCATTAGTCTGGGTTTCATTGTCTTATGATGAAGCAAATGGCATCTATGAGGCTTTTTCCACTCTGAAAAGGAAACTCTTTACAACTGAATGGTTGTGTTCTTTGGCAGGAAAATGTTTCGAATACAAAGATATTCAGTGTTGGCACAGGGTGTGAGACGTAATCTGAACCTACTCTCTGTAGTAGATCAGCTATTATCGCCGCTGTGGAAATACAGTAATGCCGGGCAAAGGGGCTGAACTATTGGCAACTGTAGCACATAAAATGGGCTATTAGAGACACAGGTATAAACTGCTTGTGCGCTGTTATGAAATGATAGAAAATGTGGCATCTTATGGGCGTCAATATTGGGCTCAATCTAGCTGTGCGGCTCTGGGAACGACAACGCCTCAGTTCAGTCCTCCAGTTCAGTCTACCAAGAAATATCTCAACAATTATTGGATGGATCGCCATGAACTATTGTACAGACATTAATGGTGCCCCAAGGATTCATCCTAGTGACTTTTGTGATCCCATAACTTTAAGTGCCACCATGAGGTTTTGTTTTTTTAGTAAAATATCTCAGGAACTACTGGAGGGATTGAAATGAAATTTGCTACATATATTCATGGTGTCCAGATGATGCATCCTAAAGACTTTGGTGGTCCTCTGACCTCTTGCAAGTCAACATTTGATTTGGCTTATAACTGAAATAATGGATGATATTCATATTAGCCTCTATTGTATTGGGTGTGCTGTGACCATACACCCCAGTTTGTTCAGAATTGTTCCAGTTTCGATGTAGGTGACAAACATCTATGAAACACTAAAATGTCCTGGTTTTCAACATTAAGTACATAATTGTCCCTGTTTTCACCAGATTTTAAAAAACATATTATAACAATAACAATATAACAATATTAAACTCAGGTCTTATGTAGATGCATTAACATTGTCACTGTGAACATGTTGTCCTGGTGGGTTCGTATTAACAAGCTTAAAGCAGTGTTCAGCTTCACAGAGCTGCTAACTTTACTCTTGTCAAGTCTTGTTAAGATATCACTTCCCCATGTTGCACCAAACCAATCACCAAAAAAGCTGATGTCTCCCTCTGTTTCATTTTTGAAATTGGCATGTAAAGAGGATTAGAGAAGATTAAATAACCGCTGAGGTGAGAGGATATGTGGCTATAATCTACATGTTCTCACCAACACATAGTAATAAATAACGTCATACTGACTAAATGCTACAGCAGGCAGGAAGCCTATAACATGAGGATTGTGACTCGTACTGAGCAGCTCCCGCTTTCAGATTTTGCATGAATTGACTCTTAAGGTTCACAGCGGTGTCGAGACGGAGCAGACGCGAGTCAGACACGAGCCATAATTGGCCATTTATACATGTAGAAGACGGCGTCCTCCTCTGGGCTGAGCTTCAGATCTGCATCCAGGGACCTTTTTATTAGTTGGTTTTTGCCTTGGTTGCGGTTTGAATTCGATAAAGTAACCTTATATAGATGCACGGGGGGACAGTTGTGATGGATATTGACTGGCAGAAGTGTGGCTTATCAGCTGGACGGTGGACCGTTGGGAAAGTGGCAGAAGCAATTAAAGAAAAGGAGAAGAAGGCAATCCGGGGCTGTTTGGGAGAATAGTGTTGATCTTAGACTTGGTTCTATTTCTCAGGGGGTCAACAGGCAGTGAAAACAGCAGCGTGTATCAGAGCAGAAAAGAAAAGCAAAGCCCATTTATGTTGCTCAAGATTAGCGGAGCTCACACAAAGGTGACTTCGAAAAGAGCCACCGCTGGCATTCTGGTTTTGTTTGCTGTCGTTTAGTCTCTCTCTCTCTCTCTCTCTCTCTCTCTCTCCACGCACACACATTTTTTGCAGCTTGTGTGTGAGGTTCGCATCATTTGACTCAGTAATGGCAGTTTGCCTTGTGGAAATCCAGGGTTCCCGCGCTGTGTATCTCTGAACAGGTTTCCAATCATTTCACAGGAGCCTCGTTGAATACCACTTGTGGAATGGAAATCTGTCAGTCAAATGCGAGTCAGAGGGGGTGAAGGTGCAGAGGGGGCTCCCTTCAATTACAGAAATGGAATCAGATATGAGCTGCTATAAGGGAGACTTGAGATTAGCCGCACAATGATTCTTTGAGGAGCGATATGGAGCGTGATTGATGGAGGGGGTGGGTGGGGTTGGGGGGGGTTCAGGGTGAAGAGGAGGTGGTGCGAGACAAAAGAAGCGAAAAGAAAAGGTGAGGGGGAAAATGCAGAGGAGAGGGCAGGAGGCGGATGATGAAGGCGGCGATATGAAAGAAGGGAGAAGAGAGGATGGGAAATGGGGAGAGGTGGGAGGGAAGGAGCAGGAGAAAAGGTGAGAGGAAATGAAGGGGGTGGGAGGGAGGGAAGCCGAGAGGTGGGACGGTAAAGGTAAGAGCAAACAGGAAGATGGAAAATGGTCTCGGAGAAGTGGCGAAGGGCCATTTGAGATATAAAGAAGCAGGCAGGAAGAAGTGAGGTTGAAAGGAGCTGAAGAGGAGGGGAAGATGGAGTGTGGACAGACATGTGCTAAAGTGTTTGAATGTCATTTCTATATTGCCGCCTGGACCCAATTCTGTATTTGAAAAAAGGGTCTTTGCACATTTTATCCCATTAACTTGAAAAAGTGCACACTTTCTGAGACCAGCTTTTTAGATTTCATTCCCTCTAGTCACTGCTTTCACAACATGTCAGTACATTAGAAAAATCAACTTGCAGAGACTTAATCACAGTGAACATCAGGTTATAATTGAATAGCTTTATGTGGTTGGACTCTTTTGAGAAATTGCGTCCTTCTTCATGTGAACAATAAAACATTGGCATTTGAGTTTTGAAAGACTTAACATTAAACCTCACAGTTTGCTCTGATTCAAAACCGGCTCTTCATTCAATAGATAGGAAAAGGGGACGGTGGTTTGGTGCACAACCCCTTCACTGGTGTTTTCAGTCGGCTCAAATGCCACAGGAAACATAACTGGCAGTTAACTAACTAAACTCTTGATGAAGGTCACTGTCGAATAGGGAAAAAAAGCGAAGAAGTGCGTGGGAGTCTGAAACCTTTTTGTATAAAAAAGGTTAACTGCGCTCGGTGAGAAGCGTCCGTCTGCCTGTGTGAGAGTAATGAAATCAAAGTGGAATTTAGTGGCCAACATCACAGGCTAAATGTCTTTTGTAAAAACACAAGTCAGCTTGTGTATTCTGGAGTAAGGGGGAGAACTAATATAGCATTAATAGTGGTGCACTCCACTGTGGAGCCATTATCTCCTCAGCAGCGGGGAACTGCTGCAACCATAAAACCTGTTATATCCACAGCTCTGTACTGGCTCAGGTCATAACAATGAAACAGACTTAGTTCTGACATTAGTCTCTAGGTGATGAAGCATTCACAAAATACATCATCTTGCAAAGCAAACCCAAACACTTCAATGATTCTTTGAGGATGAGGTGCAAGATAACTGTAGTGCATGCATGTTGCATGTGTTCTCACCCGGAGTTCAACCTTTCCATCAACTTTAATTTACCACCAACTATGAATGCAACAGTAGACAGAAGTGACGGTTTGGTGCAAGTTCTGTGCAGCGGAAAGAAAGAAGAAAGAAAACATTAGCATACAGTGTTTTTGTCTCATCGACAGTTTTCTCTCTCCATCGCTGTTGTGGCTGACTGGGATTCCCAATGACCACATTTTGTGGTATACGACTAAATGTTTTCAGGTACAACTCGTGAACTTGCATTCTGTGCATCAGTCTACGTACTGTGAAGAAGAACATGATCCCAATTGTTGGTTCACTTGGATGTTTGACCACTAATCCTCAGAATAATGCATGTTTGAGTTTAACACTTCACTTTCACCTTCATTTTGTCGAAGGGGTAAAGATTTTCTGTGCTCCACTGAAATCTGAGTTTGTGACTTTCAATTTAGTTTGGATGCCAATCATGGTCCAGCAATGAAGCTTACAGAAAAGTTTAATGCAAAAGCTTGAAAGCTCAAGCATGCATACACTGAGAATAGACTTTTCAGTGCAGTAGGAGACATCTTGTGTCTCTTGTGTGGTATAGAATACCAATTTCAAAATACAAAATTCACATAACCAGACATAAAGGAGAAAGAAGAGAAATAAATAAAGGTTTTAAACGAGTATCCGGTACGGATAAAGCATTTTTGACGAATACAAGTATGATACGAGTAAAACTTGTCAATATCCGTGCTTGTGCTGAAGGAAAATCCTCATTGTGTAACTGACTGTCGTCGCGCTCTGTGATTGGCCAGTCACACACAGCACCCGCCCCTCCCTACACAGACACGTCTGTGTACCTCTCTCGCAACATACGCGCGGTGCATTTGACAATATAGAGCCGAAAACAGCTTGTAGCGCGTCGGTCACTGCCTCTGGTCCGGTCGGTTTTTTTTTTCTCTGCCGTCTGCTTGCTCTTAGTTTGGCTGGTGATATAAAGTCAGTTGGAAAACTTTGCTCGTACTGAACGCGGTGCTTTTGAGAAGATACAGTGAACAAGGCTGACATATTATTTCCCTGTTTGCCATCACTGGATGTTTGCATGAATCTTCACACAGTTCACACAGATCATTAAAAAATAAAGAGTCTCACAGACCACTTATACACATACACACATAAAGCTGACCACACAAACTAGCCTATATTAATATTGTTATTGTATATGGCTGCATGCAGTATCTCACACTCTCTCACTACAGTTCATAAAAATAAATATTATACATATTAGAAATTAAGCTTTATATACTGTATAGATGCATAGATGTATAGATGAATACAGTAGATTAGCAACTGCTGATCAATCCATATCAATTTCAGACTTAAAATAATGTACCGTTTTAAACCCCACCCATTTCTGCTTCCACTTCCGGCCCAGGCCCCGCCCACTCCGAGTACAGTTACAGATACAGATAATATAGATGGTTGAACAGATACAGATACAGATAGTGGTGTACTCGCTCATCCCTAGTTTTCAGGTTTGATTCCCAGACAATATAGGTGATTGATTTCTCGATTCATAATTGTTAACAAATTCCAGTAATCTTGCTTGAGTTTGCCTTTGTCATGTACCTCTTTTCCATCAACCTGCCTCCGCTATCTCCCCTTCAGTCAGAGATTTCCTACATTTCCCAAAACTGCCACCCTCAATCCTCCGAGCATGTGCTGCATCCATCTGTTGGTTTTAAGCGCGGTGAGATGAAAGAGAAGCCGCAGCCAGACGTCAGAGAGCGAGGTTCTTCCAGTCGGGAAACAGTGAGGTTGCGTCCCTTCCTCAAACCGCGACATGCCTCGTGGCTGCACCGCACTCTGATCTGACGAAGCTCCTGTCAGCGGAGAAATTGGCATCTCTGCCTCTCTCTCTCCAATCCTTCTCTCCTTGTCGAAAACGGGTGTTGACTTGAGAGAGAATCGTTTTGTTCTTTGATCTTGACTGACGCTGAGTCGTCTGTTTTGGCGTGAACAAATTTCTGCAATCAAACGCGGTTGTAGCCGGGCTGAAAATATCTGTGGCGTGACGTTGAGGCCGTCATGTGGGAGTTATAAAAATACACCAACCGAACCTTAGAGACGCCGGGGTCCAGGGCTCGTGATGACAGTGTTAATCATCACTTTCACTGATGTTCCTTTAGGGCTGCCTTTCCTTTAAGCGCAAAGACGACATGTCCACTTATCACTTATTATTCATCTGTTTCTCAGTTTTCAATTTTGCTGGCAATTATGTAAACTGCTACCATACTTCAGAATCAGAATCAGAATGACCTATATTGTCATTATACAGGATGTACAACGAGATTGGAGAGCTTCTCCTTTCAGTGCAATAGTAAGTTAAGTTAAAAAGTATACAAAAATAGTATATGTAAAAAAGACAAATTAACAAGTTGCAGGGAGGCTTTAAATATAAATATAATATAATACAGACGAGTAAAAGTGCCTTATAATTGTATTGCACATGAGTTGTTAAATATAAGTTTTCGAGGTAATGCTAAAAAAGTAGCAGCAGCTACAGTGGCAGTGATAGAAATATTGCACATTTTGCATTACGCTAATGACCGGAATCGTTGTATATCCGAGTTCAGGGTGGTGATGGCTTGGGAAGAAGCTGTTTCTCAGTCTCTTACTTACACATCGTCCGTCTTGCTTCTGGGCCACAAAGCAGCACTCAGCACAAACAATCATGATCATCTACTACTGTAACATGTGTGTGAGAGGTGAATTTAAATTTACAATACAGAGAAAGCTCATTTGTCGTCTGAGTTAAATATCTTACTTTCTGCTGTTTGGCATGCAAGGAAAAGCTTTACAAAGACGAGCTCCTCTGATTATTTTTTATAAGTGTACATTTAGCATCTTGTAGCTTCTCCAGATCTCTAGATGTGTTTGGAGCATAGACTGTATAAAATATGGACGTAGTGTCCGTGACGTCATCCATAGCTTTCTGAAGAGCAAAAATGAAGCAAATCGTAGTGCGCAGCCATCTTGGTAGCCTACCTCCGGTTACTCCAAATATGGACAAAGAGGTGGAGCGAGGGCGGAGCTGAGGCGGGTCGGAATAACGCTATTGGCTGAAAAAAAGCCGCTGAAAAAAGCCGCTTTATTCGAAATAATCAAACTAGCTACGGCTAACCAGCTAGGTTAAATGCTAAATAGCGTTGCTAGCCGGCTAACTCCACGACGATCTCTTTCCCAAACTCAGTGACTAGAATTAGCAGGGGTGTCGCCCTTTAGACCGTCAGTTCATAGCTGTCAATCAAAGTGGCGCCACTTAGATTGACAGCTATGAACTGTGCATAATGATGTATGCTGTATATTTTAAACAAACGCCTTATAAAAAAATTCGCCTCCCCCCAGAGTGTCAGTGTCATGGAGTAGAAAAACAGCTTATGAGACTAGAGCCATGTTTTCAACCAGGCTGTAAATATGTTTTTTTCTGTCGTAAAATCGGACATTTTAACATGGGGCTCAGATCGGCTCAGATGTAATTGACTCACTTCTGCAGCCTGCTCTAGCGGTTATTCGAGGAACTGCAGCTTTTTTGCACTTCCGCATTGGCTTCATTTTTCAGTGCCGGAGGTTGCCGCTTGGTTTGGAGATAATACCTGCAGTGAGTGGGCTGAATTTTAAATTGAGTGAGGGCGGAGCAACCTGTCGAGAGACACAATGAAAAATTCACAAGTCGATCTCAAATGAATTCAGCTCATGAAACAGTGATGCTGTTGCCAATAACATGCGGACACGGCAAGGCCGAATTCAAAAACCAGCTGCGGCGGCGGATGGGCTCATTGAATTTGATGGCGCCGAGCTGTCGAGCAGCTTGATTGTTTTTACGTCCAGTTTGGTAGCGCGATCGATAACACCTGTCAGACGCTGCCGCGGTTTAGTCTCACTCGCTCCTGAACACCTCTGGGAGGAATCATCCGCTGCCCTTTGTGTTTGGATCGCTGAACGCTGCCAGCTCAGGATGCATCACATGGTGACTCCGCTAACAAGAAGAAGGGAATTCCCAAGATTGGCTGATGATGATGCACCCTGTCCAAACACTGCTGCAGTCATCAGCGGCTATAAAATCAACACCCATTCTTATTTTAACAACCAACAGAGCAACATCAAGTGCGTCGCCTATCTCAGCAAAACATCCCTCTGTTCTCCAGCTTAAAATGTAAAGATAATAAAAGAGCTTGACAGACACTCACCCACGGCCTTCAGAGAGGCGTACTTGTTGATATCCTTGTTCTGCTGCTGTTGTTGCTGCTGCTGCTGTTGCTGCTGCTGCTCGTAGACGTGAGCCAGCTGGCTGAGAGCGGGGTAAGGGTGCTGCTGGCCCATGTTCGAGCCCGGTCCCACGTTGTTGTTGATCTGACCACCCTCTGTGGGCAAGGACACATGGCACGATAGGTCACAATCAGGTCTGAAAAAAACTCACACAACCCACCCCTTTTTTTTTTATCCTGTATGCTGCTTCAGAGATGACATTAGTGCTGGGCGATTAATCGTATTCACATCGTAATTGCGATGTTTAATTTGCTCGATGTGGACAAAACATGACATCGGGCAAAACGATTTTCCCCCTTTACTATGGTGATTATGGTAAAACGTCACCGCGCTGCCTGTGCCTGCTACGTGCGCCGGCTGCAGTGTTGTACCCGAACGCGTTCAAAGAACGTTCGTTCATGAACTAACTCATATTTTGGGTGAACGTGAACGTCCCGTTCATTTTTGCTTGATGAACGTTAAATTGTGAACGCACTCATTCTGCTGTTTCTTGAACGGCACTCTGATTTCGTTCAGATTACGTTCGTGCCAGATTTCAAGAGCCCTCGGCGAAAAACCAAGCTAAAACAGTAAAAACACATGGTAAACGACCATTAAAATGTTGCGGATAACCACCCGATCTGGCAACCGCAAGTCCTGCCTGTCGCTCTACCAACTTCGTCATCAGCGGTCGTCAGTCTCGTCACAATTCACATGTGTGCAAGGAAGGAGGATGCGTTTACTGAGAAACTAATTCCCATACAGTTGGGAATTAGCTCGTAGCTTGTGGCAACGTAAAAAAAAAAAAAAAAAAAAGAACTAAAAAAGAACGAAATAGTTCATTTTGGGGAAGCATGAACTTTAGTTCACAATTTTGAATTATGAACGATGAACTGAACTAGTTCATTTTAAAAGGTTTGAACTGAACTTTGAACTAGTTCATATAGAAAGTGAACTTTCCCAACACTGGCCGGCTGCATGCTTGCCTTTATTTCCTGTTTCCTCTCGCTACAACATGTCGGATGCTGGGAGCGAGTTTGTCCAAAAAAACACATTGTAAATAAATGTCTTTTTTTAGTTTTACCAAAAAATTGAAATTAAATCGAAAATCGACTTTTTTGTGAATTATGATTTTAGTCCACATCGCACAGCTCTAGATGACGTCCACGCTCGGCAGTTTGTCAGAACCAGCAACTGATGGACTCCTGCCATCATTCTGCAGCTGCAGCTTATTGTATATCAGACAGCCTAATACACACTTGGACTGAATCCAGAGGGTATACACACACGCGCTGACAAGGTGCATCTGCTGGCTATTACACAAGGTTTAACCAGTAATTGTACTGTGCATGCCAACATATTTGTCAGTATTAGAGGTGACACACTCGTGTCCCAGAACACAAATTATATTACTGAGCTGATATTCTTTATGTACATCGATACATCAGCCTAAATATGGACGCTGAACTGCACCAAAGCTAGTCCTTTTTCTTTTTTTTTTTATCTGTACTGTGTCCAAAAGGCCTCAATCTAGATGATGGTTGATGAGTTTAAAGATTTCAAATTATTATTTTAAACTAACACAGAATGGACATTTGATTTTCCATTGCCATCATGATTGCCTGCTAATCACATACACAACAAAGAGCCTGCTGGATTTCTTGTAAGTCATCAACACACGTTTCACTCTGGTTTCACTCTGGTTTCACTCTGGTTTAAAGGCAGCAATTTAAAACTACTGGAGCTGTATGTGCTGCACTGATGTTGCACAGCAGACTCACACGTTGAACAAACCTTTTGAAAAAATAATTACTGCTTATTTAATTATGGGAATACTTTCAGCCTACAGCTTGCAAAGCTTGCAACCACCATGATGTAATTAATCTAAAACATCTGCTACTTCCTACACCTACGACCTGATGGCTGCGGAAAAAGAAAACCTTATTAGTCCTCTCCACCCCAGCACATTTTTTTAAAAGTATCCTTCTCATCCGTGGCTATAATTGATTAGTCAATGGAATCGGCCTTCCTCCACAATTGCACCAAGAGGCTGCACCTCTTCTGGAAGACGCTGAAACCAGATGGCTGGATAACACTTACACCAATGTACAGATGGATGTGAAGGGCAGCAGCTCGTCAGACTCGTACGAGAGCGGCGGGGAAGTATAGCAGAAATGTGCGCTGACGCTGACTTTAAAGGACAAGCTGAATGTAAAAAATGAGTGGATGTGTGGGAATCTATTGGACCAACTCTCCAGCATTATTCTCTCGCCGTGCTGAGCTGCACAGATAATTGCAAATTCCTGTTACTGAAGGCGAAAGCTAAGTGAATACGTTCCGTTAAAAGCGGCCCAATACTGCCACTTGATAATTTGAGAAAAAGTTGAGAGGCAGAGAGAAAGAGAGAAGAAGGAACGAGGGGCAGAGAAGTGAAATGGGAGAGAGGGAGAGAGGTGCATACGGAATGAAGAGAGCGAGAGAGAAGTTCAAAAAGCATCTGGCCCAGAAACAAAGATGAGGTGAAGCACAGAGGGAGCAAAATCATTTAGGCAGAAAGCACAAGAATGTAGAGGGACAGTGGAGGATGGACAATCTCAACACAGTCCAATAAATCCAAACTCTTCCTCCATCTCCTTCCAGCCCTCATATAGGTGCTCATACAGATGGCCCTTTGAGGCCCCACAGCAAACAGAAGCCAGGTGGACACAATCACAGTATTGATTCCCTCCACAAGTTTCCTGGCTGAGCCATGAGGTGAGCTGAAAGGCCTTAAACCTGCACGGCCCCGCTGTCGAGGCAAAGCAAGTTGTGTTGTTACTAATTAATCACTTAGCCCTGGCACGGACTCAAAGCACACACACACACACACACACACATTGACTGACAAGGTAGAGACAATTAAAAAGAGCATCAGAGTGAGAGACTATGGAATAATAAGAGGTTCTCCGATGTGTTGAAACATCCCATGTTAGTACAGACGGCTGGTTCACTGAAGGTGAATGTGAATGTGAGAAAACTGAAACAGATGCTGAAGCCCTTCTCTTACATGCACTTAATAGAACTCCTCAATAGCCAGTCGCGATGAAAACCGGTCTGTGTTTCGTAGCAGACCACAGTGGCCGGAACGAGGTCACCAATTTTATTCTCATTTCATAATGGATTTTGTCTGGTTGTAGAGCATAACAGTGAAATTCTGTATCCTATCAAAAGGTGCATTTCCATTCACACTTTCTTATTCGCATTTTCAATCTGTGCAAATAAAAGAAAATCTTGCGATATTGCAAAAGTTTTTGCTTTTCTTCAGATGGGAAAGTTGCGAAATGCAACAAAGCGCATTTAAAACAGACTTAGCAAATAAATGATGAAGCATGTGACTTAAATATCCACTGAAGCTTCAGCTCCAGTGCGGCAAACTAAAATATCAGATTTGTGTGGAGTGATGAGAAGATTGTAATGTTCAGCTAATGAAAAAAACAGAAATGCCATTATCGATGGTGTTTTCTTCACTGCTTTTCAGAATTTGCAGTTTGATCATGGGTTTGACTGACGCTCATTTCATTATGTCATCTTGTAGCACGCACTTCTTCTGCAATGACATAACTGCACCTGACTGTAGAACAGTCTTTATTAAGCAACTCCTATAGATTGCATAACAGTATATCTAAAAATCATTCATTCGCATTTTCTTGAACTATCATGGAAATGTCAGCACAACATAATTTTACACCCAGAGAGACTATATGAAGACATTGTATCAAGCTGGTGATCAGCAGCTTGGTGTTCAGGATGTGACAAGCTGGCAAATTAAATCAAGCCACAGATACATGTGGTGCATTTTGGCATAAAGCTAATTAACAGATTACATCTCATTTATTTATCTCATACCTTTCTACAGAAATGTGAGTTGGAGCAATAAAACGCTCAAAGGCAAAAGCAGAATCTGTATATTGTTTTTTATGCCCCCATAATAATTTTGATTATCGTTTGCTGGAACTTCTCCACGAGGCTTTAAAATACTGCAGTAACAGATAATTAAAATTATTACAGGAGTATAAAAACAGTCAAGATTATGCCCTTAATACCAGTTGATTTATCCAGCACTTGTTAAAAATGTTGGATTTGCGTCACACATTTTAAATAGTAAACCAAGTTTGAAATGAATTCAAAAGCAGTTCAAGCAATGCACCTTATGGAGGTCGAAAGCAACAACAGTGAAGCATGCAAGAAACTGCAGCAGAGTTGTTTGGGTGAACAGAACATTTCTGCAGTTTATCACATTATACCGCAAATGTTTAAGTCATCCAGTTGATAAATCACGCACTGCTTAAGAGTCATTATTAGCCCATTCATATCTATTGCTGATACGTGAGCGCCAAGATAAGAATACTGTCTACTGCTGCTCACTGTGACTCACACTGCCCTACAGTTTCCTCCACTATTTCCTCTAATACTCTTCTGTTTGAGAGTGAAAAAACAATCTACAATCTCCTCTCCTCTCTCCTCCCCTTCTGTTTGCTTACAGTGTGCTATAATTACTTCAGGTTCATAGAAACACTGTGAGCTCTCTTCAAAGCGCTCAGTTGACAAGGGTGACAAAGATGATGGAAATTTGAGCCAAAACACATATACGATCTTCAGAGATGCACAAAAAAATAGAGCCAACTGCTCGGCTGCTTCCATCCTACTGCTCTATTATCCTAGTTTTTCTGCTCCAGGAAAAACCTCTCATCCCTGCAGTTTGATCTGAGTAAAAAGGAGCACACACACACACACCACAGAGTGAAAACAAACGCCATGACGACATCGTCACGCTGTGAACCCGTTCACCGGAATGACTGACAGCTGTCACCTGAACGCCCATCAGGATGATGAAAGGGACGCAGTGGGAGTCTGCCGGTGTGGTCACAGGGCCTCACCTGAACCACAACACTGTGATTCTCTAAGGTCACCGCGCTCCTCTCACTATCTCCAGTGCCAGCCAGTTTCCATTTCAGCTACTGGAGTGTTTCCCTAAGATTAGCACAGCAGCAAAATACAAAATAAATTGGATACACACTGGAATCAGTTCGACATGTAGTGGCAATTACAAACCCATTTGGTTTTTTGGGTAATGGGTCAAACAAAATGGAAAATGAAGACAGAGCTTAGATGCCACGACAATGCTTCTCTACATCCTAATTTAAAATGAAGACAACATTTCACCCACAGAACGCCTTTGTCACTGACCTTCACTGTGCTGTAACAACATAACTGGAACATATACACAGTCATGTCAACAGAAAAAACAATAAACGTGTATGAGTCGAAATGGCCGAGTCAGCGCTTGTTGAAAGAAATTGGAAAAATGTTATAGATTCTGAAGAGAAAACCTGATCAGCAGAGCTCAATAGATAACTGGATAGATGACAGTGGTGTAACACGCTGGCTGAAAGGTCACAAGGTCGACAAAATCAATACGCTCCTTCCTGTTGGAACCTGATTGTACAGAAGATATTGTGTTTATGACAAAGCCTGTTAGAGGTGTTCGTCTGAAGGTCGGACTGAGGATGGTGCTACAAGAAAGACTTGAGAGCCTGAAAGCATTCAGTAAAATTTATATAAACAAATCTTACGTAATGGACAGTCTGGACAGCTTGTTCATCACAGACAAATAGACAGATGTGATCATAACCTGCAGTGCTTGCTGGAGGTACAACAGGTTAAAACCGGGGGAGTTAATCCTTAATATTGAGTCCCTTCATTCATTCGTCCCACTTGTGTAAAGACTTTTCAAATGAAAGATTCAAAAGGCCTTTAAAATTCCTAATGAAATTTTGATCATCTGCTCTCGGGATTCCCTCGGCGCCTTCAAAATAAAAGACTGATGATGGATGCTCGGGATTCTTAAAAGTGGCAGTCTAATCTTCTCTCTCAACTAAACTGTGTAATTAAGTCTTCCACATGTCTTCCACCTATTCGCACTCCAAAACTGGGACATGAAAGTCAGTTTTCTGAAGGGATGTGGAAAACACTTGTCTGTGGTCTGTGGAGTGGCACTACTGGGTGATACTGAAAATATTTATTGTTAACTCTGGGTGTAATGCGATAAGGGAATGCAATTCACCAATAGCAAAGTTGCAAAGAGCACAAGCTTCCCCATTCATTTCAATGAGGCTGCTGCACAAATACATGGTAGAACATTTTAGAGGGTCTGAGGTAGAGGGTCTGTTGTAGTAAATAGTCTGGATACCATAGAAGTATTAGTGTTGAAATTTCAAATTCAAGTTTCTTTTAAGATGTAGTGCTAATCAAGGCCACTTTCTGTCTGTGTATGTAAAGGTCAAAGTTGAATCTAGTTGACCAGACCAGATGGGATATCGAGGCCTCCTTTGCTCACACAGTTGTTTAGCCATGCATAGCCACATTTTTGGCCAACTTGTTATTGACTGAAGTTCTGTTATCGTCTGTTTAACCATGATGGCTGTCGCTGCTTGTTATTGCCTGGAAATTCAAGCTATATTCAGTTATAATAGAAAAACAGTAGAGGTACAGTGTGATGTTATTTCAAACAATAGGTTACAGAGAAGATTTGGTTTATCACCTCTGTGCATTTGGGATATGTGGAAAAGGAAGGAAATAGCATGAGCGTCTTCCACCAACTAACCAAACATTGACTCTGCATTGATTAATTTTAAAAACACTGCCATGCTAAACCTCTGATTCAGTTAGGGTGAGCACACAAACTTGACACAAATAGTGATATTTGCTGCTACCTGTGTAGGAGTCACGTTCAATCAATGCCACGTCAGTTTTGAGAAAACTTCCTGAAACACTCATAAAAGAACAGTTTTATTGTATTTTTTTTTTTCAATCCACTATTCTCACTTGTAATGAATCCGTCTGGGTGCACTGTCTTTTACGAGGGCAGGTGTTGCCAGTCGAACAGCTGCCGGAAGATTTCTAAAGGTCACTTGTTATGATTTTTCTCAGACCTCCGTGAGCTTGACAAGATGGACGTCTGGCTTCGCAAGATTACTGCTGCCCAATAGGAAAGATTTACCATTGTGTGTATATGAGCAGCTGTAAATTGGCTTAAGGTTAAATCGTGGCTTTGTCAATGACACACAATGGAGCTGTGCATTTATTCATATGAAGCCACCACAGAGTACTACTTAAGGAATTGTGGGGAAAAGCAGTTGATTTGATCACGCATTCAGTTTTGGCCACAGTTTATTTTTAAAAGACACTTACACGAATTCACCCCGCGGGGCGAAGGCGCAGGAATGTCAGGATTACAGTAAGTGTGACTGCACTGATGAGACAGCGTGTGGATGATGGGCTTATGACCGCCAGGTAACAGACAGTGCCGTCAGCGATGCGCAACACGAGTGCACGCTGCATGACACTGCAGAGGCACACGGCAACCAAAACACAAGTACGATTTCAAAGCGGCGCCGTCTCCCTCGTGGGAAGCCAGACATCCAGCGTGGAGCCGAGAGGCAAATCCTCCCGGGGCAAGGAGCGGTATCTGTGCTTTTCTCATGTCCCAGACAGGAATATATTCCACTGGAAGTAGGGTAGACAACACATTCCACTGTATCCCTTGATGTGTATTGTATAGCTGCATGTGTGTGTGTGTAAGAGAAAATGAGTAAAAAAACATGAAGAGAGACATCAAGAGAGAGCCAGAGTACATGTATGTAGGAGTGCTTCCATCTCATGCTTGGCCTCACTCCATCGCTACTGGCTGTACAGTGTAATTTCACCGCTTGTTTGATTCGGAAAATATCGTAAGCAGCTGACTCATCTATTATTCCCTCTTTCTCCTCACTGTGCAAATGGATAAACCCTCTTCTTTTTTCTTCAGCTGCAAAACTGCCTCTCTGTCATTACTCAACCCTCTCTCCATCTCTCTCCTCTCTCTTCCTCTACTCCTGTCATGGCAACAGCATTCTCTCGTGTAGTATTTGCTCTGCAGCACACAGGCGAGTTCGCATTGTCCCGCAGTCACCCGCGCCCACATATCAACAGGCAGGCCGGCTGTACTGTACTGAAAAAGTCATTGTTATGCAACCTATGTTATGCTGCCTGCTGCTCCGTCGGTCTGTCTGCTCATCTCTCTCCCTTCTTCTTCTTCACGTGTCGGCTTGCCTCCTCTGAGCTTGTTCTAGGTCACATCCTAACAGCTTTGTCGTCGTCAAAAAAAAAAAAAAAAAAAAAAAAAAAAAAAAAAATAGCGTGCATGTTTTATTGAAAGACTCGCTCCAGTTTTGGTTTTAAAAAAAAAGGCAATTTTTGTGAGTCATCTTCGGGTAGAAGCGTGCAAAGCATTTTTTGACGTTGAATAGATGTTGACACAAAAGTCTGCACCGACGATGAAAACCTGTGTAAATAGAGCCTGGAAATGAAAGATGAGACGCGCACAGTTGTCCAAAAGCTGCTGCTTGTGTATTGTTTTTTTTTTTTTTTCATAAATTGGGAGCGGCAGTAAACATATTTGTGATATTACTTCAGAATGTGCCCGAGAAATACATCCTACAGACTACAGATGGGTAATCTCTAATGTGTGAAGCTTTCTCTATTTATCATGTGGCTTTGAGAGCTCTTGACTCGTCCAAATCGCTCACCCCTGTGTGACAGTGTGCGCGCGTCCTCGTGTGTGTGTGTGGGAGTGTGTGGGGTCCTCTCTGTTTCTCTGCATATGCATATTTAGTCACAGTGAAAATGGTAAGCAGGTTATGTGTGAGCCTGTGCGAGGCGGGAGAGGAGAGCTTCCTCTTTATTTGCCCTCCTGTCTGTTTACAGTACATAAGAAGAACTGCATCCGTCTTGACCTCATCCCTCTGGGCTGTATCTCTCCCCCCCCGGAGGACAGGCGAGGATCACAGAGCGAGCAGAGGCCTCGCTTACGCCGCCGCCGAGCTCACGGTTATTTCGCCGGGAGCCGGGTGTAAAATCCCCTTTGTGTGGCGGGCGGCGAGGTGAGGGAGTTCACACGGAGGTTTGAGCACAGGAAGGCGGTTCTGCGCCCTGAGGTCAAGGGGTCAGACAAACACGATTGGTGTTCATGGGGGAGAAAACATATTGAATCCTCGTATATAGAAACAAGAAAGTTGGACTGAGAGACAGACAGCGAGAGAAAAACAGATGTCCGGGGCTGCACGGGTCTCGCCACCTGCCGCCGCTGTCAGCAGTGGGAGGCAAGTTTGAAGCGTAAAGGCCAAAAAGCTCACGCGCAGAGACTATTTGACGCTTACTGTTTGAAAGAGGGCCAGCTTTGTGACGGCCGAGCAAACTGCACACGCGCTTTTAGAGGTGCTTCAAAAGTCACTGAGCAGCCAACTTTCAAACAGCAAGTACCAACCGGGAGTGATTGTACCCGAGGGGGCTACTTGGGCGGAGGGTGGAGAGATTGTGGAGTGCCTCGACTAATTTGATAAAATAAAAATTTACGATTTGATTAACTGACATATTGAGTCAGCTGTTACACCTGGACACTAGAGATCGACCGATAAGGTTTTTTCAGGGCCGATACCGATTGTTAGTAGTCAAGGAGGCCAATAACCGATATTTGGATATATTCATTTGCTGTAAAAGTGAAAATATTGGTTTCAAAATTTTGAATAATAAGAACTCCAGCACTTAACTTTGTTTCTATGCCTTTAAGCATATGTTTATTAAACATCTTAGACAATCAACAACAACATCTGTGTTTGAAAATTGTAACAAAATATGCAGGGAGCTTCCAGGTTCAGCAGCATCTCTTATAAAGAGAGAACAAATGAGCAAAAGAGGATGGAGTAAAAATAAATAAAGGTATAGTAGAGACGCTAACGGATGAAGGCGTGCTAATGGTGCTGAATGCAGGAGGTGTAGCTGTAGATCTGAGGCTGTCAAAAATTGTGCACTCTTCCGTCTGATTTTAAAAAAAAGGCTGATGCCGATATGTGTCAGAATGCCAAATATCGGCGCCGATAATCGGCCCGGCCACTGTGAGCCATGACTCCAATTGCATAAAAACTAGTTGGCGAGCAAGTCTAAAGTACTGGAGTTGTTTTTGGACAAATGGTAAAACAGCTAGAAAGGTCAAAGGTTAAAACCGACTGTACCAAGTACGAGTTAAAAGTAATGGATAAATGTTTGTGGCTTTGACATTCACTCTGCTCATTCGTTATTCATTTTATTCAGCGTGGTTGTTGGGGCGTATGTGATCCAACTCAGTCACTTCAGACCTGCCGTTCCCACCTGCCTGCACCTCCTGCTCACCTCACCTGTTCATCCTCCGTGCTCACCTGTTCCTCATTCCCCTATTAGCTTTTCTATTACGTTTCCTGGCCTATTTCCACTCACTCTCTGCCAGATTTCCAGGCTTTGCAGTGTCTGTTAAAGACCCTGCTCTTCACTGAACACCTTGGCACTTGATAAACTCCTATAAAATGAACACACACACACACACACACATAAACATACACACACACAAAACAAACAAAAAAAAAAACAAAAAAAAAATGTCTAATTGTATGTTGTAATGTATGCCCCCCTCACTGCCTGTAGGCAGGCCCTATCTAACTTGAACCTTACTTTTTTGGCACTTCTTGCTTGTGTTGTATTTACTCTCAGATGTACGTTGCTTTGGACAAAAGCGTCTGCTAATGAAATTGTAGAATTGTAGAATTTCATCCTGACCCGGACTGTGTATCTCGGATTCCATCTCAGGCCGACCCTTTTTCGCTCTGTTTGGATTTGTGTAAAGACTCTTCACTTTTTTTGCATCTGCCTCTTGGGTTCCTTTGTCTTTGAACCTCGACAGGTTGAAATGGTAAAAAGTAATGCATGGGTTGAAACATCCAACTTCTGCAACTAGTTGTATGGATTTTCTTGGCCAGCCAAAACCCTGACAGTCCAGTTGAATTGAATTAAAAACACTTTAATTTGGTTAAAAGTGTTTGAGGACGTGAAGTTTTGATCATATTTGGAACATGATGATAGAGTCGTCGGGTTCATCTGACGGCTGTGGGCGTACGTATGGAAAAGAAGTTGGGAACAAACGCTTCAGATCTCAGGACTTTGCTGTTAAGCGACACAGGAAGTTCAAAGGATCGTACTTTATTAAAGGCATGTCACCGGCACCGGCGTTCATTTATTTGCCCAGAAACTATGCCTTAAGGACTTGGGTGTGCGTGGCCATGAATAATATATCTCATGTAGCTTTCGCCTTAAGGCTGCTGTATGGCATTCGGTGCACGAAACTGTCTGCGCGCTCCGAAGCAACATGTCACATCCCCAGCCTTGTATATGGCCTTGTTTTCCAAACATTGTTCATCTCATTATCATCACCATATGCTGCTATGCTTTGTCTTCGCTCATTAGTGCATCAGTACACTCCCATTTAGGAAGAGATAGCGAGGGAGAGCTCGGGGGGGGGGGGTAGGGAGCGCGTGGCGAAATGCTCGGGAGACGCGGAGAAATGCGTGCAGCCGACTCCATTCCAAAACCGATCGCATATCTCGGAGTAATTCTCTCGAGGCCTGACCATTAAACAGATAGGAGCGCGATGCGGAGAGGCCGTATTATTGAAAAGTCTGTCATGGAAAATGGCGTCGGGATATGATAGCGGAGAGAATAGCTTATCTACCCTTAATTGTTCCTCCCTGAGCCTTTGAAAGCACAATGACTTCCTGCTGCACCCTTTTATGATTAGAGCCTTCCGTCATACCTTCCTCATTTTGAAGTGCTATCGATTTCTATTGTTCCTTTGTTTTGTTTTTTTTCCTTCTCTCTCCTATTCACAGAGGAGCGTTTGCGGCAGGATTCGAAAGCTATCTCCCCTTTTCGCCTCGTCTTCTCGCTGGACAATGCGTCGACTCGAGTCTCGCAGGACATTGTTAGAGCTGGTCACTGAATCAATAGTAAGATATCACTCTGATATCTGTAAAGACCTGAGAGCTGTTTAAAGTATCTCAGTCCAAGGGAATTGTGTTTTAAAACTGAAGTGATTGTGGTGACCATCGCCATCCCATAAGTCACTTCCTTTGAACACGATCCACTGTTCTCCCTTCCCACTACTTCTGACACACACCGCATAGTAGGACAGCTGATTTTTATCTGTATCCAACTTCTAAGCCGCAGCAGATGGGGGCAGCCATTTGTAACGGCATTATAATGTGCCATTACAACTGACTTCACACTCGTGTTTAAACGGGAAAAGAATCTACCTTGTGGCATTTACACCGCACGGGCGGATGGAAACGGCTCACACGTGAAGGGCGTTTGAGCAAACGAAATGCAAAATAACACCTCCGGATAACAAGACCTGTTTATCAGACGCTTAAAACCGTAAGTCCTCTGCGCCGCTGAGCGCTGACAGATGTGTGGGAGAGCACCGGGTAGAAAACAGAACGTGCACAAAAAAAAAAGTTGTTTGGGAAGAAAAGAGATGAAGATTGTTTAATAAATTCAATTTCATATCAACTTGAAATCAAATGGTGCATTGGTTTTGTCTCTCACTGTGTATTGAATAAGCTTTAATTAGCAGATTAATAGCATGACGGACAACAAATACTAAGGCCTGAAAAGGTCCCATATTACTATAAGTGTCATTCAAAAAATATATTGAAATCATCTGAATGAAATCATGATCTAAGGATTTACTGATCATCGGACAGTCATCTTAACTCAGAGTATTTGCTGATATCATTTCTCATCCGATACTAGTGCCCTCTTTTTCCTAAATTGAAAGTCAGTGTGTCAGTTCACGTGAGGCTGTTGTAAGCGTAGACTGTATAAAACATGGACGTAGTGTCCGTGACGTCACCCATAGGTTTCTGAAGAGCAAAAATGAAGCAAATCGTAGTGCGCAGCCATCTTGGTAGCCTACCTCCGGTTACTCCAAATATGGACAAAGAGGTGGAGCGAGGGCGGAGCTGAGGCGGGTCGAATGAACGCTATTGGCTGAAAAAAAGCCGCTGAAAAAAGCCGCTTTATTCGAAATAATCAAACTAGCTACGGCTAACCAGCTAGGTTAAATGCTAAATAGCGTTGCTAGCCGGCTAACCCCACAACGATCTCTTTCCCAAACTCAGTGACTAGAATTAGCCGAGGTGTCGTCCTTTAGACCGTCAGTTCATAGCTGTCAATCAAAGTGGCGCCACTTAGATTGACAGCTATGAACTGTGCATAATGATGTATGCTGTATATTTTAAACGAACGCCTTATAAAAAAACTCTCCCCCCCCCCCCAGAGTTGTCGTGGAGTAGAAAAACAGCTTATGAGACTAGAGCCATGTTTTGAACCAGGCTGTAAATATGTTTTTTTCTGTCATAAAATCGGACATTTTAACATGGGGCTCAGATCGGCTCAGATGTAATTGACTCACTTCTGCAGCCTGCTCTAGCGGTTATTCGAGGAACTGCAGCTTTTTTGCACTTCCGCATTGGCTTCATTTTTCAGTGCCGGAGGTTGCCGCTTGGTTGTAACAGATTGACTGAGTGACACAGAGAAACTGTATTTAGTGTGGATTGGTCGAAACCTGATGCACTTAATAAGGTCGGAATCTGCCCCAAAACCAATCAGGCGTATCAGACCTCCAGTACATTACAGTTTACAGTGTGAGAGCAAGACATTGGAGAGTATACACCAGAGGAGATCGACCAATCTGATACACCAGATCGGTATTTGTCCTGATACTGAACTTATTGAGAGGATCAAGCATCAGCCCTCATGTGACTGATTAACATAAGAAACAGTTTCTTTATCTATGTCAGTGTAAAATTGCTTTCACAATCAGTTACATTTATTTAGTCAAGGTGCAGTGTTTACTTAGTTTTCAGTGCTAGAGTAATCTGGCTGGATGCTATCTTACATAGAATTGATCTCAATGAATTTCATGTAGCGATGGAGGTAGATGTTGACTTTTCCCTCAGTGGTGATTTCAGCCTCAGTGACTGACTGTGCATGTTTTTTCTCCACACGCTCACCTGCCCCTCCCCCTCAAGAAAAATTCCTTTCCTCTGTATTTCAACATCAGAATCCAGATTTGTGTGACACAGTTTTATCTCCAAAGCGCCTCGGGCAGTCATCTCTGGTGGGCTACAGACTGGGTGTTCCTCCCCTATGACAGGGCTCATCAGTCACCGGGACACAGAGAGCGAGACAGGCGAACAGCGAAGACAGAGAAATAAATACCTGCTCCACTAAAGCACATGATTGACAAAGAGGAGCCCTTATTCATCATGATGATGGAGCACCACTCAAGGAAACAGAGCATCTGCAATCACATCTGGGCCCATTGTTTTTTTTCTCAATGATCTTCTGTCTCTCTTACAGAACAATGCTCCATTTTTAAGTCATGGCCTGATTGTTTATGATTTTTTTTTTTTTTTTGCCATAAAAATGTTATTGTCTCTTTTGTCCCCTTCTAACTTTTCTTTCTTCTCCCTCTGAGTCTCTGTTTTCAAAAGCTGCCTTGAGTGTGCCCGAGCTTCCTGATTGGCAGGATGCTGCCACTGCAGTGCCACCTTGACTTTCTGGGCCCCCCCCCCTCTCATCCAGTGTTATGAGTCAGCAGTGGGACTGCCGCTCCATCAACTGAGGGCAACATGCTGCTAGAGACAAAGCGAGACAGACAGATAGGGAGGGAGGCAGTGGGAGACGGTGATGATAATGATGTGTGTCTCTGCGGGGGGCTGACTCCTCTGACAACATGTCAGCAGCGCCGACCCAGATACCACCGGAGAGAGGCAGGAAGGACACTGCTTTGTGATGGTGGCTTATGAGAGTCTGTCAGGTAGTTATGACGACAAAAGTAAAGCCACAATTACATGAGTTAAAGTCAAGGAATATTAAGTGGGAACTAACTTTGTTTTTGTAAAAGGCCATTATATAGTATATTAAAGCTACTTCACTTTGAGCTGAATTAATACTGTAACAGGAAATAATCCTTACCTGAAACTAAGTGTAGCATTAGCAACGATCAATCTTCTCATTCCTCAGCGGCTAAACTGAATATGTAAGATGGATAACTGATCATTCAGTTATTCTCCAAAAATATTTCATTGCCATGAAATTTTGCACACACACTCATGGTTCCCAGATGATGTACCCTATGACTTTGGTGATCCCTTGACTTTTCCTCTAGTGCCACCATGAAGCTGATATTTCTGAGTGAAATTACTCGACAACTTTTGGATAGATTGTCATGAAATTTTGGTAGGCTGCCACTTATAGTAGCATCATTAGGTCAAAATGTCACTTTGTCTAATACTTTGGTGCTGAAAACTAGTGACATTGCCAAGGTTGTACTTTGTGTCTAGCACAAATGCTGGAATGTTAACATGCAAATCTAAAATTGTGAACATGATGCATGATACCAAACATACCTGCTAAACTTTAATATGTTTAAATATTTGAATGTTAAATTGTTATTTGCTTAACATTTTTTTCCTGTGTTCTGAGAAAAACTTTCTTACACCAGCAACGAACATCGCAAGTGGCTGATATCTGATTTTAACAGAGGTTTAGCTGATATATCAGTCTCACCTTAATCCGGCATTCTCTATTATACCAAAGCACGCTGGAGGCAGGACTCTGATAGCTGATAGTGTTTAATTAAGTGTAACCTCCCAATGTATTCCCCTGGGCTCTTTGACCCACAGTCTGCTCCTCTGGCTCGGCTGAAGAGAAGCTTTATGTTTAAAAGCTTCAGTCTGCTGCACCTGGCCCTTGGGCTGAATCCCTGGCAGGTTTAAGTGTTGGAGCACAGCTGTGAGGGGGCTTTTCTTGGCCTGCGAAGACAAGACGGGGCAGTGGGCAGATTTCCCCCTCGCTCATCCCTCAGCAGCCAGCCAGCCAGCCAGCCAGCCAGTCAGCCAACCAGCAGCAGGATGAGAAATGCATGACAATAATTGCTGAATTCAGGCGAACCTGGGAGATAAATGTGAGCTGCGATGGCATCAGAACAATCTAATCAATCCCAGTCTGCAATTAACAGGCCTTCTGTGTTTGGCGAACAAAGAAAGGGCTTCTAGGTGTATTTCTAGAGAGCAGCGGCACAAATAACCCCTCGTTACACACTTTCTAGACCCGTCCCCAAAGCGCAGCAGCTCGGTAACAGAATGCTTTATCATCATCTGAGGACGTAATTTTGTTTTTGCTCGCAGGCTCATAACTTGGTGACATTCAGAAGCCTCCTCATCGACATCAACATTAGAAGCACAATCTTTCTCACGTTCTCCTGAAATCCACGAGACAACACTTCAATGGCGGGGGCCGCAGCAGAGTAGCCTCGCATCCTGCACGCCGCTCCATCTGCGAGGCGGATAATCCGTCTCGTGCTCCTCTCCTCCTTCAGCTAAAAACAGTGTGATTTAGCCTTCTGTTCGCTCGCTGGGGGTAATCTGACAGGAGGTTTGTTTTTTTTTCTTCCTCTGTGAAGGCTGCTCGTCTTCAGCCTGTGTTCTGAAATGCATGTTTGTTCGCAGTCCTGACTGAAAGTGAAAGTATAATTTGCTTTAATCGAAGGCGATGAGCTGCTTCATTGTAGATGTGACATGGTTTTAGTAACAGGGAGAAAGGCGTCCGCAAGGGCCTGATAGAGAGACTTGGTATTTAGAGTGATCTCTCCTCTTCCTCTGCCATATGTCTGATATCAGCACACGGTAGTCAACATGCTCTTATCCATGCGCCTGCTTATTTGTGTACCTGTTTATCTGTCTTTTCTTTCTCTTTGTGCCTCCTCCTCTCTCTTTCAGTCCCCTGTTCCCTGGGCCCATCTGTTGTCAAAAGCATCCTGAGTGTTTATCAGCCCAGTCTCTCGCTTTCCCTGCGCCATTGTGCACTCAAACACATATCCAGGAGGGCATCTGATACCTTTCCCCCCCCTCCTCCTGCTTTCCTCCACCTCATGAAAGATATAAAAATTTTGAGGGGAGACGAATATTCTTTCAGGAACCTCTTGCCCCGAGGGATCGCCGCGCTAAGAGGCACAGATTAGCCCGCCACAGAATCCTCACACTCCACCTCAGGACCTGTCTATTCATCCACAAGAAGATGCCTTGGTGACGTTCTATTATTAGCCGCGTAAAACCGAACGCTTATTGACGGCCCGTGCTGCAGGAATCGACTCGAGCAAGACATCCATACTCCCTCTGAGAGTCGAGGATGCGAGCGGGGAAAAAAAGGAAAAGGGGATAGAGGGAAAAAGTAGGTTAGTGAAGAAAGACCGGCTGCCTCGCTCCATTTGTGAGCAGGAGAACACAAGCGCTGGCAGGGCGCAAAGTGTACAGTGTGTGAGTGTGTGTGTTTGTGTGTCGCTGTGAGATGACAGCGGCTGAAAGAACTGTACAAAGAACAACAGAGACGATGGCATATTTTGATGCATGGGAGTCGACGTGCACTCACACTGTACGTCAACTGAGCACAGTAAATGTAGCGTATGTGTGCACATGCTAAGTGCACATGTGTTTGCTCTAATAAGTGTGTGCACATTCTCACACGGCTGTTTGCACCGTGTGTCCATTTGTGCCACAGTTTAGAGGAGCTTTCCACGTGAATACCTGCGTTTTTTTCCCCTGCGCCTTTGTTTCATACATGCATACGCTAAACGTTATGTGATAGCATTCATGCGAGGGTCGGTGCGAGGCGGCGGTCCTGCAGAGCGCCGGCGCAACCGTCAGCTCTCCTGCACCGCTCCGTGTCTTGGCAACAGGGAGTGTGAGGGAACCAGCGCGAGCAGACAAAGACACCTCCTTCTGCCTGACGAATTCTGCAGACTGGTGAGGCGGGCAGGCGAGAGATGGCTTCTGTGCAATAGCATGGGGGGGAGGGGGGAGTGGGTCATAAGGAAATCCCCATATGGACGACCCCTACCCCGCCAGGCAGGGCCTGCGCTACCAGCACAGCCCTCCAAAACTAACCCAGAGCCCGGAGCGAGAAGCATGGAGGGGACAAAAGCTTGGCTACACAATGAATCGACAGTTTATAGTTTATTTAGGAACACTCTCTGCCACGACACAGATTGTACATCCGAACACGTGGCTGTGTGTGCGTAGAAGACCAGCGTTTCTTGCGTCAGTTGGTGTTAGTCATGTAATTGAATCAGTTGGTGTAACTACTAGGGATGGGTACCTTTCACCATTGAATCGATACAATACTTTTTTCGATACCTGTGAATCGATACGATACCTTAAACGATACCCATTTTGATACTTTTTCACAAAAAAAGAATCTAATATATATATATACACAGTCTATGAGCAGAGCAGGCGTAATTTACGAGGAACCTTGAACGCACCATTTCAGGTCACGTTAAAACACACATTATCATTAGCGTCATGGCTAACCGTAAGCGGTCGAAAGTTTGGTTGTATTTCACACAGATTGACACGTATATACATGACCGGGGCGGAGAGGTGGCGGCGGTGCCACTGGCTCCGTGGCTGATATATATTTTGTGCTTTACAAGGTGCTTCCTGTAGTTCGACGTATTTCTTTGCGAAGCTTTCCTCGTATCGTTGTAAATGTTGCAACGAGCGTGCTGTGTGTCAATGTGTGTGAAATACAACCAAACTTTCTTACAACCAAACTTCTTCTCGTGGTGAACTACGTGACCTGAAATGGTGCGTTCAAAGTTCCTCGTAAATTACGCCTGCTCCGCGCATAGACTGTATTGCTCCGCTCTGTGAAGGTGCGTTCAAGTATTGAAATGTGGTACCTTTTGTTTTAAACTGAGTCGGTACTCGGTAGTACCGACGTTCCAAAAAAATACCGAGTTCGGTACCCATCCCTAGTAACTACATGTTGGAGTAGTTCTAAACAAAGCAAGGATGTTGGTGTCAGCCTGCTGATTCTGCAATCACCTGTGAACGTGAGCAAAAACTACAGATCACAGTTCAGTGGATAAAAACAGCTTGTGGATGAGAGGGAGTGATGTCAAGAATCCTGCATAGCACATCAATCACAACCAAACTCAAAAATTTGTGTAAAGGAGGAGAATGTGTGTCTCCAGCATGCAAGGAGTATCAAATGTGGACCAGTGAGGAGTGCAAAGTCTCTAGGTCAAACAAAATCCAAAGCTTAGGGCTTTTCATTCTGGAGTCTGGATCCTGGTTTCGAATTTGGCTCGAGCACCACATGTTCACGCAGTGGCAGTGTGAGGATATTTTCCACATCAAGGTGCAGGAGAAGGTCTGAGCTGGATGGCATATCTGAATACTGTTGCTATCCAAGTTTATTCCTTCCTCCTCCTCTTCGCTATAGTTTATTCACACTTGGATGGACCTCTCCGGTATAATACACCATGGAATTAAACCTGTATTGCCACCAAATGATTCCGGGAGAGTTTTCCCTGCTGAAGCTTCACTGGTCCCCAGATATTAACCCATTCCTGCATCTTTGGGATGATGTGGTTCATTTATACATGGTTAATATTCCTACAACCAGCATCTTTAAGAATCCACGCCGAATTCATGTTGCATCACAAGTTAAAAGAGGTGCAACACACTACTGATTAGATCATACACTCAGTGCACTTATCTTCACGTTTGATCCGTCGGGAGTTTTTGCAGGTGAGCACTGAAGGTTTTCCCTCAGACCTGCCTTTTTCTCAGGGTTGAAAATGCCTCCTAAAATGAATTTAGATCCACAAGGGTCACTAGCACTCCACACTGAAATCCTGACTAATGAAATTCTTTGAGAGTTAGAAGGATGACCCACTTTACTCTTTCAGTATTAGAGGAAAGTATGGCAAAAAAAATGTCCTGCTTTTAAATGCTCACATCTGATGGCAAACCAATTTTACAGGTCTCACTCCGCTTCGCACGCATTTAAGTCACCAAAGTCTGAGCTCTAATAGCTGATAACACTGCCCAAGCTGTGAGATAGACACCACAAGAGAACTCATTGTGACGAAAAATGATCTGAGTCTGGAGCCTGAAACTGGTTCTCACAAGGATACAGCACAGAAACACACATTTTCATGCAGACTTACTGTACATGCATACTGTATACAGACGTTCACTTTGTCTCTTGCTTCTCTTTTCTGTTTTGCATGCACACACACACACACCGAACACGTCCTCACACAGGCTTGTGCACCCACCGTCTCATACTCATGTCTTCCCAAATGAACTAAATCTAAACTGGTTAATTATGAGATTCATCGCTGTTAGCACCTGTTAGGTAATTAATGCCAATCACTGCCTTCTGGGGAGGAAAATTATCCTCCATAAAAACACAGTTTAGCTAGCATCTCTCTCTCTCCTTTCTTGTTTCCTCCTTCCTTTCTCTCTCCCCTGCTTATCAACCTGTGTGCCCCCCGCCTGCTGTTAGAAAATCATCCCAGAAAATAAATAAGCGCTGCTATAAACAAATGTTGCGGCGACGGCCATGCTCGCGGATAAAACGGTCTTGGAGTTCCATCCGCTACAGATGGGAGCGTGGTGTAGGAGTGTGGGCGCAGCGGTGGAGACACCTGAGATGTCAGTAAGCAAACACAATCAATAAATAATTGAGGACTGAGCTGGTGCCGGTGGTAAAGGTGGTTCTGGAGACAGAGTGCCATTATCTATAAGCCATTATCCTTTGTAGGGTTCCAGGGAGACTGAGCCGATCTGTCATTGGGTGAGAGGCTGGGGTGAGCCCTGATAGGTCACCAGTTCATCACAGGGGTGACACATAGAGAACAAACATCCACACCTACAGCAATTTATAGTCACCCATTTACCTGTGTGAAGCTGGAACTGGTGCAAACATGGGAAGAACATGCGAACAGAAAAGGCCCCATAAGCCACATAAACCACTGCACCACCATTCAGCCCAGAGCAGTGGTTGGCAAAGCAAGCTTGTGCTGCACTTTCACAACTCTTATTTTGATATTCAAACCAATAGCATCTATAAAATTTTTAGTTGCGTGTTGCAAATTTAATCAGAATTCGACCACTTGATATCCAAACCTTCGCTTCAGGGTTGCTACAGTCGCAGGGTAGAGGCTGATGAAAGATGCCTCTGGAAGCCTGTGTTTGATTTTTTTTCTCAGAACTGACGTCGATACATGTCTGGCAGGTTGCACATGTGTACTGTAAACACATGTGTTTCTGAAGATAATGATTATAATCTTCTTTCTAAATACTGGTGTGTACAGAATCTGCAAATTGTGCAATTTCGGGCAAATAGCTTGGCTATTAAAGGTGTCGCATTTTTGCATCAATAAACCATTAACCCAACAAGACGTAAACAAACAGATTATCATTTGAAGGCTGGCAGCCTCTGTCGGGCTGTCCCCTGCACTTTGCTTTATTTGCTATTATTATGGATTTTGCTGTGGTAATTCATAGCAGGGGCAGATTTACAACACCGAAGCTTTTATGGGATTGCTAAAATGCAGAAGGAGTGAAAGTTCACCAAGAAATTTCTTTCATCCTCTGAAAAGAAATGTCTTTTTTTAAAGATTTTAGAAAGCAGCAGAGTCAATCACAAGCATGATAGTAATTTGGAAAAAAACACTAACAGTGGCAATAACATGACTTATGCGGCCCCGCTAAGTGTCGCTCCGCCTGTCAATCTTTCCTTTCCAGTACGGCACAAATGTAGTTCACAGTAATGATAGTGGTAGATTCACCACTCAAATACTTCAAAAACAATGGGTCCGTGATTTCAGGTTAGACAAAATCAGCTTCTCGTCTGCAACCATCAATTTCTCACTGTCAGATTTTATCATCTCTAGCTCACTATTTGAGTTTAACTCTAGCTCCATGAGTTGTTTGAGTTTTCTGAGAATTCTGCAAAAGAGTTTTGACCCTAAAAGCCTAAAATGAAGGATAATGGGTCCCAGGCAAACGGTGAGCATCCTCACAAGTTGATGATCCATGTTGAAAACATAATATTAAAAAAATGAAGCATTGTTCTTCTATTGCAGTGTTGAGTCTAAGTACTATGACAAAGAAGAGGCTGTTAATTTGATGTAACATAATCTTGTATGGATGCTTTGCTTACGTACTTGTTTATATCATCTCACATTATATTTTCACTTGTAACATTACAACAGAAAAGGATGAGTACAAACTGAAGTGTCTAGTGAACCTAACTCTATCTCGGAGTTGCTGAAATGTAAAGTCCACCAAATTAAATAAGGAGCAGGACAGAGTTGTGAACATTAGTCTGAGCTCTGATTGCATCCAGGATCAGCGTCAACACAGTGGCGAAATTAGATTTGTATGTGTAAGTTATGAATGGGATTTTTTGATGCAACCTGTAACCCTGTGAGTTCATCTGACCTCGTAGCTAATGATCTGCTTTATACAGACCTGAAGTCATAATGTCACAATGGTCCTTTCCATCCTGCTGCTCTTACAGATGTGTCTGGCAGGTCACAACTCTTTGACTCTCATGGAAGTGACATTTACCCCATGCAAAAGTAGGGAATTATGGAAAATGGTGTTGGTTCCAGGCTCTTAAAATGTAACTAAGGAATAAAATCGGTTTCATTCTGTATTCAGTATTATATAGTTTGCTTATGGGTTTTGAAAAACCTAAACATAAAAATCATATTACAGCATATTTTTGAGAAAGACTCTGCTCTGTCTGCCTGGCAGACAGGAAACGAGAGGAGACAGAGAGGGGTGTGACACACCACAACCATCCTTGGCTTCAACCAGGGATGCTGCAGAAATGTGGCATGTACCCCGACTGCCAGTGTTGGGAAAGTTCACTTTCTATATGAACTAGTTCAAAGTTCAGTTCAAACCTTTTAAAATGAACTAGTTCAGTTCATCGTTCATAATTCAAAATTGTGAACTAAAGTTCATGCTTCCCCAAAATGAACTATTTCGTTCTTTTTTAGTTCTTTTTTTTTTTTTTTTTTTTACGTTGCCACGAGCTACGAGCTAATTCCCGACTGTATGGGAATTAGTTTCTCAGTAAACGCATCCTCCTTCCTTGCACACATGTGAATTGTGACGAGACTGACGACCGCTGATGACGAAGTTGGTAGAGCGACAGGCAGGACTTGCGGTTGCCAGATCGGGTGGTTATCCGCGACATTTTAATTGTCGTTTACCATGTGTTTTTACTGTTTTAGCTTGTTTTTTCGCCGAGGGCTCTTGAAATCTGGCACGAACGTAATCTGAACGAAATCAGAGTGCCGTTCAAGAAACAGCAGAATGAGTGCGTTCACAATTTAACGTATATGAGTTAATATGAAAATATGAGTTAGTTCATGAACGAACGTTCTTTGAACGCGTTCGGGTACAACACTGCCGACTGCTGGGTTGTTAGGATGCTCTCGTGAGATGACTCTTAGTTTTGGAATTAATGCCCTTTAAATGCAAAATATCCTTCTTACTCCAGACCCATGCACAGTGCATCAACATGAGGAGAAATCTAAAGCTTGACCTGCCTATACTTCTTCATAATTATAGTTGTTAAGTTATGATTGGACAAATACTGTTGGGGGAGGGGTTTAGCAAATGGTCAGTTGCTTACAATAGTTATTTAAAGGTATCACATTCAATTTAACATAAATATACTAATGTATTCAAATGCTGACTGTAGATAATCAAACTGTTCACACTGACAAAGCACACACTTTGAATTCCTCAACTAGACGAGGCTACACAGAGGAAAAAAAGTGGCTTGTTTACACATTCACAAAAGTGGAAATGGCGTGAGATGCATTATGATTTAGCAGGGCACCTGAAGATGGATATTGTGGGTCAGGGGAGGCAGTCAAACATAAATCTAATCTGTTGCACAGGCAGTGCTGCGTGGAATGAGTTCTACATCATTTGTGTTTAACTGTTGATCTGAGGGCGACGCAGGGCCTGGTGGAACAATGTACACAATCAGAGAGGAGGAGACACTCAGACAAAGCAGTGTGGGATGGATGAAGAGGAAGTGGATGATGGTCGGGATGTATTGAAGGTGCAGATTAAAATCAATACAAACATATTGCTGGAGCAAATGACTCGGGCGGTGTACATCCAGATTAGATTACTATTGCAAAATGATGTTGAAATAACAGCAGGAGCAGACGGGCAGCTCAGTCAAGGCCATGCACACAAAACATAACATTAAAGCTTACTGTGCAAAGTACACACATATAAAAACACGGCCTTGAATACAAACATAATGGGATGGGCAGAAACCAGAGTTGTAGAATCAAAGATTTGGATTTGAGTTCAGGTACAAAAATCAGAACTTGAGACTTGACTGCATGAAGACTTTCAAAATCCTAGAGGAATAAAAAATTAATAAAACAGCATCAACAGTGTTCAAAGTGAGTTAGTACTCACCACTACACTTCTATATTTTACTCTTTGGTGTCCTGTGACTTTTTTCGCTAATTTGACTCTAATTGAAATGGTTATCCCCTTGGACATAATATGTATGTCGATATATATATTAAATTTATGTTGTGAACACCATCAATATCTATTATTTTATTTTGTCCACTGTAGAAATTCAGAATGTAATACTTAATGATTTGCTGATACTGGCTGATACACATGCCATTGGGAACATCTGTAGAAATCCTAGTGGGCTTGTTGCTGCTTGAGACCAGACTTGGAACTTTTCTCTTACTCATGATAGCATTGCACTCACAAAGTAACTGCTGAGACCAAGGAACACCACGACATCACCACTAAGCCTGTTGGGTAATTATCTCAAGTGGCCCCTGACATGTGAGAAGCCACCAGTTTAGCTAGATTATCTAAACCACTTTATGCTTGGAGGTACATCAGAAAGTGAGGGGTGAAAGTACGATGGGTCAAAGTTTTCATTGTGTTACAATCACGTACTGCTCATTAACTGTAATCTTTAGAGCATACTGTTTTTGCAGATTGTTTTTTCCAAACTGACTTTATTTTGTTAGTTTTTCAGAACTATATATTCAAAGCTTGCCTTTACTTGCTTACTACTTCAAAACATTTGTGTTCACTTCCAAATAGGTTTAGACAAACTGAATGTTTGTGTAAATCCTGTTTGATCATCTGACCCATCTGACCTAATCAGACTTTATTATAATAACGTTGCCATATTCCCAAACTTGACCAATCAGCTTACAAGCATGTTTGTGCATAACCACATTCATACAACCCATCATCATCTTACTCCTTCTCATTGTCTTCATGCAAAAGTGAGAAATCAGCATCTCTCATCTTCCACCTGTGAGCACTGTCAGACCGACGCCACATTTGCGACAGTAATGTTTGTTCACACTTGACATGCGACAGACTCGCCAATGCCACAGCAAATGGGGAATTTGTACACAGAGGAGCTTTAGACCAATTCAGGACTGAATGAATGCCAACGTGCAGAAGCCACATTGCCACAACAGTGGAACGTTGCCATTGTGAGCTCGAAGGCGAAACACAACAGGGAGCTTTATCTGAATCCTATCTGCTCTGCGCCTTCCCGCTTTCATATCAGGAGTGGCCTCAAAGATCGATGGCTCCGGTATAGATTTCCTCGCTCCATCTTTTGCCAAACACTCTCAGCTCCGTCGGCTCCGTCCTTTCTTTCTTTTCTCATCTCTCGTCCTCCATTCCTCTACCTATCTCATTTTTTTGTCACTTTACTCCTCTCTCTCTCTCTCTCTCTCTCTCTCTCTGTCTGTCTCTACTGTATCTTTCAGACTTGGCATGTGCGACTGCTCTCCGTCAGACTCTGTATATCAGAATAGGAGGGGGGAAAAAAAGGCACTTTCAGATCCCCTCTGCTTCTATTTCCCAGGATTCCTGAGGGGGACTGATTCAATCGCTGCCTGCTGGTGAGGTTGACAGTGACATCTAAAGGTACCTCTCCCTCTGGATGCCTGTCTCTTACGCTTCTCTACAATTCTTATTTCTCCACCCGCTGCAGCACTCGATGCAATTGCTATCTCTCTATAGTGAAAAACTACCTTTCTTGTGTGATTGGTGATGGTTATCGTATGTGCAAAGACATACAGAGTTGTATGATAATAGGCTCAAGGGAAGTATTATATCTGCATGCAGGAGCTCTACACGCAATAATAGGGCAGAAGAAAAGCTGAGTGCATCATCATCATAGGCACGGTACTGTATAATACATATTACTGGGCATCCAACTAAATTAACGTGCTCTCTGATTTTCCAATAAGGTAAGGCCCGCTGGGATTACGACGCTCATTAAGTTGCTTTGTGCACAGACACAGTGCAATGCTGCTGCCTGTGCTCTGATGAGGAGATACTGAAATAGTGCATTTGCATATTTGCATGAGACTAAACACAGTGGCCAATGAAAGGGAGGGAAAATAGTCCAAATTTCCATATGAGGTCAACAGGTTCATCACAACAAAAAGAGTGTGTTTTTGGCAAGAAAGCATTTCAGGTTTGTGGCTTTGAAATTTCTTATGTCCATAAATCTTTATTCAGGATTTATTCAGAAAGCATTGAAGGCATGCAGAGAGTTTTTAAACAACCTCACGCTTGAATTTTCAATGACACAGAATTCAGGGCTTCCCAGCAGATCTGTAGCTGTCCATTTCCTGAAACTCACCTGAACAGGAATTACTAATAAGAGAACAGTTTTCCACATCCACTTCCCCCTCCCAGACTTTTTTTTTAATGAAGTGAATTATCAAATTATTTTTAGATGAAGTTTGTCATGGTTTTGAGGTTTTAGTTTATTAATTTCCTGTTTTATTTTGTATGCCCTTGTGTATGTTTTGGTTGTCTTTCTTTCCTGCCTTATTAGTTTCAGTTTGTCTTTGTGTATTTAGACTGTGTCCCCCCTCTCTCTTAGAGTTTTTTTTTTTCTTTGCTTAGTTTTCTTGGACAGAGTCTTCAATTTTTGCCTACTCTTATTTGGACTTGCCTGTTTGAACTGCCTTATGGGTTTTTAACCCTTGCCAGCTGGACCATCCAGTGAGTCTAGCACTAGCTGTGTCCTTGGTGTCTGCAGTTTGGTCCTGTTCAATGTCTACCCTGCTTGATCAAACGGCAACAGCTTTATGTCTTCTGGGACATCACTTTAGTTTCTTTCACGACATACATACAAACATATTTTTTAACATGTCAATTTATTCATTTAATGCTACTGTCATCAAAAAAGGGGTCACCATTGCAGTCCATTGTAACTTCAATCAAGTTGACCACAGCTGCCTTTCAGAGGAACAAGCTACAAACTTTTCAGAGCCACCTTTTACACTCATAATCAGGTTTTCAATGGACAAGTACTTAAAAAGATTTTAAGGCAGGAATAGCCAGGCTGATCATATTATGTATTCAATCAGTGTGTTCTCCTTGACTCTCTTCTTTGACACCGAGGTGGATCTGGCTGTGTGAAGCTTTCACTGTGTCAGGTTCTATGTGGGCAAAATAAATAAAGGTAGCATCTGACCTTTCCTGAAGGAAAAACTCCTGAAACAAAACTAATAAAAAAAAAAACAAGCAGTCTGATCTCTTGGTGTAAATCCTCCAAGGAAGGAGATTTGTTCTTCAGTTGTAGAATCCACTCATTCCCAATCTCACACTACAAAATCTATGCAATGTAACACTCTGAAAATGTTTATCGCCGCTTCCTAAGCCTGTTGCATACGTCTACTGTAAATGGCTCCAGACTGAAACATCACTTCTGCCTCTCTCTGAGGGAAATTGTGCAAATGTCATCTAGAAACTGAGACAAAAAACAACGCCCAGAATATAAAGAAGAATAAATTCTGCAACCAACTACTGCCATAAGAGACAAGAAATGCCAAGAGAAGAGGCAACAGTGTCCAGAAGCTGAGGGGAGCTGAGAGCAGGGCGATTGCTGCAATCAGAAGGGTGGAAAACAAAACTCCTTCTCTGTTTTTGTGAGCCGTTCCAGCCTGGTAATTTGCAGGCAGGCAGACAGGCACAAGATCTGTCGGAGCGAGAGCCCAGCTTCGTGACGCATTTTGCCCAGCCACATGTCCCCTATCCATGGGCCAGCACCCAGCAGGATGGGGGGCGGTGGGGGCTGTAAGCCTGTCCACAAGTTTGTGTGTTTCGGTGTCTGTGCGTGTCCATATGTACGTACGAGGACGGGAGGGTGAGCGGCGGGACGGCTGCCAATGTGTTCCTACCTCCTCGGGGCAGGGCGATGAGCGAGCCAGGCCATACTGAAGGCCGCAGGCGAAAGAGAGAGAGCAAGAGGTGGAGCTTGTTCTCCCAACACCACCACCCTGAGTTTGGTGATTGGTGTGTGTGTGTGCGTGTGGGGACGGGTGGCGTGGATGGTGCATGGGGACGGAGGGGTTTCACAAATGCCGTCCCAGCAAGAACTGCCTCCGACTTCACATCGCTGGTGGCACCAGTCAGCAAGCCAAGCAAATCTGCTGCCTGCCCCCGGGCCGTGTGAAACACAGGCCTGGAACAGAATGCATGTGCGTATATGGAGGTTATACATGTGCGGCTGCCTTTTGGTGTCCATATGCATGTGTGTGCATAAGGATGAGCTAAGAAAAAAAAGAGCCTCCAGCACCTTGGGGACATGGGAAGTGATCTGTTGCTTTGGCCGGTGCATCCAAAACAGACTGTTCTCTTTCAAAGCCAAGACTTTCAAAATGCACACACATGGAGAAGTGATCGGGCCAGCTTACAGCTCGGCTCCCATAATGCTGTAGGTGTAATAGGATGAACAGTGTGCCAGGGGTTCGGTGCGGGATACCGCAGTCTTGTCAGATTGAGAACCTCTTCATCAGCACAACCAGTCACATTTCAAATGAGTTCATGTGTTTTTAAACTGGATGCTATTTAACACTATCAACTATATAAAAGTGAATATTGTTCCAGTATTCTTTTTATTGAAATGTGTATGGTTGGTTTAGTCATTTACATTTCATCCATTTATTCTTTATTTGTTAATCTTTTTCATTTTTCTTTGCAAACCTAACCCCAACCTCTTAATCACAAGCTGTGATGTTCAGGTGCTATATAATATCATTTTTTATTTTTTTTTTTTGGGTCGAGCTACTCCACAATCTTTCCACGTCTCCCCTGCAGAAGAACCCCCCAGGCTACACATCCCCCTGGTTGGGAATCACTGACGTACTCCATGAGAAGACAGCCTCCACTGTGAATAGCATTAGCACACAGCTGGAACACTGTGGGGAAGAGTCGGGAATATATACTATTATTGTCAGCAGTACAGAAGAATAGAGCTCTATTTTAACTGTAGAATAGGGGAACTGTGTGACAATAGCTGCAGATTACAGAGGATTTCACACAGCTATGTGTTAGGGGCCTAAATAGACTTATAATGCCACTATGAGATTCCGCTTGCTTCACTCTATGTCTGACAGACAGTGAGCTTGTTATTGCTAAAAGGGAACACAGCCGATTCCTCAACAGCTCCCCTTCTGCACTGACAAATATAAGGACGTGTGCGTCAAGCCAAGAGCCTCTCCAATCTTAAAACACAGCCAGAATTACAAACAAAGCCCTCGACTTCAAGACTGTGTTCAGAGTTATCGTCTTTAATAATTAAATTTTCGTCTGAATTCATGTGACAGAAAATAATCCTAATATTTGCAAAAGGCTTGACTCATTAATTTAAATAGTCGATTAAGGAGAGTCAGTGTAGCAGTTAATTAGAAACCAGTGGTGATAACCACCTGTTCAAACATACAGATGGGAAGTCTGTCTGCTTATCCCATGACTGCCTGCGAGTGCTCTGTCATTACAGATACTCAAATGTAAATGAGACCGGAATAGATGAAGATAGATAGACGTAATGTTGAAGGGTTTGACTGTCGCGCACCACAGGTCGTGAGCCTGACATGCGCATGCGCCTATATGACAATCACGTAGGTGAACACAGGCTTGGAATCATAAAAACACACACACATTCGTAATTACCTGCCAAATGCAAGATGTCACTTCCTGGGAGTAAATGAACTGATTAATATTCGCGAGGAGGGCGAGGGAAGGGAGGGGGAGCTGGATGATTAGAAGTTAAGATATTCACTGTCCTTATTGCTTCTTTTATTAAAACACCACAGTGACAAGATGGGAAATTACACACTGTGATGCAAAACACTGAGGACAGGAAAGGATGGTGGCACGCGTTGGGACACTCTCTCTGCCCGTCAAGACATTGTCTGATTCCTTTAAACGTCCACAGAACGAGTGCTTGGTGCAATTTACCTTTCACAAAGAAGAGAATTCCCATTTAACAGCAAGTGAAGGGGAAATCTCTCTCATCTCATTTCCTAAAATCTTTTTGCTTCTTTCCTCCCTCCAGTCCTCAGTCCCAGTCTCTCCCCCCACCCCACACTATGCTGAATCCTCCCTGGCTGCTCTCCCTATGTGCCTGAACCCCAGTGTTGTACCCGAACGCGTTCAAAGAACGTTCGTTCATGAACTAACTCATATTTTGGGTGAACGTGAACGTCCCGTTCATTTTTGCTTGATGAATGTTAAATTGTGAACGCATTCATTCTGCTGTTTCTTGAACGGCACTCTGATTTCGTTCAGATTACGTTCGTGCCAGATTTCAAGAGCCCTCGGAGAAAAAACAAGCTAAAACAGTAAAAACACATGGTAAACGACCATTAAAATGTCGCGGATAACCACCTGATCTGGCAACCGCAAGTCCTGCCTGTCGCTCTACCAACTTCGTCATCAGTCGAGTCGTCAGTCTCGTCACAATTCACATGTGTGCAAGGAAGGAGGATGCGTTTACTGAGAAACTAATTCCCATACAGTCGGGAATTAGCTCGTAGCTCGTGGCAACGTAAAAAAAAAAAAAAAAAAGAACTAAAAAAGAACGAAATAGTTCATTTTGGGGAAGCATGAACTTTAGTTCACAATTTTGAATTATGAACGATGAACTGAACTAGTTCATTTTAAAAGGTTTGAACTGAACTTTGAACTAGTTCATATAGAAAGTGAACTTTCCCAACACTGCTGAACCCAGTGGATGGCGGCCCCCGGTTGATGCTCGCAGGCTGTGCGGCCACAGAGTCCCAATATACAGGAGTTCTAACGGCGTCCCCAGGCTGCTGAGGGGCCTCGCATTAAGATAATCAGGCAGAGAGAAGGTGCAGGAACGAGGCCCCGGAGAGAAGGAGATGACACTTCTGGTCTTTCGAAGAATCCGAGCTGGTGACTCTTCTTGCCTTGCTGCTCACTGTGGCCTTTGGGAAGAACAATGCAAGAGCTTGCGTGGCACTAAATAAGCTCACCGAGATGTCTGAGAACGTGGGAAAGCAGCGTAATTTGTGAGGAGTGATGGGCTGTTCAAACAAACTGAATCACCCCTAATGCAAGGTGTTATGATGACACAGATGTTGATGTCTGACAGCTAGCAGAAAAAAAAATGAAATGTGCCAAAGACTGCTGACAAGTCTTGTATGTGTAGTTTTAAGTCACAATATGCAGACTGAAATCTGAGTTAGATCTTAGTTTAGCATATGTTTCTCTGGTGGGGGTCCCAAAAGCTCGTTGAACTTTTTCTAATGTGTGTTTGGTGGCAGTTTTAAAAGTAATAGTCCATTTAGAACATTTCATGATTCAAAGCAAAGCATCTTTAGGAGCATGTTTGTCTTGATTGACAGATGTCTCAGATGGGTGTGGCTTACATGTTTAACCTGAAGACTCGACTTTGCTATCATAATATGAATTTTCGTGGTACAATCAGTGTGAAGTCGGCAACAAGTGTTACAACCGAAATCACAAAAATGTGCTCTCCTCATAGAAACATTTGCACAGTTTGTGAAATAGTTTTATTTACTATCTTGCCCAGATTTAGATGAGAAGATCCACATCGCTCTCATGTCTGGTGACTGAATGCAGCATGGAGAAACAGCTGACCTGGTTCTTTCCAAAGTCAAACAAATGCGACTGCCAGCACCTCTGAAGCTCACTAATTAATGTGCTTTATCTTGTTTGCTTAATAATTTTGTAAACATGACAAGCTGTCGTTTTGCATGGGGTTATGTTTGCTGTGTGTGTTATATCCGGCCAGGAAATAGTCTGGCACATAACCCCCCAAAACCCACAACTTGTATAGAGACTTCAGTTTGTGTGTGGATTAAACTAATGAGATAAGTTTATTAGTGAGGCTTAGAGGTGCCTGTAGGATTCCCCCCTGCTCCCAGTCTTTATGCTAAGCTAACAATATAATTGCTTCATATTTAGGGTACAGATACAAACCCTCTGCAAAAAAGTGAATGAGCACATTTCCTTAAATGTCAAACAGTTCCTTTGAGTCTCAGTATGAAAATGGCCAGTGAGTGTGTTACTAGAGTGTGTTCCTTATAGGCAGTGTGAACGGTAAGTAAACCAATAAAAAATGGAACAAAACAAACATTTTCCCTAAAGGTCTGGATGAAAGAATACTAGCTGTAGATATAGCAGCAGCTTTACCGTGCTCCACCGAGCTGCAAGCCTGAAAGACAAACTCAGGGATAGAACCTCAACTTCACCTGCTTTCTTGCCTGTTTGAACAAGAGGACAGAAGCTGAGCTTCAAACGGAGCCCGAGCTGGAGTGACGCCTCACAGATAACTACCTCCAGCTCGTGTCATTTTTTTTTTTCTTTTCGCGGCGTCTCTTCGCTTGTTTCTATTGGCCTGTGGCGCGGTGTGTAGGTTCACTCGCTGGAGCTCCTCTTTCCGCTCTGACACTCTGCAATCAGATGTGACACACTGAAGGCTCAGATGACAGCTGGGAAGACAAGGTCACACAGTCACCTACTTTTAACGAAGGATATGCACGGCTCCTTCTGACAGGCCTGCGTCGTGCACAGGGGCGCACGCTTACACACCGCGTGCACGCTGTGAGCATGCAAACATCCTCACTCTTACACACACACACACACTCATACACACACACAGTCACAAGGCAGAGCTGGAGTGTTTTGCAGACAGGGCCTTTTCTCGTGCCTGTGCAATCTCAGAAGCAATTACCTATTAAAATTTCATCCTTCCCATCTCAGAATGTTTAGGAAAAGATTATAACTGCTGGGGAGGTAATTAAGCCTGCAAATGGTGAATTGAGTTGTGAATACAGAGTGTGTGTGTGAGTGTGTAGCTGTGTGTGTTTTTGTCTTAATAGAACTAATAGTGCTGCCCACCTAAAGCTCTTTAGTGTGATATCCGAAATGACAATTACAGGACTGAGAAGTACAATATTTGTCTGGAAGAAGTGTTCAGTGTAATAATTCACGAGGATAAAGACTATTTTCCGATTAAATTTCACGACTAGCTTCTTCATTAGATTATAGTGACAATGAGATTAGCTGCCGCCGCTTGTCGGTTACACTTAAGAGGCGATCACGACTTCCAGTTTCTAGTGCCAGAAACTGTGCTGAAAGTCACCCTGAATGAAGTGGCTCAAGATGTTGTCAGACTTTTTCACGGTGATCCGAACAACAGCAGAGCTTCCAACATACGACGGACACAAAGAACCGTCCTATCACAGAAATGGTTGCCGCCATCAGGGTGGGCGTTGCCACAAAGATCTTACGACTTTCTCCATCCCTCCCTCCTTTGTCTATTCAGCTTTTTGATACCGAAAGCGAAGAGACACAGGATTTTCAGCCCTTTTAAGGATTCAAACAAAGTCTCCGAGTTTTGAGATGACATGAAAGTCTGCCAGCCGGCCCACCTGGGGATTGGTGGGCCGGCTGGTTCTGGTTCACAAACCATCCAGCGTGTCCATTTTTAATATGCAGTAGGTTTTTTTTTGCGGGGGCCCCTGCTGGATGCGCTCAGGGGCCCACGACATAACAAACACAAACCTCCAGCTTTTGTGTTACTAATTGATGCCTGCGTTTCTCGCATGTGTGGTACGTGAGATAATGATTGGGAATTATCGAGGCGCCGCGAAGCACGTCATCGCATTGAATAACGTGCTTGAGGGGGAAACCTCATAAATGATAAAGCAGCTGTGGTCATTTATGATTCCACTGCGGACAAATAGCATTTTTTTTGACTGACAGCTGCACGAGGTCCAAAGGGATTTTCTCCTTCTATATAAACAGTCGAGACCTGCCAGACCAGATTAATTGACGCCAGCAATAGGGCAATCTGGCCATAAGCTATAATCAATATGTGGTTTGCACTAAAAATAGATTTTCCTGCACAATCTTGCACTTTATCTGAGCACGCTCTTTCGTGCGCACCAGCTCATGCACACATACAGCGGCCCTTTTAACCCGAACACTTATCTATACATTGCAACTGCCTCCCTCTTCACACTTCTTCTATCCCTTCCTTGTCACTATGGCGCACTTAATGAAGAATCATCTCGCCTGCTTCAGTCTATTTATCTTCCACTAATCACTTAAAACAAAAATAACACGTCCACATCCAGCGAATCCATATCTAATTCTTCTCCGGTCCCCCCCCCCCCCCTATTTGCTCCATGATGAATCGTCTCCCTCCGCCGGCTGAGGGACCCCTAAACCAATCAGGTGGCCATCGTGGGGAGGATCCCGCCAGATCACAGAGGTTAATAACATTCCACATGATCACCCACAAGCCCGAGGATTAGAGGGTTCAGCGGAGCAGGTTCCACATTGCAAATAATAATCGCTATTTCACAGCAGTGTCCTCCAGGCCACTCAGGTGATAGGCCACCCCGTTATCTCATCTCTCCCACAGCGAGGGAAGAAAAAAGACTGGAGCGGACCCCAGCACCTACTGAAACTGTTATTTACCTCTTTTCATGGTTGCCCTTTTTTTTTCAACTGAGACCCCCCCCCATCTGAAACCAAGCCGTTTTAATGAATACAACCTTTCCTTCCCCCTTTCCATGAGCTGTGCGCTCATCAGGATGTTGATGGTGTCTGTGGGCGTAGTGCTTCACGCTGAGTAGGGTTATGTCACCTTGTCGTTAGCCAGGGGAGCTGTAGTAGGATTACATATTTATCTCATTCTCGCAAAACAGAAGTAGTTACTCAATCCCCCCCACCGCTTCCTTACATGTACACTTCCTGCCTGTTTCAGCTCTCGGCAGCTCCCAAAAATCCTAGAATTTCTCGCCTGCTCACTGTTGGCGGTTTGAACTCAACTGTGAACTGTGTGTAAAGTTTCCAAACAGAAACCGGAACCTGGAAGGAATAAATTGAGGTTGATATTGGCGCTTTGACAAAACTAGGAAACGCACCTGTAAGAGGCAAGATTGGCTTTTTAGTCTTGTGTCGAGGAGCAAGATTTCTCAAACCAAGCGAAAGCAAGGCGCCAATAGGAGTGAAAATTCTGGATGCCATTTCATTTGCATTGGAAAATTTTTAAATAATCTCATGCAACTAGCAAATCTTTTCACTTTGCCTAAAGCCAGGACTGTCAAATACAATGTCACTCTAAATAACTTTCCATTGCTTAACACCAAACGGGTGAAAAGGCAAGATGCTGTCTTTTTGATGTGCAGAGATTTCAACTGCAGTCAGGTGGAATCGCACAAGGTGCCATTCATATATAGCTTGATAGTAAGACGAGAAACGAGGGGGAGAAAGTCCTCTGACAAGACGAGCGTGAGTTGCCCTCCCCATGCATCTCAAACATATCGTTTATGGCGATCTGCTCTCAGATCTGCTTTTTGTTTTGGCACAAGAGCAACAGACTGGTGATGCAACTCTAAAAGTGAATCTGAACGACCGACTGTTGCCATGTGTTTATTACGTGTGTGTGTGTGTGTGCTGTATGCTCTGGCCTGTACATATTCTAGCATGCATTTTTTGTGTGCCTTCATCTGTTTGATCTTTCGCCGTTAAAACACAAAGAAGCTCGGTGCTGTAGCAGCCCACGGGACGCAACAGAAATAGATGGCATTCATAGGCTCTGTATTCTACCCTCACCACCACCAACACCACCCTTCAAACTCTCAGCCCCCCCACCCCAACCCCCTACACACAAACTCACCACCGCCACTTCCTCACCGACTCACACACACACACACTCCCACTTCCTTTCTCTCTCTCTCTCATTATATCATGTGGGCAAGAACCAAAATAAAACGGTGAATAACGGTTGGATTTTGAAAAGCTGCAGAAAGAGGCAGGCAGATCTTCTCTTTCTAGCCTGTTATGAAATGGATGAATATCTGGCCGGTGCAAGATAAAACAAAAAACCCAATGCTGTCATTTGAAAGAAAATAGGAACACGCCTGCAGGGATGTGTGTGTTCTCCCTGTGCTTGTACTGTATCTCTGAGGATTTTCTGACTACGCACCACCAACCAGCTTGCTTTTAAAAACACTTGAGTCCGGCTGCAGCGAGCGACTTCATACCCAAAAAACTCGCGCACACTTACGTCACTCCAGATGACTTCACGTGGCCCTCTGACACCAACCTGGACACGTTCAAGTTCAAATCAGCAGGTTTTTTTTTCTCTTTGTTTTGCTGACACCTGCCCCACCCACCCCCTCCATAAGCTGCTCTAAGTTATACACACACTTCACAACAGCCGCTTTCCAAAACTCCCAGAACATAAAAGAGAAGATAAAAAGAAACTTACGCAGGTTTGTGGCCCTGGAAACAAAATGCTGTGAATGCATCCCTAGGGCCTCCTCCCCCCGATACTGCTCACCTGGACACCCGCCCTGCAGCACGCTGGCAACGGCCCTGTCAGACAGACAGAGGAGAGGAGAGGAGAGGAGGGGAGAGAGACAGAGAGGTGGTGATGGATGAGGGGTGCAGACATGAGGAACTGTGCATAACATGGTTAATTTAATTATTCAGTTGGGCTGCACTGCTGTACGGCATCATTTCATTAAAAAAACTGTGAGTCGCGGCTGAGTGGAAGAAAATGGGATTCCCTGATGAATGGACAACGCTTCCATTTGTCCTGCTTTTTTTTTGTTGTTGTTATTGTTGCTGCGATCGCCGCACATACTGTACACTACTATAAAGGTGTATAAAAGCCATTTGCACTGATCTCCACTCAGATGCAGATGCACAGTGGAGCACAGTGGAGCACAATGGAGCACAGTGCCTGCCTTACTCCAGTGAAAGAAAGCCGCCCCCGCCTGATAGGAGAAGAGTGGCTCACATGATGTTGTGCTACACCACAGTGGATGGATGGATGGATGGAAAGGAGTGGAGGGTGCAGGATCACACAAAGAGCGTCAATGCAGGAGATGGCACAAGTTGATGAGGCTGCACAGAAACCTCAGCCTGCCTGTGACATATAATATGCCTCATGCATTTGAAGCAAATGGTGGTTTAGGGGTGTGTGTGTGTTTCAATGCGTGTGCTCATGAGGATGTGCACAGATGAGAAAAAGAGGGACACCTTGAACGCACCAGATCACAGGGTGCGTAGGCTACTACTGCAAGTCTCTTTGTAAACAAGCGCACAGAGAGAAGCAGTGATAGAGAGAGAGAGGGAGAGAGAGAGAGAGACTTACCTGGACATGTTCTCTCTCTGAGGCCGGTGCGCCTTCTCCAGCCCCAGCTTGGTGAAAATCCCCACGAGAGCCATGATGGCCACTACTCCACATATGATGTAAACAATTAAGTTCGTCTTGTCTTTGGTGCTGTCGTGCATCTTGTTCATTTTTTTGTAGGGGGTCTGCCCGGTCTTCATCCACACCGGGGTGTCGTAGTTCTTGCAGGTGCTCTGGTCTAGCCTCGAGTGCTTGTAGGAGCAGCAGAAGCGGAAGCCACAGGTGCCGCAGCAGTACAGGTAGTTGCCCGTCTTGCAGGTGAACGGCGGGTCCCACTGACCCATCACGTCGAAGTAACCCCGGCACTTGTCCTCCGTGTGCGGGGTCTCCTCGGACACGCTCTCCTCCTCCCGGGAGCCGTTGGAGGTGGCGATCATGACGAAGCCCCCCAACAGTCCCGGCTCCCCATCAGCCTTGCACACCAGGGCCATAAGTTTGAGCAAGAAGAAGCCGAGGAGAAAGTATGTCCCTCTCATGGTGCTCTCTCCTCCGTGCAACTTCACGCAGAGACGACGACACTCGGAGAGGTGTGGAAAGGCGTGCGGTCATGACAGGATGGAAAGTCCAGGAGCGCACATCCAAATGGCCAAGCATCCGAACTGATGGACATCTTTGTCAACATATCATCATCCAAAAAACAAAACAACAAAAAAAGAGAGCGCAGAATACAAGATCATCCACCCAAATGTTCTCCCAGGTTGCGCATCTGTGTGCGCGTTTTCAGGAAGGCATCGCCGCTTCGCACCGTCCGTCGGTGCGCTTTTACGCATGGGGAGTGGGCAGGAGACACGAGCCGCGCCGAGGAGGAGAGCGCAGTGAGCGAATGGGAGGAGGCGAGGGTGGGAGAGCCTGGTGCGCAAAGAGGAGAGGAGGAGGAGGAGGAGAGAGAGAGAAAGAGAGGGAGAGAGAGAGAGCATTGATTGTGGAATATCATGATAAAAGCCCAGAATTACGCACATCACTATTCTGCTGTGTCGTCGAGGAAATGCGTGGGAGCCTTTTTCTCCCCCCATTTTTCCCCTACTTTGTGCATTTTCAGTCTTTTGGTTGCCATTGTTTTAGAAATCCTGAAATCAAAAGTAGCTCAGTGTGCTACAATAGACAGTGGCTGGCACTGCTTCTAAGCAGGAGGTGGATTTGGGGAAAAAAGGAAAAAAAGGAGGCCCTTCACCAAATATGTGGTCCCCTGGGAGGTAATGCCTGCTGGATCCCTGGGAACCAAAAACAGTGAGATTTCTTAGGCAGGGATGCTAATGGAGATCTGGACCTTATGTCAAATGCATAAAAGTCACAACCAAATAATTATATAAGCAAAAGACAAAGTGCTTTATAGTTTCATGTTTATTAAATGGAAAAGTGAAGAAGCTTCCCAATTCCCACATTGAAGAATTCCTCCCTTAAAATCAGTCTTTTAAAAACAGTGTAAGCAAAACACACTTTTGTACAGTTGAATGTCTCGAGCTCTTCAGTTTTTTTTTTTTTTGTCAAACAGATGCTGTGAAAGAGAGAGAGAAAAAAAACTAATTAACTGCCTGAGCTGAGCTGAAAAGCATAAAAAAAAAAAAAATCTAAGATAATTTCCCACCTGCAAATCATGCTTATATAAACCTGCAACACAAGTGCTCTGTGTTGATTAATTTTGCTGTTAAAAAGCAGACCCCGAGGTTATTTAAACTGTGTGGATGCACTGGAAGAGAGCAACAATCAACACCTATTCAGATGTTTGAAAAAAAAAGTGAAAGCAGGTTCTGTGCAGCTTCTCCAGTCAGGTTAAAGAAAAGAGGATGGATGGATCATTCTGCCCCAGCCTCTTTGTGTGAACCAGGAACTGTGGGCGATCGCAGGGTTTTCTGTTTTTGTTTTCGCACAAAATGCAAAATAATTTGGACTTGAAATGTTTATAAAGGTTTATCCTGATGAAGCTGTGTTTTTCTTAGTGAGGGGAGTTAAAAATGGTTGTTTTTACATCACGTCCATCCAGGTGTACTAAAGTGAATAAAATGATCATAAATAAATAAAGAAAATAAATTATAAATGAGTATAATTTGATTACCTTTTCATTTCAGATTTCTTAGAAGACCATCAGTGACCCCTTGACCTCCATGTGTAGTTTGGGGATCAATTAAGAGAGTTAGGTTCATTCAGTTTACATAATTTTCAAACATTTTATGTGTTGTATTTAATTAAAACAGTTGTTAAATGCTGTTCCTGATTTATTATTTCTGATGGTAAATATGAGTGGATCCGTAAACTTGGCCTGAGCGTGTGAGGACAGTCTGTCTGCTGCAGCCTCACTGGGGGCCGCTGCAGCTGAAGTCATACACATCCAGGCGGTGTAGTCGATCGCCGATCGTCACCGACAGACAAGCCGAGGACACCAAACAGCTGCACAGCAAACCTGTCCGGAGGAGGCTCGCTGACGGGCTCACACGTCCCACGTTAGTTTGAACTCTGTAAAAACTGGAGCTTATGGCTGAGAGTGAGGATATCTTTCTCAGGGCGAAACACCGTACATTCAGCGGACTGACTCAAGGTAACCGTTAGCATCTTTATCCCCGCCGGTTAGCTGACTTACATTAGCATTAGCTAACGCTCTCCTTAACTTGGCTGTGAACGTATAAGTTGCTGTAGCAGGCTCCAGGCTAAAGACATGACAGAGGAAATGCAGTCACGTGACACTCCTGTTTGTTTGGATAACTGGGTCTTGGTTGTCAACCAAAGCAATGCTACATAGTTAGCTTGCTAGCTTGTGTTAAAAAGGTAAGCTTATGAGCAGTGTTGTGCTCTTGTCAGGAGCGTTAATGAATCAAAACAGTGCAGCAAAACAACAATCTTGTTTTTTCTTGTCTACTATTAATCTCATACAGACATATTCATGCATAATAGTTGCTGGTTATTTACTCAGTGAACCAATAATTCAAACTTTCTTTTTTTTTTAGCCTATTAACGTTACTTTATATACTTTCTTCCATCTACACAGCAACATTTAACCACGTCTGCATGTTTAGGAGGAGTTGAACGTGAAATGTTCACTGTGACAGACTTTATTAGTCCGAATCTTTTATACATGGCTGTGTTTCAGTCATGCAGTCAAGATGTGTAAGGATTCAAACTATAAAGAGATGACACTCACATGCTCAGTTATGTGTTCATCGATTTCTACCTTTCATGTCTGCTCACTGTTTGAAGCCTGCCGGTATAATAAGGGCACTCCAGGGAAGAAAATTGAAATGTTCAGTATTTTATCATTTGCTACAAAAGCCAGCCCCCCTTGTGCTTTCATCTCAAATGATGATTCATTTTGTTTGGAGCGCACCATCTGCCACCTGAGAAATATATGGGATTTATGTTTGAAGTTGTGCTCGACCAGCGAGGCCACACAAGGCTGCTGCCTCTTATCTCCTGTCATGGGAGCTTTGCTGGCTTCCTGCAAGTCCTTGGGTTTTCCTTTTTTTGATCGTTCTTTTTTTCATTTGGCTGTGAAATAGTTCACACATCTGACTCCAGAGAGAGACATTGTACTATGAAGTGTGCTCAGCGTAACAAAAAGCTTGCAGGATTTGTGCGTGCGCCCTGCAGCTTCCTGAAATCTTCCCAGATTGGGAGCACCTGCAAAGAAGATGGGTAATAACTCAGGAGTGGTGCTAACTTGCACATGGGTGTACATGCACATGCAAATGTTGTATGTATGTGCACGCTTGCGTGCTCAGCGGATTTAAAAACATTCATTTGCTAAGAAGAGCAGGTCTTACCTGCTTACAGAAGTGTGTATTGACAGATAATGATTTCCATATGCAAACACTCTGAAGCTGAGATCGAGTTCAGAGACTATTCTGCTGAGATGCAAAAGTTCAAGATGCACTGGGGAAAGTTTAAAAGACAAATCTAGTCTGCATTGTCTCAAGAAGTAAATGACAGACTCTCATAGATGTACATATAGTTAGGCCTGTGCCACAGCAGGAAACTTAACTTCATACTACAGTGGTCATAGCAGCTACTGAAATTCAAAATTTGTAAGCAGTCCTCAAAGTCAGCAGCAAAATTCATCAGCAGTCCCCACTGTGTAGTCGTGAGTTAAGATCAAGGCCTGGTTAGTTTGGACTGAAGGCATTCTGAAGTAATTTGATTGAAGAGATGATGACGATAATCATAAAAGTAAAATGTGTTTCCCCTCATGGTTTCATAAATGTCAATTACAACGAGGGCCTCATTGTTAAGCTTTTACTCGCCTGGTTCCCGGGAGCTACGCACTCTTTGTCGCTCTTTCTTTTCCTATCTTTGCTCTATGTTTCTCTGGAGGACAGAATTATCATAAACTCATTTGGGAGAGAGATACGCGGAGAGCATGTTAAACACAGAGGATGCTGAGCAGCTAGTAGCCGCCCGCTGAGTTGTGAGTGAGGGGATTTGTTCAGAATGCAGATGCAGACTCTCCACAGTGAGAGCAGCGCATAACTACAGTTATGCTTCCACATCCTCCGGAAACTGAATGAGTGGAGCATAAAGCTGTTGTTTACACCTGCTCTTAGCATCTGCCCATTTGTGGGCAGCAAGGGGACTCCATTTTCATATCACTTAGGCAGGTTTTCTGCTGTGTCCTTCATGTCAACCCTTGTCATGACCATCAGCGAAGCCGCGTAGAGTGCCTGCTTCCATTCTTTACATGGAACACCAGTAGCAGTCTGCCGTGTTAATGAATATTGGAGAGTGATTAGATTGTAAGGCCCTTGTGTTATGTAATATCAGGATTATGTAAAACACTTGTTCTTTGTTGTTCATTCGTGCCCCAACATGTAGCTGTTTGTTAATTATTTAGCGTTGGTTACTCATGGAGTGAGCACGTACATGTGCTTTAACAAAAGGCTGCACATCACATTCCCCAGCAGATCTTCAATTCCCAGTCCTACATCCTGATCACAGCATTTTCAGCTAATCAAGTGCTGCTCTCATTCCAAGAATGAATATAAGGCTTCTACATGAAGCTTTCACAGCAGGCCATATACCGCTGAATGACTAATGCGCTGATGACACCTAATCCCTAAAGCTTTTATGTTTCTGCTTACTATTATCTGCAGTGTTCTGTGCAAGCATCCCGTGACCTGAACATATTGAAATAAAAATGTTCAGATGCTGCCAGAATGTGAAGTTAATACCCGGCAGATATATCAAAAGGTCAGCTGCTAATGAAAGCTGTGTGAAAGCTGAGTGAAAGTACCTGCATGTACCTGTCAGACCGTATGAATATTCAATTAATGCATAAGGTGACACTCAAAGAAACAAAACAAAACATACAGATTTTTTTTTTTAGATATAGAAGATTTTTGGTCTCCCTTCTCTTTCTCTGTCATGACATATGCAAATAGAGTTGTTGTGAATCAATTATTTTCCTGGAGTTATCTTAAGCCAAATAAATACATTTTATTTGCTGCTATATTTGTCATGCAAAAAATTAATCTTTAAAATTTTATCAAACTAGACGAGACCTGACATTTTACTTTTTTTTTTTTCTTTTAACACACCATTTAACACAGTGGAATAAATGTGAGGTCAGGCTGTACTCTCAGTATTTGCTTAATACTGGTTAATTTCTACCACTATGTTATTTGTGGATTCATTTTTTATCATTATTATTATTTTTGTTTTAGCTGCTTGGGGGAAGTCCAGGAAGCTGTAAACACGAGGTTGACCTTTTATCACCTTATGACTTTGTTGTGGTGAATGTGTTGTGCACACAGTTGCCATCCAGTAGACGCTGAGCAACATTATCCTTCATATTGTGTTGTGCTTCTGGCCACCCATAATTCTAACTCTAACAACATTTGCTCTTCCTCTTGCACTGTCATAATCTCTGCCAACTTCTGCTCTGGTGCTCAAGCTGCTCGACCCTTGCTTATTTTGTTTGCTTCTTGTTGGTTCTGGACAAGGAGTGTACAATGGGTTTATTATAGCTTTTTTTTGCAACCGCTGCCTGTCACAGCTGGAATTAAGGTTGATGGAACAGCAAAACAATGAAGTTCAGGGTTGCAAAACCAAAACAATGTGCTGAAAGATGCTAAAATGCTCCATAGAGCTGAGGAGCGTCAGTTGGGTAATTTTCTGTGGGTTTGTCTCTGTGAGTAATACATTTCTAATATAATATTATTCATTTATGCAGTTTCAATTTAGGTCTCTTCCAGCACAACTTTTGAGTCCATTCTTGCCTCTTCTTGTTCTAGATGCAGAGCATGAGTGGACGGGACCATTTTGCTTCATCCAGGCCGCAGACCCCCAGCTCGGACTGATGAAGGCCTGGAGGGACGGCGACTGCGACGGTGGAGGGGAGGAATGGGCCGAGGAGATCGAGCTCACCAAGCAGGCTGTGGAGGCCGTGAACCAGCTCAGACCCAGGCCGAGGTTCATGGTGCTGTGTGGTGACCTGGTCCATGCCATGCCAGGTAGGGATAAAGCATACATAGCCCCTTTCCATACCCGTGCTGGATTGGTTTGACTCTGCACGTCAGCCGAGTGCAGCAGATATTTGCATCTCCATTACAACAGGGCTACCTGCATGAAGGTGTGTCTTTAACTGATGACGTGCTTGTCTTGAATCGATGACGTTTAATAGCGTCACCGTCTTTAGCGCAGTTTACTAATGCATTTTGCCACAGTTGTTAGTTCTTTTTACGGCTGTTGTTTGGTTTTGCATAGCATCTATTGATTCCAGCTTAAAAAACAGAGATGGGATGAAATCTGCTATGTCTGGCATTAGTAGCTGAAGCTATTTAAACATGTGACTGAATCCTCCCTGAATGATGACAAAAACCCATCTGACGTCACAGCCACCCGCTCCTCTGGAGGTGGTCCACATTGGGGCGTGGCTCAACACAACTCGACGTGTTTAAACTGGTAATGGAAAAACCATAAAAAAGGACACAAACTGCATTTGAAAACCTTTAGTAGAAATTTTAGCTTTTCAGAACTACTATTGCAGCCGTCGTTTCGTTTTTTTCTCTTAATTGAACATATTTTAGTTAGTAGGTCTCAACAGGTTTTTTGGGAACACACCAAATGTGGGTTCTGTTGTTTTAATGAAAGTTGCTCTTTTTACGAAGCATCGAAATACTTTCCCTTAACTGTGAGCTGTTAAAAAAAACTACATCAGCACATGCTTACTTCCAGAAAACAAGCCACAGCAGTGAAGAGAGGCGTACTCAAAGCTGTATGGATTGTAAAAACAAGATATTGGCATCAACTAGGGTAGCTGCCAATTATCCGCCTAATGTTGGAGGACGCGATGTGAACTCACAGATGCCAGTCGCTTGAGCTTTAACTACGCTCAGCCTCTTTTCGTCCAACCAAATGACACAGCAGTGGTCCCATGAGCATTGTCTCGTGACATCTGCTACATCAGCCAGGCTCATGCAAAGGCTGTACTTATTTCAAAGTGTTTAAAACGGCGCTCCCAAATTACAGATAACAGCAAACTATTTAGAAACACAAGCTGTGATTTCACGCTCCATACACCGTTTCGCCCATCAACCTGTTTTATGCCCCGTTTGTGTTCAGCACTCCAAAGCTGCACGTTTACAGATTTTGCGCCCGAAGCCGAGATCTTGTTTTTCATAAATGAGATCAAAGGAAAGTTATGAGTAAAGTTAGAGATGATTAATAGCCACTACCCAAACACTGTTAAATGATGTACTGTATGATCAGCCCTCAATCCAAGTCATGTCATTTATGACTTTAGTAAAATTTAAAAATAAAAAAAAACACTGACTGATCTTTGAGATTCGTGGGCAATGATCATGAAGTTTTCTTACTCAGGTCATGAGGCTGCTTCCTGCTTTCATACGCGTAATACAGCTTTTTGATTTGACCAATATCCATTTTCATCAGTAGTTCTGTTGTAAGTATATGATTTGCTATTTGATACCAACAGCTTCAGATCCAGACAAGAACATTAAGTCACTTATCCTGCCCAGATCAACTCATCATCATCTCGTCTCAGTTGATCTATGAATCTATTGATCTATCTAATGATCTGTTTAAACCACCAGCCCCATACATCTAAATGCTATTGCTGATGCTTAAGCTGGGTTTATATTCGTCACAAGGGTCAGTGGGTCAGTGCTTGTTATAGTTTAGTGTCACATTTCGCCTAATAATAGCACCACCATAACACTAGCCCGAAGTATTGTATGTAATCAGGTTGTACCGTGACCTTTAGACATATAGTCACATCCGGAGAACTTCTCTTTCACCTTGTCTCATTACGGAATAGGAGACTTCTTCTGTGTTTCCGTTCTTGGCATCGCGGTGGTTGCCGTGGAGACAGCTTTGCCCTATGTGCATTACTGAAAAGCATCAGATTAGAGACACTTTCTTCAACATGCTTAATGTTGTCTTCACTATCAACAGTTTCACTGTAGCTACGTGGCCGGCTCAGTGGCTAACACAGAACTATAAATCCACCATAAACCATCATCGCTTTGGCCGCCTTTGTATTGTCAGCCAAGGTTCAAGCTCACTGCACTTATAGCCCCTATCTCACTACAAAACGTTGTACAAAGAAGTAGTAAAAGAAGACCAAATTGTCAAACTTGGCTCTGCTCACTCTGTTTTTTTCTGTTTCCACTGTGAGTTTTAAAGAATGTCGCAGGTGTTGAGTTTTTAAACCTTCCTTCTGCACCTTATGTCTTGGTCCAGTACAGAAGATATGGATATGTTGTTAGTCAAAGAGAAACACACTTTCTTTCTGACAGTCATCATTCTTTAAAGAGTACATAATATGTCTGATTTATGTATATATACCGTATATTGATTAATGTATTCTCAGCTGCCCTTTGAGGTAGTCCTATTCTAATTAATGCACTCTGTGAAGAACATCAGCTTTGGGATGGTTCAGCTACAGAACATTCATCATTGAGGTAAGTTTGAACATTAGCCTTCTCTGTTTCCCAGGAAGAGCGTGTAAACAACGTACTCCCCTCTGACAGCAGCTGATACTTATCTGTGAAATATAACAGGCCTTCTGGCTATTCTCAGGCAACTTTTAGTTTCTGAGCCGATGAAGATTTCGGCTATTGATTAGACCCACACTCTAAATTCCTGTCCAATTCCAAAAATCTATATGAGATAGCAGCTGGTGTGGTTGTTTGGTGCTGTAGACGCTGCAGCTCGGAGGTAAAGAAGTTAGTTTTCTGACCTGTTGGTGAAGTTTAGTTTGTAAGCGTAAGACCCCCTGTGAGAACATCATGAATTTATCTATAAAAAGCACCTGGTTGCCTTCAAGCTGTTTGTATTAATCGTACTTTGTTGAAGTGGTTCAGCAGTTGAATACTGGTTGCAGATGGAGAATATGAGGCCTTTTTATTCAGTCATTGAGTTTGTAAATATTTTCAACAGTTCATGTTGGTTTCTTTCCATCGATCTTATGCTGGGAGTTAGACTTGTTAGACGTCTTGGAACCAGGATGGCAAGCTGACTTGTTTTTCCACGGTGGCAGCTGGTTTCCCCAAATCACCAGATGCTGTCACTGTCTAGCCAGACAAATAGATTTTCAGAATAGAGCTGGCTTTGAAAAAAAAATCCCCCAAAACAGAAACCTCCAGAAATGGCTGGTCAAGCAAATGAAATAATAATTTCACTGCTCATTTCCCACCTTGTTTGGAACCGACGTGCTGTGTTTGACTCATGCTGTGTTCAATTGCGCTTGTGTGCTCCCTTCTGTCCGTCTGTCTCTCTGTTTTGGTAGTGACAGAGATGTGATGATTCATGCTAACCTGTAAATATAAATCAACCAATTGCTTTTACAAAGTAAAAAATCTTCCAAATCTGTAAACAATACTCATGTGTTTCTCAGCAGCAGGCCTTGACCGTGTAGAGAGGCAGGTGTTAGACGCAAGCGGATGCTTTTATTGAAGTATCTGTAATGAAATGAGTGACTAAGGCATGGTGTGCATGTTTTATTGATGTCCAGCTGCCTGATCTGATAGCCGGGTAAGAGGAACGAGCTGGCAGGAACCACTGCAGAGTTAATGTTGAGCAAGAAGAGCCACAAGCCGCCAACCAATGCAAACTACCTTTGCATGACAATTAGGGAGTAGCATGGGCTGCCTGCATGGCCGCCTGGCCTCAAGGAATGGGCGTGAGGAAGGAAGTCAGCAGGCAAACCTGTCTCTCTCTCCATCTCTGCGTGTCGTTTGTATCAGTACGTCTGTTTACGTGTTTGGCTCGATCACGATGAAAGCATCTCTGGCCTTGATCCTGACTTGAAGATTATGTAAGTTATTAAGCAGAAGTAGAATTTTTATATATGTGGTGCAGTGTGTCATCTGCAAAATGTCCTTGGCCCCTGTTTCTAAAATATGACTCAAGGCAACTCAACTATTCATATGCAACACATATTTGGCTTGGCTTAGTCACAGAGCAACTCTTGCCTTCCTCTTCTCTTTTTTGGGTCATAATGACCCCCAATTTTAGCTGCACAGGGACAGTAATGAACACTGCTGGAGCTGTCTCCCCCTATCATCTGAGAGTCTTGCTGTAGGCCTCCAAGTATCCTTATCATCTCCATGACTGCACTATTTAGACCAGTGGCTCTCAAACTTTGGAGCCCTGCCTCCTTCAAAAGCAGGAGTAGCCTCACACCCCACAATTTTTATCAGTCATTAGCAATGATATGGGCATCAAAACATGAAAAAGGATCCAAGTTTAATTTCAGTGAAATAAAGGTCAGTTTGTTTATTTTCCCTCCATAAACCATATTTATTCAACATAGTTTCACTCCCCCCCTGCGGTGGCTCGATGCCCGCCCAGGGGGACCACCCCCAGCTTGACAATGACTGAGTTAGACCAAGCCATGGCCGCCATCCATTTTCCACATCCCTCCTCATCGCCCTCTGATCAGTCGCATTTATAGGTCACAGCCAGATCTATTTCAGATGCACAGTGGGACAGTACATAGTGTAAGCATGGGGTTTAAACCGCGAGGCCTTGGGGACGTTTAAACGCCGTGGCGTCAGCCCATGTTACTGTCAGCACCAACAGAGCAGGTTGTGTGTGCCATCCTCATTACTCACCACGTCCGTCACTTGCCTGGCAACTGGGCTGCTGCATCGGCAGGGAGGAGGGAAGAGATATTATACCCAGAGCTTCTCCTTCCGTCTCTCGGCTGACATTTCCCCTTAAACTGTTTATTTACAATACAGAATGAATGGGTGGTGGCCAGGGGAAGCTGGCTGTCAACTGGCATTGTCAACACTGCTGCCTGTCGGCGACAGGAAATTGGCAACTGTATTTCTGTTCCCACGGATTTCGCTCTCTATCTCTCCTCTCCGTTGTTCTCACATTCTCTTTCCCTCTCTGTCTCTCTCCTCTCTGTCTTTCTCTCTCATCTGTATATTCTCTTCAGTAAACGGTCTCGTGCCTCATACCTTATTTTGACAACCTTCATTAGCGAGTCTGACACCGCACACAAAGACTCTCGTTTACTCTTTCCTCTGATGAATCTATTTGGAGCATCCGTGTCAGTTAAATCGAGTGAGGAAGAATCAAAAGTTGTGTTTGTTCTTCTAATTGTTCTGGAGCAAACATCAATAAAAACAATAGGTTCATCAATATTGGGTTTGTGCTTTAGACCTTGATACGAAGGCAGAGAAACCAAAGGCTTAGTAATGTCTCCATTTGATAAATTCCCTGATAAATACTTATTGGGAAAGTGGTGATTAGAAGACATTATTCCCACGAGGGAAAGAGGTACCATGATGGACTCAAAGGATTTCATTTGCATCCTATCACAGTGGCTGACAAGGTACAATTCCATTGCCCCAAACTAAACAATCTTAGATCAAGCTCCTGAAGAAATGCTGGCCAGCGTTTGCTCCCTCAACATCATGTCATCCAGACCTTGATGGAGTGTTCCTTGATCCCAATTCCCTGTCTCCTCTTCAATCCAAGCTCACCCCCAAGAGACACTTTCTCATCTCAAGGACTTCCTTCAATCTCGCCCTATTTCTGCCTCTCCCTCACTCACTTTCGCTCTCCTGTGTCTTTCTCTCACTTATTTTCAAAGCTGACAAATGAAGAGGATAAAGAGTGGGGAGGGGGGGCAGAGAGGGGCAGGGGAGGGGGCGCCGAGATACAGAGCTGATTAGATTAGAGAAACATGCTGGACTTAACACTCCTAATGAGCACTACAAAGGATTCAAGCTGTGTCTCTGGGGGTTCGCGAGGGATGTTACGCGTGATACAGCGGGGAGAAGTTTTCAAGTGTGTGTGCGCATCTGCATATGTGCGCGCCGGAGTGTAAAACTCACAAAGGTGAAGTAGAGGTTACCTTGGGACTTCCCTGTCCCCTCTCTGTAACTGTGGAAACCTGTTTAATTGCCGTTGAAGGCAGATAAAATGGGGTGCTCTGTGGGACTCTGAGGCAGAAGAGAGGAGAGTATGAAGGAGAGACTACCCAGGGACAATTTGTTTTTGGGACACATTGAAGCATTTTTATTTTGTTTTTTTTGTAATGTGCAAGCAGGGAGGTTCTGTGTGTGTTTATCTAAAAGGATTGTCCAGAGGCTTGTGGGTAGTAATCAGTCTGCCAGGAGTGTAGAAGTCGTCTCTCTGTTACGGTTTTCACAAACTACCTTTCAGTGGTCACCTAGGAGATTCCAAATGTCAGAGTGAAAAGATCGTCCGAGACCCTGGAAGACAACCATGGTAAATGTCAGGGTGAATCCATCCATCCATCCATCCATCCATCCATCTATTTTTGTAGAAATATCAAAGTCCAGGTGACACTGGCAGTGGCGGTCTGTTTGTCCCCCCAGCCATGTTTTCCAAGTCCTCCAGGACCGGAGATGTTCACAGGCCAGGTGGGATTTGTAAGTCTCCCAGTGTGCTCTGAGTTTGCCCTGGGCTCTCCTCTAAGTTGGATGTGTCTGGAGAGCCTCTGGGAGACATCCAGGAGGAATCCTTAAAGAACCAGCATACGCCATCAGATTCGCTCGTCCAATGACTGAACCTATCTCTCCACACCTTTCCCCTGGAAATGTAATTTTCTGAAATGAACAGTACAACATTCACGTCCATGTTTTGCAGCGATTGAGGTGTATGGAGATAAGAAAGTTGGCAGGATTTGAACTTTTTGAATGTCGAGAAGGAACCGTCTTAAAATGCACACCACTATCCCTAAATGAAATAACGCCCACTTTTCAAAACACTTGTCTTCTATTGTGGTCAAACAACACGGTGTGCAAACTTGTTCTCTTCTATGATAACTTGCCCCTCATCTAATACTTAAACTGACTGGCTCCTTTCAACATGACGGCGCTCCCCTCTGATCCCTGAGCCCAGCAACTCTTATGGTCATTACCCAAAGCTTGAGCCTGTAGTTCAGAGTTGGAACGCCTCTAATCCTTACCAAAGTAATTTATCATTGGGCATCTGCCAATTCTGAGTCTGATCCAATACTTACATTGAATTTTAAATTTGGCACACCCTATTTTTCTTGATCTGCTTGATCCAAATACCTGGTTCAAAATTATGAAGTGAATGACAGATTAAGGGAGAGAATGCGACCTGAAATTGACTGGGTGTGAGCCGTGAAAGAGAACACGTATCACTCTGTTGGATCACATACAGCAATGTTACAGAGTTTTTATGGTGACACTCCACCGGACATTGCAGTTTACAGTGTTTGTAGTGAATTTCATTGCTTACATGATTGATCCAGAACAATGTACTGTAACTAGGTTGCATGTGTGAAATGGTTGTGGGATACATATAATATGACTCCCAGCAAGCCATAAACTGTAGGTCACTGCCAAATCAGCACAACCTGCCTGCACCAGTGCAAGCTTGAGCCAATCACAAATATAGAGGTCCCCACACATTGATAGTTGTGTAAGTGCAGAAAATGTATGCGACAGCAAGACCCCACGCACTGAGGCCTGTGTGCAGTCTCGACAGGCAGTCTTTAGAGGAAATTGAGAGAAGTGCTTATAGCGTTGGACAGGCTCAACGAGAACCTGCCAAAGTCTCCTGTCAAGGTTTGTGAATCAGTGTTGCAATCTCATTAAATGAACAAGGCCTTTCAGTTAGAGCTCCAGAGAGAGCAGAGAGCAGCATTGTGTTTTTATGTCCATGCACCCTCCTCTGTAGATATATTGCCTATTCCAGGGTGAGGAAATGTATGCATAAAATTTCATTTCTCATAAAGTCTTTCATGAGCATTCATTATTTCCTGTGCATGAGGAAAACTACTTATTTATGAAATTAACTTGCAGCATTTTATTACTCTTTCCTTTGTTAAATACAGGGCATATTTCACAGAAATGTATTCTCATCACAAATCCTCTACTCCCTCTCGTATCCTACTCTTTGCCAAATGGTCATTTGCACAATGTTGTATGGCACTATTACCAGTGCTTACAGGGAAGTGGAGAAGACATGTTAACTGACAAACGTAACCAGTTAAGTATGAATTCAATTTGATAGTGAATAAGCAGTCCTGATTTTGCAACTCCATCAGGACATATGTAGCTAAACAGCCTGCAAATGTTAAACTGCCTGGTGCCTTAATGGTGTCATGCCCGTAACCACTCCCCATTAATCTAACGCAAGTTTTCTCAAATGCAGATGGATGGGGCACTGTATGGTTGAGGATTGGTTTGCACTGCGTAGTGCTTGGGGATGATTCATGGATATTGCCGTGTTAGCGGATGGCTGTAGTTGAGGGCAGGCAGCTGGAGGTGTGAGGAAGCAGAAGGCAGCGCAGCGTCCCTGCCACTGTGTTTGGCTACCAGTGCTATTTTTTTTCCACATTTATTTATCCAAAGAAAGTAAAGTGTGGCTAGATGCTCTAGTTGAACCCCACCCTGCTTCACACTCACTGCATCGCACACATTCACACTCTGATGGTGTCAAGCATAAAACTCCTTTTAAAGCAACCGACCAGCTCCACTGGAGCAGCTGACAAGGTCATGTGCCTTGCTAAAGGGCACATTTAAAGAGAGGGTAGAACACTTCTCATCCACCTCCCCTCCTATAGTTTCAAAGCTTGTTGAATACTTGGAGAAACTGACCTTACAGAGATGAAAACCTTTCTTGTTTTCATTTCTCTATGTGTGAATACATGGTTAAGATCCAATTGTCTGTAACAGCAGGGTTAGTTATGAGGTAGCAGCTGCAGCAATTGCTTCAGCATTTCAAATGACAACCTTTGCTCCCTCTACTCTCCAGCTTCCTTAGAGCGGCTGCCTTTGTTTGTGTATCATTGCGGCAGTGGTCAAATATTGTGATTGTGGAATAATGAGTCCACATTGTTGTGGCATCAGTTGTCAGTGTCTTCTTCAAGACGCTGCTCCAAACTGTCAGCTCCCCAGAGACCAAACTAGACGTTAAGTGTTTTGCTGCACTGCGCATTACCCACTTGAAACCACTGCTCTGACCATGTATCTATTTATTGATAATTATTGATAACACTGCAAATTGATAAGTAAGGCAAAACAGTTTAAGTTTTCACTGCCAATTTAGTTTCCTCACATGAAGTATAGCAAATTGTCATGTTAAAAATAAGATATTTTATTTGTCCAGTGGGGAAATTCACATAAGACTGTGGCCCGTATCACATATTTACAGTATCATTTCCATCATATTATAAAACTTTGGACAGAGGCATGCTCAAAATTGATAAGATAAACCAGTATTTGTCCCACAGTGGGGAAATTCACATAAGACTGTAGCCCGTACGGGGATCGAACCCACGACCTTGGCGTTATTAGCACCACGCTCTAACCAACTGAGCTAACCGGCCTATGTCCATTCATGTTCATCACATATTTACAATATCATTTCCATCATATTATAAAACTTTGGATAGAGGCATGCTCCAAATTAATCAGCAAAATTGACACTTGATCAGCATTCTTTTGAACTTTGTAATGTATGATAATCATTTTTTGCAAGAAATGCTAGGCCAGTGCACAAATGCACACTCCAAGGTGTCCCGATATGTCTTCTATTGACACATGTTGTGCCTTAAATATTTCATATCCCTATAGTAGATATTGGTCAGGAGACTTGCTAAAGCTGCACTGGCAGTTTTAACTTTACCCACAGGAGTCATCAGCCCATGTTAGTTTTACCAGTGAGGAGCAATACTTTATGACATTGTTGACTGCTAGTGATCTATGAGTGTTTTACAGCACTATTTTTCTTCTTCAATACTACCTGTTGTACGTGAGGAAATGATTATACCGTATATAATTACAGAGAAGCAGTTACTCTCCGCACCTGAATAGGAATGCAGTGATAAAAGTGCCACGCTGAATCTGTTTTACATTACAAAAAGGCCCTTTGTGTTTCTCTTTGTATTTGAGTGCATGTTTGTGTGTTGTGTTGACAGTCTCCAGCCTGACGGGCTGGCTTAATTATAGAGGAGAGACAGGTGAAAACGACATTTTACCTTTTTATCTGAATGCGTTTTTTTAAACTCCACAGTCTCTCGCTCTGTCATGCACAAGATGTTCTGTCGGAAAAGGCTCTTATGTAATGAGTCCTATCCAAACATCCAAGGAAACGTTTGCCTCAAAAGTAGGCCAGTAAAATAATTACTCAGATGAATAAAGAGGAAAAGCAATAAGAGAAGAAGGAGGGGAAGGAATAACTTAAGAGCAGGGCCTGATAGGTTCGTTTGATATACATTCTAAATTATAAATAGATTTGAGTCTCATCCATTATCTGCCCATTACCTACACTGGGTTTAATTTAGCTCAAAATATTTCCCTCCTTTTTGCACGTATCTCCTTTTTGTGAACTCCAGCCGTGCTAGTGTAGTAATCCTGATTTTAACACAACGAATAAATGAACACATTGTACAGATATTGCAAAGCCAATACCCCTGCCTATGTTGCACCAATGAGCATGGCAAGATGTGGCTCAATGGTGCCCAGCTCTGCAGCAAGGTTGGGTTTGCCGCGTTTCACCAGAACACTACTCATCATGTCAGTAACCATGGTGATATAAAGTCGAGCTGTACAGAGCATTGATCATTCTCTGAGCTGCCATCATTATCATCCGCATAATCCCCCCCTTCCCTTAGGCGACTCTCGCCTGTAGTACCCTTCACACTCTCAATCTGACAGTTTTCATCAGCAGTCATATACATTCCTCTCTCTCTCTCTCTCCTTTCGTCCTGTCCAACTAAGGTGTTATTATCACCACTGATAATCAAGCATCGATTTTTCTCATCCATGTCAGTATTGTTTTGTTTTTCTTCGAGGATGTCTGGAACCACCACCTAATTTCTCACAAGGACATTGACCCGTCTTTCACATTGTGGCAATAAATTCCCCCTCTTTCCCCCAGACACCCCATTCAGAGAAGGTCAGGAACGAGACTTGAAGGCGGCCTTGAAGGGGACGGATCCCTCCATCCCACTGGTATTTGTCAGTGGGAACCATGACCTGGGCAACACCCCCACCCCCAGGACGGTGGAGCAGTACTGTAGCGCTTGGGGGAATGACTATTTCAGTTTTTGGGTAAGCAGCCACCAAATGTATTTTGTTGTAGTAGTCGTAGTAGCACAGGCTGAGTAGGACTGGACATGATCAGTTTGCTGACCTCATGTAAAATCAGCTTTGAGGGTCAAAGCAAAAACTATACATTGATTATGATGTCGTTGATAAAAGAGCCCTATACAATATGAAATAAGATGTAAATGAGAATTAAGTGTAGTGCAAAGACCACACAGAAAACATAGCACAAAATACCATTGATAAAAGTTAAATGAAAAATGTTCTACCCAGACCACAAGCTACTTTTGATCTTAAATCGGGGTTGACACTTGGCAGCATTTTGGCGGATGGGATAAAGCTCATAGAAGCAGTAATGGTGTCATTTTTAAAACGAGATGATATTCATTGATCCTCTGTGCAGAATTTCAGAATCTGCAGCAGTGAAAATTATAGGAATTACTGCAGGAGAATAATTGCATGACTAGAAATGTGTCCAGTGAATGGTGGAAAATACGTTATGAAAACAACCCTTGAAAGATGAATGAGATGTAGCTAACTAACCTGTACCACATCTCTGTCTCTTCTTTTTCCTGTTGTCTCAGGTGGGTGGAGTCTTCTGCCTGGTTCTGAACTCCCAATTGTTCTATGATGCTTCCGCCTGCCCTCAGCTGAAGGAGGCCCAGGAGACATGGCTGGAGGAGCAGCTGAGCAGAGCCTCCTCCTCAACGGTAGAATATCATCAATGACATGATTCTATTCTTGTCTGATTTATGAAGACAGTTCGGCTAGATAATGTCTTCCTTTGCTGTGTCTGGAAGTTTGGATAATTGCTGCCGTCTGCAGCCATCTGACACAAAAATTGAATTGTTTTGTTTGGTGATCGGTCATGAGCCCATTCCTCACATCTGTCTCTGTTCAGGAACCCAAACCCAAACACATCCTGGTGTTCCAGCACATTCCTCTGTACCTGAAGAGCCCAGATGAGGAGGACGACTACTTCAACCTGCAGACAGCAGCCCGACAAAATCTGCTAGACAGGTTCAAGAAGGCAGGTAGGACAACAGGGCTCATGAGTTGTCCTCTGGTTTTTGTGATTGTATGTGAACCAACTTGCATAACTGAGTAGGTTTGTGTCCAACCAGTAGGTCTTGTCTATCCTGATTTGTATGAGTGTTTGTTTGCCTACAGAGTTCAAAATTTGCATTAGAAATAACAAAAGGGAAAAAAGTTTTATTTTTTTTTAAAAGTCAAGCCTCTGCTGCCTCATCCTAAACTTTCAAATATCAGCAGTATTTTCTGTAAATGGGGGATTTAGGCCATTTGTGAAGTGGTCTTAAATTTTCTGTCTTAATGCTTCTTAGCCAATATTCCTGTTAAACCTGTTCTTTTCTGGCATATCTAAGCGAAGCACAGTTAAGATCCCAGCACAGAGGATTAATATGCCATTAGACAGAATCACAGGAGGAGCTCCTGGCACACACACACACAACGCAGGCATAATTGAATTAATTAATGAATTCACTCCCTATAAGAAGAATAATTCCATAATCAAAATCCATTGTTGTCGGCTTATAAGAGTCTGATACAAGGGTATCGGGCTGGGGAAACTCTCACAAGGACAATAAGTCTTTAAGAAAGCTGCGATTCAACACACACACACACATATACGCATCGCACTATCCGGCCAATTCTGCACAACTGATTGACAGGACCACTCATACAGACTGGTGCCATGCTTCTCAATCATGCATCAAGGTGACTGGCAGGGATGGTATTAATTTCATTATCCAGCCATTATTCGAGCATGTATTTAACCATGTCGGCTCGTTTTGGTCTGATGACCCTCCTCTCTCATAATTGATTGCTTCTCTAAGGGAACACTGGTTAAAGATTTAAAGGGCAATCCGTACAGTCTTTTTATATGCAGGAACTGAGGGTATTACTTTATGTGCAGAAGATGCAGAAGAAGTGTCCTTTCTCGTTCACCCTCTTGTTCACACATGTTCTCCCGGCAATTATAAATTCAGACTACATAAAGGGCATGTGCTGTATGAACCATATACATACATGTGCCGTGCGTGGCTATTAATAATTGATGACAGACATGCTCCTGCTCACTATGAAGCTGCCAACACTACATGGCTTTCTCATGTTTGCATGCACATAATATACATTTAGGTGTGTGTGTGTAAGTAAGATATATGGTCCTTCAGATTACAGCAAGAGAAGGGATGTGATTTGAGGCTGCCCGTGATTTATCTCCAAGCGGTCATATTTTACTCATCACATTCATGTACTCCCATCCTCTCTCTCTCTCTTTCTCTCTCTCTCTCTCTCCAGTCCTGTCCCATACATAACAATAGGCTCGGGCTAAATGTCAAGCTCTGCCTCATGAATTCATCTGGACTTGTTTTAGTTTAATGCTCAGATGGAGAATTTCAGTAGTACTTTAAAATGATCCTTCACTTTGCCATTTTTATAAAGGTTCTTAGTTGTTCAACTCATAGGAAATAGTGAGGAATAGCCTTATCTTTAATGTGAAAATTACAAAAAAGCTAGGAAATACAGTGCAGCTTTGTCATTGTTAGTAGCTCTTGATAATAAGCTAAATGTATAAAGTCTGAAACTGAAATCCAATGACTTGATAAAAAAAATGAAAAAAACAGCACTTGCACAAAAGGAATCACACAGTTATGGTTGAATAATACAGTCTTTGTCTCGTCTTTCTTTCTGCTCTCCTCTGATCCCCCGCTTTCTCTTTCATGCTCCTTCTGCTCTCTTCTTCATCTCCTACGAGCAGTGTCTTGGTGACTGATGCTGTAACATCTGTACCCTGAATCCGCTGGAATATGTCCTTGAGGCATGTTTGTAAAAGAGACTGTGATCGTCATTGTGCTTTCTGTGTCAGTTTATGAAAGAGCTGCTACTGTACATTTGTACCAGATATTGGTGAGAAAACAGTTTTTGATTTGTAGCCATGTGTAGCTGCGTTGCTCTATGGAGGGAAATGTATGTTGGTTCAGTGAGTTTGTCCACCGCTTTGCTCTAGAATCCAGCTTCACCACAAGGTTTTAATTGTTTTGTGAAATGTCATAGCAAGTATTTGAGGGATTGCTATGCAATTTGGCACAGACATTCTTGATCCCCAGAGGATGAAGAGATTAGAACAAAATTTGAATTTTTGAACGTCTGTTCATGGTTTCCGGAGGGTGTATCCTAATGGCCATAAAATTCGTACTATTGCCTTAAAGCTTTATTTTATAACAAAATACCTGCAAAAGTAATGATGTTCACAGTGTCCTCAGCTATAATTTGTGTTTAGAGTTGATTAGCAAATATTTGTATGCTAACAGCTAAGTTGGTGAATATTGTAAAAAATAAAAAAAAAATAAAAATTATATTTTCACAAATTGGCTCACAGTCCACTCAGTCACATTCTGATGTTGACTGTCTACACTAATGCATAATCATCATAAATATTAACAAAAGGGGTATATTTGTTTTTACACATTGTACCAAGATCACATATAAAGCATATTTTTACAAGTAGCAGAACTTGTGTGTATAGAACCTGTCAAAAAAACAAAATTTCATGAAACACACATTTTCTGTTTTTTTTGGGTTTTTTGGTTGTTGTTTTTTTTTTGTAGCTGCAAAATGAAGGAGCTCGAGGAACTCACATGAAGTAAGAGTTTCCTGCTGGGCAAGCTATCGCCTGGTAAAAATATCCCAGTGGAGAGACTTCAGGCTTTTTAGAGGAGAAAACAATAAAAACGAGGAAGAGATTGCAGAAAACTATGTCATTTACAGCATACTGAAGAAAGAACGAGCGCCAGGGAAAGTGTGTTGTTTGTTTCCTGTCTGTGCTTCTGAGTTTCCTTTCATCCGTGGTAAATTATGTCTCTTCTGGACATTGGCTAGATTGGCTATGGTAATCTCCCCCCCCCACCCCCTTTTTGCTTTGCGTTATTCATGCATCATCTCACTCCCATGTTGGTCCATCCTCACCGCTTCACCCTGTGATCCGAAGCCTCCAGATGTGCTCTTGTACTCTGGCAATAATTACTGTCATTACAGTAAAGGGCAGCATCATTAACCTCGCACACACACGTCCGCGCAGGAACAGTTGAGCAGTGGCACAAATGACGCATTAATGTAGATTTTCATTAAAGTGAGCAGCTGACGAGGGATAAGCCTCTGTCTGTGTCTGTGCAGCCTGTTCTCATACAGTTTTGCATGGGAGATAAATGTAGCTATACCGACAGTTGAGGGATTACATGTTTTATAATGTAAAAAGAATTTCACTTCAAGATCCCTAAGTGGAACTCTGGGAAGCTCTTCATGATGAGCGTTTTTTCCTTGTACCAATAACACACAGACGTTATTCAGAAACACTCTTGGAGGATGTTCTTCTTAGCTCGCCGGCTCAAAGTTCTTAGTGGTTCTCATTTTAGCAAAGAGAAGCAGCAGTCTGACGAGAACAAAGAGGTAAAATTGGATTGCTCTCCTCATTCTTTGTCTCCTAATTCTAATTCTACAGAAAGCAGCCTTGAAATGGGATCGCTGGATGTTGCACAAATGTGTCTTTGGCACTAAATCAATCCTCATAAGTACACACTGACCTGTAAAACATTCCTTACAATTGTACCAAATGCACTGACAATGCTGATACTCTGCTGCACTGTTTGTAGGAATGCCAAAACATCCAGCTGTTCTGGAAAGACATAGTCAATCTGGTTTCTCGTATAGCTGCTATAGGGATCCCTCTGATGTGAAGCTCTGTACATTAGGTATTTACTCTGATCCGTTCCCACCAGGATGGAAGGCAGCGCCCCTTGATCGATATGTGCCTGCTTGAGGCTAGGAGAGGGATTGCATTGAGGTGGGAAAGTATGGAGCGCCCTACACCTGCAATGTACTTACAGGAAATGGTGTCCTATATTGCTTTGGAGAAATTAACTGATGTTGTCAGAGGGGAATTAAATAAATTATAGGAAAATCAACAGCGCATATAAGAAAGTACTTGACCTCTTATTAATATTTCTTCTTTCCTTTTTTTGCTCTTTTTCTCTGGATGTGTGATGTTGAAGGTGGGAGAGGGTATTAATAAATGTTTATGTATGTATGGCTGTATGTTCCGTCAATGCCAGAAACTAATAAATATAAAGTACACACTGCTGTGTGTAACCGAGTTCTCCGACCACTCCGAAGGTGTCTTTTTGTGGCGTCAGTTGGCTCGCAGCAGCTGGGGATTTGGCTCAGCATTTGTGAGGTTGTTCCTGCTGCTGCCGGGTTTCTGCAGCCCCCCACCACTCCGGGGACACATGATGGAAATAGAGTATGTAGTCCCCTGCAGACAAAGAAATACATTTAATTGATTTTTCCTCGCTGAGGTGTTTTTCATTTCTCTCCCTCCTGCTTCATCTCACAGGATATATGAGTTTGAGTAATTGTGTGTGCACGACTGTTTATTTTGTACATGTCTTTGTGTGTGTGTTTAATGCATTTTTGCATATGAATCACTCTGCAGCAGTGCATTTTTCCATGCATGATGTATTCTGCAGTAAATATCTATATGTTATCTCAGCAGTACAGCCGCGCATGGAAAAGGTGCGACACCAATTAGTCTTCCTGTGGCTCACCAGAGCGAGCAGTTCCACCCTGGGAACTGTTGTCTGCTTTTCAACTCATATTAATGATACACTGTCTCTGTGTGATGACCCCCCTCTCGAGCAACCAAAGTATCATGCGATCCTTTTTTTTTTTTGAATTGCACAAGCAATTACCATGGTGTCTGATTTGACAGTGATTTGGTTGATATTAAATCTTGCCTTTAATTGTGCACTTGCTTCCAGTGTTTAATATCTTTTGAGCTTAAACCGAGCACCTGATGAGAAGAGGACATGTTTCAAATGTAAGTGTGTAATTCATTGGTTGCTTTGCAAGCTGTTAAGACAACTGGTGAAAAAAACAGCAAGACAACTTTTTTTTTTTTTTACTTCTTTTGCAGTATTTACTACTCGGTAGACGATTTTTCAGTCAGTAGAATCAGTTTGTTGGTAACAATCACGCACAGCTCTAAACACCCTGGAGGAACTTCTTTACTCTTATTATGGTAACTTCCGCGCTGCCTTGTCACTGTCATACCCGTAATCATAGTAAATATGCTCTTACTGGCTTTGTCCATACCTATGTCAGTTTTTCAGTGCATGAATGCATCTCCAGCAACGTTCACTGACGGCAAGCGGAGGAAGAAAGAAATGCAAAAATCATAGTTCGCTTGCTCTTTGATGATCTTGAATTTTCAGAGAATAGTTTTTTTACGCGCATCCAGAATCTCTTCAGAGGAGATTGAATTCCCGTCGCTGGGAACTGGCGTCTCCTTTCTGAGAGACGAGTGGAGTGGAAGAAATCCCAGCAGTGCTCTCAGCATCTCCTCATAGATGGTAGTACTGTAATTAGATTTTTTTTTTTTTTGCCCTCCTCCTCCTCCAAGGTTTATATCCTACATTCTGGATACCTTCAACACACATACAAACAAAGAGATACACAGTTAGATACACACTTCCATGCTGCCTCCAAACCCTGTTTATGTGGTGGGGGGGGGGAGACAAAAACAAGAGTGCAGCTGAGAAATTCATTGGAATTCCCAACATTGCTAGCGGCTGTAGAGTTGTACATACAGTAGCTAATTAGAGACGAAGATAAGCCGTGTGCTGCTCTGCGTAGTCTCTCCATCTTTTCTTCTCCGTCTCTCACTCGTTCTCTCTCTCTTGCCGCTGGTTGTCTTTATCAGCAAGGGTCCTCCTCTGTTCGAAAGCGAAGACACATTTATCACCCACCGGGGATTTGATAAGAGGCCACAGTTAAGCCTTTAACCCCATTGTTTTAATGATGAGGCTGAATAATGCTTTGCCTTTTCTGTTTTTCTCGCTCTCATATTCTTTTTTTTTCATTCTCTCTTTATAGTGCGAGCAAAGGTGGAGGGGGGGGACTCACCGGGCATTCAGATGGAAATCGAGTTGCTTTGGTGTTGTTTCAGGGACCAGTGAGATGATGCGATCCAGGAAGGTTTGAGTGATAGATTCATGAGTGTGAAGGCTTATCAGGTGCTGAAACGGTGCATAGTGATTGATAATACTACAAGGATGGATTGTATTACTTTAGATGATTGGCAGGTAAATAATAGAACTGCCCTGTTAACCTTACAATGTAATCTACCTGGAATGTGTACTTTCATTGGTCAAAGTAGTGCCTTGCTGAATGATTTTGCATTGCGTTGCCAGGTTTAGCTTTTTTGACAGACAACCCTGCGTCCTTTGTGTTGGCACCTCAGCTTTGTCAATGCAGCGGCACTGTCATTGAAATGAATGAGGGGGCTAAAGGCTATCTAAACCCAGCCTTTGTGTACCGATCCATCATCACTTCATGCTATAATCAGGACTGTTAAGAGCGGACGATATCCATGGAGCACTCCTCAACACTTGGAACTTCCTGTTCATTTTCTGTTTTATTGATTGAGCTGTTGATGAAGGTCTTCCCTTGTTTCTGCTTGATGCTTCCCTTCCACAGCAAGTTGAAAAGCATTTCGATTCAATGGGTTACTGTAGAAGAATGGGACTATATTACTCTTGTTTATGTCTTTGACATTTGTTCTTTCTTTATTCGTAACGCTATGTGACCACATGCAATCACACCCTCAAATCTACAACCACCGAAGGAGCAATCTGATTGGCTACAGATAAATTACCTTGAAAAAAAGATTCATTTGTGAATCGAGCCGTACCAAGGGAGTCTCAAAAATTCCCCACAGAAATGCAGTGAAGTTCACAAATGACCAACACTTTATAAATGCAGGTTCAGCAGTTTGTATATGAATAACATCCAAATTGAAAATACTTTTAAATACTGTACATATCTTGGTGGACTTCTTTGATATTTATTTAAAACAAGAAAGATTTGTGTTTGCATTAGAAGTACTTTTGTGTGCAAAATATTTTTGTGGAGAAAGCCACTTATATATAAATTCTGAATGTATTTGTGCATCGATCTGTACACACTCATTATCAATGGCACGGATCTGACTCTATAGATTCAAAGTGTGAATTATTGGAAAATGGAAATACCCAAGTAAAGTACAAGTATCTCTAAATTGTACTTAAGTACACTACTTGTACTTGTAAATGCACTTTGCCACATTCCTCCACTGGCTAATCGTTTTAACATTGGAATATTACAGTCTATTTTATGGAGTCCTTATGAAGTTTTAGTTCTACGTCTTAGCTGATGCAAGTTCTCAGACACCTTCAGAAGTCTCCGCCATCGTTGGCAGTTAGCTGCGCACAGCTACATCTCCCCTCTGCTCACCTCGCACTTCCTCCCCTGCTGTGACTTAAGCAGCACTTTGAGGTGTTTTACTCTCATATCTACAGTGATTATGTTTTGGTCTGCGAGCGCTGCCAAGACGTAGGTTACCCACTCTCGGTGCTGTGCCTGAATGCCTCCTGCGTAGACGCTGATGGAGGACTGAAGCCGCTGTGGATAAAAAGAAACTTTTAACTCCAGGCTTTTTGTGGGTTCTCTCGAGGTTTTGGCCCTGGGCTTCTACTACTCCCCCTCACCACTACAACCCTGTACATCAGTGTCCTAAAGTACAACAGGCCTTGAAGCACTAGGATGATAGTTGGATAGTTAGTTGAATTCAGGATGATTAGGTTCCACACTGGATACCAAATGCCCAAAAGGCATACGTGCTCTCTGTGAGACAGATGACACGCTGATTACTTTCATTTCCCAGCTCCCTTTGTGATCGTGTGCATGTATGTGTGCGTAAGGGGAGGACACAGGATTGGGATACTGCCTGGTGACTGATGGCTGAGAGTGATTTATGGGAAGCCGGGGCTGCAAGATGCCTCACCACGCTACATCATTTTGTATCCCTCTGTCATGCAAATTATCAACAGCCACCATTTCATGATGAATTATATCCCAGACCTGCACTTTAATGACAACTGCCCTTCAATGCAAGCACACACATTGCATGTTCACTCCTACGCAGCCCATTCTCACCAATGTGCCGATGACAGCTTTGTTCAAAACCACATTAAGAGTTTGTGTCAAACAGAGAGAAAATGAGGAAAGGTCTGAAGGAAAATGGCTTCTCCTAGGGGTAATCACTGATGGGTTGGGGGGGTGGGGGGTTAGTGGCAAGATAGGAACTTAGCTTGCAATTAGCAAATCCAATCAGTGACCAAGAGATGAAAGGGAGATGACGGAGAGTGGGAAGGGAAAGAAGGGGAGGGCAGATTGAAGGAAGGAGCACAAACATCAAACATGATCAGATGTCGACCGATGTTTCTTTACTTCCTTTATTCCTTTATTTAGCGGTCTACATCTGCAACCACTATTAGCATTTAAATGGTAAAGGTGTTTCAGAATATTCAAACACACCCACTAATTAAGGCCAACATGGATCAAATGACTGCAGCATATAAAAATCATAATATCAATAAAATACAGTCACATATTGGAAGGGACTCCCCTCTCCTTTCTGTGCATTTTTCTGCAACCCAGACCAGAATTCAATTTGACTCTGGGTAATTTTCCTCCGTTAGCATTCAATATGTTTTCATCACTCTGACTGCTTACTCTGGGTATTTTCTGAGCGCTCTCACTCCCTCCCTCCTTTCCTCCCTCTGTCTGTCAAAGCAAAGGCCAGTTCCCAGATTGGAGTCTTTATCACAAAGAAAAGCACAAAAGAGCCAGCACTGTTTCAAGGCTGACAGGTAAATGAGATTTCCGCAGAGACCGAGACAAGACGTGGAATTATCAGCACAGAGAGTGCGTGTTTTTTCGCGAGGGCACCCACTCAGCAAGAAACGGGAAACAGGAAGAAAGCAGCAAAGCATGGCGAAGAGACAAAAAGGGTTCGAAATTGGACTTAACAATCCTCTACTGTATGTGATACTGCTATTTAACACTCTCTGAACACGTACTGTGCCTCACGTCTGTGTGTATTTCACTGGATAAAGCTAGACACTTAAACTAAGCAGGGTTATGTGGTCCATTCTCTATATGGTTGAATGGTTTTAGTATGGTTTTGTCGGTGGAAGGAGAATGATTTGATTCTTTTTGTAGCTCAGTGGCTACAGCCACGGCACTAATATTACCACAGTTAAGGTTTTAAGTCCCATCAGGCCACCCATGCTGAGGCACTTTGGAAAACTATGTACAGAAAGTGAGGAGAGCTGCTTCGATTAGAGGGGAGTGAAGTGAAAGGAGTTGTGTGTGTGGCATTTTGTCATTATCAAATCAAGGTCATTTTTCCTGAAGGGTGCCAGCTATAATTTATCCTGAAGGCATTGGTAGCCTACAGCACTGCAAGTCCGCAAGCTCTCGACTCGCTCGCTCACTCTCAATCAGTTGATGTAGTGTTTTGTGATAAACAGTATCTGCAGATTGCCTGTTTAAGTTTGGTTCAGAGTATTTAAAATCCCAGTGTTATTAGTGGAACTACTTGGACAACTAAATGAAGTTTCCAAGCTACATCATGCTGACAACTTGAATAAAACATTTAAAAAGTTTTAAACTCAATATTTTTTAAACCAAAATATCAGCATGTCAACCAGTTGGTTCTCCACTTTGGTCCAGACAGAAATATATAACCAACTACTAGATTGATTTATGTGAAGTATCTTTACAAAGATTGTGATGATTTCCAGAACATGAATCCTTTGGTGATCCCCTGACTTAGCGCTGCCATTTGTTTGGTTTTTGTGAATTTGAGTGAAATTTCTCAAAAATCTTTGGATGGATTGCCATATCATTTGCTACAGACAGTTCCCATTATCCCCAGTGGTTAGTGCTAATTAGCAAATGTTAGCATGGCAGCAAACTAAGCTGATGGTGAACATGGTAAATATACCTGCTAAACATCTGCATGTTAGCATTGTCATTGTGACTGGGTTAGCATGCTGATGTTAGCATCTAGCTTGAAGCACTGCTGCTCCTATACACATCCTGACAGATTTGCTAACATGGCTGTAGATTCTTTCTCTTGTTTTTCACACACTTCTTCACCCAGGATTTTTGTCCTGACTGATGGGGTAACCAATCTATGTCCCATTCCTTTTACTCAGTGGTCAGTGCCTTACAAGACATCCTCCAAACAAAGCCTGAATAGTGTCTGTCCTGCATTCAGTCCACGTCAGGACGATGGTTGCCAATGTGGGTTTACCCTCATCACTGTGTTGGTCTAAAAGGGGGTCACTGCCAGTCAGTAGTTGTATGCTATGACAAGTCTTTTAAACAATGCTCACATATTTGAGTGGGGATTAAATTGCTTTTTGCTTGATTTTGTGTATTTTTCAGTTCCATGCAGGCAATCTCTGGCTCCACCCCTCACTTTCAAAGAGCGATTTTCCGCATTCATTTTCTGGCAGACAATTTCAGAGGTCAGCTTCATCTTCTGACTACATTGCAAAGGGGACAGGTTTCTTTACTCTTCTTTATTCTGTTTTTATTTATTTATTTCAATTGTTTATCTTTTATTCACAGAAACAATCTCTTGGAGATTGGAAATGCTTTTCTTTTTCAGACAGGCCATCTTTTCTCTCAGAGAGTGTTTTTCAGCAGACAAGGGCCCAGGTGGAGTGGTTTGACTTCTAAAGCCTGCGTAATGACGCCTCTCTGAAAGGGACGTGCTCAAACGAATTCAGGCCAGGGTTTTATTTCGGGGCCGTCACTGAATTGTTTCTACGAAACCAGTTTTGCTCCGTAAGAGCCAGTGGAACAAGGCAGCGGAGCGAGCCGATTCATTTCCACAACATACAAATTGTCCATTGGTTCAGTCCAATTCAATTTTCAGCTATACTTAAGACCTTGAAAGAAATCCTGTTCTATGTCGTGACGACGATCCCTTTCTGCCTGATAGACATTAGACAAGCTAGCCAAGCGCAACTCTCCCAGGACCGCTGTGCCTTTGAGGAGAAAAGTAGGAGTTGAATCTCAGAATAGAATATGTTACTCTGGTATTTGAAGTATTGAAAAATAGATAGCATAGAAACAACCAGATATCACAGCTGACACTAAATGTTATACTTATTGTTGGAGTAAATGCTAGTTCCTTAATGTTTAAGGTGACTTATGTGGTTATTCATTTATATTGTGTAAAGATATGATTAGCTTTTTGACATTTGCTGAGAATATTGATACCACTAGCATGGGTTTATGCTAAATATGAAGCTACAGCCAGCAGCCAGCTCTCTTAGCTTAGCATAAACCGGGAAACAGCTAGCCTGTCAAAAGGTGACAATAATCTACCTACCAGCACCTCTAAAGATCACAAATTAACATTTATTGTCATTTTAACACGTGCATGCTAGGCTAAGCTAACAGGCTGCTGGCTTTAGCTTCATATTAAGGAAACAATACATTCTCATTTAAAAAGCAAATGTGTACTTCCCAAAATGGTGAACTATTCCTTTGATGCTGTGTCTAGCAGAGCCTCCTACTGTAGCTGCTCGAAAATCAATCTGCCATTTTTAAAGCTCTGACCAACAAACATGCCACACAACTCGGCCACATGGATGCATCATAAATATGTCACATACATATGGGGGAAGCTCGCTGCTGCTGCGTGGTGGTGTCATGCAGTGTGTGTGTGTGGGATGTGGATCGTCACAGACGTAGCTACAGAACTCAAGACACACTGACACATGTGCACATATGCACACTTACACACTCCCACACTTTTATTTGGTGGCATGATTAATCATGGCATTTTCAGGAGTTTAAGAGCGGGTTCAGAAAAAAAACTCCAAGAAGTTTTTTTTTTCCCAGCAGGTTTATTCGTCACTCTTATCACAGGATTAGTTCCCGTCTATCACTTCTTTACTATTGCTGTCTTAGCGTCTTCCTCCCACCACCTCATCTCTCTCGGAGGTGACAAAGAAGTCGCGGCCCTCGTGTGGATACTGTAACAAATCCAGCATTTCCACAGTCGGCATCGCTTACTGAGTCATCAGGTGATCACATCAAACATTTTCCCTGCTTCACACTTCTGGTGCCTCTTCGCTTTGTTTTCACTCGCAGGGTCTGAATAATTGCAGACGAGCTGCGTGATTCCTCGTAGGACATTTAAAAACACTTAGGTGTCTATCAGCGTAGAGGTAGTACAACACACACACACACGCCTATACACACACAGTCATGCAGAATAATGAGTGCATGCTTTGGCCTAGAGGAGTGGAGGGCATTTGTGACCTTTTGACCCTCGACTAGAAACAACATCAAGGACACAATGTGCGCACACACACGTGCACGCATTTGTGGCTAGACAATGTTGACCCTGGCCAGGTTGCCAGCAGTGGCAAGGTTATATGAAAGGCTATTATTCCCTGCCACAGATTCATGAAATGCTTGGTCCATAATGATATAGCTGCAGGCCCACCCATAAGTCACAGGAGGGTGGGCTTCACACGGCGCTGCTCCAGGTTTTGATTGTAAATGAATTCAGCCCGGGCACACAGGCCTAAATCATCAATTTCCATCTATGGCAGATTAATTATTAAATGGTCCAGCATGTGCAACCGCTGTCCTCACGTAGCTCTGAATATTTGTATGCCGGCGCTGTTCGATTATGTAGAGCGCCGGACTTGATGATTCAGGGCAATTTCACGGCGCTGACATCGAAGTAGTATCAGCAGTGGATACAGAAGAGTTTTTCGCACGGATCCTCCTCGCCTTTGTTGTGCAGATTTCTGGGACAGACCGATGTCTTTCTCAAGCGCAGACTGCAATTTATCCTCTTTTGTTGCCAGTTTTCATTATTTCTTTTGGCTGGGTGTCTCTTCGGGGACGAGGCAGCGAGCAGCTCGTCCTCCCTCCGTGGAAACACAACGCTGTTAGAAAATAGAGCAGCTCGTTCTCTCTGCCAAAAGCCTGCAGTAAACTCGTTTTGAAATCGAATCCCCCCCCCCCCCACTCACCTACACATGAATGCGCGTTTGAACATGCGAGCACGCAGGCAGACATTCGAATACACACATGCATTCTGAAATCTCCAACCAGAAAACCCCTCTTTTTCTTTAATCCAAACCTAACTTCATGTTTAGCCCTTGTTCAAGTGAAAAATTGGCACCAAAACGACACCAACTTGCCAGAAAGTTAAATTGGTTCTCCCACAACTAAAGAAACAAATTCACACAGTCAGGACAAAATCTACCTTCACACGCAGCGAAACAACCCTCATTCAAAGTCAGGCTTGTTGTTGGCGTGGGGTCATTTCAACTGTAGTGACACAGTATCTCTGCCGCAGGGCCGAGCCTCGCCCTCACTGTCCTATTAATGACGTCCTCTGTAATTGAAAATAAATTGAAAATCGTGACTCCCCTAATGAAAGTTCACCATGTTTACAAAATAAGCTACAAGTGGAAGGCTGAGTATGTTGTCTTTTTTTCTTTCTGTCTTTCTTCCATCTGTCCTTTCTTATTTTTCTGTTCCTTCCTTCTCCCTTCTTATTTCTTTTTCTTTTTCTTTCCTTCCTTCTCTCCTTCCCTCCTTCCTCTTATCTCTCCTTGCTAGTTTGTCATCACTTCTCCTACCTTTATTTTTTCTCTCTTTTCTTTCTCTCTCTTTCTCCACTCATTCTCTATCCTTACTAGTTGCTCTGTTTTTTCTTATTTTCTTACTTTCTGTCTTTCTTTTTCTCTTTCTGTCTTTCTCTGGTTATTTCTTTCTTCCTTCATTCTTTTTTCCCTCATCTCTCCTTTCTTATTTGTCTGCTCTTCTTTTCCTCTCCTTTCCTCCCTCCCTTTTCTTCTTCCTTTCTTTCTCCCTTATTTCCTCCCCCCCTTCCTTCCTCTCATCTCTCTCCTTTCTAGTTTCTCTCCTACTTTTTCCCCTTCTCTGTTAATTCCCTCCCTCCTCTCTGTCACTGCTTTTTTGTTTTTGTATGTCACAAGTGTTAATCACCAACCCTATTCTGTCCTTGGAGACATATTGTGATCATTTTGCGCCATGAGGTGTTAATAATTGTACAGACTGCTCCTTTATTTGGGATATGCAAGGGACAGAGGGGTCAGACGTGGTGTGAATTACATTGCATCCCAGTTTAGATAAACGACGTAAGCAGAGGTGACATCAGATCACTAAACAACAAATTTAAGCTTTTGCCATTTTACTATTTAATGCTTGGATTGTGTCATCATTGATGTGTTCACCACTCTCACACCTCTCTCGCCGTCACAGGGGTGAAAGCGGTCTTCTCCGGCCATTACCACAGAAACGCCGGAGGATGCCACGACGGCCTGGACATGGTGGTGAGCTCGGCCATCGGCTGCCAGCTCGGCGAGGACACCCACGGCGTCAGGGTGGTGGTAGTGACCGCCGACGGCATCATCCACCGCTACTACAGCCTGGAGCAGCTGAGAGCGGGAGGCATGGACGAGGATCTCAGGAAGCTCCTGCAGGCCTGAGGGCCAAAGGAGGCAAAATCAGGGAATTGTTCATTGTTTTCATTTATACAGTTTTGAGCCCCTGTTCTTAGACACAGAAAGGTTTTAGGAGACTGGAGCGTTGGTCAACTCATGTGTCGGCAGATAAGACTGTGACACATGAAAATCATTCATACTGTATGTTCCTAGTAGATCATTCACTCTGCAATACGATGAGCTAAAACTGTATGCTTCTCAAATATGATTAAAATTATTGAAGTTGACCAATGACCCCATCTCCAAAAACCTTTTTATCAGTAAATATATTGAGGCATGTATAATGAAATAATAATCAGAAAAATTTAATCAACAAGGCCAACCATACATAACAAAATGTGCAGAATCTTATAATAAATTTGACTTTGTTTCTCTCTCTCTACTGAATGTTGAATATTGGCAGAGTAGACGTTAGTATCTCTGCCCCTGATGCCCTTAAAGGGGCTCAGAATGATTATTGAATGTGTTCTACAGCTAGCGTTTGACAACCTCTACCACGCAGTCCTCTGACTGACACCCGCTCTGTCTGTGCAGTGTTAATGTTAGAAGTTCAAGACAATACACTATGGTAAAGTCACATGTTGTCAGTGTAACTTTATATGTATACAAACTTTAATGTTGAAGGAAGATTCCCCCTTAAAGACTGAAACCTCATTCGAAGCAGCGGGTTCAGGTGGTTGCTGTGTTTCAGGGAGCGTTTTGTTGTTTGTTGGTGCCGTTTTCTTCCTGTTTCTTCAGGCAACTGAGGTGCAAAAAAGAAATTCATCATAAAAGGAGGAAGAGAAAGGAGTTTTTCAGAGCTACAGGGCTTGTTTGCTAAATTCACTTAAGGAATGTTCTTTAAAGGCTTGTTAAGAGCATCATGGGAGTAAATCACTAAGGTATATCGAAATAGATCAGACAGGTTGAAACAAAGTGCGAAGGATGAAATGATTAATTTCAGCTCTTTGTCCCAGAGCTTCTACCGGACTGCGCTGAATGCAACAGGTTAACAGAGTGAAAATATTAAAGGGTGGAATTTTCCTTTAATGTTGCTCAACTATCCAGCTGTTGTAGCTATTTCTACTATGTTTGCTGTTGCTAATGCCTTGTTGGCCATCCTATGCAAGCTACTCACATCTCCATACTGTGGGCGTGTGTTTATGTTTAACATGGTACATTGTTTAAACTGACCTGGAAGATGTGGAACTGACTGCTGACCTCTGATCAGACTCTGTTTGCTGTCTGTTTATACACCCTTTCTCTGCCCTTACAGGCAAAAGATGACTGTTCTGAGAAGCTTTTTTTCACTGTCCAGCCATTATACTGTTTTTCATTGTCTTCGAATATATGTTGGCTTGAGAGATTATTATTCTAATATTAATTGTAGCAAAAATGTTTCGACAGAAACTGATTTAAAGATCAGTAATCACATAATCCTGAAGAATTCAATTCCCAGGTAACGAATGTTTAGAACTGATTCACTGTGAAAAAGAAAAACATCTTTGCTGTTGCTGCTGAAATGATTTGCTTTGCATTAGCAGTAACTTAAGACAGCTCTGATCTGGAGTTAGGAGAGTAAACGGCAAGGCAGATATTAATCCGATAAAATTACAAACAGCTCAATTACATACATGATTTAATGTGAATCCCCAGTGTGTGTGAAGGAAATTTGAAGCCAACGTAGCAATGGCGGACCACGCCACTAACAAGAAACACTATTACATACAGAGGTAATTAAAGATCGAATTGTAGCAGAAATGATTGACATCAAAAATCTCAAGGATTATAACTTTAATATCTTTTCCTTTGTTGAGCAGTATTGCATACCTTATTTTTGCCCAAATCCATCACTCTTGCATTACAGATAAATTACTATGGTGCGTATGTTGCAATATCCATTTGGGTTCTTCTAGTTACTTGTTTATGAAAGCGTAGATCAAACTGACTGGTTTCCCCCCTCACTGTGATGTTTTTGTGATGAAAATGTTTCATCATTGGATCGGAGTTTAAATCAAAATTTATGACGCAATGCTTCACATTTAAATCACACCTAATCGGTTTAATCTGTTCGGGATCCTCTCTGTGAACTCCGCACACGCTGAGACGCTCGGTGGGTAAAATAAAGAAAGCGTGACTGTGTTGTTCACTGGTAAAGGACTGGTGTCGGGCTGATCGAATGTAGTGATAGTGATATGGGATCTGTCTGTGATTAAGGGGAGGAGCACCGTGTTTCCTGGCTGTTCAGTCAGACTGTAGCTGAAACAGCCGCGCAGTGTCACAGCCTACAAGCTGCAGGCTAATTTGGGAGCTTGCAGTCCTGAAATTGTCTTTAAAATGGACATTAGTGCAACAAAATGACTTTTTTTGTGAGCCCTAAATGACTCTACTCGATTACACTTCACACACACACACACACAGACTCTCACACTCGCCTTGACCGACTGGGATTTTAAGAGAGTTGTCATGGCAACCCTTTAGCAACACATGTGTGTCTCGGAGAGAGTCTGCAAGTGTTGGAGAGAAAGTGTAGATACTCCCCATATGTGTGTGTGTGTGTGTGTGTGTGTCCGTGGTCTGGTGGGTACTGTAGGTGATTTTCCATCAGCAACAAGATCGCTGACCTCATTTCACACTGACAGATTCTGTCTCTTTTCCAAAAAGTCAGCATGTGATGGAGGGAGGAGGGGGCGTCTGAGAGGAATGGATAATGAGTGTGATGTGTGAAAGACGACTCAGTCCATCTCCTTCATTTCCTGTTTGAGAAGGAACCTTATGTCCTTATCTATTTTTATATCCTCATGGTAGCCGAGCTCAATCACAGTGTTCTTTATCTTTTTTTGTGTGTATGTGTGTGAATTCGTTAGAGGGCACATTTGCTCTATGAATGAAGGAACATCACACACTTTTGACTTGTTCCTGTGTTGAATTCAAATGAATGATCATACCGAGCACCATGACTGTGACATGAGTGGTTGTATTTTTATAATAAATGTTGATTTTATCTAATGATCCCAGGGTGTTTCTGTGTTTATTATAGTGTGTTGGCCATTCTTTAAAAGTTGGAAATAATGTCTGGAAACTTTGTGAACTTCACTTCTCAGAATTCAGCATCCAGGAAGCATCATTTAACTGCACTTAAGATTCTTACGTTGATCAACCTGTTGCTCTGTCATGCTTAAGGATAACTGTGGTCATGAACTCAAATCTTTTCCAGTCTAAAGTAAGGTTTTATTCTGAAACACAGTCATACAGTTTCCATAATGCTTGGAAACTGGAGCAGTAATGTTGCATGGATTCAATGACTTGTCTGTGTGCTACAACTTGAGCCCTGTATTTGTTTGCATTTTGGCAAGTACGCCAAAGTAGCTATTAGTAGCTCTTGTTTGCAGTACATGCACAGACGTACAGACAGCTATCACTGGATTACTTTGATACCGAAGTAAACGTAACTTTGAATCTCAGGCAAGTTCTGGAAATACAATGATCGTTTTTTTTTTTTTTGTCTAAGAAGATGTATGGACTATTGCTGTCTTGCTGTTCCTAAGGATTGTCCCTATTAAAGGATAGAGGGTGATGTATACTGTAAAGATTGTAAAGTCCCTTCAAGCGAATTTGTGATTTGTGATATTGGGCAGTATAAAATTTATATAAAAATCAATGAGGAGGAATGTTTCACCAGCTCATCCACCATTTCGGTTTCAAGCAAATGAACGCTAGGTTTGTAAAAACCCTTAAACCAGACTGGAAGGTAACATCTGCTCTGGTTTGACTTTTTGAAAAAGTCCACTTTGTTAGGCTCATTCAAGCCAGGCTTTTCACAATAAACCCTGCTTTTCTGAGCCGCTTTTCTGAAACTCCTCTCTTAATGAATCACAATCAATCCATGTTTTTGGAATGTTACGCTGATCAAATCATCATCAAATTTTGACAGGAGTGTGGCTTTCTGTCTCAGTTTGTTTTACTATTCATGTGACACAGTTTGTGTGTTGCCTCTTCAGAGAGCAGAAACATGTCTGCTTCCAGAAAACGCCTCCTCGATTCTGTCGGCTAAATGGATGCTGATGACTCTGACATGTATCCATCATTTCAAGCTCAGTCTCTCGAAACTTTTGTCTGTCGATACAGACGCCAATCTGGAGACGCGTCATCAGCTTTGCAGAACAAAACAGCAAAAGAACAGATGATGCAAAAACACACTGCGGATGCTGATAAGATGTGGCATTTTAACATACAAACATCAACATGTTCATCATTAACAAAACCCAACTCATGCACAACACTCTATTCTCATTCTTCCACTCTCTCCGTGTTAAATTAGAAATTAGCTGACTTCAGTGCAGCCTGAGGGGAGTGATCAGGTGGGGACTGCTTGCTCGAGGACTCTACACTTAAATGGCTGTTATTGGGCTCAACAGATTGAATGTGGGACCGGCTGCTTACAGGACAGTAATTCATTCACAAAGCCACACACACCGGGGCGCGTACACATCGAGAGCCCCTCTGTTCTGAAATTGAGGTTCAGCCCTTTACTTTCCTGCTGCAAAAATTGTGATGATTTGTAAAAAATCTCCATCCCTGTCATTTCTTTGAAAGGAAATGAAGGCTCAGTTGAGGGATCGCAGGCAAATGGTTGATACTGCAAAGAAAGAAATTAAAATGTCGGCACAAGATGGCAGCTTTCTGAACGGACTCGAGGTCAGCAGCGTGGCCTTTTGCTCTCTACTCCGCTCCTCTAGGAGATTTATTCTACTGTGACAGATGAAAGCCAGTTCCTGTTTATTGATCCAAAGCGCCGTCGCAGAGCAGTACAGTATATACACACACATACATAAGCGAAAACACACTACACACACATAAAAGACATGAATCCCTCTGCAACACTTTCATCAGCCGCCAGCTCGTAAAATCCACAATAGTGATGTTATTCCTCAGTGTTTTTCACATACAAGTGTGCACTTCAAGTGCATGTGGGGGACTGGGGTCACAGGTCACCTGCTTTTGAACATACATGAGAGGCCAATGCACAGCCTGATAGCATGAGGGGGTTGTTAACATTTCAGAAGAGAGCCCGCTAAATCATCAGAGACACAAAAAAAAATGCAGTTTATTTTATGTTCGCCTGAGTGTTTTGGTTCCTAAAGGAATCCGAGAAGTTATCATTACATGGTGGCAAGATCAATTTTACCGTCCAATATTTCTGGCTCTGTGTTGTTAGGTGTGTGAGCGACTATCTAAGGAAACTTACAAGACACACTGTAGGTTTCAAAAGCAAGCGCCGCTATGAAATACTCCCACTATTCATCCAAGGGTTCGTCAAAGTTTTCAAACTCAAAGTAATGACAGCTGAGGCAGTTAAATTACATGCTCCACGAGTTAGGACTCCCATTCCTATTGCTGGGGAAGAGAAAGTAATTTCACAACACAAATCTTCTGCAGTACTGTATAATGCCCGAGGACTTAAATCCACTTTTGTTGGGCTGACTCAAATTACTTCATGCTGGAGTCTAGGCAAGGCAAGTTTATTTGTATAGCACCTTTCAACAACAAGGCCATTCAAAGAGCTTTACATAAGACATAAAAGGCATTAAGAAAAGAAAAGGCGTAAAAAGATATTTTGAAAGAGTGAAATCAAATAGAGGATAAAAATAAGATAATGTGGTAGCTGTCTTTTTCCGCTGTGTTCAATTGTTCAAAAATCTTCTTGTCAAGATGCAGTAAAATAATCAGCATTTCTTGGGCAGCACAGACTTCATGCTGGCATAAAGGAGTTACTGTTCACATGTAGGATACATTTGAAGAGAACTGAAGAATACTGGCTTCTACATTAGACTATATACCCTGTCTTCTCCACGCCTTTTGTCCATTCTCTAAACATTTCATAGGTCAAGACATTTTTCACCATTAGGTCATCTCTTAAATTATTGGTTCATCTTTATCAATCATTACAATAAACATTCAATTTATACCATTAGATCAGCCTAAATTCTCATTTAGGGGTTATTGACTCCACATGAGCCAGGTGAGGCCACAGGTAAACTCAGGAGTAACAGGTGTACTGGCCATGTCACGTCAAGTGCAATTGTTATCAGGCTATTGCATTTTTTTTTTTTTAACCACAACATCAGCATCAACACACAGGCAGGTTTTCTAGGGAGTTTCCAAAAGGATCTTTTCTTTTCTTTTCTAAGTTTTACTTTTTCCATACACCATTATTTTCTTACTGCTTCTTATTGTATATTTTTTAAAACTAAGTCTCACTACTTCCAGACGCTATTATTTTCTTATTGTTGCTTCTTTTCTTTTTTTTTAAATAATAATAATTTTATGTCAGTTTGAGTAAATGTACTTTTAGGCGCTGATTTCATATTTGATTTCATTATAAGTGTTAAGAACACACATTGTTAGCACACAGCTAACGATGCTAACGGGAGCATCTGGTAGCTTCCTGTCAGCCTCAGTCCTGTCATGTCTACGTTCTGTCAGTCATAGGTTGTCACTGTTCACCTGCCATAGTTTTACACCCCTAGTCGCAGTACTTTTCCACTCACCTGGGGCCTCATGTACAAAACGTGGGTACGCCCTTTTTCATGGCAACGTTCAGATGTGGAGGAAATGTGCGGTGCTTCACGCCAACTTCATGGCTGGCGTACGCACATTTCTACAGCTGTGGATCCTTTGGTGACACTTAGAGGTGATGCTGGGAAACTGTTGTAATACATAAATGTGAAAACAATTAATTATCGGACTGAGTGATGTGTACATCAGAGACACGTGAACAATTAATACTGATGAAAAATTAACATACGCAGGTGTCTGCAATTACATGAGTGGATTCAAAAGCATGCGTAAAGTGGGGCAAAAAATACCGTTATGGCTGCGTTAGCACTGGAAGACATTGCAAATGGTGCAGTAAGAAGAGAGCGTGTCTACAGAGACAGAAGATTTGCTGGCACACGATGACAGCGGGCTCATCAGCGCCGTAGAGCCGAGCCGGCCTCAGAGCGCAACACGGCGAGGAGCCATGCGCTGCCTGTGCCCATACAGGTGCTGACCACACTGGGGTGCCTGGGAACCGGGACCAGAGGGAGCTGGCCGGCCGATCGGGAATGTGTCAGTCGACCCTGAGCCATGCCAGCCGTGTGGGACGGCATTATCAGCAAGTCAGCCAGTTATATCAGATTCCCATATCATGCAGCTGAACAGGTCGACATTAAAGCGCAGTTTGCAGCGAGAGCCGGTTTCTCTAATGTAATCAGAGCTATCGACTTCACAGCATCATTACTAGTCACTGGTTAAAGTTAGTGACTTGCTGTTTTTTGCTGGTTAAACTACAACTTAAGATCTTTCTAACAAGCCCCAGATTGTCTCTGTGTGCAAAGTACTCATGTTAATAACCCCGTGCGTAAAGTCTGAAATGTCTTAATCAGCCTCACATTTTCCCCGGCGCACTTCTGCACTAATGTGCAACAGGACTCACGAACCAGAAGCTGGACCCATTAACTTGTATCCCACCCAGGAGGCCACCCGGGCCCGGCAACATTTGATTTCAATCATGTAAAAGAGGGAAGGACGCAGAATTCACTTATTCACCAATGCATTTATTGATTCACTGATATTTGTGAGGACGCCTATCAGCTGATCTGGGCGATCATTTATGCCGCCTATTGCTCTCACTATTTCGTCTTGTGACTCCAGCACAGCAGGGGGGAGGACACGGCCAGTCGGGCGGGCGGCGGCAGCAGCAGGTTGCGGCGTACTGACGCCGGGGAAGCCAGGGACGGTAGAGGAATCCCCCGAGCCGGAGACGCCGGGGACGGCTGTGTTTTAAAATAAATTCAGCGATCAAACATGAGTCAAAGTCTCTGATACCCTCTTTTATATGCTGCCATGTTTAAATTTTAATTCAAAAGATTTCAAACCAAATAATAGCATCCATACAGCATTTACGCATGAACCTCTATCTTATAGGATGTGTATGTGAGGAGGCTACTGTATGAACACATTTGTTGTGAGTTACACAAATACATACGTACCTTCTTTTTAATCAGAGTCACCCACATGTGCTCCCACCCCCCCGAGAGCAGTGTCACCCAGAATTGCAGCGACTCTCTGGTCAAACGGCGTCTTGCTCATGCTTTTCTGATTCCCGATCGTGCGGACAGGAGAATCTCTGGCTCATTTAAATGCGATTTGCATATGTAAATTGGGGCGTGGACTGGGAGGGGTCGGGTACTCCAACACCTGCGCTCAATTCCACGTTGATTCAGATGTACAAAGAAAATGTGCTTGGATTCATTCGTACGCACGGATTGATACATCTGGATTTTTTTGTGCGTAGGACGTTTTCTGGATTTGAGCGTACGCCATGTTTTAGTAGGAAATCCACGCAAGTCTTTGTACATGAGGCCCCTGGCCTCTGCCTCACCTCACCTGCTGACCACTCCCACCTCATCATCTCACCTGTGCACCCAGCTGTTTTCACTTACCAATCAGAACTTTATATAAGCCACTCCACTTCACTCTTACTTTACCAGGTTGTCCCGGACACAACCCCTTCCGTGACTTTGGTATTTTGTATCCGAAGATTTCTTTGCCTGTTATAAAGGATGTTACTGACAATCTGTGTCATCATGTGTTGCATTTGAGTCCAACCACACCCTCGTTACAACTAGACAGAATTTCAAAGGTTACTGACACCACAGAGTTGGTCAGTCAGAGAGGGACTACCTTTCCATTTAGTTCTGAATTCAAAATCTCTCTTTATCGATGTCAGAGAGAACCTGATTTCTTTCCCACCACCTGCTTTTTCGACTGACTCTTTTATTAATTTTTACCAGCATGGCATTCCTCTGTGCTGCTGTTCCCTGACCGGAGACTACCTTTACCTTAGTGGGGGCAATGGCTTCAATAACAGTTGTAATTTTAGAACGGAAATTATCTACAGGCTCACCGACTGTGACTCAGGAGAGGGCAGGCGTGGAAGAGAGAGTCTGAACGAATAATTCAGTGGCGTCTTCAGTGATAGTCCGATTTGTGTTACTCTGAACATTTGTGTCCACAGATTGTCATCTCAAAGAAAACACATCACAACCTTAGACATGTTAAGAGTCTGAATTTGGGAGGGGTTGACTCAATGACAACTGCTGCTAAAAACATAAAATCAGGATTGGGCTTGATAATAAAATCATTAATTTAGAATGTTTTGCCTGCCAAAGACCTCACATCCAGCAGGACATGCAGTAAATAGGAGATTTATGCAGTAAACAATGACACCAGTGAGAGCTTTATCAAACTTTATACCCAAACTGAGACTTGCTTTCAGAATGGATTTATGTCGTTATTGTATAATACCTGATAATTCTGCAGCCTGATTATCAGCTTAAGTAGAAGGGTTTGCTTGAATTGAATGTCCGGTCACAGCAGAAAGTCAGTTTTTCTCACAAACAGTTTTGTTTTGAGCAATAATTGTGAATTAAACAGGATCACATCAGGTCAATGTTTTAGTTGTTTGACAAAGACAGGCTTTAATTTAAGCAGGTGGACACATGCATAAATACACACACTCACAAAAATAGTTGCACTTTGTCAAATTAATATTTTGGATTTGTGCTCCACACACTTTTTAAAACAACAACAATAACATGCTTATCTTATTTACACTGAGACAAATGATATTACATAAATTCCATTGCACAATAATTCAAAAATCAGCAGTTAAGTAAAGGTCAAAAACAATAGGAAGAATGGAGAAATGTTATTAGCTGAACTAACATTATTGATGCCAATGAGTCATCATATGAATAAACAGGCTATTTAATCCTGATCCTAAACTGCTGTTAAGTAGCAGAAAATTGCTTTGTTGCCATGAAGCAATTTCAGGGCTTCTTGTCCAATTTGGCTTTAAGTGGAAACTAAAAATTGACCAATCTCGTGACAGGGTCCATTTGGGCGCTGTTTTGGAACTTTTTATTGTAAACCAGTTTTTTTTTTTTCTGTTCACTTTGAGGAAGTGGAAACAAGTTGTACACACAACTCTGACACATAGCCACCATGAAGTCAATATGGTGAACACGTAATTGCTTATTTATGCTCCCAGCACATACAGAGCCACATTAGCATTCATGTGGAGTTGTGCTGTACATTACTAATGTCAACAAGGCCAATATTCGCTCTCCGTTTGTATCATTTTTGGCCTCCACCTCCAATTCACCAGCCTCTACACCAGCCTTGTTGCTGGACTGTTTTTAGAGCTTGCATCACTGCAGCCTGATGAGACTGCTCAGTGAGACTGAACTGAAGCAGTGAAGTTGTGGATGTCAAACCAAAACACTGAGCTGAAAGACACTACATGCTCTGTAGTGCTGAGGTGACTTACAAAGTTGAGTGACTGTTCTCTGTGGGTTTGTGAACATGAGCTGCCCCTTTCACATTACATGTCTTTGATGATATAAAAATGTAATTTCTAGCAGCTTTGTGCTCACAGAAATGGAAATTTGCTACAATTTCATGACACTTCTCAAACCTCTGCTGAAGAAGACGGTGCAATATGATCAAAACTCCAGAAACTAAATGGACCTTGTGGTGAGATTATTCTGTCAACTTCTGATTGCAAGGTCAAAAATAATTTTTCCCAAAAAAAAAAATCTAATCATACTCAATCAAGAGCTTTAAATCAGCCAGTATGAATATAAATATCCGCACGCTGCAAGTGTTCAACTTGAACTGGCTCTCAAAACGACAGCCAAGAACAAGCACGCACGCTCGGCCGGCCTCCAGTGCCACCACCCTCTCATTTCTCCATGCAGTCCACAGGTGTTGGGGGGAAGCAAATGAAAGTTGGCGTATCCAATCATGGCCTGACGTCAGGGTGCCACCCCTCCTGGTGGCGAGCCCGCTGACAGAGCGAGCCATCTGGGCAGCAGAGAGCCGGCGACAGGCCCATCCATCCCTGTGCCCTGCCCTCTGGGCCCGCGGCCAACGAGACAGACTGGGAGAGCTGGCGGGGATCAGCGCTCCTCGCCAGCTCGCCAAGCTGGAGCATGTTTTGATGATTCTAGCATTCAGCGGGGTCAGAAATGTGCATGATTCACTTTATTTAACGCAGTGAGTTGGTTTCAGCCACGTAGTCAGACTGGTCCCAACTGTTGCATTAAGGTCACGCATAATCCCTCATATTTTTACATAAATATATATGTTCTGACACCATTTATTACTAGGTGATATAAAATACTATCATTTATCTCTATTTTCAATTATCATACATTTCAGGTAAATGAAGCACACAAACACACCTTAAAACTCCTGTTGATAAATTCACAAGATTTCCAATCACATTTCTCATGTTTTTTTCTGCCTTTTGAGACATTTTTCTCCGACTCCATCACGTCCCTCAATCACAGTAATAAATGCCTGGGGGAGACACTGCTGTCGGAGGGGCGAGGCCGCAATGATAGCAAAGACACGCAACTTGCAAGAGAGTTGAAACACCCTTCGGCTAGGTTAATCATGGTTGACAGGAAAGTACGTGCACATAACTTAGTGAGTTCACTGGATAATAATTGAGAGGTGGAGACCGGGTGTGATGAGAAAATTAAAATTATAATTGTCTTCCTGCTTGAACCAAAAGCTTTTTTTTCCTCATTTGAATTCCAAAGAAAAGTTTTTTTTTAAGGTGAAATGACACACTTGAAACGGTCCGGAGAGTATCCTAAAGAGGAGCTGTGTTAAAGCATTAGTGACATCAAACGCATCTTTGAGCGAGACATTTACATCTTCTTCATTTAAACGTGTGTTCGTTGGCAAACGGCTGACCTCCGGGATGCAAGTCTGCTGACACAACAGACAGGAAACTGAATTCTGATCAACCATTTTGGGGGTTTTGAACTTTTCACCCATCCAACTTTGTCGCGATTGGTCAGTCAGTCCACAACTTTGACTGAAATATTGGATGTATTGAAATTTTAGTACAGACACTCACGGTCCTCAGAGGATGAATCCTAACGTCTTTGATAATCCCCATTTAAAATGTGACACAGTCCTCAGTCATTATTCTGCAGATCCAGTTCTTGAGTCTTGTTCCCTCTGTCTGCTGTTCGAGCAGACAAAGTGGTGGAAATGCTCTGTGATTTTTTTTTTTTTTCTGTTCACTTAGTCAGATATGGAACAGAAGGCTCTCTGTGACATTTACCCACAATACTGTTCTTCACACTACCACCAACTGGACTCCCACTCTCTCAAAGTGAAGATGGAAGATTGTTTCAACAGTTTGTTTGGACGTAGAACACAACCTCCCCAACAACCAGCCACCTGCCGACTAAAAATGGCCAAACGCTGTTATTTACCAGCACACAGGATGTGAATGTAGTGGCTGAGAGACGGAGAGAGACAGGAGTGGTTCATCAGGACAACAAGGAGCACCTGGGCCCACTGAGCTACACACCGCTCTGTGTGTGTGTGTGTGTTTGTTTCACTTCGTGAGTTTGCAAGGGAAAACAATGTTTGTGAGGAAGTGGCCAGGATGATAGAAATTTCATTAGTATAAACTGCCAGACGACTAAATTGAGAAACTTGTTTGTAATGTATATTCATACACTCAAATATTTCTTTTTTAAATTGAATTTAAATCAATATTTTTAATCAAAACTTGGATAATTAATGTTGCCCCAGTATACGGCAGGTTTGCATCATCGGATGTGAGGGTTAGGGGTTAGGGTTATTTCACACATACACACACACACACACACACACACACACACACACACCATATTTAAATTCAAGTTGACCAGATAATGTTGTAGTTGCCTCATAGAGTCATTCTGGTTACATATAAGTCAGTTATTGGCATCTTGATATTAAATTATATCTAACACCCAAAAACTAATTTTGGTGAAAATTGTTGACATGACTGGATTAAATTCAACAAATTATTTTTGAAAGGACCAACACAAAACGCTCACTGGCTTTGAAGTTGAATGACCTTGGCCTGGCCATTCCAGCCTCCATGATCCAGCCTGGCATGGAGCTTCAGCCTCTAGGATACAGGTATGATCATCATGTATAGCTCGTCTGTTAATCTAGCAGAGCTTTTCCTGAACATCCACCTTGTTCTCTTGGTCCTCAAAGCCTGTCAGCACATTTCTCATCTATGACTCGTCTTTTCTCCTCAGGGCTCCAGAAAATGCACTCGGCCTCCCCTTCACTGAAGCTATTGACGTGTGGGGAGCTGGCTGCATCCTGGCCTTCCTCCTCCTGGCAGACAACCCCCTCCTGGTCACTGCGACTATCAGACGGTAAGCCAGCTACTTCAGACAACCAAGTGGGGACTTTATAGAGAATGACAACTGGTCTGATTCTGTATTTTTTCTGCAGATGAAGTGCATGGTTGACGTTCTGGGTTTGCTGCAGGACCACCTGTTCTGACCTGGGAAATACACCAGGTACTTTTTCATGGAGGCAGGTGATGGTCCAGCATGGAGGCTGATGGTAGAGTAGCTATGTTCTCCTTTGTTTGAGTTAATTAGATCATTCCATTTGAACTTGGTAGTTTTTCCACTTTGATGGTGGTGGTGAATTTGGTAGGGAAACTTCTCTAGTTGGGAAAGGTTTACTATGTGCATTATACAAGGGCTGATCTGTTCTGCAGCATCCCCAAGGAATCTGACAGGAGTGTTATCCAAGCCAGTTGCTTTGGATAGGTTCAGTTATTTTAGCTTCTTTTAAAAGCTGTAATTTCATATTCAGAAATGAAAGCATGTTCTAAATTGTGCAGTTTAGCTTTGCTTTGCTTGTTGTTGTTTTTTTTAAAGTTTCATGAGAGATTGTCTTAACTCTAGTAGAGGCCTTCAAAGCTTTCAGTTAAATCATTAGAAAGTATATGTACTGCATGGTTCAGGATGACAAGGTTGAGATTTTAAATAAATAAATAATACATAACAATAAATAATTTAGCCTCTCATATGAAATAACCAGTTGGACTATAGGAATTATGAACTGTTCTTACTACTCCTGTGGGAACAGTTCTTCATGCATCGACTCAATGGAAGTGATTGAAATAGTCTGCTGCTTTAGACCTCTCAAAAGATTTTGAGATGATCTATCTAAACATTACTCATTCAGAATGCAGTTTCAATAAGAAGGAAGAGGTGAAAAGACAGACTTCTTCAGTCACAATGACATGTCTATCATGAGGATCTGTGATTGTATCTGTGTGTTTAAAAGAGAGAAATGAGAAAGAAGTGTGTCTGGCCTCTCCATCTGCTTCAAACTATATGTATGTATTGTCACAGTTTTATGTCACAGTTTTGCACTCAGCTTAGTTCAGCCCTTAGTTTTGTTTCTGCCATAGTCCTGTTCATGTGTTCAGTTCTTGTCTTGTATTTGTCTTATGTTCTGTGTTAGATTTGTGCCTTAGTTTTCTGTCTTAGTTTTTCCCCTGTGTTTTGCCTTAGTTCTTGTCCTGTCATGTCATTGTCCTGTCCTCCCTTAACACATGTTTAGTTCTGTCTGTTCTGGTTCTGTGTTTTGGTTTCGGTTCTGTCTGTCATTTTTCTATGTCTAGTGTCTTGTCTCCGATCATGTCAATTACCAGCCACACCCACCTCATCATGTCACCTGTGTTTTCTGTTCAAGTTAATCACCTCTGTTCACTATTTATGTCAGTTGTTTTTTGTTCACGTTTGCCGGATTGTTACTTTTCTTCACGCCAGTTTATGACCACGCTTTCTTCACGTCATGTCACGTTCACGTCCATGTCTGTGTTTCCATGCCGGTTTTCTGTTTGGATTTTGTCATGCCATGCAGTAAGTTTTTGTTAAGGATTGTTTTATTTTCATTAAAGACTTTTTTGAATCAGCTTATTGTGTGATGCGCCTGAGTCCGCACCCGCCCGTTCTGACATGTATATGTGCAGCATCTTTAAAACGGGCCTAAAAAACGGTTGATTTAGTTTGACAATAATTTCGGCCTCGAAGTGTGTGAAACAGCAGCGGCAACCTTCTGACAACAAGACGTCTGCGGAGCAATAAATATTTATGATCTCATAGCATGGTCCGTGGCTCATGTGTATTAGTGTTCGAACCAATCTGCATAATTGAGTTATTTTATATTTTAATATGTCAATAAAGATCAAAAACAAAACAAACACCCGTGGGACAGATATTGCAATATTCTCCTGTCAGTGTATTCTCTCTTATGAATCCACAAAATATGAAGCTCTATTAAGTAACATTAAGATCATATACATATTTGTCCCTTTAGCCAGAAACAGCCTGTTATTGCCTCAGTCTGTCTGTTTCCATCAACACGCTGCCACAGCAGAGCGAGGCATATTTCCCATCATACAGTTGGAATGTGCCCACTGAGTTTGAAAGTTCACAGCTCCTGCGGGGGCCAACGCTAACCAACTTAAAATTTCTTCTAGCCAGCAGAGCGATTTATAGTGTGGCGTGGTGGCCATTTCCTACCGTCATCACAACACTCTCCCCCTCGCTGCCGCGTCGCTTCTATAAGACCCCCGAGGAGCGGCGGAGTGTAACAGCTGAATAGAAGAGAACACGTCTCTAAACCGCCTGCTATCCCCTGAGAGGAGGCTGCACACACACAAACACACACTTATTCTACACACTCGCATATTAGTGCACTTACACAACCATGATGACACACACACACACACACACTCGGAGACACACACATCTTGAATGCACATACACAGAGATGCTGGCAAATATGGTATATTTTCTTCATATATGCTAAAGAAACACACACACACACACACACACACACACACACACACACAGTATACAGGCAGGTAGATATTAGCCCTCCTACCTGTCAGTCAACATTCCCTCTCACAGGTCTTAGCTTTCTTTAGCGCATGACAACCCATCTGCATGCCATTACCGCGGGTTTCGACACTAATGGAGCCATTTCACCGAGCAATAAACCGTGGGGGAACATTAGCACCCAAGATGCAGGCTAACAACACACTAAACTGACGGGTGTCGACGTGCCGCGCATCGCTGAAAGCACCTCCGGGGCGAGGCGACGCCAGGCGAGGCAACAATCATTCTAAATATTAATATTCTTCAGTTTCTCAGACAGGAATAAAAAGAAGATGAGAGCCGAGGCTTAATGTACATATGAACCTCTGTCAATCGCACTAATCCATTATAGTGGAGTGGAACCTCGCTCAACAGGAACTTGTGGAAATCATGAGAGGAACACTGGATAAACGGGACATACTTAAACATACTTAATGTACTTACGCTTAAATAATATATGACATAACTCAAGCATGTGCACATTACCCGTACTCTTCTTTTTGCACTCTTCAATTCAAGTTGGTTCCTGTTGCTATTTTAAGATAAGATAAGATAACTTTTATTGATCCCCCTTAGGGGAAATTTACTTGTCACAGCAGCAGAACAGGCAAACAGTAACTCAAAAATAAATACCAGTAAGTGGCTAATTAAGAAATAAGGCAGCAATAAAAAAAAACAAGAAACAATAAGTGGCATAAGACAATAAAGTGACAAGAAAAAGTATTTACATTAAGTGAGGTAGAGTATTTACACTATGTTACATATTTTGTGAGAGATTTTCATTTACTATTTTTTCATTGAGGCACTGAATAGTGTTCTATCTACCCTATAAATTTAAGGTAATGACACCATATTTTATTCTAATTAAATGCACAGTTTTATGTCACTTAGTCGTCGAACAATATGTTGCTGATAAATAACTATTTATTCAGTGTGAATTACACTCATCATTACTCACGAATGTTTTTGATCTTATACCCTTTTCTATCATTATTGTGTGTCTCCCCTCTCTATGATGACAGCTTTGAGGCTAAACAGCAAAAACTCTTTTGACTTCAGAAACAGTCAGACAACACATCCAATGAACTGGCTCATTTCGAGCATGCTGACATTTAAAACACTCTCACAACCACAAGAGGTTGTTTGTTAGGAAGGTGTACAAGTAAGTGTGTCAACAACCAATCAGTCTCTCAGAGTGTCTCATAAAATCCTGGCTTTGGATCCATCTATTGGTCGTAGCCTTTTGCTTCCTCTCTGATTCACGAGAAGGTTGCAGAGTAAATCATGTAGATCCCATTGGAGGAGAAGCTTCAGCAGATGGTGCCATGCCATTGTTCCGACCCTCCATTTTTCAGATTCCCTGACCATCTAACTCTAACCCTGACTAAACAACAAACTCAATCAGAGGGACCTTGGACAGCTCTTTTTAGACTCAGACTATTGGGATTTCCAAATAACAGGTCATCAGAACAATGGGCTGTGTTCCACTAGGTTTGTCTGCAGTCATAATAATTCAGCAATACTTTCCGCAAGTTTGTTTTTATACCAGTCACACTACTTTTACTTCCATTTCACACACAAAATGCAGAAGCATGTTTATATGAATGCGCTCACATGAACATGGTCCTCACAAGGACGCAACTACACACACACACACACACGTCCTCACAAAGATACACACATGTGCCTGATTCATTTAAAACGATGCCTAAAGATTCCCCTCTATGTGTTCATGGCCATGATTGCATGCCTTTAACATTCTGACATTCAAATTTAATCCGTCCTTGTAATTAGCCAGGCCCCACCAACCATAAGCAAAAAATAGAGGCAGAGTGATTAAAACAGGAAAATCCAATCAAACATGCTTCTTACGGCACCGAACATTCACTGATGAGGTGGCGGCTCCACATATAGGATATAATACAGTAACAATTACCCTCTCGTGTACTGTCAAACACGCAAACACACGTGCACGCGCACACACCGTCACATTTTCATGCACGCTTAACAAATAGCCGTACAACCGACTGCACACACACTCTGCCACAACAATACTAATTAATCCAGATATCTTTTCCCACACAGGATCTCCTTGGCTTTCATCCTCTCCTCAATTAGATTGAACTTCCTACTGTTGTGTTAGTGTTTGGATTAGGAGGAATTATGGAGGAATGTTAATGTTTGAAATCCTCCTTTGCCTTTGACTTAGTGCATCAGACGCTTGACAGCTATCTGGCTTTTATAAGTGTGTGTGTGTCTTTGTGCGCGTGTGCACCAACTCGTGTTTGTGCTGCACATACATGCTCGATCAACCTTCACTATGTGCAAGCACCTCTACTGACTCTCAAAATCGCCGGCTTCATCCAGATCTTGCATCCGCCCTTTGTCTTCACACTCCTTAACTGAGATGGGTCAAAACGAGAGCAAACGATTCCTCAGATGTTTTCTATGTGAACTTTGACCCCAATCTCTCATCTCCATACGGGCTCTGACAACAAAGACCTGAACTTGAGTCTTGATTGTCACATGAAACACTACATACCTGACATCTTCTAGCTCTCCTGAATTTCAATCAGCCATATTCTGCAGACCTCTACACTAATGTTAATGAACCTCTGCTGAACCTCTGAGGTGATTACATGGGCGCGAATGCGAGATGATGGAACCTGATGGTTCTCACTGTTGATTCCCTTATATATGTAGATAAAGATCAAATTAACTGGGGCTGCACACCTACACAGGTCTCCTCAGTTGTTCTGGCTGATTAGACCTGGGCGCAGCTATTCTGGGAGCCGAAGTCACCAGACTCCACGGACTAATAAGTTCTCCTCGACCTTTTTCATGGCAGACATTTTGACATGCCACAGCAGGAAGAGCACAAGTGTAACTAATAACGTTAATGATGGCTTCATTCTATTCACGTCTGCCACTAAAATATGCGAGTGAGCCAGCGTGCACCAGGACCAGGAACTGGAGGAATGCACTCCTGATCCTAAAGGGAATACAGTCATTATCACTATTATTAGTTATACCTGTGTTTGATTGGTCCAGATGTCATCCATGAATATGGTCTATTGGGATCGTACATATATGGTGACGTTGATTTATTCAGGTGTGCATTTGTCACCTGTGCTTTTCAAGCTATTACATGTCAAGATGTCTGCCTCGAAAACATCTGTTAATGATTAAATTGAAAGTTGGGAGATCAAGTGCAATCTGTCTGTGTCTACACAGTCTTAATGAGAGGTCTAATCAGGCAAAGTGAAAAAAAAAACAACCTGTGTGGGTGTACCATGAGGCCTAATAGCAGGCTGGTTATCTGTTACCTTGTGCACAGATAAATACCACTGAGGTCTTGTCTACATGTGAGTGTGATTATTTTTAAAATTTTAATTGAGAAGAAATGTTCTGTCCACACGACCTTGATTTTACCTACAAGAACACAAAAACAAATTTTGGTCTTCAACTTTAAAAGGTCACAGAGTGTCACAACAGCTGTGAGCAACAATAAAGTAGATAATAACTTTAAGACAAACTGACTCTCTGTGGACACCACCTGATTTGAAGCGGGTGTTAAATTCTGAGTCCTTAATACCTGATTTTAGTCTCATCTGGCAGTCCAACCCAGTCTGTCAGCCACAGTGAGGACAGCATTTCAAGCAAGAAATAGCCTAGTTATAATTCATTTTTAGACATAATGAAATGCAGAGTTAACTCAAAATGAAAAAACTCATAACAAAGGTTGTGACTCTTTATGTGGATATATATCCACGTGGACAATAGACCAGACTGATAAACTGTCCATTTTTTTTATGTCAACCAATAAGAAACACATTTTCTTTTTTATGTGCAGAACAAAATAAACTTCAAACGAACCAGTGATTATAATGCATTATAAAGAGTTTTAATATATGACAACTATGATGATTATAATACCCTTTGATCCTTGCAACAAATATCAGTTAGCAAGGGACCAGCAATCATGAAGTATTATAATACTTGACCTTATAAGCCATTATAAAATGCTCTATAATGTGTTATGCTCATTGTTATAAAGCCTTATGATGATTTATGAGTGTTTATAATGATAGTTATACACGTTTATTAGCATATCATAAATATATGAATAATGCATTATCTATGTGGGAATTGTCAGTGAGTTGCCAACAGTTATAATGTATTATAATACCAGACCTTATAAGTGATGATAAAATGCTTTATAGTGTGTTATGATAATTGCTATAAAGCATTATGATCATTTATGAGTGTTTATAACTATAGTTATACAGTGGTATAATGTCATTATAACGCATTATAAATACATTTATAATGTGTTATAGAGATAGGCGTCAAATAAAGTGTTACCGAAATTGTATTACCAACATGCCTCAAATGTGTGATGCCATACATAGTTTGTCCACCAGCGATCACTGACAAGTCTGTTGTCCAACTTGAACACTGAAGTTGAGTCGAGTCAATATTCTTTAAAAATCAAATTTAAGAGATTCTTGCCACACCTCCAATAATGCCAGTACCTGTATACATGATGAGAAAAACACGTTGCTGCTGTCTTCTTTATTTAGTGTTTGAGCTAAGCTGAGTTTCAAAGAGATCACTGTAATGAACACAATGATGAAACTGCTCTCAATCCTCTCGAGACAGCAATGCCGGGGATATTCCTTAAATGTCCACCAGATATTCTTCCCGGCTCAGAATCTGATGTGGTGCAAAACAGATATAGTGCACTCAGAAAACACTATGCAAGTATATCACAGCAGTTTGTTTCAGCCTGTTGCTGCCACTTTGAGGGACGCGGCTCATCAAGGTGAGAACAAAGCATCATGGTCCAGCTGAGACAGAGGAGGGTGATACTGCTCCCTGCTTCAAGGCCAGTTCAATATTGCGGCCTTCTCCGGTAAGATGCCGTTAATGTGCAAACATAAACGCCTGTGCCAAGGTTTTACATTCAACGTGAGCACCATCTCAACCTCCGCACCTCCCCGCCCACACCCTCCTCCCCCAGCGCGGAGATGCACGCCTCTCCAGGACCTCGCTGGTAGAGATCAAATCCGCCTTTGAGCCGCCTTGATCTCTGCTTCCCTCCTTTGGTTCTCGCTTGTTCGTCCTCACGTCTCCACCTCTGGTTTGGGAAGTTCAGCGTCGTGGATCTGAGGCCTGCCGGTCGTTAACAGGCTTCAGGACTCTTTCAGGATTTAGGGTGTATTGGTTCATGCAAAAAGGAAACGCGTGCCCGAAACATCAAACGGAAAGCCTTGATGCATGTGTGTGACGTGACAGCGTGATAGGGGCTGAGTGAGATATGCTAATGGATCCTGAAAACTCTGCGTGTGCGTCCCTCTGCAGTGTGGGTATTTCTCTGTTCCAGCATCCGCATCCAAGTCTCACAAACACATTATCCCTTCTTCTTCTCTTCTCATATTCTCACCAAACAAGACTCATGTGTTTCTCACATTGTCACACACACACACACACACATACACACTCCCTCTAATGCCTCACTGACATCCACTCCAGCCCGTAACGTGTCTCCCCTGTCACCTCCTGACACCATCCTCCGATCCTCCAGCCTGCCAGCCGCCTTGAATTATTCATCTAATATGCCCATTTGACAAAGCCAGCCGCTGTGCTGGTTCGCCAAACATTACAGGCAGGAGAAATTTGTTTATCTGTCTCTCTGTGTCTCACTCCTTCACTTCCTGTTATTGTCTTTTCCCTCTTTCCCTTTCGCTCGCCCCTCTGTTCCTCTCTCTCTCTCATCTTTTCTTACCGACACCACGTTCCCGTCCCTCTTTATTGGCATCTGCTGTCACGGTGATTTGCTAAAGTGGATGTGACAGGCAGCGAGCCTTGTTCATGCCTCTTATAAAAGCCATACATTTGCTGCAATAGAATTTTTTTTTTTCATCTGATTTCTTCTGCTTCTTTTTGCATTTGACCAGGAGAGAGTGTTTTTTTTTTTCTTCCCCTGCCATAATGTTTATTCCCTTGTTTTGTCATTGATAATATATGCAAATTGCAGCCCTGGAAGAACGCAGGTCTCTGTGCATTTGGTAATCAGCTCCTGCCATTATGCAAACAAAGAAATTACTTGTGTGTGCGTGATTGTGGTTGAGCATTACAGGGGCTGCTTGACTGGTGCTGCTTGACCCAGCCGAGTGCCAAAATGCTCCTCTCTCTCATCTATATTTCAGTGCACAGAGGGTGTTCTGTAATAATCTCAATTTGTGAACATGCAGCGGCGCCACTCTGCCATTTCCAAGCACCATAATCTTTACTCACATTCCACTAAGGTGCAGGAGTAACAAGGGTCATGACAGCTTCAAAATGCTATACACGTGGCGCCCGCAGCAGCCATCTCCTGCGCTGCCAGAGTACTTTTATTTCCAGCGAAACTCGGCCGCACAGTTTTCTAAATTCGTGGCTGCTCTTAGCGCTGAAAGGCTTTTCGGTGAGTCACACTTTTCAGAATTTGACCCCTCAGTTAGTCAGTTCAACCAGAGGTGCAGTCTGAGAGTTTCTGGCCCGACACCTTAATTATGGACACACTAGAACATCTGATATTATTTGAAAAATACTCTGCGGAGAATTGGATGGAGGTTATTCGTTTTGCTTTTTCTTTCAAAATATAAAACCTTTCTGACAGCCTTTAACAAAGCTGTAAAAAAAAAGTGCTTGTTGCTATTTTGTAGCGTGGTCGGCCTTTGGTTTTAGAATCGGCCTGAGCCTTGAAGGAAAGATAAATCTGGGTTGAGGGTAGAAGTAAATAAGCCGTCGTTGCTGAGGTTGCATCTCACTCGTGAACCCGTGCTGTAATAGAGGAGTTTCATTTTTAAACTACTTTGTTACAAGTTAAACATATAGTTGTGGAAGTGCCACTGAAATAGAGTTAATAATTCCACTCATAAGTAAACTTTTAATAAACTTCTTTTCAGCTGCAAATTTCAAAATCAAAATTATGTTTGTGTTACACTAATGTGCCGACATCAGAATGATGAGGAACCTTTAAAAATGTCTGCAGGTGGTTTGATCTCTTGCTATGTTTCCTGACTGAAATTTCAATTTCATGTGATTTTTACGAGACGGTGCCTTCATCTGATTGCAAAGTACTAACTAGAAATAACCAGAAAGCTGCAAATAATGTTGACTGAATTTAATTACTAATCAGAACTTTCACATCCAAACTGTTAAGGTTGGACAAAAACGTTAAGGTTCTTTATTCCTAAAGCTGTGATAACCACTTTTAAACCAGTGTACCACGCTAGTGCAAGAGAAAAACTTTCAGGTTAATTTAATCAGACGAAAGGACTTTCTGTACTTTCGCAGTCAGTGAATGCTTTCAGTCTCATTACAGCGTCTTAGCTGTAACACACAAATCAGCTGACAGATGCACTTATTCATCATTTTGAGAATATTGATATCATTTTCATCGTCTGTGCAGTAAATACGAAGCAGCAGCCGGTTAACTGAGACTGAAAACAGGAAACTCAACCTCCTCATAAAACCAGGTCATTTCTACAAATGGTAAAATAATTAATGAGCTCCCCCCCTGTTTCCACTCTTTGTGTGTGAACCTCCAGAGGTGTTGAGTCTGGCCCTTAGAGCCTCGTCAGATCTCAGGCTTAGCCCCCCATTTACAACAAAAACCCTGCTGCTTCTCTCTTTTCCTAATGGGGGCTGGAGGGATGTCTCAGGCCTTTAGCTGTTTTCTCTTCTCTCTCTCTCTTCCTCCTACACTGCAGTCAGGCAGGCAGCGTTAAATGTCTCATCTTATTCTATCCTCCAGCCCGCCATCAATTTCAAGCTCCTCTCCTCTCCTTTACCATGTGCCACACCATCCATGATATCTGGATGCGCATCAGCTGCCGAACGTACACTTTCACTCATCTCGCTCGGCGCAAACAGGAACAGAATCTTCGCCCGTAATCACACACAACCAATCCTGATGCTTCCTCCTCAGAAACACGCTGGTTCCTCCAAGCGCATTTATGCATCATTTGATTCAATTTCATGTACCATAAAGCTGTAATAATAGCAGAATCAATTATGTTGCTTTTTTTTCTTCTTTTCTCTCTCTTGTCAGTCTTAATGGTGTCGTGTTACCGCTCCGTCCCAACCGCCTGCTTCATGTTTTCACCCTCACATGAAGCTGCTGATTGTCTCCCAGAAGAGGCTGGATGGACGTGAACATTCTCACACACAAATCACCCCAAAGGTAGATTCGTCTGAGGCGAGATGTGTGAGAACAAAGCGCTCCACTGCTCTCTATAGGCTTCTTCCTGGCAGTGCATTACTTTAATCCTCCAGGAGTCGTTTCTCTGTCTGTGCAGTTCCATTGCAAAGATATTGCCACTGTCTTTCGTAGTCCAATTTGTCATTTGTCTAACTGTGATGTTGCTTGAGATGTAAAGTTGCATTATTTTAATTGAGCAAGGGATCTTGCTGTGACAGATCTTTATATTACGTTTCATTTCTTAAAAATGATCAAATGAGCCCCTGCAGTCAAAGAAACTTAGCCAATGAATCACTCCCATAATTAACTGCATAAACTGACTAAATGGTTTTCGAGTGAAATACAAGGCTGTAAACTTGGTTGTACAAGACATTTTGGAGAAGCAAATGTTTCACAGTTTGACTTCTCCTGCCTTTTTTTTTTATTTTACACCTGAATAAAAATCCAAATAATGTCACTTCTACCCTCATATTTCTAGGCAGCGACCTCATTCAACCCTTTCATACCGAGGTAGAGTCTCATTTTTCTTTTCTCGCTGGGCTTCCTCCAGCTTTTCCCTCACTTCTATCCAGTCTCCAGTTTCTGTTCAAGGCACGTATAAACCTCCCCAGCAGCATTTCACTTTTCGCATGAGGCAGCGTGGGCCCGACGTTGTGTCTCCCGCTACCTTCAGGGTCACCTTTGATGTTGGCTGGACTGTCTGAGCTTTTTTTTAAAAAAAATGCCTGTCTCTCTCTTCCACGATATCTCCTCAGTCAGCACACCTGCAGTTTGGGAAAAGTTTCACTCTGAGATCACATCGCTGGACTACTGATAGCCTGGAAAACACTGACCCACCAATAAGTGAAAGTAGAAATACTCCATTAGTAGTAAAAACAGAAGTACTATCAGCTAAATATACTTAAAGTAATGCAAATAAAACTTCATTTGTAGAAACATAGCCCATGTGATTGATGGATTAAAGCATTATTAGATTGATAGTGATGCTACTATGTGTAAGTAGCATTTTACTGCTGAAGCTGGTTGAGCTGGAGCTTAAAGTAAACCTGTTTGGTAGAAGTGATAACATACAGATTTCCGAAACATGACAATGGGCCTTAACTGCTTTATGGATGGATTCATATGTCAATGAGGTTGGTAATGACTGGTTTAATCTTTGTAGGTTATAAATGTATCATATGTTTTCTTATGCAAGATCTTAATCTGCCAAGTAACTACAGCAGTCAAGTACCTGAAGACTACACTTATAAGTATAGTATAATATGACTATATACTATATATAGTATATAGTCTTATTCAAGCACAATACTTGAATAAATGGCTACCTACCACCAGAGGTCAGCCACTGATTTTGAGCTTTGCCCATATAGTAATTATATTCTGCTTTTTAAGACTTTCCATATTACCCCTCCTTCACTTGTTGACAGCGTTAATGAAATTCATTAGTGATGGAAGAGTCACTGAAAGAGGAGTTTTAATTAATGCACTTACTTTATGTCTGCAACAGTCCTTCACCCCTCATTTATCCAAAATCGGGATATTAAAAGAAATTAGTTTTCCTGACAGATTCAGTTGACAGTCTTAACACACACACACACACACACACACAGGCGCACTCAGAGTTTCTGGTGTCATTTGAAGGGTAACTTGAACAAACTTTGCAGACTAGGACACAGTGAACAGAAAGACGAGTTGTCCAGATAGCTCATTATAATGAGTCCCACTCAAGGGTCCGTGTGTTGTTTTATATAATCAGGGTCCACACAGAGTCAGTGCATCACAGCGGATGAGTGACAGATGTAAACATCAAAGTGGCTAAATTCAAGCCTGAAGTCTCAAAACTATGATGATTCATGTCTGTGGCTCAGTGTAACAAAACCTCTGTGTGTGTGTGTGGTGTGTCAGGGTTGGTGGCGGACTCGGCATCGTCCTGCTCCTCTGCTGTCGTTCATGAGCACAGGCCTATTCTGGTCCCCCCCAGCCTCCCCTCTTATGGCAGAGAAATGTGGGCTGACACAACAGAGTTTTACAAAGCCCAGCTGGCAGGCTTTGTTATGCAAGCATATTAAAGCTTTGTTCCTGTCGGTGCATTACAGGAATAATCCACCCGAAAACACGTTAATACTGTCACTAAAACAGCTATTGGTGCTGTTTTATTGTTGGATAGTGTACCCCTTATTGCAGCAGTTAACTGAGAGTGGATTAATGATGGACTGCAGTATTTTTCATTGCACTTTATTGCACTGATGCATCCAAAAGCCAACTTTTTTGACAGATCGCGACCAGATATGATATTAAATAACTTTAAATGTGATGTTTGATCGCAACACATTACAAGGTTTTCTTATTTGCCAAATGATTCTCTGCTTGTCAGGAGGAAAATGTTTCTAAAACAGAATTTAGATGCTTGCTGTTTATGCTTTAACCAAATGAATCATGCAGCCATTTCCCCCAATGGTTATACTTAATTTCAGTATGCTCTGGAATCAAGTTGACACAATTATCATTAATATGTTATCATTCTGTTTGATACATTAGAAAGCAGAGAGTGTTTTCTCTCACAACTGGTGCATTCAATGCTTATGGGAAAAACATCATCAAACAGTCGTCTAAATGCTTTAGAGAAGAATTGGTGAGCAAAATTTCAGAGACAAACAAAAAAGGATAACATGCATTTAGGACTGTTTTGCAGTTAACTCTTAAATCTCACAAAAAGTACATGAAATCCCCAAAAAGGAAGAGTTTCCAAACTGCCATTACACTTTTATGAGAATGTGAAAAGTGATATTTACAAAGCGAGAAGAAGGCTGAAAGCATTGTTTGCATATTTAATAAGCAATCAGTAACTAAATTTGTGAAAAACAGACCACAGTACATTCAGAAGAAAATAATAAAAAAGGTTTCGCTGACATTTTTACATGTTACAATCCTCCGTGTCACTAGATGGCGCTTTTGGTTTTCAATGCCACTCTTAACATGACGTTTACTGCCAGTGTCATGTGACCGGATGTGCAGTTTCAAAACATTGACAACAGATATGAGCGGCTCATGAGGCGGCAGGTTTTACCATGATATCTGTCTTTTAGTTCACATTTATCACTGAGAGTGAGAGAAAAGTTTGCGTGTTTTACAGGAAGTCTGTTGTTTTTGGCTCCAACATGGCGGCTCCGCTGCTGGAGTTTGAGACTGAGATGTTTCTGAGTCTGTTCGGCTGTGACGGGCTGCTGGTGGCGGCGGAGGGGATGGGGATAGACCGCATCCTCCTGCAGTTCATGCGGGTTTATTCTGAGAAGGACAGCCTGGTGCTTCTGCTCAATACAACCACACCTGAGCAGGTGAGGAACATAACGCTTAAAGCGAGTTTACGTGTTTCATACGTGCGCTTTATAACTTGCCTAAGCTATGTTGCTAATATGCTATGGCTAACGTGGACGATTGTGTTGCTTATTGAGAAAGCAATGTGAAGTGTGACTCGAAATGTAAAGAACAGAGCTTTGTAGATTATATGGATTTCAGACATTTGTTGTAAGACATTCAGATATAGTGCCTGTTTGAAAATGATTCACAATCGCCAAGTCCTACTTGTCTCTTCCTGCCAACATCATAGAATAATACTCTCTTCACAACAGACATTTTGAGAAGAGGAACAGGTCTGACGAAGTCCTTTCATACTTGTCCTTCCTTCTCAGGAGTATTTCACGGAGCAGTTGCGAGTGGAGGGCGTGACCCACCTGCCCAGGACAGTGACCAGCGATGTCCAGAGCACCGAGCGCTATAATGTGTACACTGAGGGAGGAGTGCTGTTTGTCACCAGCAGAATCCTGGTGGTCGACTTCCTCACTGACCGCATCCCTGCTCACCTCATATCAGGTCTGACAATGGCTAGAATGAAAGCCATGTTTGTTTTCTTACATATTGTGATCTTATTTATAACAAATAATTACAACATGTGTTTGTGTACTTTTATGTGCATCCTTTGATTCTATACCAGTTCACTACAGGATAACTACAATTCAATAAAGTTTTTTTTTATTGTCTTAATGTAGGATTAATTATTGATATAACTAAACTTATAACAGTTGAGTTGGCTTGGGCCTGGTTAGGGGCAAGGGCTCTGACAACACTGGCTATTTATTAGTTAGTAAAAGTAATCTAAAAGAAAAAACAGGGCAAGCACTGTCCACCAAAGTTTAAATCACTTGCAAACAATTGCTTTCACACTCAAATTGATTGATAGGTCTTTTATATGCAGACAAGCAGAGACAGCAGCTAGATCCAACTTCATAATATTTTGTGATTTTTTTTTTTTCATCTAAAAATCAAACTCTTAGGTTGCACTGTATATACAAATATACCTGTAAATTATATGTTAGAAAATAACAGATTGGGTTAAATGCACTTTTAAATCAGCATTTAATATCAAGTATAAAGGTAAATGTGCTGTGGAATAAACAAAAAAAAAGAGGTAGTTTTGTCAGAACCTTTTTAAGGGATGTAGGATTTATTGATGGCTATTGTACTGCATTACATTTTACAGGTTTTTTTTGTTTTCTGTTTGCACTCAGTGTTTGTCTCAGTACTAAACAAAAACCTAGAGTAACATCTTCTGTACCTCCCCCTCAGGCATCCTAGTGTATCGTGCTCATAAAATCATTGAATCGTGTCAGGAGGCCTTCATCCTCCGTCTGTTCAGACAGAAGAACAAGACAGGTTTCATTAAAGCCTTCACTGACAAGGCCACAGCCTTCTCCTCGGGCTTTTGCCAGGTGGAGCGGGTGATGAGGAACCTCTTCGTCAAAAAGCTCTACCTGTGGCCTAGGTATGATGGATAGACCTTTTTCACAGCAGATGTTTAGACAGATGTAATTAATAACCTTAATAAAAACGGCATTCCCTCATCCTTCTTTACCTTTGCTCTTTTAACCTTAAGGTTTCAAGCATCTGTAAACACAGCACTAGATAGGCACAAGCCAGACGTGGTAGAGCTGCATGTGTCATTGACACCATCTATGAGGGCCATCCAGAGCTCCATCCTGGATATCATGAGTGCATGTCTGAAGGAGCTCAAACGCTACAACCCCACCCTGGAGGCGGAGGACCTCTCCCTCGAGAACACGCTAGGAAATTCATTCGACAAGGTAGATTAAGCTGCTGTGGCATGGAATTTGAAATTAAATTTCTGCTTCTGGGACTCATTTGACTAACGCTTTTTAGAAGGTCTAGTGTAATTGGAAGAAGAGAAAATCAGGTTCCAAACTTTGTTTTGTTCAAAGAAAATCCTGACAAAAATGCCATTTTTATCATGTCTATTTACACAGGACTAATTCATCAATTGCCTTTTGTGTTTATTATTACAGGTCACAGGTAACATGTGAGTGTATTTTCATTTTTGAGATTGTGTTTTGCCTTCCTCCCATCTAGACCATCCGACACTACCTGGACCCCTTGTGGCACCAGCTGGGAGCAAAGACCAAGGCCCTGGTCCAGGACCTGAAAGTGTTGAGGGTTCTCCTGCTCTACCTCACTCAGTACGACTGTGTGACCTTCCTCAATCTGCTCGAGTCACTGCGCTCTAGCCAAAAGATCTTTGGATCCAATTCAGGTAAACTCGGTGCTCTTAGCTGTTCTAAGTATGTTCTTGGAAGTGATTGGGTTCAAAAATTGTACTTAATCATTGTGCTTAATCACCTTCATCCTTGAAGGACGTTTGATTGCATGTGCCTGTTGTTGTAACCATCAGGGTGGTTGTTCCTGGACTCCAGTACCTCCATGTTTGTGAATGCCAGGGGTCGAGTTTACCACATCCCAGAGAGCAAGAAGAAATTCAAAGTTGGAACAGAGGCAGAGAAACAGAAGTCATCCTCTGCCTCAGGTAACCGACCGATGAACAGATCTCTAAAAATTAGTTGTGCAGACTAGATGTCAGCAACGTTATCTGCCTGGATGTGTTTTGATGTTGAAATTACTAAAGGCTCAGTGTATGTGTGTGTTTCAGAGGTGAAGAGGGAACTGGTGCTGGAGAAGAGCCCAAAGTGGGAGGCTCTGACTGAGGTACTGCAGGAGATTGAGAGGGAAAACAAGAGCTCTCAACATGAACCAGGTTAGAGCTCAGTTCTGTTAAAATGTTATGAAAGTCCAGCAACGTTTCTCATGTCTTTTCTATGGATTTGCATATAATGTAGCATATATTAATAATATTAACTGAATTTCACGTAAACTAGCTTTTAGTTTCAAAAAGGTGGTTTACTTGTCCACTGAAATTACCTTTATTTTTTATCTTTTTTTTTTAACATAACATAGGAAAAGTATGTAAGATGATGAAATCCTCAAATTGAATTTTGTTTTAAATTTAGAGCCAGCAGAGAGGCCAGCCTAAATACAGCTGACATTTCTCAAAGTCATCCTCAGGGTGTGCTGGCTTGTCCTGGTTCACTGCCTTGTGCTACTGCTTTGTAGACTACATCATGCACACTTTACTCCCACACAAACTGCACTTGCAGAATACTCTGTAAAGGCAAACCAGTCTCCCAGAATTTAAAGAAAATACAGAATATGGAATAAGACTTTCTCCCCCTACACATATTGATTTGACTTAGCAGAATAAAGCCAATTTGTAACAAGCAACATCAACAATGGCTGCATTCCATTTAGATGTGCCAGTAAGCTGGTGATTCCATGCCAGTAGTACTTGTACTTTACCCTTTAACCCTAACTCAGAGTACCTCCAACAAATTCATGAAATTTGACGAATGACCATTGGATGCCTATCAAGTTAACATGACTGAATCTGCCCCAGATAATAAGTTGTTCAGTGATGATCAGAAGTGTGACCAGATTGTGATGTCACTATGCCTCATGGAATCTAGCCTTTAACCTTGTTATGCTCTGCACCTCTGACATCCTGTAGCATCCTTTTTTGGCAGTTCCTGCCAGCAACAAGTCTCCTCTGTGTCGGGACAGGGTCTCGTCTGACAATGGGACATGAAGCATCAGGCGCTTCTTTCTCTTTCAACTGGGAGAAAATGTTGAAATCCATTCATTTGTGTACATTCATTGACAGACTTTCAATAATATCATTTGGTTGAGATAAATGGCTGCATCTGTATTTGAGTTTATCTGGCACGCCTGTGGGGGTATGTCTCCCAAAATAATTGGGAACCACAGCTTTGAGCGATATGCCTGTCATGTACATGATAATGTTGATTTACTATTAGTTGGATTAGTAGGATGTCTACACTTGGCTAACCCCCGATGTGCCTGTGTCTCTGTCTAACTGACTAACATGTCACCCCCAGGTCGTGTGCTCATCTGTGCCAGTGATGACAGGACTTGTGCCCAGCTGCAGCAGTGCATCAGGCACAGCCCTGACTGGCTGCTTAACCGGCTGTATACCCGCACCATCGGTAAACGGGACCCTGCTGCAGCCGCTGCCTTTGAACTTGACAAACACAAAAAGGGCAAAAGCTGGTCTACGAACAGAGGCAAGGGGAAGGAGCCTGCAAAGAAAAAGAACACAAAATCTACAAAGAGTAAAAAAAGGCCATCTCTTACCCTGACCCAGATGATGGGGAAAGAGGAGACAAATGAAGCAGAGGCAATGGGCAGCAGTGGAGATGAGGATGAACTGATGGAGGAGGATGAAGGGGAGGAAGAACAGCTGAAGCTGGATTTGTCATCAGATGCCTACTATGGTGTCCTAAAGGAGCCGTTGACTGTCATTCACCCACTGAAAGGCCTCACTGACCCCCACAGTTTGACGCGGGTGCTGCATGAGGTAGAGCCTAGTTTCGTGGTGCTATATGACGCCGAGCTCAGTTTCGTGCGTCAGCTGGAGATCTACAAAGCTGCCCGACCTGGAAAGCCGCTTAGGGTGTATTTCCTCATCTATGGAGGCTCGACTGAAGAACAGAAGTACCTGACGGCACTGTCTAAGGAAAAGAAGGCTTTTGAACACCTGATCAGGTCAGAAACATTTCTTCCATTTCTCTCTTCTCAAAGCACCTTGGGTATCTGTTGCTGTGTGTGTTGATTGTTGAAGTGTCTGCTTCTCATTGGTGCCCATCTGTGTGTTGCTCTGCAGGGAAAAGGCGACTATGGTCATCCCAGAGGAGAGGGAGGGGCGAGAAGACACCAACTTGGACCTTGCAAGAAATTTAGAACCTGCCAATGCCACCACCAACTCCCGCAAAGCAGGCATGTTACAGGATTTGTTTTCTATTTCTGATTTCTTTTGTCTTCCCTTTTAAAAGTCCCTTGTATTTTTCAGTCTCATTATTTTGTATATCCATTTCCTGTCCAATCACCAGGGGGCCAGGAGCAGCCCAAAGTGCCCTCACGAGTCATTGTGGACATGCGTGAGTTCCGCAGTGAGCTGCCGTCCTTGCTGCACCGCCGTGGGCTGGACATAGAGCCTGTCACACTAGAAGTTGGCGACTACATCCTGACGCCGGAAACATGCGTCGAGCGCAAGAGCGTCAGTGATCTCATTGGCTCATTGCAGAGCGGCCGCCTCTACACCCAGTGTCTCTCCATGACCCGCTACTACAGGAAACCTGTGCTTCTCATTGAGTTTGACCCAGCAAAACCGTTTTCCTTGACGGCCCGTTCGGATTTCCGCCATGAGATATCGTCGAATGATATTTCCTCAAAAATCACCTTACTCACCTTGCATTTCCCCCGGCTCCGTATACTCTGGTGCCCCTCTCCACACGCCACAGCTGACCTCTTCCTGGATCTAAAACAAGGTCGCTCTGAACCAGATGCGGCAGCAGCTCAGGCGGTCACAGCCGAGTCAGACATGGTGGCTGAATCGGCAGACCTCTACAACCCTGGACCTTATGACTTCCTGTTGAAAATGCCTGGGGTCAATACAAAAAACTATAGGGCGCTCATAAAAAATGCAGACAGCCTTGCTGATTTAGCCAAACTCAGTCAGGATAAGCTAGCAGAAATACTCGGAAATGTTAACAACGCTAAGCTGCTGTACGAATTTCTGCATAATGTCGCTGATACCCCTGCTCCTGTGCAGAAAGCCAAACAGACATGATAGGCAGTAAGGTATCTGACTAATGTATATAAATTAGATTAGTTTTGCATTGTAAAACTGGAAGAAGATTGAATTCACTTATATTTGTAATGTATGAGTCTTTGTCATCAGAAGTGGCCTTTGTATTATATTAATGTACAGAATGAAATGAAGCAATTTTTTATTGTATTTGTAAACAACTATGGATCATTTGTTAGATTTTTTTTAAAGTAACTTTGCAAAAAGTGTTTTCCATTGTGAATAAAAATGAAATATTTCAATATTATATAATTGTTTTATTGAACCTGTCTTTCTAATAAAGCTTGCACATATAGCGGAGTACAACACGCCAAAATACACATGTACCATTATTTATTTTAGGTTTGAAATGGATTACAGGGTGAATTGCTGAAATAGCACAAATAATTAGTACTTATATATATAACATTTTATTTTGACAGGTTATCTCATTGAGATCAACATCACTTTTGCAAAGAGAGACCTAAGTACTGCTAAGAAAAAGAAAAACAAACATATCCGGACATAATAAAGGTGCATACAGCATCAGAGACATTAAAATTTTAAATCCTCTGTAATTCCTTCCATTTATAAGATAAGATCATTCTTGATAATTGATCCCCCATAGGGGAAATTCAGGGAATTATAATGTGCGAAGTAGTAGAAGATCATCTTCCTAAGATCAGTGTTCAACTAGAATTAAACAGGTCTGAGATCTGGTTTGGTGAGCAGTGATTTTAAATTTGCATTAGAATGTTGATCTCATCTTGTTGCTATTGGGGCCCAGCCTACTTTTTCATATAGTGCACAGTGATGGCTACAATATTTGTCTCCTGTTATGAAATGCAAAGGCAGATAAGATGGATGACTGTAGAGTCCTTTTCAAGACAGATACATGTTTTATTCCAACACAAGAAAGACATTTTTATCTTTAGTTTCTATGCCATTTGCTCAACGTGCTCTTTAAACGTGGCAATGGTGTCTCACCAAGTTCAAGTATTCATTATTTGGGACCATTTTCATTTTTGCACCATCAGGTCTATGGATGGCAAAGAGGAGCAAACTGGAATTAAGGGTTCTTAAGACTAAAACACATTTTGTCTTGTCATGATTCAGTACAAGTTTGAAATTATGATATTATCTATCAGAAGAATGTTAATTATAGTCATCTTGATATAACTAGATTTAAAGAGTAGCCAAATGCAAAAGTACAGCTGTAGTAAAGTAAAATGTAATGACGTATAAAGTATATTTTCCTTTATACCTTTAATCCATTAGTTTGAAGTCTTGCAAAATGGAACAACACAAATAGCAGTACTTCATCAAAACTTCACACTACTGTAATTCACTTTTTGTGTGTTTTTATCATGTTTGATCAGTCAGTGAAAAACATGAGTAATCTGATTTTACTTTGTAGATTTGTAGATAACTTAGATAACAAGACATGGTAATAGCAGCAATCTGCCATGTAGTTCTAACAGAGAAATACTGATATTTACTTTTCCTCAGTGAATCAGTGAATGGACGAGGATGACTTTCTCCTTATCACTGACTGTATCAGTAGCAAGTTATGCAACACTTCTGAGAACAAAACCCGGATCTGGTTCCCTGGGCGTTTTTAAATAAAGATCAGTGTTGTGCTGTAGTTGAATAGAAACACTGGTGTGTGCCTCATGCGTGCTTCATTAATGCTGAGCAGCAAAGCGGACGCTGATCCCTCCGCCGCTTCCCCCCCAACTGTTCCTGTCCGACTGCGTCATTACGTCACTGCATCCGAGGCTCGACCAGTCGCAGCCATTTTACTCCGCGAAATAAACTTCAATCTCAAAGCCAGAGCGGAAAAAAACTAAACACACAAGATATCTCCGCTGACATTAATGGATACCTCGCTGTGAGCCGCACCCCGGACAGACTCTGGCTTCAAGTCTTCGCAATTCGGTAAGAGCTCAAACCCGGGGCGGCGCTGTCTTGTTTTTAGCATGCTAGCCTGTGCTAACTCAGCCGAGCTAACTAGCGAAACTGTGAGGAGGTTGTTGTTGAGGAGGCTTTCGCGATATGCGGATACAGACAGCAGACGGGGCTGGGTGAGACTACACAGCAGAGCATGGACAACAAAGATGTGACTGTGAATAATCATGATATGTGTTTTCTAGTCTTACGAGTCGTAGCCATGCTAGCTGTGCATCTTTTATGATCGGCTGTCTGCAACTCACTCACCTGTCAGATTTAAAGAAACTAGCAAGCAGCTTTAGCTTATCCCACACCCACCCGCCTCCAGTACTGCGATAACAGAGGCTGTGGTGGAGCCATGGCAGCCAGTAATACCTCCTAAGGGACATGTGAACATATAGTATTGCTTTTTAAACCAGCTAATTGTCAAGTTACAAATACTGTTTGTGTCATGTACTCCTGAGCCAGAATGGTGTCTGAATGATGGAGCATGGCACTCAGTTTCGTAATGAATTAGCAGCCCTAATTCTTAATTATACCAACCATGCTTTCTGTGTGATAAGGTTGCATGAACCTGAGTGTGTTATCACATTGCCTTCCTATGGATCGAAGCGAGGGAGGTGAGGTAGTGCTGCAGCAAATCCAAACAGGTCTGTGTGAGTCATACACACAGGCAGGATGTGGTGGTTTCACAGGCGGCCCTATCCAGTCAAAGGCTGACACCAAAAAGTGTGAGGTGTTAGTATTAACTTAAACACCGTGCACATGGTTGGATGGGGGAAAATCATTATTCTAAAGCTGTAATCCTTGTTTGTGTTGGCTTATTTCAGCCTCCCACTGCTGTATTAGTTTGCAGGGAGACTGTCTGCTCACATCACTTTACACCCATGTCTCTCTATGGAGGGAGGTAAATGAAACCCAATATCACATTGTAAGTATTTGCATTTACCAGTGCTTGATTCCACTCATTAAGGCTGGTTTGAGAATGTTCTAATGTTAGACTTCCTCCTTACAGTGATTGTGACAAATCAGGCTCCACTTAGCTGCAGGAGTTATTAGTGCTGACATGCTGGAGTTATCTCCCCACAGAGAAGACACTTGAGTCAGGCTTTCATTTCTTGCAACTGCTTTACATAACCAGCCTATATTCTTCAGTGTAGGCAGCTCACAGTCTCTATTGAAGTTTGCCTGAGTAGCTGTGGAAATGGCCTTTCTTTTCTTAGGTGTGACAGTCCCGTGGTTTTAGGCTTCCATCCACTGAGACCTTGTTTTTTTTGTTTGTCCACTTCTTTTGTACTGTTTTCACAAGATCTTTTCAACAAAGTCCACAAAGGCAGCCGGGAAGGAAACGACACCACACATGTGTCTGTGGGAACAGAGCAGAACAGGGACTGTAGTCAATGAGCCAGAGTGATGACATCATTTATGTCTTATCTCTGGATAAAAGAAGACATTTTTGTTGGACCAGACATGGTCTATTTAAGGCCCAGAAAACTGAGGACTCAAATTGTTAGTTTGGCACTGTGTGGTTCTCATGCTGTGTCCCTGCATGTGTGTTATGAATGTTTGTGGTACATTGGTTTCATATCTCTCATATAATTACAGAACTAATAACATATAGGGCTAGGTGGTATGAGCAATATTAATAAATGCCATGATTATGTATTTCATATGTAGTCTTATTGCACAATGTAACAAGCAAAATCTGGTTATATAATGTAATGCTCATTATCTTGAACTGCATGATAATTCGGGTCGGGAAAAAAATCAATTCACGTAAGTATCATGATTGATATTTTTATTTTATTTTTAAATTGATTTTTCTAAATTCCTGAGTTGTGCTTTGTCTGTTATCCTGATGATATTACATAATGATAATTACTTTTAAAAGGCTAACAGAAATTTTCATTGCAATCATGATGATATTATCTTAACAAAAGTTCCATTTCACATCACAAGCTTAACATAAAGCGGCATGTGTGCCCATACTTGGAGGCATATATTCACTACAATCAGTGGAAACAAACTAATAGCAGTTTACATTGTTAACTCAGTCTGCAACTCTCTGGCTTCAACACTCCACATTAACCAGCTACAGCAACCTCAAAGTGTCAAAACTCAACTCAAAATCCCCATTGGGTTTAAATTTATTTACTTATTTTATATGCAGTCAAGTCCAGGGTTTGGAAAAGACAGTTTTTAACTTCAGTTTCATATGTGAAAGATGTTCATTCGTAGGCACTTTGGTACTTGTAGATGGTAGGCCTGTTTGTTTTGTGCAATTGTGCGGTGTCTGTGTTTCATCACATCATGTTCTTTTTTTCATCGATTGTTGGTGGTATGTTTATGTCCTTAAACAGAAACCAGACCTCCTGGACTGTTCACGGTTTATTACCTCTTATACGGAGGCTGCAGTTTTCAGTTATCTCATGCTGTCAGTCGAGTGAATGTGTGCATGTGTCTGTGTGTGTCTGGGAGTGCTTATGGGTATTTCATCACTTGAATTCTCACAGCCAGACCTATTTGTAGTAAAGTTGACCTATGACCTCTTCTTGTCAGTATGTAAAGACCAGGGTGTCTCTTCTGTGTTTGTTAATGTTGTGGATACTTAGCTCCTATTCCTTTAAATGGCTGCAAAATGCCTGATTTTCGTTTTTTTGCTGATAACGTGATTCTGACTTTGAATATTGTTTCACATCCTGAGGTTGTGTTTTGTTCAATCCCGTCTGCCTTAAGACGATCAGGAAGATGTTTGCGTCATAAAGTCTCTCACTGTATGTCAAAGTTTCTGAGACAGAAACTGCCTTGGGACAGACACACCTTAAAACTGCCATCATACTAAAAAAATGTTGACTCAAATGATTACCTAGTTGAACTCTGAACGTCTTGTGCTGCAGAAAGATGACGTGACTGGCTTGTCGTACTTGTCATATACTAGTCAGATTTGGAAAGTCACTAAAACTGGACAGCCTGTAAACTAACTAAGTGTTTGCCATCTTCTGATCCCTCCCCTCAATACATTCTTGTTTTGAGACTTCTAAAACAGATATTTCACTTAAGGGACACTAACATTGGCCTTAATCAACAGACTTCAGTTTGACAGTGGTTTGAAGCTTTTCTTCTTATTACCAGTGTTGATTGTGGAGCTCAATGCAAGGCTAGCATCTCGGACCAAGCCAAATTAACCAGGTTGGATTCTGTGATCAACTGAAAACTGGCTTCATGTTTCATCATCAGGTGTTTCTATCTGCAGTTAGGCTAAAAGTGCTCAGTATACTCTTTTCTCTTTCTCATTAATGGTACGAATACTGATTAAAAATTAACTTCCGTTGTCTCTGACAATCGCTGTCTGCCTACTGTCCCATCAGTGTTGTTTTGTTTCAAGAATAATACTCAAATGTCTTGTAGAGCTGTTTGTTTCTGATGCTGTTCATAAACTATTCTGTATGGTGATAACTTTCTTCATTCACTTGTCCTAATGACATGTGGTTCAGACCAGATCACAAACGTGGGTTATGTGCTGACAGGGAAGGGATGGGTACATTCGTTAATATCTCTGCGGTGGCATGCAGCAGCGTTGATGATTGACCCTGCGTATCACCTGTGCCAGTTTCAAAATACTGAACACACCCAGTGGCAGAAAAGTCAACACTGCCCAGTGGCAGGATATTATAGCACTGCTCTGACTGGTCACGTTGTTTATCAGTGGACTGCTCGAACCTTTTAATAGCCTTGACCTGTCGAAACCTGTATTGAAAAGTAATACTGTATTACAATTCAGCCTAAACGTGAGTAGCAGATGCCAGATCTCTCTCTCTCTCTCTCTCTCTCTCTCTCTCTCACCCTCTACTTTTGATCCCACCTTTTGACTCTCGTGGTTGTGTTTACTTGCATATGTCCGCATTACCTTTTGATGAAACACATGGTACTTGTTGCCCCGTGCCATTAAAAGAACAGTCCGGGGCAGGGAAACACGCGGCGCCTGCCATCTGGATCAACTCTTTGATTCTGCCGGGGCAGCTCCGATGTTTATCCCACAACGCCTCGTCAGCCGTGACAGTCGTTTGCTTTCTCTCGCCAGCTCGTTTCTCCCTTTCACTTTGCACCCCCTGACCCATAAACACGCACAGCCTTTACAGTTTCGTCAGTATGATTATTTTTGCTAATGCCGTGCCGCACACCTGCAAGCAGTCAGCGTTGATCCCCCCCGAAGACTTGTAATGCTTATGAAAACAATGGATCACTCGTGAAAATGTTCTAAAACAGCTTCAGGAGTCACAGACAAAAAATCTCTCCATTGAAACCAAGACAATTGATCAAAGAACCTGAAATTCATTGGGGGGTTTTCAGTTTTTATGGTGCTGTGGTCGAGGAGGAACCTACATAAACAAATGTTATATATGTAGTATGAGACCATTATCTGCCCAGAGTGTCTGTTAATTGATACATCCATCAAATCCTAGTCAAGTTCTCTAGTTTATGTACTTAGCATGAGTCCTCCTGAAGAGTCCTGAAGCATCTGTATTTGCAGTTCATTGAGGTCACAGTTGCACGTGAATGCAGGAGAATGACCGTTGCCTCCCGAAGCGAAATTCACATCAAAATTCAGCAAAGTTGAACTCAACGTTAAGTGAAAATGCAAATTAGCTTTGCAGTTGAATTTTCAGCCACCCCTTCGCTCATATAGAATGGAAGCGAAAAGGAGGTGAATATTGGTAATGTCGCGCATGTGTGACCATGCCTCGATTCTTATTCTGAGAATCTCTCCCTCAGACTGCAGTGTGATGCTGCATTACAGCTCTTCTTCAGTCATCAGCACCAAGAGTTTCTTTTGTCTCGGCACAGAGGATCCACTTCTATAGAGACGTAGATGTAGGTTTTCCTAGCAACCCGTGAACATTCATTTTCAGGCCTTGGTGCATTCATGAGTGTCGGCTAGTTTAATTCATGCATCTTTAAGTGGTACTTGTCTGTTTTTTATTCTTTGCTTATTTTCAAACACACCTATTCAAGCAACATCAGTGTCTGGTTCAGCCCTTTTTATTTCATTAATTTTTAATGGATTTTAATCTGTGAGTGTGTTATCGCTTAGTTTCTTGTTGTTATTCTGTTTCCTTTATAATATATTCCTTTTCTAGTGTGTTTTTGCACTAATGTTGTGTAAGAACATGCCTTTGTTTCTGTGCTTTTTCTGGTTATTTTGGAAGCTTTCTTTCTCTAATATAGAAGATAGAAGAGCTTTTATTTTAGTTTCATCTTGCATTATTTTGAATTTCCATTGACACAAGTTTTTTTTTTTTTTGCTCCTTTCTGTCTCCAACCAGGTTTGACTCCATGGCTTAGAGTGACACTTGACAGCAACTAGCCCGGACATCTCTTTCCTCTTTCCCTTGCTCTCCTCTGCTACTACAGGTATGAAAGAGTCTTATTATTGATTTATCAGCAGTTACAACACACTTGTGATACACAAGTTTCTGTCTTCTTCTGTGCTTGTGTGCTTCTGTGTGAACCCTTGGGAAAAACCCATATTGACAAAATATATGAATATTTTCAAGATCCGTATCATGATTAAAGCTTATCCTATCAAACACCAAAGTTAGTGACTTTCTGATTTTTTTTATCCCAGTCAAAATGTGGATCACATAAAACTACATCAAGGAACTAACAAAAAAAAAAGGTGTTATTTATATTTATGTAGTGGTTCTGTAGTGGTTTGTATTCTAACTTTTTTGCCAAATGATCTCCTACTCCTACTGAAAGTCAACCTAAAAGCGATTAATAGTCTTGGCCTAGAAGATTCTATGTGAAAGGTCTCACAATACATGACTCACAGTTTGATTATAATCTATAGGAAGTCCTTAAATGCCACAGAGCAGAGATCGGTTAATCACTATTGATGCTGTGACTGACGATCTGTTACTCTACTCCTGTCTCAGAAAACCACAGAGGTTAAACCACTGAACATCAAGGCCTTGACTGTAAGCATGGTGTTTTAGTAGCACTCAATCATCATTAAGGGGCCAGAAAGTGGCTACGGGGCAGGAGCCAAGATTTGGAGAAGTGGGGTAATTTTGCAGTGGTCTCCAGATTCAACATGCACCAATTCAGATTGCCAGTAAATGCCAAGTGAACTGAGATTGACTCCCATGGTAACACTTGATATCTAATGGGTGGGGCTGATTACACACTCTTAAAATGTCACAGATATAGCAGGTAACCTTTACTACAGAAGTCTTGAAAACAGAGGCGTCAGATCTAAGACACTGACTGTGAAATAATAAAAAAATACTTATAGTCTATTCATGAAGTAAGATCCATATAGACAAACAGCAGCTGTATAATGTGTATTTATGGAGGAGAAACCTACTAATCATATACAGTAGATTAGAAGGTGTTTCGTCTCTTGCAGCTGGTCAAATATTTACATGATGAAGGCGTATCTATTTTGCTTTACATTTTGTGATAATGTTTTGATGATTAACCTGAGATGCCACAAGGAGCTCACCCTTTAATTAGTGTATGTTTGGCTAAGGCTAATCATTTTAAGTTTTCAAAAAAATCATTTAGAGTGTGTCTTTGTTTTGAATTGAAAACAGATGAAAATTTCAATCAAATGCAACCCACAACATACAAACATACAAAAAAGATTTGGATTGCATAAACTCAGATTTAGCAGTTTGAGTTTAGGCACCAATACATTGGAACTCGTGCAATCCAGCCTTTTATAAACAGTCTGTCTGTCATGTTGGCCTAATATAACAGATGTGATGTCTTATTGGAAACCTCTCTCGTAACGGATTATAAAAAAAACAAATAAAGGTAAGGAGCAACAATGGCTACAGGATAAAGTGTGTGATCATGTCAGTATTTTCAGATTATTATCTGAAACTAAATTTTAAACAGCCTCAACTCAGATGAACAGTAGCTGCAGTGTATGAGCAGATTCACAGTAATTCAGAGCTTTAATTTATCTTCGACTTGCCACATCAGTGATATATTGGATCCCACCTTCACCCTGTTCTTCTTTAAAAGAGCAGCCATCTTTTCATAAGTGGAACTTGCTTATGAATCACAAGGTTTTGTTGTGTTTGGATACATAGCATCAGCATTCAGCCACCAGAATGCACAACATTCAGACATGTTAACCTCCATAGTCTCCATGGACCGTTTAATGCCTCTGGCACTTCAAGGGCCAACAGGGAGAAATAAAAGCAGCCATAGGAACATAGTGGTTCTCAGCCAAAAGCAACACATCAGGACGGTTAGTAAAGAGTGCTTGGGTCCTGGAATGGATACATGTGGGTGCTGCTGGAGAGCGATAAATAGTGTACACATTGAGACTGAGCAGTCTGTCATCTGCTGGTTAAGAGACTGTTGCGGAGCCATGGATACTAAACTGTTTGTTTTGCTCCCCGAAATGTTTCCGTTCCCTCTGTTTGAAACCGCCACAGCGACGTCATATTCCAGATTATGAAGCCTGTCTGAACAGAGAGAACATTCATGCACAAACTGGCGTTGTTTCTCATGAAGAGCGGTTTGAAGTGATTATTCAGTATAATAGCCAGCCCAGCTCGTTTAATGAATAATTTGGACTGCGGCTGAGCTCTTCCAGATGGCAGAAATGAAAATGCCACCCTTAGCATTTCTCCAGTTGGGTGAAGTAGTCATACCAACAGGATGATGATTATTATTCTAAATTACTGATGTTCATGAGAAGCCCGCAAAATATCCTTGAGTGACGTATTCCTCCAAACCAAATTTCCCTCTTACTCCTCATTCTCTCCTCTTGCTTCTTGTCTCCACGCAGGTAGCAGCAAGACTTAACCAAAGGGACTGTGACCCATTCCCCTGTTGCTCGCCTGGGACCCTCCCCATTTGCCTCCCGAGGCAGGATGGAGCCCCTGGCCTCTCAGGGGCAGCTCGGAGCAGAGGGGGACTGTGGGATGTTGAGTCTGCTGTTGCCCAGTCCCCAGAGTGAGGCGGTGACCCATGAGATGGAAGAGCTGTCGCTGCAGCCCACCCAGAGTCTGCCTCCACTCAATGAACGCAAAAATGGTGAGGGCATGCTGTTGTACAAGCCTGTCACAACATGCTAAGACAGCAGATACATTAAGCAGACCACCATGATGAAAGTGACCAGAAAAGATTTATGTATTTTCACTTCCTTCTGTGCAAAACAGAGGAGGTACCACTCAGCAGGGTGATTGAATGACCCTATAAAACTTTTGATTATTATTATATTGTTTCAGTCATTAATCAGGTAAAGTCCATAAAGTAATATGAACAAAATCTTCACTGGTTTCAGCCTCGCAGATTCAAAGAATTTGTCATCTTCTATTCATTATGGGCTTTTTTTGTAGTCAAACAAGCACATTCCACAGGTAAACAGGTTCATTGGTAACAGGTGATAGTATCATGAGACACATTACACAGCATCCCAACTTTTTTGGAATCACAGATTATCAGAGGTTAGAAATATGGAACAGCTCTCTCCACATAAATCCCACAGAAATCACAAACTTAAGCGCTAGCTCCTCTAATTTGTGACATGTATGGCAGCTCTGTTTAGCCTTAAAACACTCTTCATTAATGTATGTACACAGGCACGTAGTCCCTGAATCAACTAATCAGTTCAAAATTGGTCATAAAAGTGAGTCATCCACCCCTAAAACTTCCATCTGATTTTCTTTTGTGCAGTGCGCAAGGAAATTATCTTCATCATGTTAGCCAGCCAGCCTGCATGTTAGCTTCTCATCGGCCTCACGATGTTGGTGTGACTTTGGCAGCCACATGGGACTGACTCAGTCACTGATGGATGGGTACATGATTACCGGGCTTTAGGAGTGGGTTAGATGCACTGCTGCCTTTGCCAGTTCTTAATCACGGCTTAGATGGTGTAGGGAGATCGGTCCAGTGCAATCACTGCAATATTGATCACCATGCTTAGAAAAATCTGATTTCTCAGATACAGTCAACAGACGTAGAGTGTTTGGCCGGAGCCGTTCCAGGCTGGATTAAACCTTTTTTGGTTAAATGTCGGATTTCGTGCCGCCGTGCACGGTGGCTACTGCTGTCTGCAGGAGAGTGCAGTAAAATGTCTCGGCGGTGGAAAAATGTTTGTGGAATGTCAACAGTAGTAGCACCCACTCATCATCTTGGCTTTTGTCATTTCCCCTCCAGTGAGAACACACACCTCATACTTTCCACCCTCTGAGCCATCCCCAACACTTTGCCAACCACAGAGTCCCCCTCTCTCTCTCATATTGGTTTTAACATGCAGGTGTTAATCTGTCTACCGTCATGACAGGTCTGAGTGTCTAAAACCACTTCAGTTGTGTGGAGCAGGAGTCTGCAGCTCAGAGAGTCTGGAGGGAGCGAGGAGGAGAAGTGGAGGGCTGCTCTGTCAGCAGAGTGGCACGTCAGACTCAGGGCAGTGAGTTTGTTGTGACAGGGAATGAGAGTCTGGCCAGCAAGAGGTAGCCTCTGATGTGAAATCAATAAGGTTATTGATAACAGAAAAAGTCTGCCAAGAGGATAAACAAGTGCTCAAAAGATAATAAAGTTTACTTTGTATATATATTGCCAAACTTTTAGACCAAAGTGGGATCTCCAAATTATAATTAGCTACTTCCCAAAGTAGGAAGCAAATTTACATCCACAGAATTTTGAGAAGTTTATAAATGGCAAATGTTGCATGTAATTAACTTTATAAAGAAATTTAGTTTTTTAGTAACTTCTCTCTCTGTTGTGCAGGAAGTCCATTACAAGTGTACTGTTGTGTTTGAGTTATTTTTGGAATTTAGTTAAACATTTAGTTATGAAAAAATTGTCCATTAAACCTGAAGCTAGAGTTATCTCAGAGTTTGGTTTATAACACATTAATTAGTGAGCTTTAGAGGGGCTTGTAGGCAGATTTTGTTACCTTTGGACAAAACCCAGCTCACTGTTTTTTTCCTTTTTCAGTCTATATGATAAGCTAAGACAGACAGCTGCTGTCTCCAGTTTCATATTTAACAGACAGATATGAAAATGTCTTCTCATCTAACTCTTGACAAGAAAGTGTATTTCCAAAAATATCAAGCTGTTCCCTTAATTAATGCATCATGTCTGTGAACATGTAATCTCAGGTTGTGTTTTTTAAACTCTATTTTTATACTACAGATTTTTCATTTCACACATTTCATCAGCTAGGTTTGGTATGTCTTATTTTAAATCTACTTCTAGATAAAGCTCGCTTTTTGACTACAGTTCAAACAGACACATATTTATGCAGCCTCAGTTTCCTCCATTGACCTCCTGACCAGCCGTATGTTTGCGTGCCTGTCTCTGTGTGCACAAACAGCTTAGTCATGTCATCCACCTCTCTCTTCGGCCTGCTTAGGTCAGAGGTCAACATGTGTTTGTCAGGCTGAGCAACATTTCCCGGAGGAATTCAGGACAATGCCACTGACTGGAAGTCTATATATATCACCTTAGAGGAACGTGTCCCCACTGTGTACCTATCTCCAATTATTTGCTGAGTGTAGACAGGGTCCTAATTGATCATTTCTTTCATTGCCCCTTTCCAACAAGCCGCTTAAAATTTCTGCAGGTTTCTGTAAATGTTTCACCACAGCTCTAGTTGGAATTCAACTGTCAGGATTCCAGTCCAAAGCATCAAGGTTATGATGTGTGGCAGGTTTTCACCAGGTTGGTGCAGTCAGCGGTCTTAGCCTGGGATAAAGAGCAGCATTTAATGTATGTTTATCACTTCAGCCTATCTGTGACAATAGTGAAAAGACACTAAAGAGATGAGAGAAAAAAGATGTGACGTTGGTGAGACCAGCTGCTTCCTGTTAAAGATTGTATTTCACTGTAGGGTTTGACCCTTCCTGTGAAAGGAGAAGTGTCCTCACTCATGTTCAGTATTTGATTTGTGACAATCTACTCCTCCTCCTAGTTAATGTGACACTTCCTTGTGACACTTGAGCTGTTGCTGGAAGCTTGTCTTTTCAGCCTGAAGTTCCAGTGGTTATGTCCTTTCCTTTTAGTGAGTGCTGACTCAGACTCTCAACCAAGGAACACAGAGTCGTCCTCCACATCAGGCCATGCTGGGATTGCCTACAGCCAGAAAATGAACCCATCCCAAGCCGACTGAGTGAGGGAGGGAAGTGAGAGAAGAGCGCGAGGAGGGGGTTGTGGCCTTGCAATAAAAAAAATAGAGTCAGGGAGGTGTAGAGGAATAGAGGACGGCCACAATGTTGCTCCTCTGTAATTCTTAGAAGTGTTACAGAACTGTGGATTCTTATGATTCTGTCGATCACTGTGACTAACAGGATATGACTTTAAGCTACATATTTTTGGCTTTAATACAAAGGCTGTCCCATTGGGATCAAGTGGCGTAATTCCTCGGTTGTATTTTGGACTGCTGTGCAGGCGGTTTAAGACAATGGCCTGTACGGAGGTAGAGACAGTCAGTGACTGCTGCACTGGCTTCAGAGCAGGTGAGCGCTCCTCTTTCTTGTTGTTATTGTCAATGCTTATTGCTCAACTCAAGTGAGCTGATGTTGTTGCCAGCTTGTGGTAATCTGGATTCGTTGAGGGTTAATAAAACATCTTTTATGGGAGGCGCCAGCCTGATAATCACTTCAATAGCCACCCTTTTAACAGATGGAAATAGAGACAAGGGATGAGTGATAATCACATGTAGTATTTTGGACATGAATGTCTTTGCCTTGTACCAATGTTTTGTTTATGGGCAGCAGGGGTCCAAATGTTAAAGCACATAATAACAGCCTCGGAAATGTCATACCCTACCAAGGTTTAGTGGGCAAACATAACAAAGCATTATTCCATCTTTAAATTGCTACAGAGGACTGTTGACAGGAGTTGTTCTCTCAGGAGTGAAGTTAGAAGAAAATCCCACAGGACCAACTGTTTGGATCTCAAATCAACTCTGCAGGCTTTTAATTCCAGTATAGAAATAGCTGGTACAGTTTAACCACACTAGCACGCACTTCTGTGTGTAACCAGTGTTTATAACAGTGTTGTTGACTTGTAAGATCACTCAAGACCTGTCAGTCCTGAGTGCAAAATGGCTCTTACAGCATGACGTTATCATATGTTGTCAACCTAATGACTGGAGAGCAGGATATGAGTGATAATCAGGAAGTGGGGAGAGGTTAGTGCGTGGTTACCTCCTCAGTCTGATCTCATTTTCTTCCCCATTTTATTTTCCCTTTTTATTCTTGTACACTACCTCATCTGTTTATTCTCCTTTCTGTTTTCCCTCATGTTTTTCTTCTCAGGTTTCTCTTTTTTCACTTAACATTAGAATCAAAATGCCTCTATGTTTCTTTTATGACATTTTCCCCCTGTTTGTTTTTAGTCCTGCAGTTGAGGCTTCAACAAAGGAGAACGCGGGAGCAGCTGGTGGAGCAGGGCATCATGCCACGTGAGTATTGGCACTGCCAGTTGTCCGTCACTCACCGCTAATGTGGTGTGGGTGGGAATATGATACACTCTGACCCTGATAGATGAGATAATAAACATGATTGCTCTGTTTGTTTTTTGTTTAGATTTTTTTCATAACTTTTTCATCAAATGTTCTGTGTTGCAGCTCTGAAGAGCCCGGCAGCTTTCCATGGGCAGATTCGCAGCTTAGAGAGAGCCAGGGTAAGGCACCCAGTCCACAAATACAGTGCTAAATGTGGACTTGAGAAGCAGAGGAAACGCACTTGCAGACTGCTGTGTTGCAGCAGGAAAGCACAGAACATGCAAATTCAGATGATTTACCAACTGGTCTTTGTCCGTTTCTGTCTTTAGACTGAAAATTTCCTCAAGCACAAGATCCGCAGTCGTCCAGAGAGAGCAGAGCTGGTCAGGATGCACATCCTGCAAGGTATTACTCTAGTTCTCACTCTGTGCGTGTACTGCGTCATTTAGTATTCCCTGTTGACCCAAAAAGAACATTCAATTAGAAAGACTGAATAAAACATTGGAATAAAAAGATAGCATAGGAAGGAATCATTAGAAACACCAAATTGCACAAGACACAAAATCTCCAAATAGACTTAATACAGTATGATATATTCTCTATGTATGACATGTTTTTTCACTCATCAGAGACTGGAGCAGAGCCGTCACTACAGGCCACCCAGATGAGGCTGAAGCGGGCCCGGCTAGCTGACAATCTGAATGAGAAGATCGCCCAAAGACCCGGCCCCATGGAGCTGGTGGAGAAGAACATCCTGCCGGTGGATTCCACTCTCAAACAGGCTATCATTGGTGAGAGACCATGATGATAAAATGGACAACCAGTGCTTTTATTGCATTTCTACTTATACTGACATTTTCAGGATGAGGTCTTTATTTGATTGAACATGCAGGGAATTGTAGAGGAGAAATGATGAACAGTAATTGGTTAAGAACTGGATGTTGCTGTCTCTCAGTGGGCCAGGTGAACTATCCCAAGGTGTTGGATGAAGACAGCGGTGACGCCCTGTCCCCAGAGCAGCCGGCCAGCCAGGAGTCTCAGAGCTCAGTCCCCTCTCCTGCAGAGAGCAAAGTGCCAGAGACGCCCTCTCCAGCCCCAGCACCACCCAACACCATCCTGCAGGTCAGATTCAGGACAAGTAACACTGGTGTTTGCGTAGGCCTTCTCTAGTAGCCACAGCTTTTCATAACTTCATAACACTGATTCCAGACTTTGCAGTGTTGAGTGCTCTGCATTTCTAAATATCTTTTCGCCATGCAGGCCTTCTCAGTTGCCACACAAGCAACAACCGACTTTGCTAAAGTCTTCTCTACCAATGAGACGCCTGCCAGCCGCCCAACTGTCACTCCCCCGCAACAAATCCCCACAGTTGTTCCTTCAAAACCAGGCCCAACACTGCTGAAAGTAAGAACTTCACCTCTAAATATAATGCCTTCTCTTTCTGTATTATTTGAATGCTCCTGGACAAACCCTGTGTCATCCCATGACAGCAAAGCCAGCAGAAGACGCCCTCAGAGAAGAGCCGTAGTAAGAAGGGCAAAGAGCCCAAGCCTAGGGTGAAAAAGCTCAAGTACCACCAGTATGTCCCCCCGGACCAGAAGCAGGAGGCCAGTGAGGCACCCATGGACTCCTCTTATGCCCGACTACTGCAGCAGCAGCAGCTGTTCCTCCAGCTGCAGATCATCAGCCAGCAACAGCAGCACTACAACTACCAGACTATATTACCTGCACCTCTCAAGTATGTATATTACACATGTAAAGTAGTAAGAAAAAAGTAATTGTTTTTTTCTACCTGTATCATCAAGATAGAGTTTTATGGATTTGTTTTTTTTTCACCTTCTCCACTATTGTTTTTTCTGTACAACATGTCTTTTTTTCCACTCTTTAAACTGGTTTGGCTTGTCTCCATAAGCCTTTATCTGAAAATGCCTGAAAGCAAGCCAAACATTGTTGTTTTCAACGACCCACAGGGCCATTAGCTAGTTTCCAATAACAACTCTGCCTCTAATCATATTAATAACTAACAGGATGTTGTTTCACCAGCTGCTGTTTTCATGAATGTCCTCACAGCAGCAGCGTGGCCATGCTCCCTTTGAACTGTGCTCGTGCACTGTGGTGTGGTTGACTGGCTTTGTTATTGTGAGGGGCTGGGGTGCAGGATGGATGGTCTGTTCATATTGGGAGCAGATTTCCTCTTTCTCTTTCCTGTCTTTCTCTTCTCTCTCTCTCTCTCTTTCTCTCTCTCTCTCTCTCTCTCTCTCTCCCTCTCTCTCCCTCTCTCTTCAATGATCTGCTCAGTCTCTCTCTCTCTTCAATGATCTGCTCAGTAACACTCCTTTGTCCACCCTCCCTCTTTCTCTCACCTCCTCTTCCTCTCTTTCTGTTTTTTACTCAGTGTGAGACGGAAGTCATGCAAATGTTTGCCAGAAACAACAATGAGCTCATCTCTTGCGTGCCTCCTTCTCTCTCCGTAGACCTATGGCAGAGGGTCAGAGCAGCAGTGCCAGCAGCCTGCCAACCTCCATCATGGTGTCTTTGCCCACTGCACCTCCACCTCCCTCCGTGGCTGCGGCTCCGGCTCGCCCAAACAACTCGCTCTCAAACCGCAAGCCAGGAGTCTTGCCTGCCAACCTGGAGGAGATGAAGGTATTTGGAAACCCACGCTAACCAGCAAGCCATTCACCCTTGTAGCTTGGAACAGCATGCCCCAGCAGCTTAAAAATCAGCAAGCTAAAGGGAGAAATTACTTAGCTGTTAAAACTGAACTATATCAAGATATTACAAAGCCAGTGCAAGAATGTTTTCAGAGAAATCTGATATCTTTACAAAGATCCAACAAGTTTTATAAAGCAATGATATCCTGAGGGTACTTCTAACATTTGTCCACGCTTAACAAAGTGCTGAACTCTTCCTTTAAATCAGCTGCATTCCTCCTCTGACATTAGTCCGTAATTGATGATGTTTCTATTTGTCTAGGTGGCTGAGTTAAAACTGGAGCTGAAGCTGCGTGGCCTCCCTGTGTCAGGCACAAAGACTGATCTGATAGAAAGATTAAAGCCTTTTCAGGACAATCCCAGCACCTCCACTCCTGCCACTGTTATTGCTCCTGCCAATACCACTGTCTCCTCCGTCCCCATGGAGGTTACCAGCACCACTACCACCCCTGCTATAGTCCTCCCAGTCCAGCAGGTGGCTCTAGAGAGCATGAACCCCACGCCGCCTGTCTCACCGATCCCCAATGATATATCTACTCTCCAGCAGGATATAGGCATGTCTGAGGCTGCTTCTGAAACACAAATGCTGACCTCTGTTGGGGCAGGTCTGCGGTCCTCGCCTCTCCCGTCTTCCCAAGTCCCGGAGGAAAAGGACAGGAGGCTTCATGAGAAGGAGCGGCAGATAGAAGAGCTGATGCGGAAGCTGGAGCAGGAGCAGAGGCTGGTGGAGGCGCTGAAGATGCAGCTCGAGGTGGAGAAGAGGGCCAGCACCGCTGACTCTACCTCTGTATCTTCCAAAGTCACCTCTGTACCTGCCATGAACCCTGTTCCCACTGTCCTCAACTCAAATGTAGTAAAAATGGAGGGTGCAGTCCTGTCAAACTGTTCATCCACTACCGCTACAATCCCTAGCTCTATCCTGGGCTCCCAGGCGCTCTCCCCCTTGCCTACAGTAGTCAAGCTGGAGGATGTGACTGTTTCTTCCGGCAAGCCACTCCAGCTCCAGACTCAAACCCAGCTCATCACCCAGATCCAGCCCCAAGTAACCACCAGCCCACAGCTACTCCCCCAGTCACAGAGAAGCCCCAAGCTCCAGACCCAGTCTCAGGCCGCAGCCCCCAGCCTGCAGCAGTTCTTCATCAGCCACACAGGTGGGGTGTCCCAGGTGCTGGGTCAGCCTCAGACCTTGTTAACCACATCTGGTCAACCTCAGACTCTGCTGACCACCACTGGTCAGGCTGGAACACAAATCCTCCTCCCAGTCTCACTACCCAACAATGCTACTGCAATCCAGCTCCCGAGCACCACTGTCAGCTTGCAGGTGAGACCGCAGTCAAGTAGAGTGACGTAATGTGTTGTTACAGATTTTATTTGACTCTCCACATCCAGTTTTCTGAGTTGTCTTGCAAAATGTTGTTCTCACACCCTTTCTCTTTCTCAGCCTGTTCTTCAGGCCACAGTCTCAAATCCAGGCCTGGTCCAAGCCTCAGTTCCTCAGCTGCAAACCACTAAGGTGGAGACGGCACCCAGCCAGCAGTTAGCCAACCACAACCAACTGCTACAAGTCAGTCACACCACAAAACTAGTTACATATCTGTGAGAAATTGTGCCTTGTCTAAAACAATGTTTATCTGCCACTTTCTTTTGTGTTCTTGAAGTGTATAACACAATCTGTAATTCTTGTATTGATGCTAAGCTTTTGAATATTCATTTTCATTAATTGAGTCACTGTGTGGTCACTAGAGAATGTCAGAAAATAGTGTAAAATGCTCCTCACAGAGACCAAGGTGACTTCCTGGAATTGATCGTTTCTTCCATTGAACAGCCAGAGCCCAGAGATATTTCATTTACAATCATGTAAAACAGAGAAACTAAGCAAGTCCTAACATTTGAGAAACTGGAACCCAAGAGATTGTTTTGAGCTAAATTTACTTTCAGATTTAACTTGTTCCTCATTTAAATTTATGACAAATTTCAATGAAAATGTAATTTTTGAAAGGGGATTTTTGTGTCTTTTTATATTTCTCTTGTTGTTATGATGTAAGTCCCTTCATACATAATGGACTGATGTGACACTGTCTTGTGTCTTGACAGACTCTGACTATGTGCAATAACACCTCGGGTTTGGAGAACCAGACCAGGCCTGAGATGAATCCTCAGTGTTTCCTGAGAAGGTCCCCAGAGAACAGGGTCTCTCCACAGGCTTCCCCCAACCACCACATCTCCAACGGACCCTTCAATAAGGTACCAGTGCTGGAGGGGAGGGGATTTTTTGCAGCAATAGTAAAAAGCAATAAATGCTGTTCAACGCACTTTCAGATCATGTACTATTTCATTTTTCCTTACTTAGCTTGTAGTGTTTGCTTCAATAGGAGGGTTCCTAATTCTGCCTGTGTTTCCTCCTTCTCTCTCATTCTTCCAGTCTTCTTCTCCCCAGCCTGCTTTCATCCTCCAGCCCACCTCCCTTGTTACTCAGCCTCCCAAGACAAGAGAGCCTCCCCGCTATGAGGAGGCTGTCAAACAGAGCCGCAACCTGCACGTCAACAATGTTTCACAGGTTGGATAGCATACCAACACAAACACACACGCACACACAAACAAACTACTTGACACCACTCAAACCATGCTGTACATTTCTCCAGCAGTTCTTTAGCTGTTGTCTCCTTCAGAATACATAAAGGCATGAAAAACTCACGAGTCTTTTTTTTAGTCTTCCAGCCTTGAGCAATTGTTTCGCTTTCAGTGAACAAGCCTCAAGTCTGTCAACCTCATTTACTGTCCTTTCAGGTTCCCACGGCAACCAGTCAGCAAATGGATGACTTGTTCGACATTCTCATAGAGAGCGGAGGTAAGGAGGTTCACACTGACAGTATGAACCCAGAACATTGTGTTTACTGTGAGCAAGTTTAAAACGTTCTAGTCCGGAGGGCATTAGGTGCTAGTTCAGGTAAACATGATATGATTGAGCGCTGCAAAAGAAAATCCATGAACTTGAAGGATTTGTGATTGGATTCATAATGGTGTTTAAAATTAAATTCCTCAAGCACAGAATTCACCTGTTTACAGATAAGACAGATCCCCCGAGTAAGAGTTGATCCATTATGCCTGAAACTCTAACCCTAACCCTGAAATCTTTTCAGTAATGGATAAATGGGGCTCCATTGGTTGAACCTTCATAATAATCCATGTTTTTTACCCCCCCTCCAGAAATCACTCCATTTATCCAGCAGGACCCTTCAGCATCTCTCACTAAGACCCTTCCAGTCACAGCAAACATTACCACCTTACCGGTCAACACCGCCCTCTCCAGGCCGCCTCCACAGATCCAGGTGGCTCCTCCACCCACCCTGAGCACCATCATCAGCGACAGCCTGCCCAGCCTCTCCTCACTGGCCACAGACAACCAGCTGGAGGCCTTCCTGGAGGGTACGCTTGCTGGCACGCCACCGGTGTCAGACCCGCGTACGCAGGGCCTGATGGAGGAGCTGCAAGCCCAGCTGATGGACCAGCAACCCTACTCACCCATGGACACATCAGACCTCTCCTTCTGTGATTCCTCCTCGCCGCCCTCCTCTCTCAACATGGGCCTGTCTGACCCAGGCCTGGACAATATGGAGTGGCTGGACCTCACCATGCCACCAGGTCCCGCTGGGGTGCTCACACCACTGGGGATCCCGACAGACTTCCTGGATTCAAACGATCTGCAGCTGCACTGGGACTGACGGAGGAAGGGATGAAAGGTCAAGTGAACGGAGTTGGCGGAGCAGCAGAGCCGGGAGCGAAAGATGGATGGATGGATGAAGAGAAGAAGAAAGGGACTGACAGCCACTAAGAGTTTTCAACATTTTAAGTAAGGAAGCAAAAGAAGGTTAAAACATGGCATCTCTGTGCCATATCACTCTCACCACTACATCCATACCATCTGTAATATTCCCGCTATACTACAGAAAGAGACGCTGTATAGGCAGTGCACTGATTCAAGGTGAACTACAAGCAGGAGTTTGCACAGCTTTAAAAGAGGGTCTGTTATGGCTCAAGAGCCAGAATAACGTCTTCACTAAGGTGATCGTATTCACCCATAATATTTGTGATAAAGGGATTTTAAACATTAGACTTTTTCAGTGTCTGATGTCATGACTTTTAATGATCACTGACAGAGACAGAGCCAAATGAATACTGGTAGTACACATGGTTTGTAAATACTCTACACTAATGCAACTTAACTTTCTTATGGACACAGAGCCTGAAGATTATTGATAGACTGTTTTGACTGGACGCTTGGCTGGTTTGCTGTCAGTGAACACTGCGTCTGTTTTACTGTGTAAGCACAGTAACTAAATGTAAATGGGATCATAAAGACTTCTGGAGGTGATCTGAAGACCTTTGTTCCACTGAAGCACTCTGTGCCATACAGGGTTATAAAAGACGGTCGTTACAACACAATAAATGTGTCGCTCTAAATGACGACAGATGAAGTCTAGTTGTGATCAACAAATGAACTAGATTTTCAGTAAAAATGCATTTGAGGCTTGGCCTGGTCATGATGTCAGTACAGCTTCAGTCACTGACCACATGAAAACACTTTGAACTAGTCTTTTAGTTCTTTGAAGAGTTGCTGTCAAATCCGTTTATTCCCTTTATGACTGGAAGCCAGACGAGCTCAGTCAGTCATCGAGACAGCTTCTTAAGGGACTTCCTAGATAAGAGGAAGTCAAGCCTCCATTCACACTGGTTCCGTCTACCACATACTGTACTGATGACATGTTTGCTGACTAATCTGATATGTCATATCAGATGTGACTCTTCTGACCTATCTCCGGTCAAGCTGATGAACGAATGACTCTAAAGAACAAAGACTCAACTTCAGTCAGATGACGAGAGGAGCAAGCTCCTCCATCTAAGTGAGAGCTATGCACTAAAAGAGGCAGAGCGACCTGATGACGCGCCTCATTCACCTCAGAACAAGGAAATGTGAACTCTTGCATATCCAAGGTGATTGTCAATATGAAGTGATCAATACAGCTGTGATCAGCATAATGATGGTGTGGCCAAACGCTCCAGAGATACTGCAGTTGTTGTCCAAGTATCTTAATTTTGAATGTAATTTTTGAAAAGATTGAAAATGGGACACAAAGTTGGCAGCTTTTTTCCCCCCTCCTGATAGTAAACTGACATAAATCAGTGGAAAGGGAACAAATATCACGAGGACACACACATCATAGGTGCGAACGGTGTGTGTGCTGCAAGTTATATCGAGGAATGAAGTTGTCTTTGGAGAAGATGAGCTTTATATCTAGCTGTCCTACAGTATCCCTGCACTTTGTCTATATGTGTGTTTGTGTGTGTGTGTGTGTGTGTGTGTGTGTCAGGGTGGGAAATTACTGCATCACTAGCAAACAAACATGCTAGTCAACAGCCACATGTAGCTGATAAGTTAATCTGTTTTAACAGCCTATTTATCGAGTGACCAACCATCATGTGGAGGAATCAGATCTTAAAGTAATATTTGGCTGGTGAGACAGTCTTACTCGTGATGCGTCAGCTGCTGTGGCATGCAGACAAAGTTAGTTTCCCTGGTGCGTGACAGAAGCAAGAAAGCATGTTGATGTGTGTGTGTGGTTTGTCTTCTGTCTCTTGCATGTACACCCGTGTCTCTGTGCATGATTGTATTCACGTTTAATCTCGGGGCTGTTTCGAGCTCTTTCTCAGCCGTCTGAAAAAGTTTGCTGATGTCTATAGAATCAAATCATTCGCTATTCCCTGTCGACATATTCTGACGTTTCCCCTTCAAAAGGCTTCTGATGACTGTTTACTGGTTTTTATCTGTGTTGTTCGGTTGGTGTCCGACAGTCAAAAACGCACAGGCACCTTTCGAGGTGTGATACGCAGCGAGGCATCAGTATAGAGGGCTTCGCTGCTTTTAAAGCCGTCATCGACTCTAGATGTTTATTTTTAATGGATTGCATCAAATCCCACTCACTGTTTTTCTTTTCAAACTAAATGTCGAGTTACTGATTCAGCATCACTTCAGTTCAATATTCTTTTGGGATTGATGCAGTCTCACTGTATGGCACTTTGAAATAAGATTGCTTTTTTTTTTGTAAATGATCATTTTTAAAGAATCAATCATGTCCAGTGAACTCACATTTAACATTCAACTTTTTAACCACTTTATTCTGTCATTACGTCCACGGGCACTAGAGGGCGTCGCCTCTCTTCAGTTGTGACTTCACGGCACATTTACAGTGGCAACTGTGGATACTTCAGGGTCATTTTTAGCAGGAAAAAAGTTAAACAGGGCTGTTTTTTTTTTTTACATTTCAAATAAATCTTTTTTTCTTCCTCTTTGATGCTGATTTGCTGTGAACATCAGCAATAATATGGTGACCTGAGCAAACTGATTGAGCCCTTTATGTCAACACTGTCTTGTCAAAGAAGTGTGATGCTCTCACTGCTGCACTTATTTATCATCAGAGCAAGCCAAGACACATGGATGTGCCCAAATCTAGAACGTCTGAGCACCTGACAGAGGTGCGCCAAACACTGCACAGACCTGCTCCCGGGCTTTGTTGTATCACTTTTATTTCACTTGTACAACCACCTGTTTAAGCTCCATGCAGAGACGGCCTCCTTCTCCTGGTCTCCTCTGGTTGGTGCACCTTTTGGTTCAGTTGGACCTTGTTGTACCTGCTTGCAGGTTTTGTTGCATTTTATTTCCACGTTGCTGCGAGTGTTAAATCCTACATAGGACGAATACTAAGAATCGCTAGTTGATTCATGTGTAACCTAGAAGAGACGACGAGTTAATAGTGGGGTTTTTTTTCTGTCTTTTAGCTTTAAGGCTATCAAATTTGATATGTTGTTGCCAAAAAAAAAAAAGGCATTGGAACATATTATCACATTTTGTTAATGTTCTCACGTTTTTGTATTTATCACTTTTTTTAGGGTGAAATGTTAAAGAAAAAAAAACATTTAATCTTGTTTTCATGCTTCTGTAAAATCTGTAAAAGAAGATTTTGTGTGTATATTTTTGGTTTGCAGAGTATTTTTCATTTTTATTTTTCATATCAGACGTACACAAACCTCTTGGCTGCGGTAAATCGACACACACACATGTGATTTACGCTCAGTGTGACGCCACTTAACATTGGCAGTTGTGGTCAGCTGACCGGCCGGACGGGGACGGCGAAAAGCAATAATGGCTGCTCTCCCTTGATATACTGTACTGTATGTCAGTTCCTGCCTTGATTTTATGAATCTAAGAGCTTTTACTACAGAGCAATACAGTTTAAAAGCACTTATATCTGAGTGGTTGAATGGGCCTTTGTTTCAATAGCCCTCTTATGTTAGAGGTTTGTGGAAGCAGAACCGTCAAAGGTTCCTTGAACGTTCCTGTCGGCTTCTTTACTTTCACGGTTGGAGTTAACAGGTGTTGGCTCAGGCTTCCCCTTATTGACTTCAGCTTGTCCTCGTTCACCTGCGGCGCGTTATCATCATGTAAACCTCGGCGGAGAAGCCGAACTGAAGAGCTCTGTACGAGACTTTTCATTAAAACACATGCGTTACGGGGACGTTAGTGGAAGCACAGATGAGGCAGCGAGTTTCTCCGCCCTCATCAGATTATTTACATCCCTCATCTTAGCTGAGCCTCCTCTGTCTCCACCGCCCATGCCATGCCTCTCGTTGTTTGTATGCCATATGTTTTGCACATTGTGTACATATTTATATAGATGTAATGCATATTTTTATACATGTGTAACATCCATGGGTTCTCTATTTTGTAAATACTCAAGATGTATATAAGTACTGTATGCCTTTATGTGTCAATAAAAATTTGGTGTACTGTGAATGCCTCTGCAGAAGTTAATTCACCTTTTTATGAAATACCTCACGATCAACATTTACAATAGTAGTGTTGCCTTTCAAACAGCAGGTGAAAGGCACAGAAACAGAAGAATTGAGGAAGTCATTGTAGTTGAATTGTGGTTGTGGACACTTTACAACACTCGTCTGGTTATGGGCCTCGTGTTTGCATATGCTCAGCAGCGTATTTCCATTTTACATTCAGATAAATATATTCTCCTGATACTAAGGAAACTGTATAACAAAGGCCATTAGGTTGCTGACGGACAGAATGTAAAGCTGTACCTGTAAAAGGGCGTTGATCCTTTTTACTATAGGGATCAGTTTGTTTGGTGCAGCCTTGTATCTGACACATTAACCAGTCAGCTCAACAGTATAGAAGTTAGCAGTGTTTTGAATAATGTTTGCTCACTGTTGAGTCCATGTTATGCACATATTCTAGTAGACAAACTAGGGCTGATGTTCATAGTGTGAGAGTTTTAACAGCAAGATCAAGCCAGTCAAACAACAGTATATAAGTTGTCCAAGGCTCTGTGAGGTTCGGTTCGATGCTGTAGTCGACTCCAGGCACGTTGATGAGATCAGCTGTAGAGTCAAAGTTAAACAGACCCTTGTCCAGGTAAAAAGCAAAATGCCAAAATCCTTGTTGAGTTTCCTTAATTAGTGCTGGAGGGGAAAAAAGGCAGCTAAGGCCGAGTCCCAATCAGCTCTAAACAAAGGAAGCTGTGACTCAAGTGTGGAAGCTGTGGATCCTTCTGTCCAATCCCAGCGGGGCTGGTAAGATGGTGACCTCCGTGTCATAAGGGCTTGTGGGTGTGTATGTTTGCCTGACAGAGGGGACACTGGTGGCGGACGCGCTTCAGACCACCCACGAAGAAAGGGATTAAACAGCAACCTGCCACACACCTGCGGAAGGAAGGAAGAGATAGAGGATGTGATGAGGTCAAAGGTCAATCTGGTGCAGTTTATTGCTTCCCAGTTAAACTGTGATTTTTGAAAATTGCAAATTTCTCCTGGCTGCAGGTTCAAAGCAAATAATTGTATTTCGCAAAATGTTCAGCCAATCAGGTTGAAGAAGACGTACCCCATTGCAGTGCACGCGCAGCACACCAGCCATGTGGCCTCGCTCGCTTCGCTGTGGGTATCTGTGAAGACGACCTCCTTACAGGTCGGACACTGGGTGACAGCTGGCGCTCGACGCAGACTGTCCACTGGCCCATGAGAGAGACAGACCACTGTTAAACAACTGCTTGACTGACGCTGTGTGTGAGCTGGTGGAAATGGTAGCTACCTGGGACTCACCTGGAACCACTGGGCCTGTTGGCCTGGTTCTGTGCTCCAGTGTCAGCTGGGGCTGTGGCAGCAGGTAGATCCCCCCTCTGGGTGTCTTATTATTATAAATAGGGGGACACACATCCTGTTGACCTGATTTAAAACACGAGCAGTTTAAACATGTTTTTCAGTGACAGTATAGATGCATTAAGCCATATCTTTCTGTAGAAAAAGGCTGTTTTAGGTGGGGTACCATTACTGAGTTTGGAGGGCTTTCCTTGTTTCTTCAGCTTCTCCTTTTTAACCCCCAGCTCGTCCAGCTCCTTCTGGATGGCCTCCAGCTCACACACTTTGACACCATCCTCACTGGTGACTGATGACAGGACACAAAGGGAGTTTACAAAGCTGAAACAGATCTGTGGCTCAGCTATTAGACAAATCAAAATTATAATTGAATACATCAATAGATGTTCTTGTCAATTACATAAAATGGAGCATATAAAGAAATATAAAGCTTATACTATGAATAAATGAGGTTTACATTTATTCCTGTATTTTTTATTCTCTAACATCTTTAGTTTTCCTCATTTTTTGTATTATTTAATTCATTGTGTCCTCGCAAATTCTTTATGAGTTGAGAAATAATATTATCTAAAAGACAATACAAAGAAGAGCAGAAAGTATAAATTATATTTATTTATGACTCATTTGGGGTGGGGCTCCACCTGGAAATTTCAGAAAAGGTCTAAATGAGGGTTTTTTTGTTTGTTTGTTTTTCTTTAATCAACCACTTAATTTTTAATTTGAATGAATTACAAACAAAGGTAAATAAGAAACACACCAAAGTAAAGACTAATGCAGCAGCTGTCAGTCATCAATGATTTTTATTTTTTTTATATATTACTTTGTTATTATGATGAAGAATTAGTTTAAGATTTTAGAATGCAAAATCACTCTTTCTGAGCTGCTCCTATACGACATACTGTGTACATGCCACCTGTGACAAGGGTTTGTCATGGTTTCTTTTTAAGGAATCACAGGCCAAAAAGGTTGGGAACCACTGAATAACAGGATGAACTGAGTGAACTGGTCCATTGTTTTTAATCATCAAATGAAGAGAGTGACTCACCTTCCTCTGTGGAGCCCTGACTGATCTTCTTTCTGATGAAGTGCTGCTGCATCTCCAGCAGGAACAGACGCCTGTTGTGAAGCTGCTGGATGCGGAAATCGATGAAGGCCTTCGACTGGGGGCCGCTCTTCGGCGCCGGCGTCCCCTGGTTGGGTTCAGACTCATCCTGCTGCTGTTGTTCAGGGTCTGAACTGAGCCGGGTCTGCGCACTCTTAAGAGCCTGGAGTGAGAACACTGTGTTTCGTTCTGGGGTCCCCATCCTGCTGTCGACACCTGAAGGAAGGTGAGTGAAGGTGAAGTCGTCGTCAAACTGTAGCGATGAACCATAAAGCTTCAAGACACCTCGAAACCAGACTGTGAATCCAGGCTCAGGTTTTTCTGGAGGCTCTCTCTTCAGGCTCTGCTTTTCAATTTGTAGTCCGGAGAAATTAAAAGCTGGATGATGTGGAGCATTTCTCATTAAATTCTTCTTTCAAAACTATTCTACAAAAAACATTAATAAAAAAAAAAAATCCAAGTCAGTGTTAAATAGACTCATCTGAATCATCTGGCCAGTTTCGGCTCCTGACACTGAAAGTGGCTTTGACACAGGCGTCAGTGAATATGGTTGATTTAAATGATACAAACTGTTTGCATAAACAGACTGTAAAACATGTAAATGTTGTCGGCATGTGCAGGACAATGGACAGTAACTGGCATTAACACTGTCATTACATTTTATGATATGAGGTGTGGGCAGGAGATGCAAGAAAACGTGATGTGACTGTATCACTGTCACTGGTGCATTATTCCATCTTCATATGAGTGATCCATTCACCTTCTCTTGTGTTTTTGACATGGCCGATTGTAGTCCTTTGATAGGCAGACTGGTTTTCTCCACTGTGTTCATTTACATGAAACCTAATTATGTAGCAATAAATGTAAAGGACCAGCAAACATATATCCTTAATCAACTTCTTAATCTGAGCATTGTGAGCTTTGAACAGTTATGGCCAATTCACATGTTTTTTTTTCAGTGCTCTCGTGGGTCGGAGATCCATTAGAAAAAAACATGATACATACATAGATCGTCACATGCATCCAAGCTCAGCAAAAATTTGAATTATATTTAAATGAGAGTGGTGTAGTTGCCAGGCCAATGGCATTCAAATCTGATGGAACCCACACAGCCTCAATGAAGAAGATTAGCTGAGTTTTGGTATTTTCAAAAGTATCAATAATACCCAAAGATGTTTTTTTAACTAGTTTATTATTAAGTCATAATAATTTAATGTTATCAAATACAAATAACACAAAATTTGCGAATCCTTGTTGACATATACTCAATTGAAAACAGCACAAAGACAATATATTTAATGTTTTACTTCATCAACTTCAAAAAAAGACTGTGAGAGTTGTGGACTGATCCAAAAACAGCTGTTTGGATCATTCCACAGGTAAACAGGTTCATTGGTAACAGGTGATAGCATCATGATTGGGTATGAAAGGTTCATCCTGGAAAGACTCAGGCGTTCACAAGCAAGGATGGAAAGAGGTTCAGCACTTTGTCAAACACACGATTGTATAAAGGAGATTACTACATGGGCTCAGGAACACTTTTGTAAAACTGTCAGTAAACATGGTCAGTTTTTAACGATTGCATTCTGGTTTTATTATTTTACACAGCATCCCAACTTTTTTGTTGTACTGAAAGTGATGAGACCAAAACAAAATAGTAAAGCTGAAAAATGCTAAAATGCTCTGTGGAGCTTGGGAAAACTAACTAACTAACCAACTAACTAACTAACTAACTAACTAACTAACTAACTAACTAACTAACTAACTAACATCTCTTATATCATGTGTTGTCATTTGACCCATTGTTAGAATACAAAAAATTATTAGTGCAGCTTTCAGTGTTCAAAGTGTTCATCAGTCTTGAAGTTCAGTGGCCATAATGTGTACCACCAATGTATACCAAAATGTGTGATTTCAATAATCTGACATTGTCATATATTCATAATTGATTAAAGATGGAAATACGTCAATGGAAATGAAAATGACTGATTTTTCTTTCTTACTGTGTGCATCATATAAAATCTGAGTATACACACCAATACATTTTTATCGTGCTGACGAGTTTTAGCTTCACTTTCAATATCATTCAGCCATTAAAACCTCGATAAAAGTTTAGATAGGTGTCGTGATTATAAAGCTCAAAGAGTTCAAAGGTCACACTCTATACATAATACTTAAGTAGCCATCAATCTAATAATAACACGAACGTTGTGGTGCTTGGTAGCACACAGTGTCCCGGCTTGTTCAACTGTGAAATGTGGCAGTTGGCATGTGACGGTAGCGGGCCACCGTGGCATCAATAAAGCCTTGAGCGAGTTTGTAACATCAGCAGAGCAGATGATGTCTGACCTATATTCCACAGTCAAAATCACATATACGCCAGTCTCTGTGACAATAACAGAGCGTTATTACATGGGCATAAAGATAAGGAGTGCATTTCATAAGCCTTATCTGTGACCTCTTTTAATTTACAATTTGTCTTTTAATATCACGTCACAGTTCGATAAGCTGCTGTGTTTATTGGTGTTTCTGTGGAGGTTATCTGGGCCGAGCAAACAGATGTCACACAAAGACGTGAGGGTTTGTACATTTTTAAGTGTGTTAAGTATTAAAGAGAGCAAAAATCTCAAAAAGTGTGTTGTTCCAAAATCTGGCCACTAGATGTCAGTCTCTTACACTGAAGGAGCAGGTCAGGCCTACAGAGGATTATGTCCTCAGTTTACAAGGCTGACGTCACTAGTCCTGCAGTGGCAGACCTCCATCTATCCATCCATTCATCCACCCGTCCATCTATTCACTCATTCATCCCTCAGTACGTGGACCAACCTGAAATATTCAGGAGCTTCACACACGCCTCATATTTTTCTTTCTTTCTCACTTACACGAGCACTATACATTTACACACACACACACACACATACTCACAGACCTAATTTCTGTGTATGTGTGTGTGTGTGAGAGAGAGAGATACATACAGATCAAATAACAGTAAGGTATGTGTGTGTGCCACCTGTCAGGGTATTAGTCACCCAAGGGAGGATACACACAGTCACTGATGGTCAGTGAGCTTCATTATTCAGCAACGAGAAGTTCTCACGTGTCGTTGGACAATAGTGTCACTGTAATAGAGTAAAAGTTAAACACTTGGCCCAATGTTACCTCCTTGACCTGAAACAAGGACTATTTACAGGGCCAGACTAAAGGTTTTTGGGGCCCTCAGCTGAGGTCCCCAATTGCTTGTCCCGGGGGTTTGTTTACCCCAAAATAATTCGTTTTTGAGTGAAGTCTGTCCTTGTCCCTCCAACCCAAATTTTCTGTACTTCAACTTAATTCAAAAAAACTTTATTTGTCCCCAGAGGGCAGTTCAATTAGTTGATATAGCAGAGGATAGGGCAGTGACCAAATAAGCACAAATTCTGAGGAGTTTTTAACACACACAGTTTAAATAAAAAAAAAATTGTGTGTGTAATTGCGCAAAAAGACAATCAGCAACAATTATGATCACTGAAAGAAGAAGGAAAACAAACTAACCTGGTAAATTCTATATCTGTTTAAAATACTGTGTTTGCCGTTTTATGGAGCTTGTTATAAAAAATTTAACTAATTTTTTTTTTAATTAAATTTAAAAAATCAAACATAAAAAATGATTGATGTAGATTTTAAAGAAATGCTGTATTTGGACAAGAAAATCATCAGGATCATCAGCTATCAAATCAACCGTGTTCTCATTTTGGAACCAGCGTGTTAATTTCAAGCAGAGGCAGAACTAATGAGCTTATAGACAGAAAACCTCAGCTCACAATGAAAGTGAATGATCCAACAGTGACGTCACTGAGACACACTGAAACACTTCACACAGGGGTTGGAGCAGCTCCTCTCCCAGCCACAACAGTGAGTGATTACATAACTGGGTTGTCTATCAAACAACGTAATCTTTAACTCTGACAACCCCGCCATACCTCTGTGATGTGGGTCAGTGTGTGTTTACCAGCTGCAATGATTCGAACGCACTCTTGCTGTGGCCATTAGGCAGCTTGTCGTACTGGGTCGCTCGCTCCCAGAGGACGTCTCAATGATGATGACATACAGTTGCTCAGAGGGTTGCGTCATCCCCGGATTAGTGTATGTGTGTGTGTGTGTGTGTGTGTGTGTGTGTGTGTTTACTATGTCTGCCTAATCTTTGCCTTTCACTAATTCTTTTCCCTTGTTGTGTCAAGTTTTATTTTTGTTTTCAATATTGATCGTGTGCTTTTACATGTTCTTCATTTTCTGTCTCACATCAACTTTCAATCTTTTAAAGGACAAACTGTCTCTCTCTTGTCTTCACACATGGCTTCAGGGTCAGGGCTGGTGTTTGGGCTGAAGATTAGCATCAGGCACAGATAAGGGCGGCGGTGATGAATGTCATCATTGAGGATGCTCACGAGTGTGTGGTATGACAGTGTGTGTGTGGATGTTCCTGTTCTCTTGTCTGAACCAAACCATTGTTACCACCACTTCCTGCAGCGGCTCGCAGCTGGACTCTCACACTGACTAACAGCAGGAGAATCTCAACACAAACTACACTCCCAGCAGTTGTTTCCACCCACGCTCTCCAGTGTTTTGGCTCTAAAAGAGTGGCAGTAATGATGTCATCAAACTGGGACAGGGTTTTTTTTTTTTGTAACTTTTTTTTTGTGGCCATGCAGGGCAGATCACTGCAGCACTGATCAGAGGCGAAGAGAGAGGGAGGAGAAGTGTTTGCATGAAGGGGACGAGTGAGCGAGAGAGGAGAGGATGGTAAAGGAGGAGAGAGGATGTCAGGCACGCTGCCAGCATGCAGGTCCGATGTGAAAAACGACGTCTGCGGCTGCAGCGACAGGCGCGCGAGGATGGATCCAGCTCTGCATCAGACGCACTACATCACGCTCCCTCCGCACACGAGTTATGCTCACACACACGACGCTGCTGTAAATCATCTGTTGCAACCAGGGGGTTATGTAACAGAGCTTCCCTTAAAAAAAGAAATCTCAGGGCAGCATGTAAAATTCAGAGATTAAAACACGCTCACTGTTACGCCTCCAACACAGAACAACAAAGATAAATCACGGTGACAAATCGCAGGAGCTTCCTGGTGTGTGTGTTACCACCGCGCGCCTCCCCCCCGCAGGGCGCACACACTCGTTCGTCTCAGGTGGATTGACTTGTCAGCGCGTCTGCACTCGCTTCTGTTCGCACGATCATCCGCAGACGCCATTCATCAAGATACAGGCAGCATTGTTAACACGTGGGTCACTGATGTGGTAATTCTGACATGTGCACCACAGATACAGTGAACAAGACTCTTCCGGTTGGTTACAAAGGGCTGATCGCAACCTCTCATCAATGGACTGGCACCAAATTTTGTGCTGACATTCATGGTCCCCAGATGATGAATCCTGATCACTTTGAGGGTCCCTTGACTTTTCCTGTAGTGCCACCATGAGGTCAAAATTTGTACTTTTTTATCTCCGCCAAGGAGGTTTGTTTTGTTTGTCTGTTTGTTTGCAACATAACTCAAAAAGTTATGGACAGATTTTGATGACATTTTCAGGAAATGTCCTTTCTGGACAAGGAACAAATGATTACATTTTGGAGGTGATCCGGAAAACCGCCATTACGGAAATGTCAATTTTTGGCTATAACTATTAAACTAAAAATGATGTTAATGTGATTCCAATTGCTAAGGCTATGTTTTTATGGTCCAGGAATCCATTGAAATAGATAAATCAAAGGTAGGACTAATATTTTGGGTTGTAAGTCACAAATCCGAGTTCTTTTACTAAAATGTCTCAACAACAATTTGATGGATTGCCAAGTTGGTACAACCGTTCATGTGTCCTTCAGGATGAACTGTAAAAACGTTGGTGATCTTTTAAGATTTCATCGAGCGCAATCATGAGGTCAAAAACTCAATTTGTTGTAGTTGTAATAGTTGCACACCTAATTGCATTTCCATCATCCTCAGCTGCACCTTCTGTTCAGTGCCAATAGCAAATGTTGATATGCTAACATTCTAAATCTAAGATGGTGAACGTGGTAAACATGGCAAAACCAACAATGTTTTAGTCAATTTATCAAAGTCTCATATCACTTTTGGCACATTGTCTCGAGATGAACAAATTTGGACCCATCTTTTTAGGGTCACTGACCTAAAACTCTGTTTAAATTTCAAACTTGTTTAAACTTTATTCACATACAACTTTATTTTAAAATCCTCACAGAGATTACAGAGTTTCATAAAATCCCAAATATGACATGCTGAATCTTGGGAAAATGTGTATAAAGTGATGTACACAACATTGAATCGAAACACTGCAGCCCATAAAAAAAAAGGGTTTGAAAATGAAAAATATAGTTTCAGTTAACAGTTGGAACACACTTCTACAGAATATATATGATGTCATACACAATGTGGAATAATCGTTAAAGCTTTTCAATATCAAGAATGTGTGTGTTAATGAGTTAAAAAGGCTCATGTGACATTTTCACTGTCAAAATATTTTACATAAGCCTGTTCACCCTCCTTCTCCAGCTGCTAAATTATACATTGTTATGCATATATTTATATATCTAAAGTGTCGGCATTGTTAGCTGCATGTTTGCATACACCCCTTACGCTGCCTTCTTATTTTCACGCTGTCTTCCTTTGATGTATACAGTCGGCGCTTGTTTGCTGCAATGGCCCGATTCCCCACAGGGATCATTAATGTTTCATCTAATCTAATCGAACCCCTGCTGTCACCACAGAGCCGCCTCACAGTCAAGACAACGGTGCAGAGAGAAAATCCTGTTTGATATAAAGCAGACAGCCACGAACTCACACTGGGTCATTAAAAAAAAAATCTAACGTCAGGGAGGAGCGTGAAAATATGACCCAGCAGAACAGAAGATGATTAACGCTGAGGCTTTACTGTACATGAATACTGAGTGGAATAGAGATGACTGTATCTGTGGCACAAAGGGTTAACAGCCACATTCACTGCTCCTGTGCGAACGTCTGTGGCTCTGACGTCCTGCAGTGTAACAACCTGCTAATTCACCTGTAAATGTGTTTTATGGCTCGTTTCTCCTCTGCGTCTTTTGAAAATCGCTTTCACCACATTCCAGCCTCTGTGAAGTGAGAGAGAGAGAGAGAGAGAGAGAGAGAGAGAGAGAGATCATGTGCATGGAGGAGAATCTGCAACACACACAAAGAACAAAGGAGGGTTGATGTTGAGAGGAAAGATAGAGGGAAGTGAAACAGAAAGAAAGAAACAGAGAGCAACACTTTGATGCATGATGGGTTTTTTATAAGGCCAGTCTGACCTGTTCGGGCACTTCCACTTGCTCACACACACACGCGCCTAATACACTCCGTGAAGTTGCATTGACATGCACACGGTGTCCACACACACACAGACGGACCATGCATCATGTTATTTATATGGCTTTCGTCTCAACAGCACCACATGACATAGGAACAGAAACAGCATGTGTCTGTCTCTGTCACTTCCCCCGGTGGTCAGTGGTCTCTTTATGGTCTCTCTTTCATACACACACACACACACACACACAGGCAACTCCCCCTGCTTACAGTCTAAGTGTAATGTATTGTTTTAGTACTGGTGTGTGTGTGTGTGAAAGAGAGAGAGAGAGAGAGAATGTGTGTGTGTGTGTGTGTGTGTGTGTGTGTGTGGCTGCTAAGTCCGGTGCTAATGCGTCCAGCCAGGCAGCACTGATACAACAGTGAGAGCAGAGATAAAGCCGGCTTTGTGTCCAACTCAGGATCTCGGCCACAGAGTGGCTGAAATGGCACACAGCCATTGTCACAGGTTCACTGCGGTCATACACACACACACACATTCTCTCTCACACACACAGACAGCTGGTGACACCAGCACTGCCCGAAACCTCAGATATTAAAGCGCGATTGCGACACTGTTCAACATCAATGAATCACTGCCACATTATTTTGAGGCATTGATATAATGAGCGTAAACAAACAAGATCATCCATCCTGGCCGACTGTCAGGATCTAATGGCACTGGAGTTTCACAGGAAATGTGCAGGATTGTATGTTGAAACAATACACAAAGAGTGCTGTTCTTCGAATGAGAATTAGGCTTAAAGCTGCATTACTGTTTACACCACTTGTGGGCAGATCAAGCAACAAGCTGTGAACACGGAACACTGACATCTTATCTCCTGTGAAGCTGATGTGGCATTATTAAACCATTCTTTATGGATATGGAGTAACGTTAGCATTCATTTGTGTTTCTTTACAAACTTCAGTATCCTTTTAAGCTCAGTTTTGGTCTCCACCAGCTCCTGAGGGAAATATTACATTCACCAGCTAATCGCTAAGCTAACTGTGTCTGTCTGCTTTCTCTTCACAGCAAACAGCTGCGTGAGAGCCGTGAGAATGAACAAATGCAGTGTGATCATGTGACGGAAAACCAAAACATAAGCTGAAAGACGCTACAGAAAATATCCTTCATATTATCCGTTGTGATTTCATTTATTGTTTGTAACTAGTGCTAGTAAAACGTTTGTGTCAAGCTGTCAATCAAATCTGAGAGCGGTTAATGGACTGATAACAACTGAGTGTGTGCCATAAATAGTCGTGTACAAAAACGCTGAGGCTTTCTTACTTGTTTTTGTCATGACCAATATCCCTTTGTTTGGCAAGTTAAAGACAGTTTTTTAAAGTCTCTTTATTCTCAGAATTCTTTTGTTTTCACTTTTCAAAAGAGAAAATCAATGAATCACCAGCTGATGAATTTCTTGTAACCATGTTTTTCCAGGATATCAAACCTTGACTCGGTTGCCGTGTTGCTGCACACCCTGTCGTTATGTATCGCCATTGTTTCGTTCTTAACTTTTTCCCAGCCTGACTCACACTCTCTCTCCGCCTGACGTCTGCCAGACGCTTTGTGTGTGTGTGTGTGTGTGTGTGTTACCTTTCTCCCACTTCCTGCTGCTAGCTGCAGCTTGTCCAGAGCCTCCACCTGTAGAGAGAACAGAGGAAGGTTGAGGTGCTCGGTTACAAACGCACCCAATGTCACCGTGTCCGTTCTGCTCGCCTGCTCGCCTCCACACGGCGCTCTGTGTCCTCTGTCTTCCCTGGGCCTGCATACTTCGCAAGCATCCTGCAGCGCCGGCCTCCAACCTGCCAATCGAACGCCTATAAGCGCCGAGTCGCCTCACGCTGGCATCACCTATCGGAGGCCTAGTTTTTAATCAATGGGACTGAATGGTTTGTACAAAGGATCCATTTAGACTCTAATGGCTTCCACAGTGTGTTTACATGGCGTTCGCTGGCCCCTTTTGATCCAGCTTCTGTTCCCGATAGCCTCCAGTGTTCTTCTTCTTTCTGTTTTTCTTCAGAGCTGAAGCATTAAACTGAGGTATTTATGTCAACGTCTGCTTCAGTAGTGGAAATTTGACAAGCTGATTATTTAAGATAAAATTAAAAAAATTAAATCTTTCTTTATATGTCATTCACCAATAACATGCTTGTGATCCACACAAGCCATGCTTTCTTTGTGCTTCACCTGAGCCTTAAAATGTGACGTGTGTCATCAAGTATTTCTCCATATCATAATTTTACTTGCTGTTGATTGAGCTTTGTTAAATATGCTACTGATAAGAGAAAGGAAGCAAATGATGATGTTTGTGAAACTGGACCCTTGCAGGACTCTGAATTGATTGGCAGGATGTGACGCCTGTGTGTGTGTGTCCTTGTGCTTCAAACAAACAAACCAAGGACCCACTAGTGAAAGTGTTACTAACGGTCTAAAAGTCCACAGGGCAGCTTTATTTTGTAATATAAAATCATTAAAATACTATCAGCTGATTTGACAAGTTTTAATTTGATAGCTGAAAATCAACTGTAGATGCTGGAGCGTAATGTCCTTTGTTGACAGAAAATACAGTTAACATTAAAAAAAAAAAAAATTAAGGTCAAACAAATTTACCAGCGGTGAACACCAAGGGCCCGGCAGTGGCTAACTAATATAGTAATGTTTACACACGAAGCGAGACAGGTGTACTGATGGTGTGCCATCTGTGAGGCTGTGTTGTGTCCACACCATCCAGTGACCCAGAAAACAATGTCCTGGTTTTTGTGTGAAGGACAGATGAACTGAATGGAGCAATACTCTTTACAACAGTTACAACTAATAATACATCTAAGATAGANAACTCTCTGACCCCCCCCTCCTTTACCACCAACACCACATCTTTGGCATGTGTGGTGTGGTGTGTGTGTGTGTGTGTGTGTGTGTGTGTGTGTGTGTGTGGCGGGTGTTTATGTACGGTGATAGTGTGCGCGTGTGGACAGCTGGAGTTTGTGTTTACATCTAAGAAGCCGTGGATTCAGGGAGGTGAAGATAGCGATTGGCTGCAGAGCTGAACTCCCTTCTTTCAAAAGCTTTGCTCTCCAACTGCTCCATTTGGGCTTTCATCTCCGGCCCCTCTCGCTCCGAAACATCAGACAGATTTCTTAGCTCTCAGACACACAGACAGAGAGAGAGGGAGGCAGAAAAGACAGAGAGGTTTGTGACTTTGTAGTCTGGCTGGGTGACTGTATTAAATCCGCCTGGCTGAGAGGTAGCCAGGCGTGAGATTATGATGCATCCATCTTGCCACTGTCGTTATTTAACACACTGCTGTGGTGTCTCTAGTTCTCACACACACACACTCAAAACTATACATCTTAATCAGGAGGCCAGATGACATTTCATCCCGATTCCAAAAAAGCTGGGACGTTATGTAAAACTTAAATAAAAATAGAATCATATCGAATGCAGTTGAACCCATGTAATAATATATATTAACAAAAATCAGTGAAGCTGATGAGGACAAACATTAAATATATTGTCTATATTAGTATATACAAAAAGGATTATCAAATTATCACACTCACTTTTTTTTTTTTAAGTTTTAAACAGTGTGCCAACTATTTGGGAATCATGATCGCAGGCCGCTTCTTTGTAAAACATCATATTCAACAAACTGTAGAGTTGATATTCACAAACTGCAGTGCTTATTAGGTTGACATACAATATTTATTTAGGTTCACAAAAATGATAAGTTAATTATCAGGTAGTCCACAAATATTGTGGGAATGGTCTCATACAGTCATACAAGTGGGGAAACATACATGAGAAACCATTTAGGAACAGGCCCACCCAGAAACGCTCTGATTTAACCAAATAAAGTATGAAGCATGGAAAAGGATGAACTCAAACATTAGTTTAGTCTAAATAACAAAAAAGGAAGTCGCTTATTTATTCATTATTATATCCGTAATTTTCCAGATTATCTTTTTAAAAAAAGACCCTCAGCTATTGAAAATATCTCTTCTTACTCTCTCTTCTTTTATCGAATGAAAAAATAATCCAAACAGGAGAAACTAAAAAAAAAGGGGGGGCAGACCCTGCATTTAAAATATTGCCGTATGTCAGGGCCATCCCTGAACTGTCCCTCAGCAGTATCAATGGACCAGGGACCGGTCAAAAACTAGAGACCTAAATGTTGTAAAAACCCCTCTGTAGTACAGTATCTGAGGGTGTATGTATACTGTATATCTGAAAGTAGTCTGTAGTGTCCCCAAATAGCCTGTGGTGGGCTTCCCGAAGCTGCCCCGCGCCCATTTTCTTCTCTTTGTTTCTCACATCTAACAAGACATTTTGTCAAATTCTGCTTTGACAATGAGACACTGCTCATTTTGACTCTAGCTTTGCAGAGAAACACTCATCTATTGCATTTCTATTAGCTTTGGGGATAGGACCCACCACCCCACCCTGATCTTTAACTCCACATCCCTCCCCTGAGTGTCTACCGTTTTTCCAACTTACTTTAGTCGAAACCACGCCCATTTCCATGTGACAGCTGCTTTCCCATTACGTCCCTTCAGTGTCTGTCATGCCAATATGTTAACATCACAACCCGACTGCTGCATTACACAGCAAGAAAACAGCACTAGCTAATTCTCATAGTTGTCATATTTCATGGGCTCAATGTTCATGGAGGTTTTCGTCACAGAGAAGAGGGCATGGTTTCATCAAACATAGGTTAGAAAACGATACACGCCTCCCATAAACATGTCTCGACCTCATGTATGTTTGCTACAAAAGATGTTACACGTTATGAACACATCATGCAAAGTGGCAATTCTGTTTACAAAGATGGAGTAGTCGTGTTTTTTTTTTTAATCTGTAGCCATTTTAGCTGCGTTTGATTCACTCTTTCCACAAAAAAAAAAGATCAACCTGAAGTCCCACCCATGTTCAAAGCCACCTCCCTTAACCTTTCAACAAAAACAACAGAACAATTAGCATTTATAAACGATATTATATTAAACCATGATTTCTCGTTTTGCTTGTAATAACCCAAATCTCCAGAAAAAGTATACAGTGGACAGCTGTAGTCTGAGTCCAGGTTTAAAACTGTCAAGAAAAGCCATTGCAGCAAGGATCAGTTAGCATAAACCAGAGTGGCTGCTGCCTTTAAGAAAAAACCTTTAAAAACATGTCCTGCGGCGGCGGCATCGGTTGGTTTAAGAAGAATCCCTGATTGGCTGAAAGAAGTCAGGTGACCACCAGGTGAGGTAAGAAAAGTCCCACCTTTGACGATGGGGATGACAGTATGGAGGTGTTTCCTCTAAACGCTAGTGTGTGTGTGTGTGTGTTGTGTGTGCGTGTGTAAATATATATGTGTGTGTATACATTTTTGATTACAAACTGATCACCCGCTCACATGCGTACACACTCACACTCAAGTGCGTGTTGATTTTTGAGTCAATCTCAAAACACTGCATTGCAAGTCCCTCTCTCCTCATGCAGCACAGACAGTTGCAGAAACACAGAACACCAGTGGAAAAAAAAAACCACTGGCTGAAACGATGGAGGGAAAAAAAAAAAAAACTAAAACTGAAAACTGAAAATTAAGTTTGCTGCCTTGAATGTCCTTGAACATCACATAGAATCCTTGGGCGTGACAATTTTTTAAAAATTTCTGTTTTTTAGTTCAATAATATTTCTCTTATCTATGCATTTACTTAGGAAAAACTAACAAAGATTTCAGTTGCTCTCTTATTACTATGTGTGTGCGTATCTTTTTTTTCTTTCTATTTTTGTATTAATATTTGCATTGGTTTTCTCCTCTTCTTAAATTGTCCACGTTGAGTTTTTCTTGGTTTGCGTAGATTCCGTCTCTTTCCATATCCTTTTATCCTTTTTGGGGAAAAAAAGACCAAAACCCATTTCAACCCATTATCTCCACCCCACCCTCCCTGCTTTTACCCCCTCCCTCCCAATTTCTCTCCCTCCCGCGGTGGAAAGGGGGGCTTTTAAGTCCCGTGCCGCCCTTCATCTCTCAGCCTCCATCGCTACACTAGCCTTCTGCTCGGCGCCCGCATGGGGGTTCACGCCCGTGGGCCAGGCGGGGCAGGGCTGCGTGGGGGGTTGCCCCTGAGTCCAGAGTCCCTGTGGAGGTTGCGGCACATTAGGTACATTTGGTGAGACCCCCCAGCCGCCGACCTGGGGGGGCGGGGGTGAGGTGGCCATGGAGGCGGCCATGGGACTGCCGCCGCTGCCGCTGTTGAAGCTCTCGGACGCCTTCAGCCTGGAGAACATGGTCAACGCGTCCGGGAAGTTGGGGGGCGTCGCTGGTGTGTTGGCTGGGGTGCACATCTGAGGATGAGGAGGGAAAGAAAATAATTAATGCATGTCCACAACACAAAAAATATAAATAAAAAAAAAAAAAAACAGAACAATGAGATAATCAATATGGCTGCAGAATCTTGACTGGACACCAACTGTTTGGCACAACTCTGAATTTTCAGATACTGCCTAAGAGTTCAGTCACTTCCTCTGTCAACACTCACTAACCATCCATTATGTTCCAGTATATCAAGTGTAGACTATGCAATGAAAACTTCATGAAAATGAACAAACTACAAACTCGCTTCCTGTTTCACAGCGAAACTTGACACTTTGCTCAGCAAAAACTTAACAGCATTTCATTGTTGCAGTTTGTCATACACACTGACCAAGTTGGAGGTGGATCAGATCAACCTCCGAGGAAGATTTTGTATGAACACTGTAAAGGCCAAAAAAAAACCCCAGAAAATGTGAAAAAGAATTTCAAAACAGACTTTCTGTTGGGTTTACGTCATGGCACCAAGACATTTTTTAAGTCTCAGGATGCTGCATGTGCCTCAATTTATTATCATTATCAGTTACAATGACCCTCAGTGAATGGAAACAACAGGGTTTTTTTTTAAACAAACGCTTTAATATAGTTTCACAAATTACAATGACCTGACAGGATAGAATTCAATACCATAAATAGGCAAGTGTGCATGGTCTGATAACTGTCACTTTTCAAACCCAGTGCACCATGAAAGCAGTCATTGATAGATATCTTTTCTTGTAAAATGTCTGGTTGTTGTCACGAGTTGGGGTGGAAACATTTCCTTCCCCTAGTAGCTGCACCACACTCTTGTTGTAGTGAGACTACAGTGAGTGGAAAAATGATCACCTTGTCTTGTATAATGGATTTTCCCAGTATTGACTGTTGACTTTCACTGTAAAATAGTGAGGCTGTAAAGAGGTTTTCGCTCTGTTATAATAACAGAATGACAAACTCCAATACTGCTGTAGTGGAAAAATCAGGTTAGGTTGTCTCCACTGTCCAGTTATCTTCAAGAAAAATGGGTAAACACCAAGAAACTGTGTAACTTCAGCAATGTTCATTATGAGATACATCTCAAGAACTTTTTTCAGCAGTGTTTAAAAGTTAATATCAGTCCAAAGGAGGAAAGCTGTTTTGTATAACTGAAGGGAAAGTTAGGGGAATCCCAAGCACTCAATGTTTCCCCAGAGGGTCCTGATGATGACATTACAGTCCTTTGTTTACATCCACTTCCTGTTTTAACTGTAATATGGCGTCCAATCTGATTTAGCAGAGGAGATAAACTAGGTAAGACTGTAAGAATAACAGCAAACACACACAAGTCTCTTTGGCCTTGATATATCCCCCTGTGCTCTAACCTGCTCAACCCTCCTTGGTGGCAGATCTGTTATTGTTCTGCTGCCTGGGGTTTCTTTAGTGGTGCACCCGGAGCACACATAATGCCAATGTGCCAAAAACAACACTGACCCAACCACCTTGTAGCCAACACGCCATGTGAAAAACATGTTTGGCTGCTCAGAAATAGTAAGCCTTCATCATCATCTTCGCTCACACAGCGCTCCGCGGCCCTGCTTCCTCCCCTACATCCCCCGTCCGTTTGTGACCAGGAAAACAACAACCTGCTGTATTCCACAGGGAGGCAGAGGTGGAGCCATGTTTAGCCAGGAGGTTTGTCATCTAAAAATAAGAGCCTGGGCAGAGAGGCTAACAGGGCAGGCACCTACATGACAAAATAACCCTAAATTACCAGGCATCAACAATGGAAGAACACTGGGCAACTCCCAGGATTAGGATGAAATAAAATGGAATTTACTTGTAATTCAAGATAGAGCTGCAATGATTAGTCGACTAGTTGATCAAAAGGCAATTAATCGCCAGCTTTTTTTTATAATTGCTTAATGGTTTCAGTCATTTTTCGAGCAAAAGTCAGTGTTGGTTGGACAAAAGAATCAATTTGAAGACGTCACTTTGGACTCATTTTCCACAATTGTTTGGCAAATGATTCATAGTGAAAATAATAGGCAGATTAATCAAGAACAAAAATAACTGTTTGTTGAAGCCTTAATTCAAGCACAACTGATATGAGAGAATAGGAGCGTACAATCAAATTACATCAAATCTGTTAACTGTAATCATGACCTTAAATGCTCATCCTCAAAGCTAGAACTTCTTCTTTGCAATGTCCAGACAACATGTTCTACGGATTCAGGTCAAATGGTCGGATGTTGGTTTAAGGGGGGTGAATTTGCTGGAACTGGGAGTCACTGGTTCCATGAATCATAATCAATCACACAATGGGGAACAGCAGCTGCAGTCACACATGAATATTGGACGAAGAATGTTAACATGCTGAAAAGAGAAAAAAAAAAAAACCTAGAAAGTTGAAAAACAACATTCCCCTTACTGACAAGCAGAACTCAGGCTGATCCGTGGTATCTAATCTACCCTTGGCTCCATCACCCAGGATGCTCGGATTGTGACACACAGCCTTAGCGCGCAAGCCGCCTTCAGAAAAACAACAGGGTGACAGGAACACCGCTGCTCCCTTGGGGGTGTAATCGGACCGCTTTGCCCCCTAAAAGTGCTGCGGCTTGCAGCTTAGCCCCGCGAACGCACGGTCTGGGACCGGGGCCGGGGCCGAGTTGGAGGTTCTCAGAGTGGCACGCTGTTATGAAAGGTGAGTGTGTGCGCTCTGACAGGAAACGCTGGCTCATGTCTCTGAGGCCGTTTCCTGCGGTAAAGAGACACCCTGGAACGCTGAAGTAACCTCTGTGATCCTTCCTGTTCTTGGCGGAGGAAGCTACTGGTTGGATGCGTTCAAACCTCGTGATCAGTCTGTGTGACTTGTACTCGCAGAGAAAACAATCGTCCAGGCCTCCTGCCTCCTTGCTTACTGCCCAGGAAAATGAGAGAAAAGTGCTGACACATGACCTTTCACGTTGTCCACTGAGACCTTTTGCTATCTGACTTACTCATCTAGAAAGTCACGCACAGATGAGCAGGTATAAATATACACCTGCAGTCAGCTAAGAGACTTTACATTTCATTTATTCATATTTTTTTCTGCTTCATATTTAAAAGTAGACAAAAACAGTAGAGATGGGAGAGGGAACCAACCTCAACCGCCATGTTTTAGTGTCTCACAAGTGCCCACCTCACACTCCCTCCACTCATAAAATACCACAACACACCTCTAAGAGTCGGCATGTGAGCGTGCGTGTCTGCCTTTGCAGGGGACCTTGGACGGAGTCAGAGACGCAGACGGTATCCACCCACAGGGAACAGGATCTGATCCAAAGACACAGCAGCTGTCTTTCTCTGCCAGGCTGTCTGAGTGTGGATCTGACTGCTCATCACACACACACACGCACACACCGTCTCACTGATAATGCAGCCCAGACCTGTCAGCATGTATTTACTGATGAGCCACATGTATATGGCAACAAAGAAAGACTGAATCGTCCACTCCCAAACAAATGAGACACAAATATGGGATATTTATCGCATCTATTAAAAAAGCAGAGGAAACAGCAGCAGAGGTAAAAACTCTACCTGGCTTCCTACACAGAGATTAAAACCATTGCTCTGGTGCAGCATACTGTGGAAGCAGGTTACTGTGTGTTTTCCCTTTGTGCGTATTAAGCAGCCTAGTAGCAGATTAACTCTCGCTGCACTGAGGCAAGGACAGAAAATGACTGCAAGAGCTGCTGAGACCGGTGCGAGCAGACTGGGGTTCAAATCCAATTGGCTCCTGGACAACTGATGGGGCACGTGGGCTGCAGCAGGAGGGTTAATATTTTATTGGAGAGAACCTCCACCTGTGTGTGCGGCTATATACGCATATACAAACACATGTCGATGAAAACAGTCTCTACAGAGGGCCTGCAGTTGCATCACACACACACAGACAAGCAATACAACCATATGAGCGTCACTGTAGGATATATGCAGCTCAGTTATGGAATGTGTTACTTGATATAGAAAAAAGCAGGTTGACAAGAAAGATATATTTGGGATAAACAAATTACTGGTCTAAGCTGGACATTGTTCTACAACTGTGGATCTGGTAAAAGATTTTATAAATATATTTAAAAGAAAAGATCGTGCATCTCTCCAGACAATTTGTGGTGTCAGCTATCAATAAATGGACTAAACCAAAAACTGATATATATTTAGGATGATAAAAATATATTGTACATAATTTACCCAGGAAGCAAAGTCAATATGTGGCATTTTACTACTTAATGTTTAAAAACTGGACACAGTGTCAGTCTGGGAGTAGAGAGTGAGATTTGTCCCATGTGATGTGTAAATGATTTTCTATTGTCCTTTTTCACTAGGAACTATGTAACACTTTGTTTAGTAGGATAAGGACAGAAGGTGATTTTATGATTATGGACCATGCACAATGGTTGTTCACCTATGAAACACTTGAAGTACCTAGTTGAAACTGATATTTGAGAAGCACGTTATATATTTTACGAGCAGCAACGATCAGGAAGGCAGCAACGCTGTGTGACTCCATCATCCATCTGTGTGCAAATACTGTACTGGCTAAACATTCAGGAACTAGACATGAAAGAAAGAAAAACATCATAAGTAACTACTGTATATTCTGTGTGTGCATGTAAGTTATTAATTAACTTACATGCACACGTTAAGCACATGTTAAGAGACAACACAAGATGTGTGGTTAGGTAGATGTTTTTCAAATTGAGGTTACAGTGACAGTTAGGGTGTATTCACACCTGCAGCTCTTTTGCAACCAAGAGTGTTTCCAACCTAAAAAGTAGTTTGTTTGGGTATATGTGAACACTAGATTCACACTCAGATGGGGGAAACAGAGACTGCCAAGAATGGGAGGTCTCTGCTCGTTTCCAGCCAAACTCTGGAGTGGTTTGCTCCCAGTGTGAAAGCAAATCGACCAATCACCAGTGTTTGTGACATATACGTGATTTTATGCGAGTGAGTTTAAGACATCAACAGCTAAAAGACTAATAAATCCATCTGCTGATCATGAAATCTGTTCCTGAAGCAATCTTATAACTGATCTGTATAGGCCATGAATATATTAATGCAAATCATTTTGTATCACTAATAACTTGTACACACATCCATGCGGGTAGTTTCCCTGATTAATAAGTCAAAAGCTCTTCAAACTGCTGTGCTTGAATCTGACTCCATCTACTTCATCAGTTTAATTCCATGAAAAGTGTGTGAAAGCCATTTTACAGTAATAAGCCCCATATCATTACTGTACAAGGCGCCTCCTTCTCCTCCTGTCTCTGCCTGTTAGCCATTATTAATAACACGTGGTAGATGTGAAGTCTAATAATAGCAATAATGCTCATAATCTGTTATTTCGTCATAAGCTCTTTGCGACACCAGAGAAAATAAATAAAAAATCAGAAGCATTAAAGTGAAGAAGTTGATTCATGGTGAGAAACTAAACTGTCCAATCAACGAGTTGGCTGTCAGTCTGTATGACTTTTTGTTTACTCCTCTCCTAAAAAAGTCAAAGTGAACAGGAAACAGACCAGAACCAAAAGGCAACAAGGCATCATGTTTTTTCCCTCGGTCCAGACCAAATGAACCAAACTACAGGTATGAATCTTAATTGTCTGTTTCCTCTCTAAAACCCTAAGCTGTCATTTGAGAAGAGTCAGCTCAGTTAACTCAAACAAATGGCTGTCTGTAGGCTTTGTCAGCTAGCTCCAATCCAGCAGGATCAGAAATAAAAAAAAAGAAAAGAAAAACATGAACTCCCACTCAGAACAGCACAGAAATTATGTGAGTAAGTGCATGTAGCAGCACATCCAACTCAAAGTGTGTTAGAGCAAGGAGGTCTAGTCATTTACTGAAGACATGCAGATGGAGAGAAAAGGGGGAATAACAGAGAGCCAGAGTGAGTTTGTGTTCAAAACAGAGCCAACAGAGAGGGGTTACCATGGGGGCGGGTGTTATGAGGAAGCAGTACAGACCTCCATGTTGGGATGGGTACTGAGGCAGGACCAGCCCAGTCCACCCTCTCTCCCAGTCTGTTTGCTGAGCTCGGCACGAGGAAGGCATGGCTGACAGGCAGCCACCACTCTAAACATGCCTGGCTCGGGCCTGCGGTGAGGCTCCACAAACCTTAAACACTCCTCCGTTTGTGTACATACAGTATGTGTGTGTGTGTGCGTGCGTGTTTGTCCACAAACACAGATGAACTGGAGTTATTTCCAGTCTGACCAACCACATTCCTCAGACATATCAAGTGTGTGTATGTGCCAGGCTGAAAAGAGGAGCCTTCTATCCTCTCGCATACTTGTGCCGAGGGTCCAGTTGCGTCTCGTGACCCCAGCTGACCTCCTCCATGTAACGTTTACCTCTGTGCTTCCACCCCACACCACACACATCTCATTACAGTCTCTGGATGTTTCCGTCCAGCTGTCACAGACGCTATAAGACGCTTTTTTTTTTTTGCAATCAATGAAATGTGATCTGCTTGTTTCCATTAACTTGGTTGAAGCAAATAGGCAGACTTCAGTCCTTCATAATGTCCAAAGTAAAATCTGGTCAAACCTACATCAAAACTTATGTTTGTTCATCCCAATTTGCAAACGATACTAGCAAACCCAAGTTCTTTTTCTCCATCCATTCCCTCTGCTGTGAACATTAATATGAACCTATGACGTGTCTGTGTTCTCTCCCTTCTCTATCTTTCTCTCACTTCCCACTCCCCATCTTCCTCTCCTTCCAGTCTGTGGCTTGTTGCGGACAGTTCACACCCTCTTTGTCAGCGCTCGCAGCAAACTGTGCTGAGAGATCTGTGAGACGCGAGAATCACGGTGAAGCATGTGGCCTGACATCGCCATCCACGGGCCCACAGTCTTACTAGAATTGTACTTTCAGGCTGGATTATAATATTTAACTTGCTGTTCAGTATAACATGTACATACAGTATGTGGACAAAATGACTATCAGGAGGGGATATACTGCTTTATAGCTGAAAGAACATTCTGACTACGTGCAAAATGGCACACACTAAGAACAAAAACTCAGCCAATTTGGGGATTTATTTAAAGCCAGTTCCCAAATTTTATAAGGAAATGATCAAATTTGAAATTGGAAAATAACATGCGCTGTGGGTTACTGGTCAGTGCGACTGTCAAAAAATGTTTCCTCACTAGAGCAAGACCGACAACATGCAAAATAACACATGGTGTACAACTGCAAAAACAAGATGAGGTGTCTGCACTGATGTTTGGGGCTGCTGTGACTGAGCCACCAGGCAGGCAAGCTTCAGAAACTTGTTAGGCAATTTGTTAAGCCCTGAGGCAATGTACGGTGTCGTGTTCAGCCTAAAAAGTTTAGTTACACATAATGAAATAAAGCCCAGTTCCTTTTCCACGTTTCCAGACACACACTGGATGATTCTGTATTTTGAATTAATCTACTTTATAAAATCATATGTTTGAAAACGTGGTGAACTTCTCTCCATCCTTGCTTGTAAACGACTGAGCCTTTCCAGGATGAACCTTTCACACCCAATCAAGATATTATCACCTGTTTACCTGTTAAAACGCTGGCATTAAATTCAAAAAATGATGAAGCTGATGAGGTAAACCATTAAATATATCATCTTTGTACTGTTTCCAAAGGAGTATGGGTCAAAATGGATTAGCAAATGATCACATTCTGTTTTATGCATGCTTTAACAATGTCCAAACTTTTGGTTTTGGGTTTAAAATTACATTATTCCTCTCCTTGAACACACAATGACAGGCCAAGTTATAACCCTCAACTCTTGGAGCATTTTACTCAATGTTGATGTTGTCTTCCAGCAATATTATTGGAATCGACCTCATAGCACTAGACAAAGTCAAAAAGACACTTAACTTTTAACTGTTCCACTGAAACTGTGATACAGTACACAGCAAATGACTATTTATGAGCAGTTAGTGGGTGTGAAGCTGTACAATACAAAGAAAGAACATGAAGTCTCTAAATCAATTAAGATTGAGAAGAGTAGCAAGATAAAAAAAAAACTGTGTGCTGCAGCTCTTTTAACTGGTGTTAAGTGCTGGATGTGTGGGAGGATGCTAAGGATCCACCAGCATCAGGTCTGGACTAGTCTTGGGTGCATTCACGTCATGAATGTTTGGAGGAGTTTATATGCATTCTGAAACATTCACTCCTTTTGTTTGGTTTGTTTTGGGCATGTGAGAACAATACCATTCAAACCTGGCAACACTGACAATGCAGGTCTATGTCCACTTGAGCAAGAGTGCTGCAATACAGTAAGTTAGACCAGACAATGCAATCTGAACAACTGACATGAAGCCCAAAAAAGGGGAAAAAAAGAGAATGAATGTTGACCAAGCTAAGATTAACAGAATAAACGGAGGTCAAACTTGGCCTCAAGATGATATGAAATGCCTCCTCAATAGATCAAAAAACAGCCAAAGAGTGCAGACAACTCCATCGTGCATTGTTAAGGTTACGGGAACTAGAATTAAATGTTTTGACAGCAAGCTTCCCAAATATGCAACCTCAACAGATGACAGTTTACCAAAACTCTGCCCAATAAACAAGCGACGTGTGGGTCCATGCTACAGCCAAGGCCTGACTTACTTGTAATTTGGCAGTGGAAACCTCAATAAACCACAAGCAAAGAAGCAACTAAATCAACTTTTCCAGTCTAATGTTACTGCTGCTGTACAGTCATTAATGTAATGCTGAGGCTAATTGTGACTGATGCCCTGCGAGGACTGTGGAAATGAGGGCTAAATGGAGGGGGCAAGACAAATTAAAGTTAATAGAAGAAAGGAATGGGGAATAAAAAGGGAAGAACGGTGAAAGAAACGGGAAAGCAGCAGACAGCTGAATGTCATGCATGATTCTGCCTGTTAAATATTTAAAGAGGAGGAGTCTTATGGTTTGCATGCAGCCTAGCTCTGCTTTTTTAGCTTTGGAGCTGCAGCTCTGTAGATACATCCAATGCAAGCATGTGATATTAACAAATATGTCAACTATCCTAACCACAACAAAGATAATTAGTAATTAATAATAATACTTAGAGATGCATAATAAAAGATTAATTGCATTTGCATTTGTATGTTTGAGAAATTTGACAAATTTTTCATGCTACTTGAAACTAAGGTTGCAAAACTGAGAATTTTTCTAGTATTAAATGTTCTCGCGACTGACAATGAAAAAACTAATATTAACCAAACAGTTGCTCGTTAAATATGCTGACAACTGGTTATACTTCTACAAATGCTACAAATAGTTACATATATTTCAAAGATGCTTAACTTCAGGTACTGACTGACAACAACAAGACCTTCATCTATCTGTTTGCCAGCATCCTCTACCACCTGCCATTCCTTTACATGTGTAAACCAGACCCATGTCTAAACCAGACAGGCAACTCTGTCTCTGTGTTTTAATTATCCCATCACATAGCTCACCAACAGGAGCTGATACTCAGGCTTTAGTGGGAGGGGCTGGATGTCAGAACTAGATGTTTCTTTCCCAAACTAAATAAAGGAACTTGACAGGTGCTGCTGAACATTTCAAGTGACTGCCCCCTCCCCTCCCTACCTCACCCGTGACCCCTCACTCCTTCGACCTCACCCAGTTTCCAGCAGCTGAGCCCAGAGTCTGTGTGTCTATGTGTGGGTTAATATTATATACATACACACAGGGACATGGTTGGATTTGTGCTCACGGGGGACTAAGTTGATCATTAGCCAGGCTGTGCTGTGTTTTCATGTGCTTTATGATATAGGAAGGAGAATGAGGGAAAAAAAGCAACAACAAAAAAAAGAATAGGAGCCAGACAGAAAAAGAACAGAAACAGAAAGAAAAAGAAGGCAGCAACTGACAAAACACAGAGAACTGGGAGTGAGAAGAGCATGTGCTATGTTCTGGCCAACTGCACACAACAATGGCTGACAATAGGGGCTCAGTGGCTCGCTCGTATCTAGAAAAAGGAGTTTGGCCTGTCGACTGGTAACAGTCTGGCAACAGAAACTACTAGGCCAAAGGTCATCGTGAGGGAAAACAAAACACGATTACGATGCAAACACTCTGCTTCAGCTTGCCAAAAGATATTTTTCTTAAGGCTATGCATACATTGTAAATCAAATTCAGTTTTTCTTTCACCTCAAGTGCAACCTTTGTTATACGCTTTCTAATCAGTGTCAGCTTTCAGTTTCAAACTGAACCAGGGAACACTATGATTTATTTGAAAACTGAAAACTAAAATTCTCACTTGTGTGTTCACAATAAGTGGACTATGTTAGTAAGATGTGAAAGCGGCATTTCAACATTTGACTGAAGCCCAGATGACAACAAAGACAAAGATGGTGTCAGTTGACACTGTTATCATGTGAATTACATCCTAGAAATAAATTAGATTAATGGAAGTAGAGGTGAATGTATAAGTATAAGTATAAGTACTAAGTATAGTGTTAAATCATCTTAACCCTAGTTTTTGATAAAAATCAGACGGGCAGTAAGTAGCTTTGACAGTCTCTGCTGAATTTTGCAACTTCACATTGTGAAGTCTGATTTTGCAAGGAGATATTTTAAATACTTGAGCCCCTTGGGTGTCAGATCAGAAATCTCTGAAGTGAGCTGCACTGCGAATATAGATCTGATGTAGGAAGTGAAGAGCAGATTTAAGCGAGCTGAGCTTCAAACGTGGACTGGTTATGTGTCATGGGTCATGAATGTGAACCAGGAAAGCAGGAAAAGGGATGGACAAGACTAAGGAAGGGGACAGCACAGGAATAGTAGGACCAGGAGGACTCAGTGCAGAGAAGTCCACTGACCTGAGTCTGGCTGCAGTGCTGCGAGCTAACCTGAAAAAACAGGCCAGACGCAATGTGACAACACTCCCTTTATGCAACAGACAAGGGTCCCATGTGCTGCTTGTGTTTCCTCAGCCATAGACCTAGACCTAACCCTAACCCTTGTGTGTATGTGCGTATGTGTATGTGTGTGTGTGTGTGTGTGTGTGTGTGTGTGTGTGTGTGTGTGTGTGTGTGTGTGTGTGTGTGTGTGTGTGTGTGTGTACTCAGTGACTCCTAGAATCAGTGTGAAACCCAATCTAACTCCACTGCTCATAAACACATCTGGTCCTCACAGTCATCCCACATGGATTCCCATTCCCAGAGTCCCTTGAGCCAAAGTTCCTGTGTGTGTCTGTGTGTGTATGCGAGTGTGCCCGTTTGTGCACACGCCTTAGTGTGTGTGGTTAGGGTTCTGGGAAGTCGTGCTCCTGGAAACATGCAGGGCAACACGCTGGAACATGCCAAGCACAGGCCAAGCCTCCTCAGATGTGGCTAACTGCTTGGCATGGCTGTACGATATAAGGATACGGATATACACACACACACATAGGCATATGCAAACCCATTAACAACATTAACAGATCGAGACATGATTAACTCTGAAACTGAAGACACATTGCTGCATGTACACCCAGGGGATTATAGTGCGCCCACACACACACATCCATAAAATCACAAATACATAAAGGGAGAAAATAAACTGGATTTCAGCTTATTCTTTAATGAACTTTAAGTAACATCTGCAGCTGGACAGAGAGCACCTTGTTTCTTTAGTGGCAGAGACACAAAGCAGCTCTGTGTGATTGTATCTTCTACCAAAATACCTGGCACTGCCTTGCTATTAGTCTATTTCACCCAAAGTACTAGCCAGACACTCATCCTCCCTTGATTTCATTGATTCCTCACTGCTATTTAAGAAACAATCCAAGTGTCTTTTATATACTTCAGACAGCCTTCCTCTGTCTGTTGCAGTGTGACAACAAATGGATAGAGGCTGAGACAGAGAGAGAAATAGCGGCAGAAAGTCGTCCGTGTTGTCATGTCGTGATTTATGAAGGTAATTATACCTCTGCTCTTCTGCATGGGCACACCGCACACTTCAAATCTCGGGGCGATGAGATGTAACATGGATGAGAAGAGTTAGGATTTCTAAAAATCCTTTTTGAAGCCACACCCGGACACCAAAACCAAATGTTTGTAGTTACCAGAAACACCCCCGTCACTCACTCATACACACACTCATATACACACACACACACACACACACACACACACACACACACACACACACACACACACACACACACACACACACACACACACACACACACACAAACCAAACCCTCCTCCTTTCTCCAACTGGGAGTTTATATTGCCAGGAAACAGCCTTTAAACAACCTCACGCCCACTTTTATCACTGCCCTGCAGTGCCCAATACTATTCTGTTACGTCACTGCGCCCGGTCAGTTGGCGCTGAACGTTGCCCTCCATAAAAATCATTTCATTCGTCTTGTGCGTGATGCCCGCGACGAACGAGAATTACAGCACAATAAAGAAGGTGATCATTTCTAACCATGGATCTGTTTGTTCATGACTCAGTCTGTAGACCAGGCTGGGTTGTGCTCAGCAGTAGGAGGAAACAGTTGAAGATTAGTAACTGCTTATTTCTACTTAATATGCTGATGTAAATGATGTGGCAAGGAGATGAGCTGATCCACAGATCCTGGATAATATTCTTTGCAGTGTTAGAGCACTCTGCAAGAGAGCATTGAGTTAGGAGCTACTAGGAGAACTAGAATCACTTCTTTGTATTTACATCAATATATAAGCAGATCGGAGTGAAAACAAGCAGTAGATATAGTGTGAGATTCAAGAGGAGAAAGAGAATGTGAAATGTTTCTTGAGATTATTTCTATTAGCCTGACCTACTAAAGACAGCTTACTTCTCAACACCGCAGGCCTGACTTCACTGCAAGGCTGCTTACACGAGGACCTCGCTGATTTCTTTTTAATAGCCATGACGCTGGCAGAAATTACACACATGTGAAGCAGGCTTTGTGGCTTAGTTAGTTCGTTTTCCAGCTTAGTCACATGATGGGGGGTGGGGAAGGGGTCACATGTTCCCAAAGAGCAGCAGAATCATCCAGTCGGGCTACTTCCTCCTCTGTGGTCACATGAGGATTCATTCATTCACTTTATTGTGGCTGTACATGACCCACGTGGAGAGATATTCATCATGGAAACACTGATATTAGGTTGAACATACAGTCGAGAATCTGTTTTTTTTTCCAAATCCAAAAGAGACACATAGTGAACAACTCGATGACAGACAGTTGTTACACTGTCCAGACCAGATCATTCATGAAACATGATGACTGAAAACGTACTTCTCAAAGTTACTCGTGCACAAGAGTACCAAGGAAATCTTTCTCTTGCATGAGACACCATTTAGGGAAGTTTTGCTTACAAATGACCAATGATTTTCTGCATTGAGGTGACACTGTATATGTGGCAGAGCATTTCTGACAGCCAGGTTTCCAACTGCGTATCAAGTATCACAAATAGCTCAGACTTCACCAAGGCAATTGATTTAAAATTCCTTAAGTAAGTAAGCTTGGGACTTCTCTAGAATATGTATGAAAACGAAAAAAGGCATGGGTAAAAGAATCCGTGCTTAGAATTTGATGAGAGGGATTAGCATCAAACATCCAAAAGTAACATAAATACAACTCCGACATCATGCATTCGATGTGTGAGCAAACATGCTGGTGTGTTGTTCTGAAACTGCTTCGAGAATGACGCTGAAAGAAGATGACGAGGACAGGGCATGATTATAAAACTCTAACGGGAAAACATAAATAGATAATTGAATTCTAGAGTCTTCTGCATCTGTAAACAGAAAGAGACAGAGCCAGCAAGGGAGGGAGGTAAGATGAGTAAGAGTGTATGAACAGAAGAGAGAGGCAGGGCGCTGTATTTTCAGTTGTACCGGCCCCCCTCTGCTGTGAAAGGGTCCATTTTGGGCCGGCGCGAGCATTGCGTCCTGTAGGAACGTGTTGCGGTGGCAGTGTTTGGAAAGGCAGGGTGTGTGAAGAGAAGACTGGGAGTGGATTGGGAGGGGCTGGATTGAGCTTAGGACCTGGGTGTCCATCACAGAATGGAGATGTCAGCTTTGATAGCTTAATTTAAAAACGCAAAGACAAATGGACAATCTGTTCAAGACCCATTGTGCGGCTGCTCGGCTCCGCACTTTACATACTCACATGCACAGAGACTTTCAATGCGTGCCTGTGCAGAGACTGTTGCTCTTTTGCATCGTGTGCCAGAGCACAGGCACTCCCCTGGGTCTAGGGTTGCTAGTAGAAGGAAATAATAATGGCAGGAGCTTTAGCTAAATCCTCCATCATTCACGGCATTATACAAGACTGTGCTGATGAGGCAGCTAACTCACCTCGCTATTTGATCTTTGATACAGGGTATAAACCTCTGACATACATTGCACAAATGATGCATTAGCAAAGCACATGTAAACGAAATCAGACTTTTTCATGGCTTACAACATGAAAAATCCTCACCAGAGACGCTTTGATTAGAGACAAATGCATTTCTTAAACAACAGTGCTTTCGTATCCAAAATGGATTCTCTCCCGTGATGCCAAATTTAGAAGGGAAAGTGATTTGGCATCATCACATTCAGCTTTGTACATTGTTTCAGGGCCTAAAAAACAATAGCATAAACCAGCTCACTGAACAGTATCCATAAACTAACTGACCTACATGACGTCCTAACCCACTGTGCTGCCAAGAACGGCATGTCTACGGGCTATCTGTTGGGGCCAACGGGACTGGGGTGAGGCTTCTAGCCAAAATAGCAATCTCAAGGATGAGTTCAGCTCATGTTGTAACACACAACACTGACGCAACAGCATGTGCAACAGAAATGTAACTTAATGTTGTTCACGTTTACTGTAAACTCTCAAGAGAGTGAGAGGGGCAGAGTGTTAAGAGTGAGAGCAAAGTGGATTAGATTCGTATACCAATGAACACTGTGGCCCGATAAGCTGTAGAGGGTTGGACATGTTGCCCTACTGTAGTACTGTGACTCACATCTAACTATAAAGGAAGGAATCTGTCTTTATGTCTGTCCTGTGATTTTCTTAACAACCATTCTGATCAACTTAACACTTGGCATGTGTATTGCTGAGGACCCAAAGAAGGGAAGTGTTGAGTGTAAAGCAGTTTCTGTTTGGATGACCTACAACACATAAATCATTGGGCATTATTACATTTTGACAGAGTGTTTCTATTTTAACCAACTTTACGTCCCTGCTTTAAATGCCCAAGAAACCCACAGACCAACTGCATGTGTTGTAAATCATTTAACATGATGCTCAGTCAATCAAATCTACGCATTCTCATAGCAAAGATGGCTGCGCCCAAACAAAGCATGGAGCCACTACCCAATTTGTACATTGTGTCTGATCAGTATTGCACACATGCGTAGGTCAGGTCCTAAGGCCTGACTGATGGGTTACTCCAACCTTAACTATTTACCAGCTTATTACATTGTAGAGCTGCATTTTTGCGTGTGTGTACAACAAATTGGGTTTCTGGTACGGATCAAGCTGTGACACATGGATTCCCACGGAGAACAAGCTGTAGTGAAAAAAAAACAACCCTCAGCCACGTTCATCTAAAGTGTGGGAGTATTTTAGACAAAGACCCAACAATGCGATCCTCTGTAAGCTCTGCAACTTGGAAATGGTTTATCAAAGCAGTACAACTGCTATGCACCAACACTTGAAGTCAAATCCTCCTAGAGCACTTTGTCAAGACAGCACCGTCCTGTTTACTTTTTGCCCCATTCAAGTATTATCAACATGTGGACCTTGTTTCTCTTAGTAGTCACTTTAATTTGTTTTGTTTATTGATTAGGTTTCTTCATCGCCCCCATGTAAGCAGTAATTTCTGCACCGCTGCTGTTATGGTAACGTAGCTTTGGACAATGCGTCATCTAACATTGCTATTCAGACGTTTTTTTGTTTTCTGCTTAGTTTAAAGGCCATGTATGGGTGACAAAATTGCTTGACTGTTGTCACAGTCTGTCAGTTATTTCCCTTTCCCCACGCTGATGCAAAACTACATTTGCCAGTAATGATTTTAACTGCATATATTACTCTAGAGATGAAATTCATAACCATTTCATAACCATTTTAGGTTTTAAGTCAAGTGTTTCTGTAAAAATAGTGATTCTCCAGTTCAGGGAGAGAGTTCCTAAGACATACAGTGATTAAATGAATATGTTAACAGCAATTTGAGGTCCAGTATTTTTTCTGATCAGGCATCTGACAACAACAGTGGTGAGTATGAAGTAGTTTGAATGAGCGGTTCTCAAGAAAGCTGGAGGCCAAGCCATCGGCCTGTTCCGAACAGGAACATTTTGAAAGGGCACTGCACTCGTGAACACAAACATCCACTCTGTGCATGCACCAAATACAAATGCATGCATGTAAAGTACGCAAGTACAAACAGAGACATGCTGGCGTATGCAACAAAGGGAACGTGAACTTATGATTATGCAAGAGCGTACCTGTAACAATAACACCACAAACAGACGTAGGTGCTGTGCATTCTGACTTTCATTATCCAGTGTCTGCAGCAATCAAGCTCAGCCCTATTTGGCAGAAAGAACAGGACAGCTCTTGGCAGATTGTTTACTCTCTAAATTAAAGTGAGACATTTCATGAGCTAAATAGAGGACTGAGATGCTCTTATTTACTGATCAGACGATAAAGGAGGTCTGGCTTTCTTTCTTACAATAAAGCTGTGATAAACATGATTCAGCTTCTGTGCTGACTGGCCATACTCAGGGGCTATAAATGTACACACACAATGCAATAAAACAACAAATACTCTTTCAACCCAATCTCTCATTCTTTCTTCTAGAGACGCTAAAATATTTAGCAGTTGGATGACTCTTTGTCACACAAACAGACTGTGAGCTTAAAAATGTTCAACAATTTCGTCCGAAATCCCCCTCTCCCCCAACATTCACATCAGGCTCTTCCAGAGGGCAGCTGTTGCTGGATGCTGCCATGCATGCAGCTGCAAACAAAGGCTTGTGTGCTGCCAAAGTGGGCTGATGCTAAAAGCCCAAATACTGCTAGTGTTTCATAATGTTCAACCCCTGTGTGTGCATGTGCAGAGTCTCCTACAGCCCTAACGCCTTCCAGTTTACTCTGCTCCGGTTTGTCTGCCCCTCAAAGTCCCCGGTGTGTGTCGTGTCTGAGGGCAGCAGAAAACCAATCAGGCAAAACAGCCGAATTACTCGAGGCAAATGCAACTGGATGAGGGTCTATTTGTGAGAGGCAGCTGTCCTCTTCCTGGAAAGAGACTTTTTTTCTGCCTTACCCAGAAACTGAGGGGCCCTTCCTGCCACTATGCACCTCGACTGATACGATGAAAAATTAGGAATTTCATATATCTACATCTGTGTTCCTCCCATACATACTCACTCACTCACTCTCACTCCCTCTCTCTCTCTCTCAGTGGGCTGCTGGCTGCATGCTTGCCTGTGTGTTTATTTCTGGAAGCTCACAACATGGCCGACATGTGCTTTGTTATTGTGAGTACAACATCATCCCTCTTGGCCTATAAGGGCTGTTCATCACCCCCCTCATCCCACCCAAAACAACACAGCAGCCTTAAAGACATACTAGCATTAAATCAAGGTTGTTATACATTACATAAACAAAACAATACATAGCATTAAAAGAAGTATATTATAATCACCACTCTCCTCCTCCTCTCACTCACCATTTGATGATGATGGCCATATGGAATATTTGTTTCTTGAAAAAAGGCACTGAGTGCAGTCTAAAATAAAAACACAGAAAAATGAATGACATTTGGTGACACTTTGCAGAGAAGGGCACTAAAAATAGCGAACATCGCTTAGTTCTGCTTTGATGTGAATAACAAGCCAACGAGGAAAAAAAACACAAACTACATTTATATTGGGATCAGAGCAGACTAAACAATTAAAACTAGTGTTTTTAGTAGTCTGGTCGATACAACACGGCGGTCATCTTTATTGCGTAATAGCACCCGTTGGCCTCGCCTGTACACTGCTGTCATGTGTCGGATTATAGTATTTAATCTAGAGTAAAGTCTAATTGGATATGCTAGCTGCCTCTGCTGTGTATTCCCCGCAGATTTAACTTTGGCTAAAGCGCCCATATATTTAAAACAAAGTTTGAAAGCGGGGACCACCCAAAACGGACACATTGCTAACACTAGCTTTGTTTTGTGTTCATTTTCAAGAGCTTAAAAAAAGTCAGACGGGCGAGCTCGAGCCGACACCAACGGTCGCTCAGACATAAACATTAGCCGTGTAGCTAACGTTAGCCTCCCTGTCGACTCTAACACTGAAGGTTTTTTTATTCACTCTTTTTTTTCTTTACCTCGAACTGCCAATGTGCCGCCTGCAGGAGCTGCTTCGCCTGGTCTGCCGCACAACCCGCCGTCAGGACGAACTGGTTAATCATGACTTGATGTTTGAGTTCATCCATTTTCGACGAAAGCCCGTGTCCTTCCGTGTCCACTCGCGGCGACTGGCTGTGAAACAGACCGTGTTTTTCCTCTCTTTCTTCGCTCGGGTTGTATTCCGTTTCTCTGCCCCTTCAGTCGTCCACCATTACAGCCGGTTGAGCAAACACAAATATTTACTGTAGGAGCGGTAGTGGAAGAAGTGTGGCGTGATTGACAGCGGGAGGCAGCCAATCAGATGAGAGCGCCGCCGGTGGGATTTGTATGCAGCGAGCGGAGGGTCTCGGATCGCCGTGTTTTTAACCATCTCATAGAGGACTATTTTTTACATTTAAATAAATTTCAAACAAAAATATTTGATGACAGTGAGCTCATTCTCAATTCTAGCACACGTGGCATTAAAATGACCACAGAGAAACCAAACCCCGGCTCGAGTAATCGCAGAAAGGCTTTGTTTTGGACTACATCTCCCGTGAGCACCCGCTTTGTTTGTAAAGCTCCAGGAGGCAGACTTTTGTGAATGACGGCCGCTCTCGTCCAATTCCCATGCGCGCTGTGTCACCATCTCGCCAAATATGGTAAACAAATCCACCATCGCCAATTACATGGCTGGGAGTTATATTAGGGACAGCCGACAGTCATGGGCGCACATTCGCCAGCACGTTATTCTGCTCTGCGCACTTCTTCTCATAACGCCGCATATTTTCCCTCAGTGTGCAGTCTATCAGTGCCGCAGCTCATCTGCACACATCAGTGCGGACTGCGGCGGCGCTACACCCTCATTTCTGCTTTGTTGTTGTATTCAAAGCGTGTGCATGGATTTTTTTATCTGTGGGCTTGCTCAAGGACACTAAAGCAGCTTGGATGTTGCAGTGTTATAACAAAGGAGAGGAACGGTGTCTTTAAACACCCACCTTCATCCAGATGGCCATAAGGACGCATATTAACGACTTAATCACCCTATAACTATAAATTTCTGGAATTAATGAGCATATCATAATGAATCATTAAACAAAATAGGACCATTTGTTACTGTGAATGGCAGTCAGGAGCCTATGTGCTAAAAAGAAAGGAGAATGCAGTCATTTGTAGTCGTTTAAACAAAGGACAATATAATAGAATATAACAGTGAAATTATGTAATTCTTAGCTTATTTTTGAGACACTAGTTATTCGAGCTCAACAATAAATCCCCTGCTTGTACTGATGCAGATGGATTAGGGTCAGGAAAGGAAATATCTAGGCTACTAAAGCAGCAGTTGTTTTTTTTTTTTGTGCAGGCTGTGTGTAAAACGAGCCCTCAGATATCAACACACGCACCGCTCAGAATTGTGGGTAACTGTAAACTGTAAACATTCTTTTATCAATGGCATGTTTGTAGCAGCTGTGGCTGAAAGAGGAAGATTGGGAAATACTGACACCTGCTGGTGAAGAGAACGCCTGGAGAAAAAAGGGCATTTCGAGTAACACCAGGTGAAGTTGAGGTCTTTGACATCCATGATAATAAAATCATGCTTTTACGTTGTACAAAAACTTGGAGGTTTCCAGTACATATTTATATTCTAGTGTGACCTTTTATGTGCTTAGTCTGGTTAACAATCTACAGTTCTTTGTTACTTTGGAGCACATTGGAACATGTTATTGTTAAGAACTTTAAACCCCAATCAAACTGAGGAAAAAACAGCATCACACACTTCCATACATGCAGACAACAGGGACAGATTCAGGTTTGTTCAAAGCCATCAAAATAAAACAAATGTGCAGCCAAAACAGCCACAATTTAATGGAACAATTTTGATAATGTGCTTATTCACTGTCTTTTTTTACTGCGCAGACACAACAGAATTCTTTCCTCTGACTGTTGGCAAGAAAGCAAATAAGCATATTTTCCAAAGTGTCAGGTTTCATTGGGTATGATTTAAGCTTCCTCTGTTTTAATCTTCTATGTCAACATTTAATCAGCTTAGAGCTTTAAAGCAAAGATCAAATGAAATGTGGCAAAAATAACATTTTGAATGTACAAGGGGAGTATTCAGGGCCTTTAATCTCTGCACAAGTTAGTTCAATGACATATGCCTACTATGTCGAAATATCCTGTGTTCATCAGTTTGTCTTTCACCTTTCAGCAAAAATGCAGTTGGCAGCTTCACAGTTTTGTAGCCAGAGGAATTAAATTAAGGGACTTTGCCATATGTTCGAGTGTCTTCTGAATTAAACCCTCCCAAAGGTCAACTGTGCTATTAACAAGAAATACATACTGGTGTAAGCGCCCTTCTACTGTGCCATGTTGTATGTGTGCTTGGTTCCTGCTGTGGGACAGCCTGGCAACAATAAGAACAGCTGTCCAAACATTTGCCCGTCTCACCAGCAAGCCCTCTGTCAAGAACCTGAACAAACCTGGAGACGTTTTAAAAATCAAGCCTCCTTGACGGGATGCAACAGCTGGCCTGACGTATCCAAGTTCCTCGAGCGTTGCAGCATCGATTTTGCCACTCATCCATCCTCGGTGCCCTACACTGAATGCCAGCCCTTGTCAGCCTCCGTAGTCTAAATCTTTAACCTCAGCAGATGTGTTGACAAAATCTGTTTGGGGAGGAAGAGAGGTGGCTGGCACTGCATACTGTATGAAGTATCCTCAGGCTTCGGGAGCCAGAGCCATCATTAATGCATGTGGGCCACAGCTCTTGTAAAATGACTTCTATTTTGACTTTTCTTCCTGCATAACACTTATTCAGTGGCAAACGTTCCTCTTCAGTTTGCCTTACACAGGATCCATGCTTTCTTTACGGTGTAGCAGCTTTGAGTATCCTATCAGAGGACAAGGTGATTACAAGGTCGGAAATGTACATTATTTCCATCAGATTTCTGATGTGGTGGTGTCATCTCAAGTGTTTTTTGTTGTCAGGATATGGATGCAATTAAAGGAGGCTACTAACATGAACTGTAGCAAGGGACTTCTGTGTGTCTGAAAGGATTAGCTGCATTCCTTCTTCAGACAGAAAACAGAAAAAAAATGAGGAATATTATGGCAAAGTGTGACTTGACATTTAAAGAAGCCAGAAAACTTTGCACCCAAGGAATTAGGGGGGATTTGCCAACCCTATCCCTCCTCCTTCACACAATACATTCCATGTTACTATACCCCTGGATCACTGGTATTCATCAAAGTTCACCAGATTTTGTTAAAAACAGTTTCTACATGACTTGACTGCAATGGCTGGATTTTAATGAGACTAGTCAGAGTGTTTGATGACATTTGCAGTGAAAACATACATTATCAGAGACATGTATGGTGCGTTCCTTGTCTGAAATTCAGTGTGGTGATGAATGCTTGTTCCCATTTGACATGCAGTCTGATTTAATTAAGTGTTCCTGTATACAAACCACGCAGTACTTTCTGCAGGTTGTAGGACGTCTTCCTCTCGTTCAGGGCCTCCATGCTACCTGTTATACCAGCAGACGAGTGACTTGATTTGAGGTAAGATGTCACTGCAATGCAGTATTGATCCATCGAGTGGCAGTGTTTCCTCATAATTCAAGTTGCCCCTGCTATTCACTTCCACATTCACAGAATTAATGTTGGCCTATAGTCTGTTTTAGGTGAAACCTTAAACAATGTGACACTAACAGGAAATGTTGATTTATACCAAACATTGATGCGTTTTGCTTGCAAATGAACTTTTACTCTTATTTTTTTTCTTCAAAAATAATCATGATTATTATCATAATTAAGTTACTTTAGACAGAGAGGCAGACAGATGGACTGGAACTGGGAAATTGTTAAACTGAATGAATGCTATCTGCATTACTGAATCCTTTTATTCCATCTTTGATTTCTCTGCAGCACAATTTGCACAACATCACTCCACTGGCATGTTTTTACATTGGATTATAAATGCCCACTCAAGATATAAAATACTGCAGCCAACACATTGTATCATGAGACACTTTCTAAATTCTGCCACTTCTATATGTATTTTCTGTCTCAGCCAAAATGAACATGTTAATCCTCAGGTACACATTTAGAAGCTGTTTTATTAACAGTGCATGTTGGGGAAAGGGATTAGGTTGAAATCCACTGAAAGGTAGATTGTGTGAAAAGACACAGTAAATACAAGCTTATCAGTTAAAGTGGGTGGCTTTCCTCGCAGGTGCACAAAAGTGCGCCACAAGCGGGCCCTGTGGCGCGTCTCTTTCTACGCCGTGACGCGTGCCGGGGGGGTCACATTTCAGCCTGGTTCTTCCTGCATGAAGATTAAAGGCAGAGAAACGACAAACTGACTGTTGTTGCAGCAGTGGACCTGCAGTGCACTCATTGCACATGCATCTGAGTGCACCTCCTGTGTGTGTGTGTGTGTGTGTGTGTGTGTGTGTGTGTGTGTGTGTGTGTGAGAGAGAGAGAGAGAGAGAGAGAGAGAGAGAGAGAGAGAGAGACCTGGAGAAGCAGGGATAGCCAGCCAATCACAACCCCCCCCTCAGGCCTTTAAAGGGATGGTGGGCAGTCTCTCGGGGCCTTTATGAGCGACTTCTTTTACAACCTCCACACACTCCTTGACCTCCCACACACACACACACACTCCGGCAGCAGAGCAGTTTGGATGAGTACCAGCTCGACTCTGCATGGATCTGTCTTCATCCTCCAAGTGATGTGAGCTGCTGCCGCTGCTGCTCCTGGATGCTGCTCGCCCTCCCCCCGCCGCACTTGTTGCGCAGAGACTGGATGCGCCTGTGAGTCCTTGGAGAGGACAGACAGGGACGGACCGCAACAGGTGCACACAGACAGAGAAAGAGAGAGAGGAGCTCCTCCACACAGGCTGCAGCGGAGGTACAGAAATTACGCATCACTTTGCAATCTGTTGGATCCATTTGCTGCTCTGTACATGGTCCTTTTTGATCCAACAATATTTCATCTCAGTTTGGTGATTCTTGTACTTATTTTTTTCGCCTTTTTTCACTGATCTGAAGAGGAAACTTTAAATGCTGATCTGAGGATCTTTCGGGAGCCCTCACCTTGCGCACGCAGCCAGGATGCCGGTCCTGACCACTCCCGACATCGCCAATAAGTTCAAGGAGAAATGGCTGGAGGTGCACCCGGAGGATCAGCTCGCCGGGTGCGACTCAGCCCCGATGGACGACAGCCTCACCAGCCTCCACTGGCTCCAGAACTTCTCCATCCTCAGCGCGGATCCGGAGCGCACCACCGCTCCCGGCCCGGGCTGCCCCTCTTCCCAGCAGCATCTCCACCTCAAGCGGCTCGGCTTCCCCAGAGGTGGCACCGACTCCCCGTCCAGCCCCCCGGCCGGAGACACCGCCGCCACCGGGATGCCTCCCTGCCTCGGGAGCCCCGTCACCTCCGGCAGCGCCTCCACCGGCTGCTTCGCCGCTTGCGCGCACCCGGGGAGCGTCTACCCGCAGATCCCCGTCCAGGCCAGCCCCCCCGCGGAGGTCGACTACAAAACCGACCCCAAAGTGAAACCCCCGTACTCCTACGCCTCTCTCATCTGCATGGCCATGCAAGCCAGCAAGCAGCCCAAAGTGACTCTGTCCACCATCTATAACTGGATCACCGAGAATTTCTGCTACTACAGACACGCGGAGCCCAGCTGGCAGGTAACAACTAGATCCCCCTTCTATTATTGATGAGTCAGATAAATGGAGAGGTGAGGTAGGGGGGGAGCAATTGATCCCTGTGTCACCATCACACACCTCATCTTCATGCTGCAGGACATCACACTTTCCTTTATCAGTGTGAACAAACAGAAATGATTAGATGTAGAGTAAATCTGGAAGAAAAAAAACATCAGCTTGAATCTATTTTCAGCCTTTGATGATTTCCATGACAAGTGTTTTTTAATGCAAGGGCCCCAGAAATTTCCATCTTCCAGGAGAGGGCTCATACAGGTTTTTTTTTTGTCTGAGGGGAATGGTGATGTGGTGAAGAAGGCACTCTAATGTGTGTGTGTGTGTGTGTGTGTGTGTTAATGAGGGCTCCTGAGAGAGATGGCAGCTAAGCACAGCTGATCATGTTTGAAATGCACAGAGCTGCCTGCTACTAGAAAGGCTCATTAGGTACATTTGCTTTCCTATACAAACAACAACAATACACCTCCCTCCCCTCCTCCCTCCTCCTCCTCCATCCTCTCATCTCCCTTACAAACTGGCACGTTCAGTTTTTGCATGAATAACTCACATTTGCTCACAGTCAACGAGATCCTGCTAATGATCCCTTGTTTTATTTTGTGTGGGTTTTTTTTTGTCTTTGTCACAGAACTCGATTCGTCACAACCTGTCCCTCAACAAGTGTTTCAAGAAGGTCCCTCGGCAGAAAGACGAGCCGGGAAAGGGGGGCTTCTGGCAGATCGATCCGCAGTATGCTGACATGTTTGTCAACGGCATCTTCAAACGCAGGAGGATGTCTGCCAACCACTACAACAGCAACAGCAGCAGTGGCACCCACAGACAGAGCAAACTGGTTCAGGGTTACCACAGCACCCAAAATGGCTTCCCTTACCCAGGCAAACAGAAGCACCTGCCTTCTAAGAACAACAGCAAGGCCATGAGGGCGACCGAGTCTCCTCTTTTGGCCACAGAGGCCCACAGAGCAGACATCCTGAGGGGGGACTTCGACCTGGCGTCCGTGTTCGACGACGTCCTCAGCGGGAACTGTAGCACCTTCGAGGATCTGGACATCAACACGGCCCTGAGCTCCCTGGGCTGCGAGATGGAGGTCTCCATGCAGGGGAGGCAGCACTCAACAGGAATGGGGAGATGGTGCGGAGGAGGGGACGTGATGGGTCAGAGCCAGCACCTGAACCACCACCAGTCCTACGGCTACATGGAGCTGAGCACCGCTTCTGTGGATTGCGCTGTCAACATGGGGGAGCTCCACGTGCCGCAGCAGCATGCGCAGCAGCTGGACCAGGATCAGCTGCTCCAGAGCCACCACCACCTGCAGCCGTTCGACGAGCCCTCCGCGCTGTTCCCGGAGCAGCCCGAGGAGGTGGTGCTACAGCCCTGGGAGGAGATCAAAGAAGAGGCGCAGGCCATTCCTCTGACTCTGGATCAGGGCTTCGGCTTGTGCGAGGGCTTCTTCACAGAGATGCAACCATGGGAGCGAGTGGAGGCCTATCTGTGACCTTTGACCCCAAACCTCACTGACTGCTCATTTTTTTCCACCTAATGACCTGAACATCTCTGATTACTGTTCCAACCCTATGTCACCCTCAAAAGGATAACACTGGTTAGAACTACAGCTTCTGCATTCCCTCCAATCATTCTGCAATACTCTGCATTTGTAATTTATTTTTTGTAACATTTATGTGTCCTTTTTGTTAAATTACAAACACGATCATGTCAAACCTATCTTGAAGCAGAACCTAGCTAACACAGATTCCTTTATAAAAACACATTAATCTGACTATGAAGTCTGTTGGGCAACATGATTATTAGACTCCCATTTTTTTCTAAGGGTGTCAGGTGATTGACAGGAAGCAGCAGTAACATGACACAACATTTATATATCGGGCACAATGAAATGACAATACAAGAGAGAAACTTTTATAAACCAAATTAAAGTTTCATGTGGACTGCAAAGGATTATCACGCTCTGCAGAATGAATGACAGCAAAATGGTTTCCTCAGAAGGGAAGAAGGGAGGAAAAGCTGACAGTGGGCAGAAAACAGGACAAATTATTATCCTTTAAGTTGGATTTTCTGGAACAGCTCCGACGTCAGGCTGCCGATTACAAGACAATGCGTTCGAGTGAGTGCTGAACTGCAGCTGTTTGTCGCTCTGGGTTTTTTGATGAAACAACTACAGTGACTGAAGAAAACCCAACCACCCTCCTTCAAAGCACTCACCACAAACAAGCACTGTCTTTAAGGGACCAAGAAAGACATGCAGGAGTCTATTTTGCTACATTAGCATTAATTTTTTTACTAACATGCAGCGAAATCAGCCATTCATCTCAACGGTCTGCGTCGTGCATTGAAAGATGAAGCAGAATGGATAATGATAAAACTTTAAAATCATAGTCTCAGATTAGAAATCACTCATTTATGACTTTGTTATATAGTCAATTTAATATATATTCACTAAAGTATATAGCACGAAGCTAGGCAGGAACATTTGCCATTTTCTCTACAGTTCTGTATTGCAAAGCAAAGAGAGGAGCAGACCTGAAATCGATCGCCTTCTTGTCAGTCATGAGAATCGAACATTATGCACTTTGATAGGGCAGCAGTTTTAGGAAAGCAGGACAGCTTTGTCTTTCAGGATGTTTTAGTTTTGTTTGTTTTTTTATCGTATTAAAATGACGTTTTCTAAAGTTTACTGACATAATGAAAGTGATGCATATGCTGTAATTGTCCATATCAGATTCTTTTTGAACAATGAACTCAACACTGCAATAAGTCAACTTTTTCTTTTTTTGCTTAGATCTAATGTTTTTCTTTCCAAATATATGTAAAACTGGGCATTTGTTGATTATATTTCGCCAAATTTGTTGATAAGGAATATGCAGTTCATTGGTGTTTCTGTGTTGATTAATAGGAAAAAAAAAAGTTGTGTTTTCTGTCACTGGGTGATGGATTTCCTTTAGCCCTTATTGATTACTTTGGTGTCTTTTTTTTATTTGCATGGTTTGTTTTCACAAATCTGAATTTCAAATATTTTCAAAATATATGAGAACCTAATAGCTGTTGGTTATGAGGGGGACAAATGAGCAGGTACATACAAATTCAACTCTTTAAAGGTCCAATTTTTCTTATTGTATAACATTGATCAAGTTTGATACCGACTCTTTAATCTTACCATGTTATTTTCATTTGTACTTTTTTAAGCTGTTTAAAAAATGCAATCATGCCTTGATGCAATAAATGGTCAATTAAAGGAAGAACAATAACGAAAACATGTTTCATTCACTGGTCACAGTAAAACACCCACACATGTTGGAGTGCAGGATAAAGCTGTGCTCTGGATTACTGTTTGATTTGGAGCTCCGTGTGTGTGCAATCAAGAGATAAAAAGGTCTATCAGGGTTTATCATTAATCAGCACAGACAGGTCTGGACTCGCTTGGTATTTGAGACATACAGGGGGGAGATATGATGGCATAAAAAGCTGGACAATATAATGTGACCTGATACATTAGACAAAAGGAAAATATACCTTTTGTATTTTGAAGAACAGTGTATTCAACTCTATGATCATTTTTGGAAAACAATGGTCATAATTGCAACCAAGAGTTTCAGAGGTCAGAGTGGTTTTTGGCCCAAGTGAAGCAGGTAACATTTGAGGAGGAAAAGGCTGAAGATGAGATAAGATTTAAAAATATATATATAATGATAAGATAAAGAAACATTTTTCGCTTTTCAATGATTTGTTACAACAAGACATAAAAGTGAACAAGACTAAGGGTCGACAGCCATGCTAGCAGCTCAGTTAGGCCGTACCTAGGTGCAGTGGTGCTTTGAGCTAAATGCTAACATCAATGCTAACATGATCACAATTGCAATTCTAACATGCCGTTGCCAAGTTTAGTGTCTTAGCATGCTAACAATTGCTAATTCACTTTCAACGTTTGCATTCAAAAAACTATTTTCAGTATGCAACAATGAGTTAGCATCAGAATATAAAAGAGGAGGTTGTACTAGATGCTAACTTCATCATGCAAATATGCTCGACATGCTAACTTTTAGTAGGTCTACCATGTTAACCATCTGATGTTAGCGTGTTAGCATGCTAACATGCCTCAAGCATTTACTATTTGATCATAAACATATTCATAACATAAATATTCAATATAAATAATAAATAAAAGTTCTAGACAAACTGTCTTTCTGGTCTGTCCTCTTTTCTTTGCCTTTTTACCTGCTTACCCTCCTGGTTTCACCTGTCTGCTGTAATGTAATGTGATATTATGTTGCCAGGCTTTAAGAGTCAACTCTGATTGTTTGAATCGCATGCATTGTACATGTCCTTAATTGTAGCCTGTCTGAGTCCTCGAAACTTGTTCTGCTGCTTCTTGATTTAGTTTCTCCTGTTCTTATCTTACATGTTGTGTGGTTTATCTGTGTATTAAAAGGCTAATTCAACATCTGGGCAGGAGACAGCAGTTGAAAATTAATTTGGCTGACACTGAAAAAAAAGGAAGAAAGAAACGAAATGCCGGGGAAATAAAGCAATTACAATTCCTCCTCCTCTGAGGACCATCAATGTGTGTGTACCAAATATCATGGCAATCCCTTCAGTAACTGTTGAGACATTTCACTAAAATCTACAAATGTGAACTTTATGGTGGCAATAGAGCAAAAGTAAGGGGATCACCCAAGTCATTAAGATTCATCCTCTGTGGACAAAGAATGTCTGCACAAAATGTAATAGCAATCCATCCAACAGTTATATTTCAATAATATGAAGAAATGTGGACTAAATAGGTTTTAGGGGAAAAAATAATAAATAAATAAGTAACTATAAGAACAGATATTGTAAATAAAAGCCAAAAATCACAAAGGCCCAGTGTTAAAAGTTCATCTAAAATATGATTGTCCTTAGGCAGGAGAACTGTGGAGGTCTTAGTTCAGAAATATTCAGATTTCAGCCATGAGGAACCTGAGGGTCATGAGGGGCCAAAGGTTGAAAAAGACAACTCATGGCCATGTAAAGAACAATCCCCATGTCTGAGTTTATAGTAATATCTTGATCTTTACAGCTAATCAGGAGATGTGATTGTGTGCTTCAGGGGCCAATCAGCTTAATGAGACGACAGGCAACTCTCTAATTAATACTTTTGTCAACTCCAAATTACTGCTATGGAAAATAAACACACTGCTCTGTTGGAAAACATTTACTGCTGCTTAGGCGATTAAGGAAAGACTCATGCCAATTACATATACATCAGTGTTTGTTACTATATGTTCCAGGTGGAAAATGTATAAAATATGAAGAGTGCAGGTTTTTGCAATGAAATTATACAAGGATTGAGATGGTTTTATTACAATGCGGAGAAATGTAATGCTCTCCAGACTGTCAAAGGCCATGCATCCATGTGGGCGGCCCACTCCACATGTTGACCCCGTATCTATCAGATCAATCCCCACAAAAACAGACACGTCTCATAGCTTTTAGAAAATGCCCTCCAAACTTACCGCTGCATATTTTCTCACCCTTTTCCAGGATTTTGGTTGCATGCCCCGTATGAAAATGTGCTTTTCCACCTCAAATCTCTTTTTAATTGAAATTGTTGGAGGAAAAAGGGGAGAAATGCGGCTTATCCCCGTCCCTCTGGCTTGCGGCTCCCAGCGGCGACAGGTCATGTGTGGAGATCTCCAGGAATGGGTGGAATAACTCGGATTCCTAAAAACAGCAGGGACTTACGGCTGGATTGGAGGCCGAGGCGTGTGACCGCTGACCGCCCTGCGCGGAGAAAATGGCCCCAGCTGATAGAGAGGCTGATCCTGAGTCAGCTACAGGTCATTTGATACCAGCGATAGGCCTGGAGGTCACTTCTATTTGCAGAGGAAATGTGCGGAAAAAGAAACATCAGCGCTCAAGTTGAAGGACAAAGAGGCATCCATCGTACTCATACGTGTGTGTGTGAACTTTCACATTTGTCTCTGTTTGTCTGTGCACGTGTGCTTGTGTGCACTTACATTACACACCCATAATGTTTGTGCTGGTCTTCGCTTCTTTGTCTGCGCTCACCGTGATGTGTGCGCTGCCCTCTGAGTGTGTGTGTACACGGCCATGATCGGAGCCCCTTGGCGGCCCAGATAACACTATCTCTGTGGAGCCAGAGCCCCGTGGTTCTATTCAGTGAGGTGGATGAGAGGCTGGGACTGCCCAGCACGCGGACCTGCTCATAGACGGAGGAACAAGCTGGGCTGTCACTGTGGGCTAACCTGCCTTATAATGGTTTATAACCTCCTCCTCGGTGCCCCTCTTTGAGGGGGGGCTCTCTCCTGTTTGTGTTACCTCGGGACAGAGGAGGGCAAAGGCAGAAAGAGAGACAAGAAGAGGGTGTATTGGGTGTTTTATTGCCATCATGGCAACCTCTGGACCGCTCCTGATTAGAGTCAGGCACAAACAGGGTCAACCAGCTTTGCTAAAGAAGCGCCCCTCCCAGCGTGACACAGACAGAGGGTTCAACTCCTCATTTATTGGGGATAGCCACAGAGCTATTCTTTATGGGCATCGGCTAATAGAAGACACATGATGGGGGTCCCTCGCTAATTAGATCCTCCATTGTGGCACAAAGCAAAAAGTGGCAGACTGAAAACGCCCTAAGCCAGTTTTATAGCCCCTGAGGAACCCCTGAGTGTTAGTGATTACATGTACAAATAAGAGTTAGATCGCACTGATAAACGCAATTTCCTCATCGGTACACGAATTGCACACATATATCATAGAAGGACCTTCAGCAGGAGTAACCTTCACCCTCTCTGAACTGGCGGGAAATTGTCGTCCATCTCTGGTTTCCAAGCCCTCATCACATATTGATAAGGGAAAAAGACTGGGATGATATTCAGTGGTCCGGCCGTCCATTAATGCCTCTCCAGCCAGGCCCGACACAAGAGGAGGGACTTCGACAGGAAATACACCTAAATAGTCTTTCCGAAAGGCTGTTGTTTATGTATGAAATGCTAATGAGGTTTCCATTTAGATTGCCTGTTCCATTTTGAAAGGAATTGCGGATGGTAAATTAGAATAAAAGGACTGAGACGAAGCACTGCAAGGGGGTTTTTTTCTTTCAGTTCCAGAGATTAGGGTTTTACCTACTTGCATAATTGGTCAAAGTGTGCCCACGGCCGTGTTTACATACAATGAGAACATGGATCATTACTCTAAGGCCTGAATGCTTCCTGGCAGTATCCTTCAAAAAAAAAAAAAAAAGCTTTATTGGTTTGGAGTTTTTTTGTCCAGAGGAGCCTTTATTCTTCTGAATGTGGCGATGACTAATGAAGACTGGATCTCCAATTTGCTAATGCCGCACGAACCCACACAGAAAGCCTCTAGATATTGTTTCAGTTTTGATGTGCTAATTTTATTTATTCGGGCCGTGTAGTGCAAACAAATGCAGGTGTGGAAATGAGCGCAAACACAACTGCACACACACAGATGGAAATTACGTATAGTGGCTGTGTGAGGCTCCACTCGCCCTTCAAGGAGTGTTTAAAGCTTATGTGTTACTTTCTCTTTACACACTTGTTTCCTTCTTGCCCCGTTCATGTAGCGATTCTCTCTAGAGCTGCAACTTGTGGAACATACACTCAAGACTAGACATTCACTGCAGCAACAGCATAAACCATTACATCTGTTATGCTCTTAAGCACTCAGAGTGCCTTTCCCATGTGAGCTTTGACCTTCACATTTTTTCTTGTACTGCACAGAGAAGACTTTCAGTGTTGGCGTTAGTTAAGATTAGCAACTCCAGTGAGGTCAACTTTGTGGAAAACACTGTCTGTGTTGCACATCAGCCATCAGTCAGAGGGATCATTTGACTGTGAACGTCAGCCACTGTGATGTGGAAGATGATGGGCATCATACGTCCTACTGTTTTCCTTTGGCTCTTATCACGATATTTATGCGTTTTTGTGATATGGTATTATGTTTTTAGCACAAAGCATTTAGTATTGCATTGCACTGGTGTGTTCAATTGTCTTGTATCATATCAAATCACATCACAATTTCATTTCATCATAATATCTATTTTGTAGTCTTATTCTTTTATTTTGTGGTGGTTCCCAACATGTTTTGCCCTCCACAACCCTGTCAGAAAAGTTCAAGCAGCCTTTCGTCGACACCACCTGTCTTATTTTTAACATTGTGCATAATTTTCTAAGAGTTATTAAGAGTGGTGGGGAAAGCTGTATGAGATAACTAACTTGCTGATTGTTAATTATTTGTTCCATTGACTCCTGTCTCAACTGTCTGTCTCAAACTATTCAGCTGTCAGACAGTTCTGACAGAATCAGGTTAAATAGAAGTTACTGGCTTATCCATTTTTTTTGCGTGTGTGTGCAGACAGCTTGCCATTGGTCATCGGTGTGAATTTGTGTCTCAAACTTCAACAAAGATAAAAAAGTTTTGCTGTGAAATGGTTTGAGCTGCTGGTGTGACTGGGAGAATACATTCTCTTTATCATTTGCCTGGAAAGAAAGAGCACACATAAACTTATATTCATGAATAAAATATAATAAAATAATACAATCAAATGGATAAATAATCAAGCCTCTTGTATGTCTCAGCATATATGCGTGTTCTTTTGTCTTGTGTGTGCGCATGTGTGTGTGTGCGTCTTGGCACCCAGTGCCCGGTCAGTGAAAGGCATTCCTGCCCCGTGCCTTCGGTCTCTGTGGTCGCAGGGAGCGGCTGATTGTCCCGCAGGCAGACAGGAGGAGGGCACACAGCTGCCACACATAACACACAAAACACGCACAGCAAAGACACAATTACACACCCAGACTCAAGCCAGCCGCAGATTACTCGGGCACAGAGATACAACGGCATGAACCCTCACACCGTCAAAGGCCTGCGCGCACACTCATGCCCACACATGGAGGGCCAGCCAGAGGGCAGCGTGTCAGGAGGGTGAGCATGGACGAGGGCGTAGAAGAGGGAGCCAGGACAGCGCTGGAGCCCGGCCACTCACACAGCGTCGACGTCGGTGCCAGGGAGCGGAGCAGAAAACAAGTCTGGACCAACCTCCTCAATCTGGCCTGCTGCACCGCCTGAGCCTCAGCCAGGAAACTCCCGGTTAGATCACCGCTGAGCTCCAGATTTCATGGTCGCAAACAGGTTCGCCAGGTTCAAGTTACGACGGGCGACTTTTTGTCCTGAGATGAACGAGATCCTGCTTCAGCTGTGGGTCGTCGGATCAACTTTTTTTGTCACCGTCAGATGAACTCAAGCACCCTCTCTCTGATCCCAAACATCATGTTCCAAACTTATTCATTTCAATTAACTCATTTCATTAGATTATAAATTGTTACAATAATCTATTCAGGCTGTTGAGTTGTCAGTGTTTGGGCAAGTTTGCATTCTTTCTACCACCAGCAATTTGCATCACTTTCATCTGATTATTTCAACTTTAACATTGACCTCTAACTTTTGCCTTTCAGTCATTTATCTCTACTTTTAAGTAACTATTTCACTTTTGCAATTGTTTATTCATAACTTTTGGCAAATTATTTCACCTATTTATTGACCATCTTTGCTAATTAGTTCAACTGATTATCTATTGTTTTTCAACTCTTTTTTCTTGCTAAATAATTTCCATGCAAACTCAGTGGCAAAAGTGTCGTGCAGATGGCCCATTAGCTCTAAACTAGTTATTGTCACAGTACATTTACTAAAGATCATCATCACACCAATTTTAATTTTCTATATGGATGCTTACGTTCTCCACCAAAAACGTGGATATGTTCCTTATCGAACCATACTTTTAAATACATTTCAAAATGGTGGAGCGACTCCACAATCAACCCCCAGGAGGGTACAAGTGCCCCAGGTTAGGAATCACTGATCTGAATGAATCTATTCACCACGAACTGCATGTATTTTAAGGGCTGGAATATATAAAATGCTACCGGCTGTCAGCCATCAGTTAGACCTTGGATTTAGTAAAAAGGTCTTTACTTCACTATCAGCGTTTTATTCTTCTCCACAAGGCCCCTTATGCAACACAAAGAAAGTCAAGGAGATTTTACTGGAAAGAAAAGAAAGAGAGAGATGACAGGGGGAAAAATGCTGCATATTTCTTTGCACTTGAATGCTACTCTAATTTATGTATCTGCTGTGTGTCTTTCCGTTTATGTCTACGGATCTGTCCATGCTTGTGCATCTTCGACGGCCAGGCGAGGTTGTGCAGGTGTGTGTGTGTGTCTTTCCACCCCCACCTACTATCCAGGACCTCTCGAAGCCACTAGACTGCCTCCACAACCTTCTCCAGACACACACACACACACACACACACACACTGTTCCTCCATTCTTCTCCCTGTGTCTGCACGCCGCTGAGGGCTCTTATTTGATTAGCTGCGATTTGCTTTGTGAAGCAGTGGAGCATTTGGCACACCGGGGGAGCTGTACACAGCGCACATACACTTTCACCGACGTATGCGGGGGGGTTCTCAGACAAAACACGCACAAAGACACATGTGGGATCCATGCACAGGAGAACATTTCAAATCCAGCTTTTCCTCAAGATTAGCCCGACCATGCCTCCTTCTTTTATCTGCTCAGTGAACGATCAGCAGATGTCATGACGAAAACATGTAATCATGCATGGCTGCATCACATAAGGTTGTATGGTTGACAAATGAATATGTTATTATGAATAATAACAAAAAAGAAATCTGCAAAAATGTGACCTGGCAGACAAGGGTCACAGCATTCACAGCTTCAAAGTTTAACAAAGAAACAGTTTCGTACCATATAAATATGGTTTTACGTCATCAGTAAACCAATGTCTGTTTACTGGCCATGACCTCATCCTGGCCTTCTCAGGAAATCACCTCTGATTACATAAGGATGACTGCAGAGCGACACCCTATCTACCAGGCCTTGGTTGCACTAACCAACAACCCTTCAATAATGGATGCGAGGTCAATGCGTTGGTGAGGGTGTGCGTGTCTTTGAGATGTGTGAAAAAGACGCAAGACAAACACCGGCTGTCACTATGTCAGTGTCAGGCTCCCTATGCCTTTGTGTTCTCCTTATTCATCAGGGGAGAAACGAACATAACGTGTTTGAGAAAGGTGTTGATCCAGCAGAACCGCTGCCAGAACATATCTGAGGATGGTGGTGGAGAGCATCTACACCTTGAAAAATCTCATACATGTGTTTCAGTAGGTTGAGATTTGTGACTGCAATAGCATATGTTTCACACAAATCCCATTCGTTATGTCTCTACATTATTTATTCTGTTTCTTCCTTTGTCATCCATCTTCCTGAAGGGGGACAAACAGAGTGAGGACATTGTAGGACTCCAGAGCCAAAAACATGGTCAAAGGGGTTTAATTGTAAGAGCTTATGTAAATGCTAAATTCGTACTCAATGTCTCAAGTCGTTGTAGTATTCAGAAAAAAAATAATATACAAATATCAATTCATACGATCAAAATGTCCAGAGCAGCTAAATGGACTCTGTGATGTATAGACCATCTTAAATTTGACTACACACACTGCTGGACTGGATCACAGTCTGCAAATTACAGTGTTTTTTACAGTGATTTTTTTCAGCTAACATTTATCAGATGGTCTCAGATCTAAACTGAGTGAAAACTCCTTTAAATCATTGTATGAAATGATCAGGTAAAGGTGAGATGCCAAACAAATTTTACAAAAGGATGACATATGCATTTAATTGTATGCTGAATTGAGGAAGAGCATTTTGTGTGAAACAAGAAAATATCAAATAATATTGACCTTCACTTGTAAAACAGATAACAGATATAAGATTGAATCTAAGTCCAGCAGCAAAACCCAAGAACACATAAACATCCAACTGATCAACAATTCCTTATTTTGTGCAAGAACGAAAACAGGATGATTTTTAAACAAAAATTGGGCCCAGACCTGAGGATGGGTTCTGAAAGCGGCTTCCATTTTGGATCTGGCTCTGAGTTGATAATCGGGCATGCAACAAAAAACTGGCAAATTAACATTATTTCAACTGTTTTTTTTTTTTATTATTGAAGCTTATATGTCTCTTTAGCTGCAGCACAGTCCCCCAGTGAGCAGCAAACACTGTTGTCCCTCGCTGGAGCAAAAATGAGTCAGGACAGGGTTAATGAGTGTCTTGGAGCATCGACTAAATATGTGGTGAAGACCCGACACCCTCTCAGCACAGTAGAGTCTTTGCGGTTTAGGTGTGACACTGAATAAATAAATTAAGAGATGTCTTCATCCTCCTACACAATAAACTACCTGCAAGGATTCAATAAAGGATTTGAAAGGATTCGATAATCAGATTTGGAAAATGCTATTAAACCACATCTCTATGCATCTAAATAAATCTTATATTGACTAAATCTGGTCTGTTCTTCATTGCAAAGTTAGAAAATGTGACAATTTTACACATCTCCAAATTGAAATTGTAAAAATGTACAATTCTTATTCCTAAATGAATCCTTAAATTCTAAATCATTTTTTATCCTTCACTTTCAGGCATGACTGGATAGATGAGACGGGCCACAAGCTGTACAGTAAATTATCCACTAAACCTCCTCTCAAAGACATTTTACAAGGGGAGGCGTCTGTTTTCTGCCTCTTTTTTCCCTCTGTTAACTCCCATCTCTCACCCATGTCTTCTGCAATGACAAGCAGAAATTACTCGTGCCCTGCTTGTCTTCTTCCCAGCTCATCTTCTCCAGTTTCTCTCCCACACCCCTCCCCCACCCCCCATCCACCACAAGGGGTTAATTAAAACTGATTGGGTCCTCGGAGACCACACCTGCCTCTGACAGGTAAGGTATCGGGCTCATGTGAGGCGTGTGTATTTGTGTATGCGTGTGACGCTGTGCGGATATGTGCTTAGCACATCAGTCTGTTAGCACATCATGTGCTCTGCTGCTCTGAGTTCAAAGCAGTCCCATTAGATCACCATGAGAGCTGTGTGTCTGTTATACATATGCATTTGCGTGTGGCCTTCAGTATTTAACTGTGCATTTGCATGTGATTTGTGTCAGTAGATACATATGCATTTCATTTGTGCGCGTCTCCTCTTTTCAGAGCCACTTAAGGACCTCATGCTTGATGTGCTGATTAGACTCTGCTCGCTGGAACCAATTGCTGCTTTGCTTTAACTTCACGCCCGTCTGCCTGCCTGTCATGTGGAGAGCCACTGGAGGAGGAGACGTATATACAGTTCAAACCTCAGATCATCATCATCCATCACTGAGATCACACACACACACAAACACAGCATAAAGTATCATCATTTGAAATATCGTTTTAGTTCAACATGATGATGCTGATGAAGCACAAGTCTGTACACACCCATGTAAACAGTCAAATGCATGAATGAAACAGTGATAAAAAACAAAACGGCCCACATTAAACCTGTGATTTTTTGTGTGTGTGCATGTGTGTGTGTGTGCATATTTTGCTGGCAAGTGAGGTGTTTGTGTGTAGAGGCAAGAACTAGTGTTGTATAACAGCAGCTGGCAGGGGAGAAGTGCAGCACACACACACACACACACACACACACACACACACACACACACACACACACACACACACACACACACACACACACACACACGGCTCCCGCTGCTAGGTTGGCAAGTAGAACAGTCAAATTAGCCACTGGAGAACAAACCGATTCAAGAACTCTTCTGGGAAAAGGTGAAGAAAAAAAGAGGTTAGAACGGGGAGAGAAAGAGATAGAGAGACTCGGAGGGAGATGGAGGGAGAGGTGGAGGAAGAACAGCGCGGACATGACAGAGTGGAGGAAGATGAGAGGCTGCACCGTGGGGCGAAGCCACGACTGAGAGTTGTAAATGAGTCAGAGAAAATAAGAGCGGGGGGGAAATGAGGGAGAGGTAAAGGAGGTAATTGAGAGAAGGGAAGATACTGGAGAGAACAATACTGGAAGCAAAATGAGCCAGTGTGAGTTTGGAAACAAGGGTCGACGTGGTGTAACAAGGGGGGATGTGCATATGACACTATGAACAGCAAATAGACCACTTTGATGATGTAAAGTTCAAGTTAACTCACTGCAAGTTAAATCAGCTATAAGGCCATAAAGATGCACGATAATGACAGTCAATTGCAAACAAAAGAGAAGAAGAAAAGATCAAGCAAATATTCTTCAATAACTCCACAACTGTGCATGTTACAGCAGAGAATCAGCAATAAAGTCAGAATAACCTGAGTCAAAAAACAAGTAAACACGTCGTCCCTAATGGTGATGCTGTGCCCTTCACAGCCAATTAGTCGCCGAACAAAATGTAACTTCGGTGTGACCTGAAATTATAGTGCACCCTCGGGTCTGTCATTCTACTTTTGAACATGCAGTGGTGAATTGTATCGCTCATTAATTTTAAATTCAAAATCAGTGTGAGTTTGCACGACAAAGGCATGAACTAATCCGACATCTGAAAAATGAAGGTGGCAGTGTCTGACCATTTTTGTAACTTTCAGAAACCAAAGAGCCGACATTTACATGCTGTAAATGACCAGCTGTGTGGAGGTGAGGACAGAGGCGGGGTTTGAAGTTCTCTCTCCATGATCTGCTTTTTGTTTTTCAGTACATGTGACCTGCACATTCAGAGTCACCCTCTCGCGACAATGGAACAGAATTTCAGGGCAATCCATCCAATAGCTGATGAGATATTTCAGCCCAGACCAAATATCAAACCTAATGCCACACTGGCATGACTTCAACATGAAAGGCTGCCTCATATTGAAAGACTTAAATGTTGGTTATGAGTCTTGAGAAAGTTTTTGACAGGTTCCCTGTTTCCACACCTTCCATTTTTCAGACGCAGGAAATATGCAGAAGTTGGCTATTAACCTCAGCTCCAAATCTTGAACACTTTATCATTGCATGGCTGTAACAAGGATCAAAACAAACAGAACACCAGCATGCTCAGATCACACTCACAGATAAATGGTCATAAGTAGCAGTAGTAGAAGCCATCATCAATGCAGTCAAACCAGCAGAAATGGCAATTTATACAAGCATGTGATGTTCAATCACCAATCAGCAAAGAGAAGTCATAATTGCATGATAGGATCCATCCGTGCAAGAACCAACGCAGGAACAGCCTAATGAAGGTGTGGCCATAATAATCAGAGACAACTATGACTAGTGTAACTAGTGTAAGATCAGGAAGATACAGCAAGAGAATCAAGAGCTGTGCAACCTACATTAATAAATGAAGATAATTTTAGACAGTTTCAAGCATCGACTATCACTTTTATAGAATGTATGATAAGATTGTTGTATAGGGTTTTTTTTTCTATATTATGTTTTGTGCTAGTTGTTTTTCATTTATGTGCATCTGCATTTATTTTTCAAAAAAAAATGTCAACTGTAAGCTGCATATTGGACCATGATTGGCTTGTCCCGCCTTCGGAAGGCAAATGTGAAAACAGCTGTGTCAAAGTCATTCATCATTCTGCACAGCTAAGGTCTCTCATCCAAAGAAAGTAACAACAAGATAAACACCTTTTTTTTTTTTTAATGGAGGGTGATTTGAACAATAAATATGGATTACCCCTGCCTTTGGAGACCATAAGAATAAGTTCAATATGGTTTGTTCTGAACAAAAATCCTTTGGTTAGACAGCTTATATAACCGACCTGTCATTGTCTGACGAGCTCTTGTTGCTCCTTCAAGCCTTGTCATTTTCCAGACTGATTGAACACTCAGACAATGGAGCCACGCAGGAGTAATTCTTGCGCTTTCGATGTATAGTTGTACTATATTATTAATGTTCGCACTGCCTTGGACATCTCGCTTGATCTGTCTGCAACCTTAACTTTTGTTTTGTGCTTGCAACTGCTGCACTTGATTTAGATATAATTAATCATTGCGAGAGGTGCACAGCCCAGCACTTTCTTAAGAGAAGGCCATGCGTTTGTTTTCCGTCCCTCAGTTGCTGTCTTGCCAATAAAGCGGGTTCCAAAGCGACCCGCTGACAGTCAGGGGTGAGAAGTTTTGAATGAAGTCGGAGGCGGCTTCTAATTGTACTGGAGCGACCTCCTTAACATGACACAGGAGTCACGCAAAGTCAAGACGCAGTTGTTGTCTCTCGGCCTGTATCAAAGCTCCTTCATGCACGGATAGAGGCTTTGTAGAAAAAAAAAAAGTCCAAGAGCAGGCGACATAAGATTGTCTGCTTCTGTCCTTTCACTGTCTGTTGGCCTTCACTCTGAATACCGAGCTGCTAGATTGGTTGTAAGCTCTTGCACAAGCGACAGAATAGAAGTCTTTGGAGGCATGTTTCAAGGTATTAATGCAGATTGAGCAGAGAATTTAGACAATCTGCTGTTAAATTATTAAAAATGCTGCATTGAAAATACCAAAAAAACAGAACAGACCCTCAAATGTTACACTGAACTAAAGCAGCATCAGAAGCAGCTTCCAGAAAATGTGTCAGCACCACACAGCTTACACACTATTTAACTCATTCTTTACACTTTTGATTTTTTGTTTTGTCCTTGAAAAAGTCTAAAAACATAGACGCCGGCTTCTAAACTGACTGTCTGTGTGGTGCAGGAGTAGAGGACATCAGTTCCAGTTTATGTAGTTGCATTTTATTGCCAGCTTTTTTTGACTCACCAAGCAGCAAACAAGTTGAATTTCTTGCATTCTTTCATTTGCTGTAACTCATTGTCCGCCATGCTATTGCTGGCTATGAACATTTTCTCGTGTCACCGTCTGAGTCGAGGTTCATGCATTGTCACGGTTCCTCCAAAATATGCGCCTTTTCTTCAAAAGACCCAACATCTGTGTCATACATAGGACTAAGATCTGAAAAGGGACAGTCTTGGTTTTTGGCGTGAGCATTGCCAGTGTCTCCGTCTTTGATCCCCGAGACTCTTGATTGTGTCTTTTCACCATTTGAATCCACAGGCACAGACCCTGAGAGCACACAGAGGCAGAGGAGGAGGAGGAGGAGGAGGAGGAGGGAGGCAGGACAGACAGGAGTATTCTCTGTAATGAGCCCGGTTGAGCCGGAGCCAGACCTGGACCAGACCGACGGCGGCTCGGTCCAGCTAATTATGCAAGGCCGCGGACAACTCTGGCAGACAGAGGGGGAGGGGGGGGAGAAAAGAGGAGAAGATGAAATGAAAGAAGGCGAGAGAAATTAAGGGAAGATGCGGACGGAGCCAGCGACACATTTTAGTAGGCAGCGGATGAAAGGTGAGGGATGAGGAAGGTAGCAGTTAGAGGAGACGCGCACAAAGGGAGGATGAGAGGGAGCGGGGGAGGGACGCAGCAGAAGGGCTGAGGTTTGTCCTTTGGCCGATGGTCAATTAGTGGCGGGGAGAGTAACAGGCCACGGCGATCTGAGTCTGCGGCTGCAGAGAGCTCTCAGCTTGTTTACTCATCTACTGAAGGAGACAGCTGGGGCACCTCCAACGCCGAGGCTGCACGGCATCATTAGGGGAAATATTAATGAGGGAAACGCGAGATGAAATGTTCTCGGAGGAAACAAAGGATGTTGCACTAGATTAGAAAGCCGGGTGCTTTAAACACCTGACGTATTATGGTACATATGAGAGTTGAGCCTAAGTGATTACAGCAGCTATCTGGTGCAAAATCGCTTTGAATTATCTGTTGGTATTTTAGGATCGGGAGCACAAAGGCACGACTGTACATCTGCACCTTCCGGGGGGGTGCGTGGAAAGATGGTGGTGCAGCTGAAGTCATCTGAAGAAAGAGAAGTGATGATTATAAAAAGTCACATGTTGAGTCAAATGTAACATCTGAATTCGACATTTAGAGCATTTGAAATCTCAAGAGATCAAGGAAGCTTAGTCTAAACAGTTAGATAAAAGTAATGGATCAGTGTCTGTGAAGGTTCTCAGTCATCCAGGTCACAGTATTCAAATAAGGGTCGAATCAACGGCGACTGGACTTGATTAGATGCTTGAAGACGTTTCACTTCTCATTCAAGAAGCTTCTTCCGAGAAACGTCATCAAGCGCCTACAATCAAATCCAGTTGCTGTCAATTCACCCCTTATTTGAATAATGGATTTAATAAGATATTCGAAAGTAATGTTAGATAGAGTTGAAATAGATTATAAAAAGTATATATAATACATTTAAACAGGGATAAATTGCAATAGGCTAAAATAGATAAATTGTTGAAATAGTCAAAGTAATGAATAAATGATTGATGCAACTGAAAGTCATTTGAAATTGAGAACTAAAAGTATTGAAGACGAAATGGTTGAAATTGATACATGTAATGCTGTCAGGGTAAAACAATGGACAAAAAGTTTGATAACCACTGTTCCAGCTCGTCCTATAGCTTGCAACAAGCCTGTTTTACTGTTTCACGCTAAATACCCATAAAGCGTAAGTGCAATGTAAGCAAACGTTAAAACTTTGGGCACGGAGTCAGACACTTGTTCCCGTTCCAGCATTTTCTCTTTTCGAACTTAAGAGTCCGACAATGAAAGAAGAGAAGAAGAAGAGAAGCCCCCCCATTTAACTGTTTTACTCCTGCAGGGCCAGTTTACGCGTTCCTGGCCAATCTCTATTCAGGGCCGGCTGATGTGGGCAGACGGTTTTGCACCGTCCTCTCCCCAGCATTCCTCTGTTTGTCTGCACCTCCATTAAGGGCATGTAGTCTGGCCATTATGTGTTTGTGTGTCTGGCTGGCTGGCTGGCATGGGCTGGGCAGAAGAGACGTGTGGGCAGAATGCTAACTCGGGCTGATTGTTAGGTAGTATCAAAGAGTGTGAAGGCGTGTGAGTGTGTGGAAGACTGTAGCCATGAATCAGGGCACCGAGGTCAAGATCGTAGCGTATGGTAGTTTTTAGAAAAATGACTTCAAACACTCTTCCTAAAAGTGCTCATGTTGTCCGCTAATGTCCAACCGTGGTTTGCTTGGAAGCCCTTAGTCTGGATTTAATGGACAAAAGAAGCAAACAGAAATGAGGTAATGACAAACAAAGCCTCTCAAGCTTTTCGGGAACAGATGAAAGAATGAGCTGTGTAAGTGATGTGTTGGGAAAAGCAAAGAAAAACATGTGATGGAGGACAAGAAAGAGACAATCACAAGTGAAGTGGACGCAGTGATTTCTCTGAGAAATGGGAGGTCTTTATCTTGAGTTTGATGAAGGGAGGGCATCTCATCAATATCTATGGCAATACATAGAGTGTCACCTTTAGTGTCATTTGATGGGATTGCTCACATTTGATTTTGAGATAATAAATGACTTTTCCTCTTGCACCAAATGTTAACATCTTTGGATCTACGATGTTAGAGATGGAGCAGACTCTTTCTATTCATTGCTACATTTACATTTACAGCACATTTCCTTCGCTCGAAACGCGGCAAATTTCATTTTCTCGATTTCCTGTCAGAAAACAAAAGGGGAAACCTCTTTTGTCGGAGCTCCAATTCCTCCGCTACGCCCCTTCTGTGCTTCCCTGTGATTAGGTTCAGAGCACATCATGGGGGTGAGGGGCGTGAAATCATTTGTGGTTGTAATTATGGGCTCCCCTCTCCAGAGTAATCATGAGCTATTAAAAACCACCCTCGGCTCAGCCCCCCAACAATGCCGGTTAACATCTATGTTCCTCTGGGAGGCGGCGGGGAAGAGGCCAACTACCTGCAAACTGCAGCAGGCACAGAGCTTTGTGTGTGTGTGTGTGTGTGTGTGTGTGTGTGTGCTTTTGACTTTTGTGTGCATGAACAGACGTAATACAGAAGCTCTAACTGAGCTAAAGAGAAACTTACACTGAGATGCTAAACGGCTGTAGAAAGTTTTTCACTGAGGTTGAAACTTTATTTGAACGCAGACATTATCATTTGTGCAATATAAACAGGCCTTTGCTTTTGCATACACACACCTACTTGCTCCTTTCAGTTTCGCCTCACGTTCAATCTTAAAACACTTGACAGACCAATGGAGCTGATTAAAGGTTATGATTAATTAAAGATCCTTGATGATCGCTCACTTCGCTGCTTATACACCCAGCATCCACCTCAAGCCTAAACCTACAGTCGTGCTACATTTTCAGATTATATTAGAAATAAATGTTTTACTGAAAAGGTGAAAAACTTGAACTGATGTTGTAATTGGCATGATTTAACCTCATGTGAAAATGGAGCTGTCAGGGTGAACAGAAAGCTGGAGGGACTGTACAGAAAGTACTGGCGTGGGAGGAGAGACTGAATCTTATATTTTATTTAAAAAAAAAAAGAAGTTCTCCTCAGTATTATTAATATTTGCTTTGGATCCTCCCCCTGACAGTTTGAACAAACTGCAATGTCACACGTTGTGTAACTGTGTAACTATTTGATCTCAAAAATAAAAGACCCTCCCATGCCCTCTCACAGATTTTAGACTAAATCCTCAGTTTGGCAAAATGAAGCACTATAGAATATGTTTGATATTGAGAAGGAGGGTCAGTGTCTCTCTTCGCTCCCTCCCTCGCTCCGACAGTTTCACAGGCTCTGCGCCACCCCTCGCAGCGGCCTGCTTGAATGAACACAGTCCCATTATCAGTGACAGTCAATTAAACATCTAAATGCCAAATTCTGAATGCTTGATGCCGCGACACAGAGGGCAATTGAAGATCGTTGGCCGGAGACTGATTGGGCCGCCCAAGTCGGGGAGGGGCGGAATTATGGTCTTGTATATGTTTAATACTGAATATCAAAGTCTTTTGATATCTGCAAAAAAAAAAAAAAAAAAAAAAAAACAGAGATAAACCCCAAAAGTGTTGCCACCTTTTGTTCAATCATATGGGAGTATAAACATAAAAAATGTGTTATCCGTTATATTGGCATGAACGACCAAAGAGAAAACTGGAGGTGAGACAATGTTAATCAAGTGTTTTCTCAAAGATTGGTTTTCTTTGTCCACACTCCAACCTGAGAGCAGCATTTTTTCAAAATTACACCTGTTAGCAAAGATGGAAAATGCCGACATGGTTCAAGGATAGAAAGGGTGGGTAATCTTGTCAGCGAGAGAGTTGTGTCTCTTGAGGTGGTCTTACTGCCCGCGAAGACCACAGCAAACAACAAGGAGACAAGGAGAAAACCAAGAAGAAGACAAGGCTGAGGAAGAAAGGAAAAAGGTCATATCAGCCATGTGGGCGTTTGCTTTATTGAGAGGGAAGTCTAGTGAAAATTTCTGTCACATTGTAGTGGCACAGCGGGGAGTGGGAGATGGGAGAAAAGGGGGAGAAAGGGGCTGAGCGAGAGAGGAGAAAAGAGAAAGAGCGAGAGGAGGAGTGTTTGCTCTCTTTTCCTTCCCTCCTCTGCTCAGTCTTTTCCCTCCCTTTTTGTCCATTCAGCGGTGTGTGTGTGTGTGTGTGTGTGTTTACGCACTCTGTGGCACACTTGAATCTTTTACTGATTACCTCACACACGTCACGTCTTTCTGGAGGGCTTTTAACGGTGGAGGATTATCAGGCAGCCGGAACCTTTTAACCCTTTCTCTGCCCTCGCTGCTCCGACCCGCCAGCTGACAAATGCTCCCATTACGCCTCCATCCGAAAAGGTGCAATATGCATTTCCCCCCTTGCCCCCCATTAACAAATAAATGCAAAGCTATCCTGACATAATGCACCGACTGGCAGCCTGTGGACGTAGAGGAACTGTATGCATTTTTGATAAACTGCCTCATGTGATGTCACTTGAGTCAGTGTGAGTTGAAGCTGAAGACTACAGGTTTGAAAATTATAAAGAAATCTCCCAGCCACTTTTGGGCTAGCCTTAGTTGCTTTTCGTCACTAAGCTTGTAATTTTTGACCATTATCATGAGCTATCTGTGATACAGCTAAGAAAAGTACAATCCAGCATCTCTGAGTCAAGCAAAAAGTCAAATACGACCCAACTGCATTTCCATTAGCAGGGACGAAATTGAAATAGGCTTCCTGAATATCAATGTCAAAGATTTCTAATACAATAAGAGAAATGCACCAAAATTCTAAGGCACCAACTAATGGCCCTACAATCAGAGCCGCACTGTGTGAAATTATATCTGGTGTGATATCTGATGCCATAGTGGTCAAATACGTCACCATCTCATGACGTCTGAAAATTTTTTTTCAGAAGTATATTTATTCCTCCTCCCGTACTGGCAAAATATTTTCTGCCACCTGGGGCAATAATGTCTTTTTTTTTTTTTTGGATCATTCTGAATCAGCTCTCACAATCAGCAATAGTAGCGTTACTTTGGCAACTTCTCCTATTTCTTAGTAATAATAACTTGTCAAAATCCTTTGTGGGTGTTTGAGGACACTTACACAAAATCAGGGTTGCTGATCCTCACTTCTTGGAAGAATAGTTCAAGGTACATTGGCTTTAAGGAGGCTTGTATTAGAAGAATAGAGTGAAGTGAAGTCCCTCATAAAGGTAGATGCACAAGGCCTCTGCTGGCTCATACAGTATGTGTGCCATCTCTGAGGTGGTCGGGTGTTTGTCTCTTCTCCTCTCCCCTCCCCATGTTTTCCTCTGTTTTATGTGTGTGTCCTGCCCATCCTCTTCCATTCAATCCCCCGTTTACCATGACAATAGCTGCCTGCCGAGACCCTCTCCCATGTATAGCCCCGACCACCGCTGGCTGCTGGCAAGGGCCCATTCACTGCTGCAACCCACCCCGGACCATAAAGAGCCTGGCAGGAGCGGCGAGGCCCCCCCTGTAAACAGCCAACACCGCACTTGTTGTGTCTGCTGTCTATACTGTGAGGGAAGGAGGCAGGATGGTAGAGCTGTAGGGTTTATGTACTAGGTTTTGTCAAGGGGTTAAGGAGGAGGGGTTTGGTTTTATGCACCCAATAGCATTGACCTGTAGTTTCAATGGACAGGAAAACTATTGAGGACAAATTGTTCGGCATTTAACTTGAAAGGAAGAATAAAGGAAATGGTGGGTGACCAGATTGTTTCAAGACCAGACATGGTAATAGCAGCAATAGAGTGCTACCTGCTATCAGCATGTCCTGTTAGCACTTTGGCTTTTCATCTAACTTTAGAACCATTCAATGTATGAAATTTTGTACATTCTGTGTTAAAATTAAGTTGAAATTAAAATTCATTTCTGCCAAGAGATCAGAACGTTGTGTATATCATTAGTGTTGTTTTTGCTTATTTGCTCACAATTGTAATGATCAAGAACAAGAAATATAAGTTTGATTTGATTGTCTGCAGTGACAGCATCATGACCCTACATTGGAGTTCTCCAGGGTGCAATGAATTAGTTTGGACCCTGCTGGTGCCTAATTTGATTGGATCTGTGCAGACAGCTACTAAAAATTTCTTTTATTTCTATATCACTTAGACGGTCACACAGGATGTCAGAACACTGTCAGCTGCTTTGTATCATCAGTGATTTTGCACCATGACTTTACACTTTAATGTGTTTAGATGCATAAGGTAATATACAGAGTGCTGAGGCTACAGGATAGATTGACAGTCTGGCTGTCTGCCCTTGCAGCAGCTCGACCCATTAAAGAGAAACAGGGAATGCTAACAAGACCCTGCTCTGCAAAATGTAGGATGAGCAACTGAAATTTAGTTTGGGTTGAGATATATTGGTGATTTCAAGACACTTTATGAGTGGGGGTGGCAAGGGCAACAAGTTGGGACAGGAGCAACAAAAGACTGTGAAAGTTGTGGACTGATCCAAGAACACCTGTTTGGATCATTCCACAGGTAAACAGGTTCATTGGTAACAGGTGATAGTATCATGATTGGGTATGAAAGGTTCATCCTGGAAAGACTCAGTCGTTCACATTATAATAGATTTGCGTATATTTCTCACTTTGTCCCTAAATGTCTCAATATAAATTGAATGAATTTATTTTTCACCACATGGGAAAATGGATGGTGTGGCATTACGGCGTGTGAAAATTCTCACGGTCAGCGTGTGAGTCGACACCATACAGCCGCCGATGTCTCAGCAGGTGTTGACGATAAGCAACACCCAGTGGGAGACAGAGCTACCGTCAAGCTAAGCCAACTAGCTTCCACTTTACAACCAGAAGCTAGATGGCAAAAAAGTATTGTATCTGGTTTATAGGTAAGATAAGAGCATGTCTACGACCCACGCCGATCAGTCAACTGCTGCTATAGGAAACATGCACATTAACAAACACATTATCCGCTCCATGTAAAAAATATGCATAATAACTGCATAATCATTACAGCTTTCCTCACACAAAAAGTAAGAATTCAAATTTCAGTCCGACATAAATACCACACTACTTAGTAGCTATAATGACGGCTCCACGAGCAGCCAGCCCCACAGATTCTGGAGATGATTCTGTTTTGTGCTGATGATTGCCAAATTAGGGGAAAAAAAGTGCCACAAAACGTTGCCCCCCCTCCTTGACGATGGCTGGAGGTCAGACGGGTTAGCGGGCGACGGTGGCCTCTTTAGCAGAAGCCACACATGATTGGCCTTGTCTGAAGAGCGGCGTCCTCGCCAAAATCAGCAATTTACTTGTGGGGCATTCACAAGGTCTGGATTTGATTGGAGGAGAGACTTGTGTTTGTGTGTGTGTCAATGTGTGTGTGTGTGTGTGTCAATGTGTGTGTGTGTGCATGCCTCAGACCTTGGGAGGGCTGACGGTGCAAGCCCAAACTTGCCCCTTTCGATGCCACAAAAGCCTGTCAGAAATGAAAGATGACGGCAGCACGGAGCCAAGGAGCGAAGGAGGATATTCGCCAGTGGTTCTTATGAGAACAAATAAACAACCCAACTGTCACACAAAAGGCTGTGATATATGATCCACACGCGCTTATTGGCATTTTTCCGTTACGAAATCTGCACCTCGATCGCTCCATCGCACGGAGACAGAGAGCTGAGGAAACAAAGAATGAGGTGCTTATCTGGAGGAAGAGCCACATCCCACTGTTATTGACGCAGGTGACCCCGCGGTAAACAGATTGGAGAGTTTAAGATAAAACAGCTGACAAGTACAGGTTGTGTGTGCAGAGTGTGTGTGTGTCCTTTCTACCTCACACAAAGCAGAACTCCTATAAAGAAACATGATTAAACAACAAACTAGAGTGGAGTTTGCAGATAAGCACCGAGAGGAGAGCTGTCGATTTAACCATAATCCTTTTAAACGTATTGACTGAGGTCGTTGCAGAGGAAGTGATCTGATGGAAGCGTGGGCTCGCCTGTGGAATTTTCCACCCGTCCCACCCAGCAAAACACTTTCAACACCGAGTCCTTCTATAGATATTTGCGGCTGATTCATCTCAGTTATCAGACGATGATTAGCTGATTGCTGAAGTTCAAGATCAATTTCAAACTCCCCCAGCAAAATGGCTTTTTCACAAAGGAAGGGGACCAATCAATACTGCAGCACGTCAACATCAGAATTTTCAAGCAAGTTTCAGGAGACGATGGAGAAAATTGCACTTTACACAGGGTTTTGAAGATCATCACGATAACGCTGATGACAGTGTTTAGTCCGGGCTTATCTTATGGTGCCTTCAAAAAATATTCATGAGACATTGATTTGGTTGTCAAATTGTGTCTCGGACAGAGGAGGCTCTGATTTGCTGCTCCGGAGGAGAGAGAGATGGGATGTTAAGACATTTGGAGAACTGAAATGGCCATTGAGGTTGATTTGCATTGTGATCAGCACAAAAATGCAAGATGGATGCTTTTCTCTTCGCATAAATTTGTCATATATTAATGGAAGCAAACGTACAGTATGTGACTTTAGGAGGTTTGAGAATCTGATCCTATTTCACGGCTGTCTTGTTACAGAAAACGCTGATGATTGACCAACTAATATGTCCCTCAGCCACGCTCGGGGAAGTGGAACGCCACGGCCTGCTGTGAGATGTGAAGCTCTATGGAACTTGTAGTTAATGTAATGCAGCACAGGGAGGGAGGATTCGCGCAAATGTGTGTGTTTGCATATCTGTGTTTGTTAATGTTTACAAGAGCCTGATGGAGTTTGATTTGAACGTTGTCTTGTAGAGTTTGTTTCATTAGGTCATGACCTTGGCTTTGACCTTTCAGGGCCACCGTACAACACAACCAGTTAGGCAATTTAAACGTTATACATATACTTTATATATATGGCTGCATTAAGACAAAAGGACGCATTATTAAGGAAGCATAAGTGTCTGATAACTTCTGTCACAACTGTCAGTCAGTTCAACTTCGCACCTTAAAGATAATGGTTGTAATAAAGTCCTCTTTATTAAAAAGTAAAAGTACTCATAATTCTTGTGTACTTGTTGCAGGTGCATTCATTTATGAGTAGCATTTCTTTGTAGTTGATCAAGGTGGAGCTGTCACACGAGATGATGAATATAACTCTTAAATTCTACAATTTCATTTAGCAGACGTTTTTGTCCAAAGCGACGTACATCTGAGAGCAAATACAACACAAGCAAGGATCTAGTCAGGAGAAAACAACCTGGATAAGTGCCAAAAAAAGTAAGGTTCAAGTTAGATAGGACCTGCCTACAGGCAGTGAAGGGGGCATACATTGCGACATACAATTAGACTTTTTTTTTTTTTAGTTTTTGTGTGTGTGTGTGTGTATGTGTGTTCATTTTATAGGAGTTTATCAAGTGCCAAGGTGTTCAGTGAAGAGCTGGGTCTTTAGTCTTTCCTGACCCATGTGGGAGAACATAGCACATGCATTTTGGGCAGATTTAATCCAACCAAAAATGCAGCAAAGTCAAACCTCTAGGTCCAAAGAAGTCCAACTGCTCAGCAATGTCACCTTTACTGTTTGTGCACGTCCTTCTCACACACACCTATGCTGAGTCACGATGGCCCGTCACAACACCTCGACCGACTGGCAACAGCCGGCCGCCGCTCCTGTGTCCGGGCAGGCCCGGGCTCGCCTTGTACAATGATTAGTCCTGCTTGTCTTACACCGGACACAATGGTCCCCTCCTCACAGCTATGCATCGCTGTTGACCCATCGCTAACTAAATTGGAACAGAATGAGACGAAGAGGGCGAATGGGACCGTTTGATTGAGAACAATGAGAGAAGCTCAATGTGGGAGAGCCACATTCCTCCGATTACTGTAAGGACTATACTAGAAATGTGATCTTATGTGCTCACTCCCTTTCACTTTACACTGTAAAAACTATAAGTGGGATCCTCTTATATTCAGATTTAAAATGGAGTCTGACTTGTTTTGAGTATGAAGTAATTCTATAGGTTTTTGAGTGCAAAAAGTCCAAAAAAAATCAACCAGTTCAGTAAAAGTATTTCAACCTGTTTTCAATATATTTGAATTTTTCCAATAAATAAAAAAATGTTTTTTAAGGAGAAGGAATAAGACTGTAAATTCTTAAAACACAGGGCTCAATGCCTGACAGTGGTTGTGGAAAGATTCACATGGTGGGAAGCCAGTGAGGGAGCACATCCTTGTTGCTTTTCTACACCTACATGATGGTTCTACTGGTGGCGTGCACAATACTAAACAATTGTTACTATCTGATGTACTTTATCAATGTTAGCTTCAATTATATCATCCCTGCATCCATAGTAAGGTTTTAATTTGTCTTAAAGTGGATTTATTTGTTTATGTTTAAACATATAAAGCAAATACAAAGTCCTGTCAGCATTTGCCATTGCACGAAATGTCTCCTCATATAAACAAATGAGATAATGGTGCACACACGTCATAAGTCAAAAACTCAATTTCCTCTGTTTACGCGTCTGCAAACAACATCTGAACATCTTCACCATAGAAGTTTTCCAGTGGGCCAGTTTTCAGTGACCTAAATCTGCGTCTGTGTGGAGACAAAAGGCCAAAGTGTGCAGAAAAAGCTATACTTTTTAAAAGAAATACAGACATATGTATGGGCTAAGCCTTAATCCACGGAGACGTAACCCACACCGTGGGGGGGAGGGGGAGTCGCGTGCACTTACATATACAGAGTGAGAGAGAGAACGAGAGAATTACTAACCATCAGAGAGATTCTCAAAGGGCATTCAGGGGTAGAGTATTGTTAGAGCGATCGCTAATGAGAAGTGTGTGTAGGTGCACCTGTGTGTGTGTGTATATGTGTGTGTGTGTGTGTGTGTGTGTGTGTGTGTGTGTGTGTGTGTGTGTGTGTGTGTAATTAGTAACTGGGAGCCAATGAGTGGAGGATAAGAGCAGGTCTTCAGTGTGACTGGAGGACACATGGCAAGGAAGAGGAGGATTGTCCTCTGGAGATGACAGGGAAGTGTGTGTGTGTGTGTGTGTGTGTGTGTGTGTGTGTGCGTGCGTGTGTGTGTGTGGAGGAAGAGGGGCACTCAGGAAGTAAGTCATGTTCCAGCTTTCCCCCTGTTGATTCACAATCTCAACTGAATTCACTGCAACTTAATGTTGGTGTTGCTTATGACAAACTCCACAACATCTACTTTATGTCAAACAAAGCCCACAAATCCAGAAGCCTCTCTGTGTCTTCCTTGGGTTTACAAAGCACATGTGTGAAGGACATAAGGACGAGAATAGTTCCTCTCACAGTGTCTAATTGAAGACTTGTGGACTTAAGATGTCAGCAAATGCAAATGAATTGCAACTGAAGTCCCAGTCCAAATAAGGATTATACAGTATGGAGTACTCATTCACATGTAGTAATTTCATACTTCAATAACGGCTCATTTTGTTAGTGAATGTAGAAATTAGATTAATCTGTAGATACAACAGATGGGTGACAAATTAAAGGAAAAACCAACACAAAGCATCTCAGTAAAGTGTTCCTTGGGATTGATTCTACGAGTGTGTTAATTCTACTGGAGGGATGAACACCAATCTTCCAAAAGATTGTCTTGATGATGGTGGTGGAGAGCGCTGTCTAACACATCAGTCCAAAATCTCCCAGGGGTGCTCAGTTGGGTTGATATTTGGTGACTCATATGATGATTCATACTCATCAAATCACAGTGTTGGGAAAGTTCACTTTCTATATGAACTAGTTCAAAGTTCAGTTCATCGTTCATAATTCAAAATTGTGAACTAAAGTTCATGCTTCCCCAAAATGAACTATTTCGTACTTTTTTAGTTCTTTTTTTTTTTTTTTTTTTACGTTGCCACGAGCTACGAGCTAATTCCCGACTGTATGGGAATTAGTTTCTCAGTAAACGCATCCTCCTTCCTCGCACACATGTGAATTGTGACGAGACTGACGACCGCTGATGACGAAGTTGGTAGAGCGACAGGCAGGACTTGCGGTTGCCAGATCGGGTGGTTATCCGCGACATTTTAATGGTCGTTTACCATGTGTTTTTACTGTTTTAGCTTGGTTTTTCGCCGAGGGCTCTTGAAATCTGGCACGAACATAATCTGAACGAAATCAGAGTGCCGTTCAAGAAACAGCAGAATGAGTGCGTTCACAATTTAACGTTCATCAAGCAAAAATGAACGGGACATTCACGTTCACCCAAAATATGAGTTAGTTCATGAACGAACGTTCTTTGAACGCGTTCGGGTACAACACTGTCAAATCATACAGTGGACCTGTCATGGATGGAGGCCCTGTCTTTCTGGAAGAGAACATTACTTATCATAGGATGCAGCTGATCGCTCAGAACAAGTTTTTTTTGCAGCTATCTTCCCAATAAAAGGACGAGTGGACCCTAACCATGCCAGCAAAATGTCCCCCACAGCCCAACAGAGCCACCGGAGCCCATCACTGTAGGAGTCAAGCATTCAGGCCTGTACCATTCTCTGGGTGTACGTCACACATGTATTCACCCACCTGTTGAGAATACGGTGAAGGATGACTCATCTGACCAGATCACTGTAGAACAGTACTTGGTTTATGCACCCCTGAACTCTCAAATGTGCACACACTGCAACCCTATTATAATGCACAATGATCATGGTCATCAAGTTTACACACTATTTACTAATGTATTTCCCACAGATCTCAATGCATATGTCACTTTAGTCACTGTCCCTCTTTACAGCACTCACCAGTTGAGACAACCTCTCGCCACCTTCATACAGAATCAGAGTCACCTCTCTCTCTCTCAGTGTTTAACACATGCCACTGAGCATGACTGGATGTTAATTGCTTAATTGTAGCATGCAGAGCACCTGTGGGGAAGCATTCATTATGTTTCTCCACTCGTTTACTCACGTTTTTTCCTTCAGTGTGTCGGCAATCTGTGGCTTAGGCCTGCGTGATTGGTTAATCACGTGAGTTATGTTGGACACATGTAAAGTGTGGGCAATCAAAGAAGCTGATTCTTGAAATTGACAACTTGAAAAAAAAGGATTACTAGGAAGTTGGGAAAGCGGATAGAAAGTAAGGAAACTAAACATAAGCACAAACATTGTGTGACTATTTTATTGGCTTGTGTGTTGCTGCTTTATATGTATTTATTTATAGAAAAGGCACGAAGGATGAAGACTAGCAGGTTGGTTTGGTGAATGCACAGCTGGTCAATGGTCAACCTCCAATTAAGTGCAGCACGCAGCCTCTTCCCTAAGGTTTTCTATGGGAGCCATCCGGGACTGTCTCCCTCACAGTGGATGAGACAGTCGGGTGCGTGGCTACATCTTATGTCTCCTTCCTGCAATGTAGACAGACTAAGTGTTGAACTGGTACAAAAGAGCTGTCTGTTCTTTTTTTTGCCAGCACTGGTTCATACAGAAGTGGTAATGTGAGCTCAAAGTGGGATTTTTATGCTGAATTTAAACAGAAGTTTCAAATGAAAAGTACATCATCTATGTCTAAATACATTCTCTTATTGCAGCCGAACAAAACAAAATGTAAGTCTATTTATTTACTAAGCAGGATGAAGCAAACTATGTAGATAGCTGGAATTATGAAAATGATGTTTTTAGATTTACACACTTAAACACACACACACAGGCAGGAGAGGTTTATCAGAGTCAGTCCAGGTGGTGTATAGGACCATGTGGTTTCGGAGGGGGGAGGGCCTATAACATTACTCTCCATCAACTCTGCCATAGGTGGGAATCATCAGACAGGTGCGTGCTAGGCCTGCCTTCCCCCTCCCCCCTCCCCCCTCACACACATACACACACAAACACAAGCACCACCCCCCTTTTTTGGTTGGCCTCCTTCACCTGATGGCCTGGGTCTGAGGAGATTGTGTGTGTGTGTGTGTGTGTGTGTGTGTGTGTGTGTGTGTCTTGGCTGTTCCAGGCACAATGAAGAGAGAGGGTCTGTCAGTGGCCACCTGTTGGCCAGCTGTCAGGGTCCCATTTCAGAGTCGACTTTCCATGCAGATACAACAGCAGCTACATCTATCTATCTATCTATCTATCTATCTATCTATCTATCTATCTATCTATCTATCTATCTATCTATCTATCTATCTATCTATCTATTTCTGCTTTTGTCTCTTCACATTAAATATCATCCATTGATGTGGGAAACCTTTTTTTTTCAAATTCTCTCCCAAGAAACAACCATCCATTAAAAGACGGGATGAGGCGATGAGGAGAAGAAGGAAGAGGGGGAGGTCTGAGGAGTATCTGTGGGGTATCTAAGTGTGTCTCGTTTGATGCTGATCAATGGCTCGTAGAAACCATCCTCTTCATGTCACATTACCATCTCTATAGGAGCCGTGATGGAGAGTTGGGGGTGCAGCGGAGGAGTGTGGAGGGGAGGGGGGGGGATTGGAAAAACCAAGTGATGAATGAGTGATGGAAATTGGGAGGCATGAAATGGACAGGAGGAGGAGGAGGAGGACGTGACTGGATGGAGTTGGATTGGAGAAGGGAGAAGTGTGTGCGTGGGGGGTGGTGGTGGAGGAGGGTGGGAGGAGGGGGTGAGAGATAATTTCCTATGAGGAGTCTGCAGGGGCTGTGAGTCGGGGGAGGGGAGGGGGGTCTAATGGCTTTGGGTGCTGCCTCTATTAGGCCAAGCACCCACTAGATGACAGAATAAGACAAGTCCTGAGATGATTTTTCAGGATCTGCTGGCAGGGTCATTAATTTGTCACTGTTCGCTGCTCCACCAGCTTTTATACTGAGACAAAAAGAGGTTATTAAATCACATAGTGCTGTATGTGTGATGTGACATATAGATCATGTTTTAAGCTGCTGTAGGAGATAATTTTATGAAAACAAGGTATCAATATTCATGACAATGAGAAAGAGGTCACGGAAAGTGATGAACCATCAGTGAACTATCTCCAGACTCTACCTACCTTTGTAGCATCTTTCCTTATCTTTCTTTTTATGTCATAATCTGTGACATTCATATATAGTTTAATGCTAGTGAGTCACTTTATTTAATGATGAACTGATTCAACCTTTATAGATTTTTACATTCCAGATTAAACAGTCTAGTAAGTCTATTGTTTCTTTGTATATTTCATAATGTTTCTAGCAAACCTCAGCAAAAGTAACTAAGGCTTCTCACTGCCCTTCACCATATTTGATTAATAGTTTCTGCGAAGAGCAGCTCACTAAGGTCTCTACAGTCACCTGTGAAATCAATGAAGGCTGGATGTTTTCCATAGGATCAAAAATGTCATGCTCCCGGTGCTATCAGGAACATCACCATCCCACAATGACATATTTTTTAATCCAACTCTCCTAATGTAATACATTCAGCTCATTTTCAAACATGTTTTAAAGGAATATAATTTTGGGAAATGTGCTTTCTCGTTGAGAGTTAGACGTGATGATTGATACCACTCACATGAAGCTACAGCCTGTTAGCTTAGCTTAGCATAAAGACTGGAAACAAGGGGAAACATGTAGCCTGGCTCTGTCCAAATGTAATAAAATTCACACACCAGCATTTGCAATACTCACTTATTAACATGTTTAATTAGTCTGATCTAACTGACAGTAACTTCATTCGCTACAGACACAGGAGTGGTATTTATTCTTTCGTCAAACTTTTTTTCTGATTTGTCACCTCGGTCAATAAAATGTCAGCAGTGCAGGCTTTACCCTCTTCAGCACACATGAATGACAAGACTTCATAGAAAAGGTCAGTGCAAAAGTTGGACAGAAATTCCCCCTCTCTGCCCTCAAATAACCTGATGACCAAAATGTCAAACGGTTTGACAATCGATAAGGTTGGATTGCCGTCGCAAAGGTCTCCATCACTCTCTCTATTTCTGTGGCGGAGAAGGAAAAGGAAACACATCCAGTGTTGTTGCAATGTTAGAAAGTGAGTTTCTCGAACGCTAAAAGCATCACTCAGAATTTTTCTTACTGTATTTTTATGAAAACATTTCAAGTGGGTGACCTCTGACCTCCCTGTGTAGGAGAGACTTTATACTTAATGCAGCATCGAGTGCAAGAAATAGAACAAGTTCTGCTGTTGTACTTTGTATGCAGGCCGGTGTTGTCTGTTTTTGTGCTCTCAGAGCTCCTCTCAAACATAAGTGCACACTTATTTAGACTCAATTACAGACAAGACTTAATGAATGCCAGAGCAATCACGTGTGTGTGTGTGTGTGTGTGTGTGTGCACTCAAAGAGAAAGGCACCAAAGGGACAGAACGAACAAACACATGGGGAGCATCAGGGAGCACCAACAAGAGTTCTGCACGCTAATAAACCTTCAGCTTGAATTAATGACATTCAAATCCCAAAGAACAACACGGCGATGTCGCAGTAATTCAAACTTTATATCCTCAGCAGCAGTCATGATGTAGCCTTGTCACCAGGATCAGCCTGGAAGAAGTTCTTGGACTTGTGTTGCCACCTAGTGGGCCTTTATATAACACAACAAACCTCCTTTCTTCTCTCAATTCTTTGTTTGAAGTGGATCCTCAGGTGATATAAACGGGCACATCAGCTGCTCATTGCTGCAGAATTGGTGGGGGAGCAAAAAGCATCTTCCTCTTCAGACAGCCGTGGTTCAGTGTTATGGAAGAAACTGCAGGTCTTTGGGACTTGTACTGTTCTATCTCATGTGAGTTGGACACTGTTTTCTCCTTTTTTAAGTATCACCACAATGTTTTCCTTTTGCTTTTTGCATATTTCAAGAAAATAATGAACCAAGCTTTTGAAATGCCCTTTGCCGAGACTGGCTGGTCAGGTCAGGTATTGTACCACTGCAAAGTATCGCACTCGGTGTGTTAGAGTTTGATAAGACATAACTTTAACGTAACTGAATAGTTAAGCCATTTGAGCAAGCATTGTAAGTTGTCTGAAAGTGTGTGTATCAGAGAACTATTTTCACCTTAAACCACCATAGTAAAACTTGTCTTGATCAGTATATGGTGCCACCTCTGACCTCTCCTCTGTGTAGTCTTCTCCAGTCACTGTCCTCCTCCACACTTTAATGATTTAAATTTAAGTAATGATTTATCAACTATCCTGTGATAAATCAATATCATAATTGCTATTTGGATCTTTAACTTATATGCTTTTCAATTTATGATCCATCATCCTCAGTGACATTCTTCATCAAGAGAATATGAACATTTCTTCTGTTAATCACAAAAAGAAGAAGAAGAAGAAAAGAGTGTATTTTTACCTTGAGGTATTGTTAAGAATAAAATTTTCCTCTATGAATTCGAAAGGTGCAGCTATGATATAAAACGATGGCTAAATACAGTTTCCCCTCATATTATCAGGCTTCTTCAATTCAGTTTATCTACATGACTTGAATCTGGGACCGTTCAAATGGAAATTCAAATTTCTTTTTTGTGTGCATAACAAAGCTCCAGTGGCGCAATCGGTCAGCGCGCGGTACTTATAAGACAGTAACCTGCAGAGTGATGCCGAGGTTGTGAGTTCGAGCCTCACCTGGAGCAAAGGAGTTTAACTTTTGCGATGCTTCCTCTGTGAACAGGCACCAAACACACATTTAACTTGACTCTGTGTTTTGTTGTGTTTATTGTCAGGTAGCTAAAACGCCACCACATTGAATAAAAAAAAAAAACATGAATTCACCTCAATAACAGCTATTCACAATGGAGCAGATTAACATAAAAGTGTGTTCTGTACTGATGTAACACACGGTGAATATAAAAATCAATCCATTTGTGATTGAAGTGCATTAAAGGCTGTGGCGGAAACTAAGGTTTCCAGTGTGGTCGAACAAAAAAATGTCAGAATGTCAGAAACTGCTGCCACAAACTGATACTTGGCACAAAAAGACATCATGTGTGTTGCTGTGTGTCAATAAGGCACATTTATGTTTTTCTGGGTCCCATTTCTTGGCGAGAGTTTTAACTCGAAAGACATCCAGTAAATGGACAAAACAGTTTGGACGTCAGTAAAAAAAAGTACAAAACAAAAATCCATTGCAGCTGTCTCAGGTTGTACTGCTCCTTTTGGCCACTGAGGGGTGCTGTTAAGTCCATTTTACCACAGTTTGGCATTGAACGACTGTCTCTCCTCCAGTGTGACTGCTCATTGATTAGCCCAGCTAGAGATCAGTCACACATTAATCAATTGTTAGTTCTTTAGTTTGTTAGTTTTGTTCCCGCACGTATGAACACAATTAAATGCCTGAAGGCTTTCATGCATAGCCTTAACTCATAGTGGCTCTGTTGTACCTTTAAAAACATCATTACTTCAGGCCAAATGTTCTCAGTCATTAGTTTCACTGCAGCACCACGTCCAGCGTTCAACTTCATCGACATCCAACGTTTAGAAATGTTTTGACCAGTCCGGTCAGCGCACATCCGCAACGTGATCGAGCCGACGTGACGCTCAGAGGAGGTGTGCGTTCAGGTCGTACTTCTCGCAGAACTTATCTGTGATGGGGATGCAGGTGAGGTACTCGCACCAGTCGCACTTTACCGGGTAGACATAGAAGAGGACGGCCAGGGCGGACAGCAGACCCAGGAAGACTAAGAGGAAGACGCAGATCTGGACCCGCTTCCGGTACATGTCAGAACGGCCAAAGCTGAGGAGGAGAAAACCTGTGTCATTCATTTCATAATGGAGCTAAAAGTGCAAGTCCTCTTAGTAGTTACTGTTGTGCAGAATATGCTTCATAATGCTAACAATTCTACCTTAAGGATCATGTCAGATATATACACTGTCCAAAGAGACATCATGGAATTGCAAGTTTTCATCCCAAGTGTAATATATGCTACACATATATAGGAGTGTGTGTAGCATATATTACACTTCCATACTGTTATACATGTAGGTTATATACTTGTATATTATATATTACTATTTTGTTATTATTATCACTATTGCTACTATTACTGTACTACTACTAGTATTTCTGTCACTGCTGTTGTTGATATTGATGCTATATAGTACAGGGCAGTATAATATATTATTATTATACCACATATTAATATTATTATTAGTAGTATATTATTACTACTATTATAGTTATATGTACTTGAGTGTAGTATATATAACATTACATTACTATATCATTATATTATACATGTACATGTATGTCATACAATGTATATGCTATATTATATTATACTACTACTATATGCTATATTGTATTATTTTATATTGCATTATTATTATCATAGTACTGTAGTACCATATTACTAGATTATATTTACCATAATGCACTACAGTATTAGCATTACCACTGCTGCTATTGTACCTTGTACACACTCAGGTATACATATTCAAACTTCTGTTATCTCCTAATTTATTGTGTCTATTCTTAGATTTTTTATTTTTTCTACTTTTTATATTCTACTTTATATTTTGTATTCTAAACAGTGCAATATAGGAGAAACGATGGAGATGTCAATTTCCCGGAGGGAACCTCCCAAAGGGATTAATAAAGTACTCTGTCTGTCTGTCTGTCTGTCTGTCAGAGACTTTAAATGCCTAATCTGGAAGTGTTGCATTGACTTGAACTGAAGTAACTTAGATGTTGCTCTCAGATAGAGGACTTTTTAGAGGCTAAGCTTATACTTTATTTTCCAAGATTTGGACGAGAATCACATTGATATTCTCAGGTATGTTCATAAAATATGATGCTACTGCCAGGAGAGAGTTACTCCTCAGTTAGGGCGCAGATATACTCTGTCTGTGAGCTAATCTCAACACAGACACCCACCTGATGTACGGCAGGAAGGCGAAGGACAGGAAGAATCCCGACACGAAGCCGCAGATGTGGGCAAAGTTGTCGATCCAAGGCAGCAGACCGAAGGAGAAGAAGAAGACTGAGATTGCCAGCAGCTTGGCAAAAGCTCGCCAAGGTCTCTCGAGGATCTGCCAGCTCTGAAACAGCTCCACGAACAGACAGGCCAGGATGCCGAACTGGCTGCCTGCAGGACCCACCTGAGAAGAAGCAGAGGAAACAGAATCAGGTTTGAGACATCAAGGGGTCAGATCTGGCTCAGGGAAGCAGCACATGCACAATATAGCTGCAGTGCTGGTATTCATAGTAACAGCGAGCTTTTGGGGTTTTTAGTCTTGGATATCATTGTACCTCTGCTCTGTAAGGCAGGAAGATGGATGAGGCCAAGTTTCCTGTGATGCCGCTGAGCATGTAAATGATGGAGATTCTCAGCCAGCCCGCCAGCTTCTCTATGTCCCTCAGCACCGTCATCTGGAAAAATGCTGACACCAGGCAGTGCAGGATCCTACACACACACACACACACAGAGTTATTTTTAATGTTGCCAACCCACCTGATACAATTTACTGAACCACTAATTTGCAATTTAGGTTGATAAAATCTCTCGCTGCTTTAATAAATACGGAGGCCTCTTATGAGAGAGTTCAGTCACCCAGCATGAAGAAAGAGAGACAGCCACAGTCTGGAGAACTGGTCTGGGATCTCCGGGTTGAGGAAAGGCAGCAAACCACACACGTCGTCCATGCAGGCCACCTGAAAGAGAGAGACAGTCAATTCTCAGTCTGGACTGAAAGTGCCATCAGGCAGCCTGAAGGTCCGCTGCCACCCAGTGGAGGAAAACGAGAGTGTTGAATTCAGGCCAAAGTCCTTTCAATCGACAGCTCTTTGCAGGCTCCAGTGGCGCAATCGGTCAGCGCGCGGTACTTATAAGACAGTGACCTGCAGAGCAATGCCGAGGTTGTGAGTTCGAGCCTCACCTGGAGCAGCAATGTTTTAAATGTCTGCATGAACAGACACCTTCTGAGATACTGTTCTGTTGCGTGGAGATGGTGAAAGAACGAATGAAAAGCAACAGTTAGATCAGACAGAGAAATGTGAGTCCTACCTGTGAGCACAGAGTAGCCTCCTCATGGAAGTAGCCACGCATGAAGTCACAGTACTCTCTCGAAGTGATTTCACATCTACAGCACAAAACGCTTCATCAGCAACAGCTCACAGAAAAAAAATGACCTATATTTCAGGATTATTAAAATGAGATCTTAACTTTTAATCAACCTAAAAATGAAGTCCAGTATTTTCACCCGGGATACACAAAAACAATGCGTTGATTCTGCACAGTGTGAAATTCTTGAGGTAATAACTCATTAAAAAATTCAAATATACTTAAAATTTTTTATATGATTTAAATCAATTAGAATTTCAGTCGTGGTTTTAGTGTAGTGTCACTGATCCATGATTGTGTACTGTTTCAAAGGCATTTTTTCTGGTCTTAAATAGCAAAAGGAAATCATGACAAAACACTGAAATGTAAACACAGTTAATACTGGCACATGTGCAGCACCTTTAATACTAAAGCACTGATAATACTGCACGAGCTGGACAGTCAAAGCCGTCTTTTGAGCCCTGTGGCGTTCAGAGACGTCGCTCCTTACCGTCCTTTGGTTCCGATGCAGCAGGGCCGGCCGGTGATGGTGCAGTCTATGTGAGGGAGGTTGGTGTGATTCCCAGAGTTGTACCTAGTACAAACCTACAGATCATAACCGGAGGACAAGGGTTTTTGTTTGTTTTTGGATTTTTTTTTAAGTCATTATACATAAAAGAAAGTGCCACTTACTGTCACTTTTAATGCTCCTTAATTAACAACTCCTAATTTAATCCTTATAATGCAATAAAAAGGAAAAGAATGGGGAATTCTCCTTTGTAGCCAGCCCCTTCATCCCTGCAGCACATTCACAATCCTGCAGTGCAGTTTTCAACAAATTAATGCCATATGTCAGACTACATCAATATATTTGCAGTTGACTGCACCAACCAGTTGAACGATCTGACTGAAAATGAGAAAAGGGGGAACAACACTTGAACCTTTATAGACTTGTGGAACTGTAGCCGTCCCCAAGTTCAGCCAAATTTTTACATGTGTACACCGGCTGGCGGCTGTTATTTCAGTGATCTGAGTGTCTAATACTTTAATATAATAGCATCAGCTGAAAGGTTAAAATGTGAACATAAATGTACTCACTGGCCACTTGGTGATGTCATCAGACCACTCATGAGGAGAAACTGAGGCTGGTTCCAAACAAATTCTACAAAATCAGGAGCAAAAGTTAATAAATGACTAATAACAGTCCCGTCTTCTATTAATATAATCCATACGTGGAGTCAAATCTGTTGTGTGTTTACATGAGTGTGTGAGCAGGCTGTTGCTCTTGCCTGAATTATGATCCCTATGACAGTAAAACACAGGGATACTATTCACACAGGGAGTTTTCAGGTGACAGTATTTTCATGTTACCTGGGGTCCTGATGGCAGACTGAACCATGCTGGCGCAGTGTACCATTCAGATAGGGAGCACTGGGGTGCTGAGGCCACTTCACCCACACTGCCAGGGTGCTCTAGCAGACAGACAGATGGAGGGAAAGAGGTCATTGCTATAGCCTACAAACAATAAACACTACATTTCCCATCAACCCTTTTGTTTTCTTCTGCAAACAGATATTACTCTGCCTTTGACACAACAGCACAAAAGTTTTCATATTTTACTAATATGATGTAAATAAATGGGAATGGAACATTTATAGTAACACTCTAATATAGCAGTTATATAATATGAGTATATGGGATCATCAGTAGGCTCCACCGACCGAACACTCCTCCTGCAACGTTTGCAGGCAGCCAGAGCGATCATTCCTCACGCAGCAGCCGGACTCTCTCTCTTTCGCTCTCTCTTCCTGGATCAGTTTGTGGATCTCTTGGTCTTGACGCATGCAAGGGGAAAACTTGGCTCCCAGGTGAATCAGCGCCGCCTGCAGGACAAAGGGGGGTGACATTACAGCTTGGTGAGGCCAGCGGTTCTCAACCTTTGTTTAAATCTAATCTACACTCACAGACCTCACGTGACCTCTAGTAACCCTTTATTTACTAACCATATAAAAATTATATTGTTATTATCTTTTTTCTATACAGTTGAATAGTCAATGTTTATAAGGATTATATTTTATATTATAATTCTATAATAATAATTTTAATAATTTATTCAATATAATATTAAATGATATGAATAATCTTATATTGAATTCCTACTTTATGCTGCTCCAACCATTTATCCTCTGCTTCTTATTACTTTTACAGTTAATTAATTTTAGCTATCTGTTTAATCCATTACTTATAGCTTACTAACTGTTTTTAGCTGTCTCGTAAAAGGAAGATTGAATATACTTACTGAGCTTGGACCCACCCAGAAGTTTTGTTGTTGGACAAACTTAACATTCTCATAAACTCCCTTGTTCCTTAACACCTAAAAACAACACAAAAAAGAAAAGCATTTTTACTAATTATGTTCAGTTATACATTTTCCAATTTAATAATAATAAATGTTAAAATAAAATATGCTCACAGAGTCGACAGTTTCATGTTGAGAGAAGCCCACAGGAGCAATGCCGTAGATGGTGACAGCCAGAATGGTGATGAGCAAATGGACAAATGTGATCCAGTAGGTAAAAAAAGGCCTGAGGAGGACAGTAGGACAATTTCAGGCTCCATTTGCTGGGAGCAGAAACTTTCATTTCACATCAGAGGACAGTCATCCTGTGTGGAAACCAGAATCAGCTGTCTTACCTGTGATCATCCATGTCCTCAATCTGCCTCTTGACGAAGCTGTCAATGCGCTTGCGGTACGTCCGGTTTGTGAGACGGCCGACCATGCCGAGCCCGTATGGCCTCTTCTCTCTGGCAAACAGCTTCTTCACGGGAACCACGATCCTTTGTCCCCGCTGCTGATGGTTGTTGACACTCACCACTTCCTGTTTCAAACGCACCTTAGGTTGGACCAGAGAGCCATCTTTCGCTTTCCGCCATCCTCGTTCTAAAGGCCTGGATTGAAGAGTAGGAAGAAAACATTGTAAGTGAATGTGTCAGATAGAGAATGTTTGATTCAGAGGATGACAGTGTAATAAAGTCCTCTCTCCCTGCAGCTGGTCAGAGGTTGCACATATAAATAATACTGTAAAAAAAAAACACCAACTCACAGCATGAGGTGACTCCTCTCCAGTTCGTTCTTATCCAGCGCACTTCCTGTGAGCTCGCTCTCGTCCAGCTGTTTGAGGGCAGCCTCCGACGGTGTCTCGAAAACTTCGTCTGCATAGCTGGACAACTCATCCTGCAGGCCGTCCTGCAAAGATGAAAACTAAGTAAGAGGGAATTCAAAGCTAAGGGTGCAAAGGGGCCTGACACAGCACGAGGAGATGCATACAAATACAGCATATAGTATTTGCTCAGACCACATGAAGGTGCTTTTATTCAACACATCAACTAAACAGATCCGAGATCAGTAAGTCCAGTTGTGATGGGATTCAAATCCAGCTTGATTAATTCAGAACTTGTTTGTTAATAGCAGACTGCAATAGGATATAAAGAGTGGCTGATCACTGAGTCCTTTAAGCAAAGATTTGAATTTGACATTTAAATGACAATGAATGAAAGTTCATGCTGGCAGTGTGTGGAAGTGTGTCCACTGCTCACTCTGGTGAAGAAGGAAGTGTCCAGATCGTCGGGGAAGTCCGCAGTGTCGTCTTCAAAGAAACTAGGAGGCATGAAACTCCGTCTGCGACATCGCCCGGCGGTGCTGTCGCCTAACGTCCGGCCCTAGCAAACAGTCACGCAAACATAATTATGATCATACATGATGGTATTGTGGAGGTAAAACACTGTGTCTTCTCGACAGTTTATCTGGAGGAATCCCCGTCTGTGCTATTGTGTGTCTGATGGTTACGTAGCAGCAGTGACCTCTGCGTGTGTCGCTGGATTAGCTCTGCACTTCTGGAATATTTTGACTGCAATCCAGCAGATAGCTGAGCATTCGCTGTGTATTATCATGGGCCATCTGCTGGTGAAACCCCCAGTAACCCCCGCCCAACACACACTCACACACACTCCATTCAATCCTCCCTTTAAACGTGTGAGTCTGCAGCCAGTGGGCCCCACAGAGACACTCATCTGAGCTCTACTGTAAGATAGTTTAATCCGCAATAAGACAAGCTGATCTCGTGTTTTATATAACATGCCTACACACACACACGAGTACACACAGATAAACTCAGAAATAAAACCCATCCATTCATATGTGTGGGAGACAAAGGCACATCAGAATATAACAGATGCACTTTTTCTAGGAATCTCTTAACAAGAACATAACATAAGAGATTAAAGTGTGTGCATGTGCATGAAGAGCACTTTTTCAATTGTGTAAATTACAGGCTGATTTGAAGATTTGTTACAAAACATTGCAGAAATGCAATTTCCTTTTATTCCTATATCCTGAGCTCAAGCTCCTTTTCAGAGAAAGACTCTGTTTTAGACTGCCCACATAGGATTACAAAGGCCTTCATATTGCAGTATTGGTGGGGAGCAGTCATAGCTGGTCCAACTGTGCATTCACAATGTGCAGAAGTTATCTCAAACTCAGGGCAACAGGGCCTGGCAGTAGCTTTGAAGTTGAAAGAGCGTGAAGCACATATTTTGCAAAGCACAGAGTATTTTGCTGATTGAATTCTGACTCAAAGCCACTGTAGGAACACAAAATAAGCACCTTCATTAACGCCGCTGCAGCTTTGAGACTCATAACTGCGACAGACTCCCGTTTGCGTCGTCGTGGCAACCGGTTGAGGGCGGAGCGGGAGCTGGAAAAGGAGCATAGGGAGGCGGTGCCGGGAGTGATGGGAGTCTGTGGGACACTGAAGCCGTCTACATCTTCCACCATGCGGAAGGCGCGACCCCTGGCCAAGGGGTCTACGATCTGCACACACACACACACACACACAGACAAACAGTCATTCTCAATTGCAAGCCACGTACAACAGTTAACACAGAGCGACAGGACAGGGAGCAGCAGGGATGCAAACAGCGCACATCTAAACTAGGGTTAGATTGATGTAAGAGGGAGAGAGAAGCTTCAACAAAAAAGACAAAGTGCTTCAACAAAAGGTTTTAGTGGCAGAGAATTGATGATAAATAAACAATAGTTTTTGTTCTAGTTATTCTTTCTTAGTTTTCTCTGCTAAAAGTGGCCAAAAATGTGAAACTGAAAGTCACCAAAATTGGCTTCAATTCAAAATTCTGTTATCATTTCAATCTCTTAATCTTTGATCGTCTGCATCTTTGTTCCAAAACCCCCCCAACGACCCCCTTTTGGCCAGTCATCCTGAAACCTCCTCTAGAATTATCAAGGAAATATCAATATGTCAATCTGTTTTGAAAATTAAGCTTTTTCGACGTGTGTCTTTAAGATCAACTTCACATAAATGCTCATCACCTCAAACAGAAAACACAGCTAACAAAGAAGCTCACTTAGTGGCTGCCTTGCAAAAAAAGTTAGTTTTCATTTTAATTTACAGAAGATGCAACTGTAGCAGTTTGTGTTATAATACACTGATAATATTTGTCACCCAAGCAGATTAGTGTGAGTCTGACAGGATGCAGTTTGCTTGATGATATCTGAACTGCAGCTGAACTTATTTTAATGTGACATTTTAATCAGATTACAGAAGGTATTATATAGTGTGTCATCATTATTAATACTAACAGTGCTACAGTAGTTGTAATAGCATTGTGAGTTTCATGCATTAGTCTTCGAAAAGTCATCGATTGAACCCTAGGAAAGATGACAAAGCAAAGAGGTAAAGCAAGCGCTGGAAATCTAAGGCGAGAGAGTGAAGGACAAAATGTGACGGAGGAAAAGGTGGATAACTGTCCCATCTCCTCCTCCATCCCTGGTGGCGCCGGCCTACCCTCTGCATGCCATAGTGTTGGTGACTGGGGTGGTGGGATGGGAGGTAGAGGGGAGGAGGGGTCTCAGTGCTGGCCAGGGAGAGGTTGTCCTGGCTGTGCAGTTCCATCTCCCGCATCACCTGTGGCTTCAGACCCCCGTACAGCTGGCTGCAGTGTTGCAGGCTCTTCCTCCTCCATCGCTGGGTGCTGTCGCTGTCTTTGCTCACCCCGAACCAGTCGGCCGTACCCCTGAAGAGAGGACACACCCTGGTCAGACAATGAGTGACGACTGAATATTCTAATGTGATACATGAGAAATGAGAGACTGGAACTATCGTTATATGAGCATGGGACTTTAGAATTAAAATTCTTAAAATAACAATATTTGTTATAACTTGAATTTTGAATTTGTGTGCAAGACAGAGTTTACACAGTTTACCACGTTCACCATCTTTGTTTAACGTGACAGCATGATAACATCTGTTAAGTATCACAAAGCAGAGGTGAGGCTGATGGGAATGTTATCGGTTTTGACTTTTGTAAAATCTAACCAGCTATTAAAGACAAAACAAATTTAAATATTCTGTTTTACCATTTCATTGCTCTAAGGCATAGATGTCAAACTCAAGGCCAAGAGCATCAAATGCACATTATTTTCTCAAATAAGGTCTATGCTAATTTAAAGCACACATTGTCCATAAACTACATCTCCCACAATGAACGATTTTGTGACCCATGAAGTGACATCCTGCCGCTAGAGTGCAGTGTTTCTACTGGGATACTGTAAAATATCAACAATCAATCCCAAAATGTCCAAGAAGAGAAAAGTTGATGCCAAACTTGCTTCAAGGAGACAAACCTTTGTGTATTTTGTGTTATGAAGCAGCGTCTGTGGTGATGTTAATGTTAAATCTTAATAAACAATTTGGCCCGAAACTCAGACTGTGTTTTAGATTTTGGCCCCTTGTGTGATTGAGTGTGACATCCCTGCTCTGAGGCAAAGACACTGCCAATTCTCAAAAAAGTCAAAATGAGTATTCTGCAAGTCATGACAATGGGCTGAGACAAACCTTTAAGTACTGTAGAGAGGAGAATGAAATAATGAAATAATAACAACATTGTTGTCGTCATTTTCTATTTGATTCTCTTTCCATTTTTGTCCATAATTTGCTTTCGCCCTCAGAAAATGGAAGCGCACACTCTTCGACAGACTGAGCCGTCCCTCCCTCCTGATTAGCAGAACAATATGCTGATTAGCTGACTGATTGCAGCTGATTGTTGGGGATTAGTTGACGAGTTAATTGGCTCATTTGTGGGTTGCTTTCTTGTCTAAACTGGTGAAGAGAACAGAATGTAATATGGACCCTTACACTTTTTCTGTGGTACCTTAAAAACCAGTCAAAAGCCAAATTTCACACAATAGGTTAATATTGTTAATAAAAATGTGAACATGGAAGACATGCGTGGGCCATACACACATGAATATAAACTGATGAAATACTGTATACTTGGTTGTAACACAAAGAAAATTTCCAAATTATATTTACTTCTGTAGCACAAATGAGTAAAAGCATTATTCCAGTTCCTGCATAACAAGAAAGTTTCTTGTGCAACATGTCAATATATCAAACTAAGAAATCTATATACAGTTTTAAAAATGCATTTTCCACTCTCCTCTAGCTTTATAATTCTGTGTATGTGTGCGGCGTAGACAGGCTGAAGGAAAAAAAAAAACACTGTCTTGATCCTTGCACGACCCACTGCCCCGCTGTTCTGTCAGCAGTCGAGAAGCAGATGTTGCCCTCCTGCAGCTGATGACCTGACTTGGCTGCGCGTGTTTGCGTGTTTTAAACTCAGTAAATGTGCATTTGGTTTGTGCATCCAGGTCCCTTTTTATTTTTTTCCATGCAACAGTGCCAGGCTCCGTGTTCGGTGGGGGTGCTCTGGGGAGACTGTTTGGAGAGCAGAACACTCAGTAATAAACACTCAAGCCTCATCATCAAGAAAGACGCCAGCTGGGGAAGCCTTTTAAGGCTGCACACGGCAAGGGAGGGGGCGGCGCGGGCCTGATTGTTGTCCCTCCAGAGAGGAATGTCTTAGAAAGAAGACAGGTTTGGTTTCAGGCTGGGCCTCTCAGAGCGGGAGGTGTAAACAGAGGCAGTGAGACGACAAAGGTCAGAGTACGATTGCTCATTACAGTTACGTTCAAGAAATCTTTGGCAACACAGATAACGACCAAGATTAACATAACATCCGCTGACGGTAAGAAAAAAAATGATGCAAACATTCGCCCACATTGTGAATCAAGGTTTCAAGATGGATGACATTTGTTTGTGTGTGTTTGTTTAGATAAGCTGGTATTTGTCAGCGTGCGCACATGCACCGACAGGCACGCAGGTCACATTCGCCCACACGAAACCATAAATAAAATATTTCATGACTGGTTGACGACAGCCCAAATCCATCAGCCATCAAAGATTAAAGCGAGGTGAAGCCACATGAATTAGCTTTCGTATCCTCAAGGTAAGGCCTGCGCACATGGAGCAGCAATCTACTGTGCCGTAATTATGGGATTAGAAAGCACTCGTTTCATCAGGGAGAAAAGGCCAAGGGGCAAATCTTAGTACAATCTAAACAAATACAAGGAATGAACAAATAGAGAACAAAGCAAATAGAGAAGATAAATATGCACGTTGATAACCAGTACTGACTTTTCTGATTGGATAAGTCCAACACAAGAGAGAGAAAATGAGGAGAAGTTCAGCTGCACAAAAACCTGCAAGGACATTTGAAAGAGAAAACTCTTGAAGACAGACAGAAGGGTTGTCTTTCCTGGCACAGTAATTACCCAAAGCAAAAGCCCAGAAATGAATTATTGGCTGGTGGTGACTTCAGCCCAAAACTGTCTGTACCAATTCATCAAAACACTGAACTTTGAGACAGTGGTGGGACGTAACAAATGGCATTTATTCAAGAACTATTCTGAAATACAAAATGCATTGGATGCACTTCCAATTTCCATTTTATGCTTCTTTAGACTCTGATTTGCTTCAGAAGCCAATGCAACTTTTTACTCAACAAGTTTATAGTTGCTTTGCAGTTTCAGACATTACATAAAAAACAGAATGCAAAAACATGCATTTTTACACTACTCAACATATAAAGTAGTTAAAATCTGTTCCATCTTGACCAACTACAGTATTACATCTTTAATATACAGGACAATGACAGGGGCCACTGCTGCAGTAGTAAGTTTACTTTTGACACTTCAAGTACATTTACCTCAGAACTGTTTAAGCTTCTGTTTGTGTTTTACAATGTTTAAATAATGAATGCTCCTGTTCTATCAATCTATTGTAGCTTCATATTTGATACTGAGTTGTATCAGTTTTGTCATCTGACTCTGGGTAAGCAAGCAAATAAGTGTCAATCTATTTCTTTAAGTACACAAATACTACCTTCCTTACTGTGAAAAGAAAGGGAGTGCAGTATTACATGAAGATGATGAAATCCCTAAAACCAAAACATATATGAGCTGCCAGTCTCAGCTAAAGTTTATGAAAACTTAATCTCTCCAGAGCAAATGAAGAACAGGGGATTTATTCAACACCTCCCTCCTCTGGCCAAAGTGCCTCAGACCAACACATTTGTCCAGTTCACAGCACACTTACCTGTCTGGAGAGCTCCAGGAGGGGTTCAAGGTCTGGGTCATACCTGAGGGGGGCAGCAACTGTGGAGCTGTACAGCCTCCATCACCAGCATCTCTAACATATTGTCCCCAGCTTACCCCCTGACCAGCCCTAAACCCTGATCCTCCCAACGCAAACTGATCCTCCGCACATCACACATACAGCGTTCCATAAGGGGATTTCCTGATATCCAGGCCAGCAGTACCTTGTAACGCTCTCTGTTACGCAAAGAGAGGATGATCACCACATGTCCAGACTCTGCGTAACCTCCCTGTCCTGCTCACTGAGCTCCCAGTTAATCAAAGGTTAGAGGAAAAGCCAGCGTTGATCCATTCGGTCTGATCTCTGTCCGACGACATCCTTGATGTTGAGAGATCCACGGAGGACGTCCGCTCTTCCACCAGCTGGACGTGCTCATTCGGCGAGGCTCTTAAATTTTCTGACCTCGTGTCCCCAGCACACAACGCTAGTTTCCGTCTGACTGTGCATGTGTGAGGGAGTTGGTGAATATGTCAGGGGCTGGCAGGCCTCCCGGTATCCCTCCTCGAGAGTTCGTCTAAAAGGATGTGACCTACTGGGCAGAGAAGACAGCAGCTCTGGTCCTTGTCAAACTGAATATGTCCCCCCCATCCAGAGCCCCAAGCATCTCTGTCAGTAAGGTCCCCCCTCTCTCTCTCTCTCTCTCTCTCTCTGTCTCTCTCTCTCTCTGGTTGGTGTTTAAACACCAGTTCTGCCTCTGACACACCAGTGCTCAACAGGAAATGGGAGATTAGAAGGAGGGAGAGATGGGACATCATACACATTAGGTAGGAGGGAGGAGAGACTGAGGGAGGGCACTGAGAACATGCCTGGACATGACACACACACTCACACACACTGGAGTGGAAGTACCACAAAGGTTTAGCCCGGTTAAAAGAAGCCCAACGGAGCGTGTGAAGTTCAACTCGAGCACCTATAATTAGGAGCAACGGTGTGACTGAGGTCCATTATTATCTGTGGCCTGATCTTTTAGAATTAATAGTTCCTCAACATGAAAAATGAGTCATAAAGAGCCTCTTTTTCATAAGATCAACAAACACCAGGTTGTCCTCAAAGTTACCCAACGAGCCAGAAGTTTGCAGCAAATCACCCACTTTGTTTGAAGAGCGAAGATTTATCCTGTATTTACGCAGCCTGTCGAGGAGGAGGCACCTCGGCTAACCTCCAACAAGCCGTGTACACACACACACACACACACACACACACAAACTTTCTCTCAATCCCATTAATTCTCTCATAAACATCAAACACATTAATTCTGTTCCTCTCTCACACACGGGGTTAATCAACCCTCGGCGATGATAAAGCGAAGACATTAAGGCTCTCCTTTGAAGGCAGCGTCTCAAGGTTTTAGTTTTGGCTCCGTGTTCAAACATTTACATTCAATTTGGCTCTGTGGGAGGGGCCGCTTTGATGTGGCCCACATGCTGCGTGAGGCGCACAGATAGGTCTATGTGAGTAATTGTATTATTTTGTCTGCCTCCAACCATGTGGTCCTGAACGCCACCTGCGCTGATACTGATACACCGTGTGTGAGAGCTTACGCGCAGCCTTCATGTGTCACAGGCATTGTTCAAAGCCTCACATCTGTGGCACAAAGAGACTTCGGAGGGGCTGAAAGGACTTTAGGGCAAAACTCGGCCAATAAAGACATCAAGGGGGAAAGAAGTGAAACTGTCTTTGGTGCGTTCACTTTTCCTCATCCTGCCTTGTGTGTCACTAGATAGCTCAGTTGGTTATGTTACGTTGCTATGCTCTGTGAAGGATCTCTTCCTGTTGCTAAACAGAGAGTCAACAAATAAACCCTTACCTCAACACTCAAAGCTGAAAATCCACCACACCCACATGATCAGCTCTAAACCTTGTACTGTAAACAGCTGTAAACTCTATATCTATATATACATAGATAAGTATATGATACATTTAAGTCCAATATTCACTTTGATTTCAGCTCTGTTTTTGGGCTCCACCAACTTCTGAGGGGAACACCTGTCTCTTTTGCTGCTGACTTCTGCTGTCAGCAGGTTACCGAAACAAGCAACTGAACAACACTAAAATGCTGAGGATACCTGCAGTGTATGGTTTTAATGTTCTGTGGGTTAGTCACTGCAAACGATTTGTATCACATTTTGATCTGTTGTTTTTTATGAAAATATAAGTAGCCGCTTTAAGTTGGAAACTTCAAGTTCAAAATGTTGGGTGCTCTCTGTTTTTCTAAGCCTAATGGATAAGGCACTGGCCTCCTAAGCCAGGGATTGTGGGTTCGAGTCCCACATGGGTTGACTGACAGCAGAGTGGCGCAGCGGAAGCGTGCTGGGCCCATAACCCAGAGGTCGATGGATCGAAACCATCCTCTGTTAACAGACTTTCCCGAATTTCCCCTATGGGGAATCAATGAAGAATTATTGTGAATTTCCACTGTGGGACAAATAAAGGCTTATCTTATCTTTTTCACAATATATTGTAGTTGCATCTTGATGGCTGAAATATGTTAATCATTAATACCTTAAAATCCATTTACTTCCCCTTAAGTTGCTTTACGATTGGAAAAACCATCTTAGTCCACACTGTCTGACAATATCATATATATTATTGACTCTTTTGACCTCTTCATTGAGGCAGTATGATGCATGCACTTAAATAGTCAAACTGATGACTAGTGCACCTTTACTTCCATGAAATTAAAAAACTTTCCCTTTCCCTCACATATTTGATACCTTTGTCAACTTTTGGCTCTTCATTATAATTTGAAATACAGTACTGTGGGTTTGAAATCACTTGGCCAACATTGCTGTTACCACCTCACTCCCTCCCTCCTCCACCTCTCCTGTACCTGATGATCTGTTTGGGTATGGATGAACGCCGTCGGGTCAGTATTTTGGGGATGCAGGACCGCCGTCGGATGGTCGACACCCTCTGGGGGGCTCTCTGGCCCTTTGGGGGAACCGTGTTGACCCGCTCAAATCGCACCCTTTTCTCACTTAATGCACATTGCAGCATGTAGAGAAGAGGACAGGGAGGTGTGTCGGAGGGGAAGCAGGCGGTAAATAAGACGAAATCAAAGAAAAGGGAGGACAAGAGAGAAGAAGGGAGAGCAAGATTAATTAGTGTTAAACCAGAAAGGAGGCTGAAGCTCAAATTAGTTTTGTTATTAGTGGAGAAGAATTATTAGAATTAGAAAGCATGCGGCATGCTGGAGGAAAATAGCAGCTGGAGAGAATCAGCAGAGAGGAAAGAAGAGAAAGACAAACCTCTTATAAATGTGTGTATTTGTGTGTGTGTGTGTGTGTGTGTGTCTAACCTCTTGATGGACTGTGTGAAGGAGGGCAGTCTCTCCAGGGGAGGTCTGAGGTAGTTGTTGGAAGTTTCCAAGGCAGCCATGCAGGTCTGAGGGTTTTCCCCTGGCATGCTGACACTGCGCAGACGCTTTACCGGCTGCAACACACACACACACACACACACACAGATGAAAAGTTGAAGATCTGTTGGCAAAGATTTCAACCACATCTCGCAATCATCCTCAGCATATGGAATTTGCTCAGTTGTCATTATGTGTCATGAATAAACTAATCTGTTGAGGAAGATGTTGAGGATGTTGTTGAAAGTCTTACAAACACTAGTAAGTGGATCATGAGTTAAGAGTTTCCATGTTGATAATGAACCCTTATACGCATAAATTTGACACTGACTTTTACAATTCAAGTAGTGCTATAGCTGAATTTGACTGGTATTCCACTCTTGTATCTTTACCTGGGTGTGCATGGGCGCGTCGTCCGGCGTCAGCTGGATGGCTGGGATGTCCAGTTTGAGCCATGGCGGCTTTTTCCTCTGCAGGCTGCTGTTCCTGCTGCCCGGCACATCCATGCTCGCTAGCTCCCCCCGACACCTGCCAGCTGGACGACACAACCAGGGGAAAATGGGTTTGTAGGACAACACACTCATGCCAAAATATGTTGACACACACACGACTGCACAAAAAAAATTCTAACTGTCAAAAGCCAAAAAGCAAAGCTGACCAGCTTTGTTGAGTAATTACAGACACTGGACAGAGTGTGCACAAAATCAACAGTAATCCATGTCTCTGCATGGTGCAGGCTCACAGAGACACAGAGTGGAGGCAAATGCCCAACACTGCTTAATCCAAATGTTTAAAGCTGCCAGCCACACGCAGCATTTTCCAAATAACCTAACACAAGGCAAAGTGACACCATTGACAGTGAACTGATTTAAATCGATTGACCAGGTGATTCATGCTACTGATCCTCCAGCCCAGACTCAGGCATTGTGTTCTCAGATTGTTGGCTCTCTTATTGTCTCAGGTCATCCTCCTAACCTTAGTTTGACCACTTTTATCAGTTGTGTAATTTATATAAATGGAATGTTTATTGTATTTTATTGTGTGTTTAATCCTCAATCATGACTGTAACATTTTATACAGGTAAAAAAGATATGAATTGAGCCCACTTTGACTCAATAAAAGGAACATGTCTTTAATATTTTGAACAAGAGTTTATTTGCTCAATAAAAACAGATGCTGTTTCTCTACAAAGATGCTTTATTAGGAGACGTAAATTTATTTGAATTTGAAAATTTCACCAAAAAAAAAGGATATATAACCTTAATATAAGAAGAGATGGAATTAATGTGCAGCCTGTTTGGTCTCAGTAACGACAAGATCTGCTCTGATTCATGCAGAATGATCTCAAATCTACTTGCTGTCAACACATTTGAGTTTCTCCTGTGACGGCCCAGGCTAAAACTTCACTGCTCCAGGTGAGGCTCGAACTCACAACCTCGGCATCACTCTGCAGGTTACTGTCTTATAAGTACCGCGCGCTGACCGATTGCGCCACTGGAGCCTCAGCAGAGCAAACAATTCAGCAGCGTTTTGGAAGGGCAGCAGTGCAGCTATGCTCCAACACCACAAGATGGTGCTAGGCCTCTCATAGGTAAGGCTCTGGTCTTGGATGCCAACAGACACAGTATGTCTTCAATGAGCAGAGACAGGCAGGACAGAAAAAGTCTGAGTGCAGCGGGCCACACAAACAGAGGGAAAGCCACAGAATAGTGAGCCAACCTCCGCTTATCCTGTTGTTTCTGGTTAATGGGTTTATGGGTAAAGGAAGGCATGTGGAGAGCGAAAGGGGTTTTCCTGCTGAACCATTTCAATGGAAGGTGTATGGGAATAAAAGAGAGGTCTCTCCATCTCTGTGAGGGCCAGTGAGCCAATGAGGCAGCTTTTATAGTGCTACCTTTAAATCTGAAGTGCCAACACAAATAATGATCATTTCTTTTCCCGTTGACTTATGTATTTTAAAGCTGCTGAGCTCGTCAGGTGAAGCACGAACTCAGCACCTTCCCGCTGCTTATTGTGTCAACGGTACCACAGAGTAACAACAGCACTTTATCATAACCGAATAGCTCCTGGCTTATTTGTATAAAGTGCTGAGGCTTTGGAATTCACCACCGCAGATTCACCAGCCCACAAAATACACATAAGGCCTCATGGAGGACCAACACAAAGTCCGACTGACCGTTCTTGCTGTTCTCACATTGCACATAATGCAGCTTATAATGATAATGGCAGCGCATTTACCACTTGAAATTGACGGCCATTTTTTGAAACAATGGGTCATTGATTTTTGACAGATTCTTGACGCCGAGGCACAGGTCACATTTCCAGCCAATGACTTGATTTTGTCAGCTGAAATGACTGTAGCGGGTAGGTTTTTATCTGTAGCTGGCAAATTTAATTAAACTTAGCTTCAAGATTTGTTTGAAAACCAGAATTTCTTTGCAGCTGACAGCAATATGGTATCAATACCTGAAACTGAAAAATATATATATTAATATGTTGGCCAATATTTCATTCTGGATTTTACACAAATACATATCATAAAGAACAATTTTGGTTATTAATGAGTTGTGATCCAGACGTACAATGTGACATTTCAAATAAAGTTGTAGGGCATCATATATCTGATATTTGTTCTCATATTTGGTTTTCTGTACCATAGTTTCCTATCAATAACCAGTTGACATGTACACTGACATGTATGCAATAAGATAATATTGGCTGATATATGAGGTTGATCTATTTAGACTACAGGACAAAAAACAGTAAATCTCCTGAAGGCATTTTAGGTATCATGAACCAGACAAAAGTAATAATGGACTACCTCTAGTAAAAGCCTGTAGTTGGGGTGAAAAGGCCTTGATTGGTAGGTTCTTCTCTCTATCTTCTGTCTACACACTTTATCTTCCTGAATGTATTTCCCTTGTTGAATTTACTAAAATGACATGAATGTGATAAAATGTCTCTTTGGCCAAGGGGAAGTCGTTGAGCAGGAGTGGAAGGACTATTACGGGATAATAGGACATCTGCATGGGGCTCTGGTGAGGCGACCACCAATGAGCAGCTCCTGTAGGTCTCAGCTGTGAATCATTCTGTGATTCATCGCTGTGAGTGAAATTACAGCCTCCCCTCCACCGGCATAAAGTCATTAGCCAAACAATAATCTCCTCCATTAAACGTGGTGCTGGAGACGGTACTCAAACTTCTGGCCAAAGTCGACTGTGACGGGCTGAAAGAAACGCCTGCAGCTGGAGGATTTCTTGATTCCGAATGTCGACACACACAAATGCTATCACACTTGTGTTACATTATTAAGGGAGAATTCCCCATTTGGATTCTCTTACTTGTCGAATACAATCAGTTTGGGTGCTTATTTTGCACTAAATGCGATCGTTCTCTTTTCTGGTGTATCCACTCTCACGCCTTGTCTATTTCAATAGTAATCTCCTACATTTCCCAGGTGGCTGTGCAGCCTTAAAGAACAGGTGTGAACTTGCGGCTCTCAGTAAACGGTGGGTGTTTGGACAGATTAAAAAAATTGCGATTACTCATCTTAAAATGGGAGTAGTGGCACAACGAGAGCATGAGCTGAGCACGTGTTCTCACGCAGTTCAGCAAAGCTGTCAAACACATCGCGGCTTGTTCCATCACATACTGATCCGCTGAGGTTACCGGGGGTGTGGATGTGTGTATCTCTCTCTTCTACGACAGATTTGAAACTGTATGATTCCTTTAATGCCGGTGCAAAACTGTGAATTGAAATATAGCGTAGTGGATCACTTCATTCTCAAGATATTTTTTTTAACATCTATGTACATCCCCAACATAGGAAGTGGTTATAGAGTTAATTATAAAAGGTGACGGCACATTGGCAGCACAGTCGGCACAAATTTTCACCAGGAGAGTCTCATATGTTTTTAGCCAAAATAGCAGTGCTGGTTGGTCAATCAACCACTTTGGTCCAGGCTTAAACATCTCAAAAATTATATGATGGTTTAACATGAAACAATAAAACTGTCTCTGGTGACCCCCTGACTTTAATTCTAACGCCACCATGTGGGGGACATTTTGTTTTTGTTTTGAAATGTCATGATAACTGTTAAATAGATTGCTGTGAAATTTAGTTGTCATGGTGCCAGAGAATGAATCCTAATGACTCTGGTGATCCCTTCATTTTTCTTCTAGCATCCTCATGTGGTTTTGAGTAAAATGTCCAGACAATTATTTGATGGATTGTCATGAAAGTCACTACAGAACTATAATAACTTTGGAGATCTCTTAATTTTCCTCAAGCTTAAGTTGATATTTTTGTGGTTTTTCATGATATGTGTCAACAACTATTGGATGGATTGTGAAGAAATACATCCATGGTGCCCAGAAGACGAATCCTACTTTGGTGATCCTATAAAAGTTTTCCTCTAATATCATGATCAAAACTTTGTTTTGTCCAAACGATACATTGATTTATGATTAAATGGCTGCAAAACTATTGACATTTCCATCAGCCTCAGAATTTGTGCGACTTTGTGCTAGATTGTCATGATCACACAAAAAATTATGATGGTGAACTTCAAAATATAAAATCAGCCTCAGTGAGACATTGACTCACTTGACCTCTTTAGGACACACATGTTGACACGCTGTATATAATGTTTAATCATACAATCATGTAGACCACTCCAAAAGGCAGGTTACACAAAGTTGACTTCTCTTTCCTCCTTCCTCTCTGCTGCCCTTGTCAGTGTTTTGGTCTCTCTGTGGTCACATGTGGAAGCCTGTACGTCCTTTTTTACGGTCAGAGAGGATAAACACACCCCTGCAAATAGAAACCTCCACCAGAACAATCCATAACCACATCCTATGCTTATTCTCCAGCGGTGATGTTCAAGTGTGTGTTTGTGCGCATGCTGACAAGAAGCACAGACACACTCAGATGTACTTCTACACACGCTCACATGCATTCAATATATACACTCACTTGACAGCCCTTTGCTTCAGTCTCACACGTCAGGTTTCCTGCGGACGGCTGCAGAAGAAACGCCGTGTGGTCCAAAATCAATATCCTCCGTATTCATCTTGTTCCCAACATCCATTTGTCACTTGATCGTGATCTCTCTCTTTTTTTTCTCTAGTTGGGTTTTCATGATAGGCAGATTAGGGGCTGTAATCCCTGTGCTGTACACCACATGACACGGCCCTGCTGTCAGGCCACGGAAGCCCTGATTGGACGGCGATGTCGCTGCGATGGTGTCATCAGCAGCCAGCAGGAAGTGGCGTCTCAGATACAACGGTGTTCATTCTCAAAGTGGAAGAAGTGAAAGTAACTGTGATCACAAATTGTCTTTGAGGAGTCAACTGCTGGTCTTTAACATCTAAACAATATCTTTTGTTGGTGTTTTATTAAATTAAAAGAAATTCATATTTGATGTGAGTCTCTCTAACAAGTTATCTCTCCGCTGTCTCATTCACACCACAAATAACGTCAAGCAGTAGCTGTTTCCTTTTCAGAAATATGACAGGAAACGTGGGCCTTCTGTGCTCCAGGGCTCCAGCCTGATGTTCCTACAGGGGGACCGCAGCAGAACAGGAGCGTAATCGGATCCTCTTTACATTGGGTGACATTTCCTGACATGCCGAGACAGAATAAAACAAAGGCATCCCCCCTGAGCTCCCGAGCAAGACTTGTCCCGACACTGCACCCTGATTCAGGTCTTTGAGGCAGAGGCACCCGGTCGCTGTGGCGTGGAAAATCACTGTGGCTGCTTGTCAATGAGCTTTAATATTCAATGCATCTTTATGTAAAGTAGTGCAAAACCTAATCTCTGCTCTGTCTCCTTTTATTCTCTAAATCTCTGCTGCTGCTCCCCCTCTCTTCTTTCTTCTTTCTCTCACTGTCATCTCTGCTGCTTAACAGTTCATGTACTGCCAGAATTATGATTGACAGAGTTTTTGCAGGGTTGTATCACTATTTTGGATGCAACCTGCTACAGAGATATACAATTTTGTGAGTGTATGAATAAATCAAAACATTTCTCAATTTTCGCCTCAAAAGGCAAAATGAAATTCATTAGTGCAATAAATTAATCAGTGCATCAACATTAGGATCAAAAGACTAGTGACTAATTATTTAGTCAAACCTACATAATACTGGCGTCAACCAAAAGCTGCTCTTGACTGAAAAGCTTATCAGGAGACCAATATGAGCCTGAATAAGTCAGAATAACTTTGGCTACACTTGTGCAGGCTCTGCACAAAACAGATTCCTGGTCTAAACAGATATTTATTCGGCAGGTAAACGGTATATTGGGGGAAGATTCAAGCTCTTTTCTTTGCTCCCCAAGAGGTGGGTGATGTAAAACTGACAATTACCAGTGCACGTCCAACTTAATTGGTTTTGGGATTCAGCAGCAAATTAATGCTCAGACAGTCCAGGTAGGCTTGAACTTTATTACTGGAATTGTTCTGCTCTAATAGGCACCACAACCTGCACAACAGCACCACCAGGTCCATTATGACTTTCGAGGTTAATGTGTTTTATTCAGGATGGTGCTTTCAGAAGTTGTGATCGACTGCCTGCTCAAGGTGAAACCTGAAGTCTTGAACCTCATATTGGTAAGAACACATTCACATGTTTCCTAAGTTTCCCAAAGTCACGACTTCAAAACCTGTTTTTTCTGACCAAAAATCCAATTAAGAACTGAAACCAGTGTTCAAGAGGGTATTTCACATGTTAGCTGACTGAAATGTGTCATTGCTATTTGTCATAGGGGGAACTCACATGTAACCACTGTGCATGATTAAATCATCTTAAAGGAACAGTTCAACATTTTGGGAAACACGCATTTGCATACCAGCACATTCGATGTTCTTGAATTAACGTCATGTTTTGCTTGTTTAAAGTGAGACTATGTAACTTTTAAAATAAGACTGAATTACAAATTAAAAGTTAAATTCATGAGCAAACACTGTTATTCAGCTGAAGATATGCAGGTCTTGCTGCTCCAGCCTTACTTGGTCTGGTATGACTGGTAGCTTATAGAGGCTAATATTAGCAAACCTTTGTTTGATAGTGCTATTTACAGACATAAGAGAGTTTACTGAGTTGATGATTATGTCTGGCCATGTTTCCTGCATTTTTATGCATTTATCATTAGCTCAAAAATGCCACATGTAGTAAAAATGTCGCTTTAATTCACAACTTGACATTTTCACACTTCCTTTAAATCTGTAATTCTAAGATGTTTCAACTTCCATTACCCAGAAATCCTGCACTGAGATGTCACACACACACACACACACACACACACACACACACACACACACACACACACACTCACACAGGTGCACCCAAACTCATGTTTTCGGCTCATGCTGTCTTTGTACCAAAGGTCACCAGGTTATTCAGACACAGGGCATGCTCACTGCTTTTTATTAGATATGCTTTATTTCCCTCTTAAGTTTGAATTCATTACTTCCTGTTGGTAGACAAGCGATTGTACTTTACCTCAGAAACTTACATGTGCATAAAAAAATAAATCTAAAGCTCATGTTTTGGGGAAAGTACGTCTGTCCTACAGATCCGTTTTCACATGAAAATCCTCTAGAAGCTTCTACAAACATGTGTATCTCAGTTTTTCTCTCTATCATCCTGTTTGCTCTGATGTAACAAAGCATGAGTGGGTCACATAGATTAAGTGTGAGTTATGCTGTGTGCTTCCCCCCCACTCCCCCACCCCCACAACCATAGGACTATGTATGCTCTGGGCTCTCTGGGCCAGATGTTACAGTCATAGCACAGTAGGTCATTTCCCTTCTGTTTGCAGAGTGCAGCTGTAGTGTAAGTGTGTGAGTGTGTGTGTGTGTGTGTGTGTGTGTATGTGTGTGTGCATGATCTGCTGCTGCCTGTACAAACAAACACTAACAAATGATTAAACATCTGCCACAACAGGAGCAGTGTGTCAGTTACAAAAACCGTCATCTCACATATCAAAACAATAAAAAACAAATGGCATCTCATTCATGGCTGATACTTTTCATCCAAATTCTGCTTTGACTTCTTGACTTCCTGACGCTTTCGTAACTCCGCATCATCATCCTCTCTATAATATCATCAACTGTCTCCTGTAATCGTGCAAGCGTCATCCACAGAGAAAAGTAAAGCTCGCTCTCCTCTCGCCTCTGCTGTCACACGCAGATGAATTCGATCCTGCATTTAATGTGTAATTCTATTTACCTGGACCCAAACCAGGAAAATGAGGAATTTGTGAATAGCATAAAAGCCACCATTGATCCTTTTCTCTGCAGCAAAACACCTTCATATGTTAAAACATAACAGTCAGCACATGATACAACACTGATTACTAACATCAGTCTTTAGTTTCTAAGTGTTGGATTATTCTCCAAAACCCCCGCACAGACTCACACAGGAGGACTTCATGAGTTGAAGCCATCTGTCTGAACACTGCTATGATTGTCTTGTGGCGAGAGTGAGCAATCCATTAGTCAATCAGCCACTGCGCTTACATACTTTCACACATGCAAAAACCACACAGACAGCTCCTTAAAGCTACTGCATGGAGCATTTTTATACAGTTTGTACATAAAAATATCATCAAATGTGAAGCATCAAAAATAACTGTTTCAAAATGAAAACGCTTCCATTGCCTTGTGTTTCTTAACATTTACACCATATTTCCTCAAACTTACTTACCTCCTGTCACAAAAAAGGCCTTGTGTCCCCTACCCACTTCCTGGCCACTCTCGCTTTTCTCACTCACTTCGCTGAAGAGGATGAACATTTTTCAAAGTGTCTTTTCCATCTGTCTTTCAATCCTTGCACCATCTGCCATTGTGAGAATAACGCAGAGCCATTTTAGTAGAAAAACAGTGCCCTCACACTACTCTGCAAAAAATTAACAAAAATCTTCTGAGACGTGAAACAGTCGAATTCAAATGCAATCTGGTCTTTTCATTGGCTGCGTCATTTGTTTACAGTAAATAAATCTGAGCTGCCAGATAATGAGAATATAATGCTGTCTGCTGTTAGTTGCTGCCACAGTTGGTCAGTATGTGGCGCTTGGTTGAGCTCAAATCTCACATTGAGGGCACTTGTGCAATCATCAGAAATCACCCTGCAACATCATGCAACGATCAGTAACAGCTCAAGTGGCGGCTGCTGACGTCACAGCTTTCTTAATAAAGTTCTCGAATTTAAATGCACAAACAGTCGCCCTGCAGTTGATGACTGATTGCTCATGTGCTGCGACTTGTGTCTCGCTCACTGTGCGGCTCCACTGTAGGTAGGAAATACCTCACATTCCTGTAAAGAACCCCAGTACTCTGCATCCCGTTTCACCCCACACACTTCGTCCTGCTGCAGCATCATAGACATATAGACTATGATAAAGCCATATAAGCCCATGCACCTATCCCTAACCTGCACTAGCTCCCCCCAAAAAATACATCTAGAAATTATTAGGAAAAATTGAGACTTGACTTTGGTTCCTATGTGGCCAAAAGGTTGTTTGATGTGACATATGGAGTCCCTCTGCGACTCTTGTCTGTGAATAATGAATGATAAAAAGTGTCTAAAACATTTACACCACAAAGAGCAAATTACATATGAAACGTAAGTAAACTGTGCTGTGTATGTATAAATATTTGCAGAAGGCTGCCAACAAAAAAAAGCCCATGTGTGATTCAGTTAGTTAATCTCCAAAATACAGCAGTTTAAATAGTTTAAAGCGGGCAAACGTCAGCGAGTGGTAGGTTTGAACAAATTTGAACTAATATTAAGGTGTTTGACCAGATTTCAGTATTTTAAAGGACTTTTCAAGCACTTCAAGACTTAAATGGTTTACCTCAATTAGATGTCAGTAGAAATCTTTGGAAGAGGAAAAAGAGATGAATGAAGCTTTGCAATGTTAATATAGACCTAAATACAAGACTATTTATATTATGACATTTTTTTAAATCAACAAATTATGCAAATTAGGTGAAGTCTCATTAAGTATTAAGCAGAAACCATTTTTAGGTCTAACAAATAAAGTCAAAACTTTTTAAATTTATGATCAATAACTAATCAGCCAGTAATGATGAATGACTAACTAAGCCTTTCCAGGATGAACCTTTCATACCCAATCATGATACTATCACCTGTTACCAATGAACTTGTTTACCTGTGGACTGATCCAAACAGGTGTTTTTGGATCAATCCACAACTTTCACAGTTTTTGTTTCTCCTGTCCAATCTTGTTTGAAACATGTTGCTGCCATCAAATTCATTATAAGCTGATGAGTTGATGAGGTGATACATTGCATATGTTATCTATGTAATGTAAGACATTTGATGACACCCCCTAGGGCTCTTGGAAATTTTGATTATTACTTTCTAATTGTTATGTTTTACAGACCAAAAAATTAATCATCTCTAAAAATATGCTTTTGAAAATTTGCGTTTTGAAACTTTCTCCTCTGGTAAAATGTCCACTGGTCTTAACAAATAAGGGAGCAGCATTAAAAAGCTGCTTAACTATACAGATAAAGATAAACAGCAGCACAGACAATCAGAGCAGATCAGAGGCCTACATGCTTTGTCTGCCTCAAAGTGCAATCATTTCTCCACTCAGCGATCTGAGTAGGAGGAATTTAAAGGGCAAAGGTCAAAAGCAAAGAAAGTTGAAAATCCACAGCTAAACTTCCTCCACTCCTGGTTTTGCATTATCGAAAAGTCCACGATCCCCTCACAGTGAGAAACGTCTCCCATGGAAGTCATTAAGAGATGATTAAAGGACTGGCATAGGTTGCTGCTATCAAGTGTTTCCCACTGCACCGTAGATTGACATGTGGCCTATGGGAAAACAGCTTTTGAAGCTCACAACATTCAAACCCCAACCCACTGCACTTCACTTCACACCCCCACATTTCTGACGAAGCAGTCTGCACAGGAAGACAAATGAAGAAAGAAAAGAAGTGCTATCACTTTTGCAGATCTTGCTATCAAATAAAACCTCAAGGCAACTGCTGCCGGCACCTGTAACAATCTCGTCCTGTCAGACGTTGACAGTCAACGCTTGTGATATAAAAATAAATTCTAAAAGTTCTCTATGTGTTCGTTGTGGCTGGAAATGTTCTACCACAGTGTTAACATGACAACACAGCTGTGGCCACAAGCCCCCAGACTCTTTCTGCAGATGACCTGGTATGTATCAAGGCAGAGGGAGAAGAGGAAAATACAACAGCAGATGGAGGGAGATGAAAAAAGCAGAGAAAGGAGATGAAAGAGAGCAGAGAGTGAAGAAAAAATACAGACAAGCTGCACAAGTCAAAGAGCATAAAAAAACAGGAAATCCATCGCAGCAGAGCTGAGAATAAACAGCGTGACACTGTGAGGAGGGAAGATGGATGTGGAAGAGACACATTTTGCTTCTCAATCAAAAACAGTCGTCTCCCTCATAACATGCATGTCTAAGCAACATGTGACATTTGCATAGTTTTGCTGTGTGGGCTTGCAGCATGCAGGACTATGTGTGCATGCATGCGCTTGTTAACTCGCACCTCCATGCATGTGGTGAGTGTGCGGGTCTGCGTGCATGACCGTCTGTCTGCTGAGCCAAACATCTGTATTAGATTACCTGTCTGTGCCTCTGAGCCATGAGGGTGAGTTTAGTTTTAGTGAAGCTGCCCGTCCATGTATCATTACAAACTTCTCACAAGCTGCTGGTAATCTTTTCTGTCCTCTTCATATCAGGTTCTCTGAGCGGCCCTAAATAAACTGCATTACCCAGGAGGCACTAGATGAAGCTCACCTCTTCCCGTTCTCGACCATAGACTGTATAAAATAATGATGTATGCTGTATATTTTAAACGAACGCCTTATAAAAAAAATTCGCCCCCCCCCCCAGAGTTGTCATGGAGTAGAAAAACAGCTTATGAGACTAGAGCCATGTTTTGAACCAGGCTGTAAATATGTTTTTTTCTGTCATAAAATCGGACATTTTAACATGGGGCTCAGATGTAATTGACTCCCTTCTGCAGCCTGCTCTAGCGGTTATTCGAGGAACTGCAGCTTTTTTGCACTTCCACATTGGCTTCATTTTTCAGCGGCGGAGGTTGCCGCTTGTTCTTTACAGAAATGCTTTACTGTAACTTACATTAACCTTACAATAATGTTTGTGATGTTAGCTAAAATAACATGGTAGAGACAAGAGAAACTTCATTGCAACCTGATGAATTTATTGGACCACACACTAAAGCTAGTGCTCATAGTTTTTTCTTATTCCAATGGTTGTCCCCTTGGTCAAAATATGTTGTGAATGAATGTAATACTTGATTGACTGTCAATCAATCAATGATTTGCCAATACCAGCAGATAGACAAGCCAAAGTGTGAATAAGGGCAGTACTGGCACTTTTTCCCACTTCAAGCACTGATTCAGACACTTTTCTCCACACATTACTGCATAACCTGACTTTTTCAGAGGCCACAGGGGGACAATGAAGCTCCACACACGCTGCTAACATTATACCACCTTCTCATTTGATGTGCTCAGCTTGTTCCCAAACAGCTGCTTATTTGCACAATCAGCAGATTTGCAGCAACATTAACATTCGCTTTGTGTTTTTGTGCACCTGATGAATGCAACTCCAAAAAAAAAATCGCTTTTCTTTCCAGTTCTGTTTTGATTTCCACCTACTCCACCAAGGGAAATACCTGGCTTTTTAGATGCTAAACGCTCCGCTGTGTTCACCATACAGCAATAAAGTAATATTGATTATGGCAGCTTTAAGTTTTACAGCCTTTAAAAACATCATAAACCGGTTCTGCGGTATTTTTTAATAGCTTGATCAGATTAGTAATACAAGAAAAACATGTCAGTCAGAGCTTTGGGTAAAATCATCTCACATTAATTGATTAACTTAACAGTAAGAAATCACTGGCAGCTGCAGGGTAAAAACAGCACAAATGACTAAACGGAAAATAAAACTGGATGATGAAGAAAAAGCCAGCATTTGCCATTCATCACTCCAACTGTTCCTCACGCTGCATTCGACTGCCAAATACGCCACTGGAGAGAAGTGAATGGTTTCTCAGCTCCGGCGCCAGGTATAAGACTCGAGAGGACGGAGCAGAGTTTCCTCAGCTGAGAGGACGTGTGAGAGGTTCTTCTAAGGCAGAGGCTGGTGACAGATGCAGCAGGGTGATGTGAGGGGAGATGAGAAAGAGAGGGAGAGAGGAGAAACTGGGATCAAAACTTAAGAGGCACAGAGAGAAAAAGGATGCTGATTATTCCAGCCCGGCCTCACGCCAAAGTGTGGAATAGACCCACCAGTTCACCAGAGGAAAGTGTGTCGGTGTCACATTTTGCCTGGCCTAGGAAAGAAGGGGCAGTAACAGCAGGGGGCGACAATGATAGAGGCAAATGACGAACACAGTATAGTGTGTAGTGTATAGTGTGTGCATGATTTTTAACCTGATTTTGCGCATTTGTTATTGGTAACCTGATCATGTAAGGAGGACGTGGTCAATCAAGAGCTTTGGTGTGATACTGGATTGATTAATTTATAAATCAATAATAATCAGACAAATAAAAATAGACCTAACAACCAGTAATGTGATGCTGGTGGTAATTCAAATTAACACTGCGCATCACCACTTTGTTCTTGCTTTTTATGTTGCTCTGTCTCTCTTTCCCTTTTTTTGGTTCCTTTTTTGTACTATTTTTATTGTTGTATGTTTTACATTTTCCCACCTTCATTATCATATTCAATCAAAACAAGATCGGCCTCATGAAGCCTGACAGATACACCTGTGCTGACGGAGCGCCTATCAATGATAGTGACATGAAAGAGTCAAAGCAAGTTCATACATGCTATTTTTACTTCACTTTTTACTTTAACTGGGTTTTGCCTTGAATATAAATGAGTGTAACTGGGTTGATAGTGTTTTAGAACATTTCCATTTTTCTGTGCTTACTCACTTTATTTTCTGGGAATACTTTTGCCGCCACAATTTCACTTGGCACGTTCTTCTTTCCTCTCAGCATTAAGTGTCTTCCTATGTTGAAGAGTAATTGAGGCCGAAGCGCTCTCCAGATCCCAATGGCCTAAGGAGATTTTCCAGGCATTATAGATTTCATTAGAGGCGCAAACAAAAGCTGTTTTTCTGTCTAATAGGGTAAGTTTAGACGACTACAGGAGGCTGCAAGAGACACAGCAGTGCTCCCAAGTGCAGAGTGCATCACTGCTGAACTCCATGTACGACCTTCTGGCCGGCAGCTTGGCCAAGAAGTACAAACTTATGCGAAGAACACCGAAAAGGCAGAACTCCAAAACAATCTGGTAACAAAACAGGGTAAACTGAACTTACAATTATGAGGTTTATATAATCGAGGTCAAGTCTTTTTAAAGTCTTTATGAGTGCTATTATGTTCTCGCTGAAGTTTGACGTGACCCGGCAAATCAAAAGCGAACAGTATAGCAACACTGTCACTACTTGCAGTCAATAAACAAAATATTGGCCCAAAATGCAGAAAAGATAACAGCGGAGGACTTGATCGCACACATGTTGACCACATCTGTACAATAAGGAACATTGTAGGCCCGTGAGTCATAAGGAAACAATGTTCTGAACACCCTGCTCTCAAAAGTCCTCCTCCTTAAAACATTATTTATCCACGGGAAGTTGCCAAAGCAAAGCCTCCTTCATTAACTCTGTCCTCTAGAAATCTAATGCCACCCACATTTAATGCCAAACTGCAAATGTATCTTAAACCTCCTCCGGTATCTGTTACTGGAAATACAAATTCTACTTGTGGCGACTAAAGCATGACTAAGGTTTTTGTGGTTGGGGTCATTGTGGTTAAATATTTTTTAAAAAGTCATAAATGACTTGAAGCACTTAACCCCAAACCACAGTCTTTCTTTAACAATAAAACGTCAATAATCCTTATTTTCAGATTAACAATAGAGCCCACAGCGTTTTAGCATCTATAAGCTTAGTTTTGGTGTCATTTCCAGCAGAAGCAACGTGCTGCTGAACGCTACTTGCCCAGCACCAAACAGCAGACAGAGTTAGCAACTAGCTTGTGAACACAGTGGAGCATTTAGCAGCTAACAAGTCAGATAATTAACTCAGGAGTTGGTGGAGACCAAAACAGAGCTAAAGGAAGAGCAAATGGACGTACGTTGATCAGGTGGGTCGAAACACAATTCCAAAAAGATGATGATGTTTCTTGCAACAAATTGCAAAAATTTCTTTTCAGATATTCTCTTTCAGATTTGACCAATGTGCTTTTCTTACCTAAATCTAACTTCATGCAGGACCCAGGCAAACCCTGAGCTTTGCACAACCATCATCCACCCCGACTGCCTGCTTACACTTTGCCTGCAACTTTCCCTGTCACTCAGCCTTTTCTTCTTCCAAAAAAAAATTACCAGATTAATTAAGAGCCAGGTTTTCCCTAATAACATTTTCACACAGTCTTACATTGATTACTGACCAGATCCACTGGAGGTTTCTTAATGACACAGTATCAATGAGATGGAAGAATGGAAAGCATCTCTCAGTGACTTTCCCACTATAGTCATTTCTAGCCATTTCAACCTGCAGTGTTCTGCTCTCACAGACTCTCACAGGCTATAAACAAGCACACAAAACCAGGATTTTGTTTAAATGGACTGTTGATGTCTGAGTCCGGTCAGTCAGACTGGGCTGGGGCAGTCGTCCTTGACTGTCAGTTCTCGGCACTGTCACTACATCATTAAAAGACTTGTTTAAGGTCAGAGCTCAATATGGTGGATTGTCTGAAGCTTTATATCCTTTTGCTCCTGTGTTGTTACATGTGGGAAATTTAACACATCCAATCTAGAACAGAAAGATATAAGATCAGCCACTCCTGTAAACAACTATACACAGATGGACTCGCTAAATCTGTGAACATGCAGATAAAGCAAATAAACAAAATCGGGCCTGTGCTGGTGTGTGAAACAATGTGTCACTACAGCTGCTAAAACCGTTAAACCCATTGTAGCTTCATCATTTTACAACATAATGATGATCAACATATAGTATATTTGCTGGGTCACTAGTCTAGTATGAGATTAATATCATTATATTATCATGTGACGATTCCACTCCTCTAATCACTTCATCAAGGTTTTCCAATCTATTTAATGAGCAATCGTCTTTCTCTTGTAGTGTAAGTCAGTAAATCCCATCATGCTAAATTGCTTTAACCTGTCAGTTTAGTCAATAAATAAATCACATCGCAAAGATCAACAGACAGACAGAGAGAGAGACAGAGTGAAGAGTTGACAGGCAGGATGAGAAACAAAGACGAAGCTGCTTTGTGTTCGCAGCATGGTGACAGGAAGGTCATCGCCACAATAAGTGTCTACTCAAGTATGGCCTCGCCTGGAGACATGAATAGACCTCCTCAGCAGACATCCATCCCTCCCGCCATCCCTCCTTCCTGTCGTCCCTCCGCCGAGCCAGCAGACTCACGCTGCGGGCTGAAATACAACAGCTTCCTCTGTTGGCTGGCCTTGTATGAAAACTTAATGGTAATTGCCCACAGATGCCACATAGGGTAACATAGTGGAAAGGGGGGGGGGGGGGGTCGGCTCTGAAAAGAATATTTCGAGGGAAAAATGGAGGTCATAATTGTGGTTTGAGAGAAACAGAGAGGAGTTATTCAGGATCTTCACAGAGAAGTCTGGAGTGTCTCTGGAGGACTCTGGCCCGGGGGACAGCACTGTCATCAAATGGACACTGAAGAAGAGTCTGGAGACCAGTATACGCCACATAATGGGTGGATTAAAATTCCTTTATGACAGGCAGTTTGCTATTCATCCAGGCTTTTTGTTACAAGTTCAAGAAAAAGACAGTGGGTTCTTATTGAAGACTTTTTTTATGCAAAATGTCAAATTATAAAAGAGGGACAAAATCTCTGCGATGGACAGGACTGGTAATTCTCTATATTCCCTTATTGTCAACTAATACCATGAAAACAAAAAAAACAATCCAATGCACAAATAATAATAATAATAATAATAATAATAATAATATGATGATGATGATGATGATGATGATGATGATGATTATCATTGTTATAAGAAGAGGAAAAAGAACATTTTATTTTATATTATTATTTAAATTATTGTTTCAATAAAGAAATTTAATTTGTAAAATGTTGCAAAATGCACACATGGTTTAATTGTTAAAAACAGTCATTTCTAACCAGGGGATACTTTTGCAGGGGCCAGAGGATACATGAAATAAATGGTAGGATGCATAGATTGTGGGGAGCAATTTTAAAAAATAAAGGAAATTACAAATTATTAAAACAATATTGACAACACCAACACTGTGGCAGCTAAGAGTGCATGAAAACATGTAATTAATCAACAGTTCAAACATTTAGCCAAAAGTAATGGATACAGTGTTGAAATAGTTGACCCAACTTGCCAACTTGACCAAACCAAACAGTGACTATTAAAGTGTATGAAAAAAAATTGTCACAATATCAACTTTTACATATTCAATCCTGTTAAATAATGTCAATTTTTACCATGCACTGATCAGAACAGCGTGTGGCAAATTCAGAAAAAAATAGAGGGAGCTATTCCAAGCAGTAAAAACTAGATAAAAACAACCCAATCAGGTGTTGATGTTCACTGACCCTCTCTGTGAACCAGTTGTGTGAGGGAAACCCTAAAACGGTTCATTATTTTATGGCTGTTGAACCAGCAGTTGTCGGCCATGACCTTTATAAAAAAAAAAAAAAACTGGCCTGATTTTGGTTCCATCTATAATGTGTCCCTGGTGGCGATGCTGTGCAGATGTTGTTACAGTAGAATATTCACTAGTTTCCAGTATCAGCTGACACATTCAGAAGAAGCTTTCCCAACAAGTCAATCCTTCAAAGACTTTCTTCCATGTTCCTCCGACAGTCAACTCGGCAGATGGAAATATGGCTTGCAATTTATTGAAAACATTCACAAGTCAGACATCTCAAAGCAAGTGCGTGACAGTACATCTGCCCATTATTCATCAGGCCTATCACAGCCGTCATTCAGTGATCCACTCCTGACCTCTCCGTGACCCATCTGTCCGTGCTTCCACCGTACACTTCTCTGATCCTTCGCTTTAACCATCGACAATCTGTTTGATCTACTGTACTTTTGTTTAACTCATGAGTCCTACAGCTGCCTATTTCTGTCTCTGTCTCTAGGCTGGAAAAGGAAACCAGCAACACAGCGGTGAGCGAGTGACTTAAGATTAAAATAATACTGTTGAAAAGAGGATTAGTATAACTGCAAATGTAGGCATGTTTATGTCACTCAGCGTGATACAAATGAGTATTATGTAAAGATTACTAAAACTTATCCCTGAAATGTCATGATCTAATGTTTGGTTTTCTATTTATTTTGTTCCGTAAGGTAAAAATCGTGTGTGAACTTGCTCGGTGTTTTTTTCTGTGGTTGATTTGTGCCAGTGTTCTGGCAGTACAGGTGTATCTGTCACGCTGATAAAGCCGTTCTGGTTTTGATGTGGCATGATGATGTGTGGGAAAAGGGGCAAAAAGAGAAAAAAGAAACAAGAGTGAGCATGACACAGTAACAGAAAACAGCACTGACGGAGGGATGGTGTGAAAGAGAATGACAGAAATCTCTGCCCAGATCATTGGAGATCAGTTTAAATCTTGTTTCACTTTAATTATCTTTTGGGCATTTTTGTCTTTGTGAGATAGTGACGGATGAAGATGCAGACAGGAAATGGGGAGAGATAGAGACATGCAACAAACATGTGGCTCAGCTCAGTCATGATGCTGCCAATCTTTCATGTAGAAGCTAAAAAGAGTCTGATTTTGTTTGCTTACACAAAAGCACCGATCACATATTACACAACTGATATAAAGCTGCACTGTGCTGTTCGCTGATCTGAACCAAACTTTTCCCAGGGTGCACTGCGGTTACTTCCTCGCCTGCGCCGGTTCGGTATCTTGGCCCACGGATACCTGCTGAAGACATCATCTAGTGCAGCAATGACGTCACTGTCAAACCGCAATTACGCAGGACAGATGTGTTGCATCTGTCCGACCAGCACCGGCAAAGTAACCACAGAAACCTTCGCAGTTATACGCGCATCAGACTTTCTGATTAATTGCTCTGTGGAGCTTCTGCTGTAGTGTCACCAGTCATTAAAAATAGTACCTCAATTAAAACTTCTCTTTGCTCTCAGAGGCACCAGTTCCTACCAATCATGTGTCAGTGTCTCCATCCAAACATCACCAGGTAAACACAGGAAATGAACGATGTGCAGCAGCTTCTTTTTGACCAGGCACTGGGTTTTTTTTTTTTTTTTTCATGGACAAAAGTGCATTGCTCATTAGTTGAATTGGTCACAACTCATGCTAAATGTCAAAAGTTTGCTTTTTTGTTTTTTGTGCCCTGGATGTCCTTGAGTTTGGCCAAACAAGCCAAGCACTTTGCAGACACTCCCTTGGATCTGCAAAGTTTGTCTTGTGCATCTGGCATCATTATAACTTATTAACAGACAACGAGAAAAGAGAATATTCATCTAAATGCCTCAAGTCTGTCAAAACAGAAACGCACATATTATGACCAAAATGCTACCAATTTTTTGAAGATGGGTTATGTCCCCAGAGAGGAGCAGAAAAAAAACCTGATATAAGCAGCAATTTAAAACTAAACAAGATGTGTCTGCTTGTGCAATCTGGCAGTTCAGCTCCTGACACTCTGCATGCTGTTGTGTCCTGCTATGTTAATTCAGTCAAAATTCTATCATAATTTCCTGACAGGAGTGTCTTAGATAAATACTATGCAGTGACAAGCAGTGGCATAATACAGAGGAAAGATAAACAGTGCAGCTTGTAGGCAAAGATCCACTCATGGGATGACATGAAAAATGCTGGAGGGCACTTGTAAAAACCAAACCAGTTTTCTCCCCACTGACGCACCCGGGCAGAGGACTCCATATAAACAGGAAGGTGCGTATCACTTCTGAGAGCAGCAGCCCAGAAGTTAACCAGCTATTGTCACTGCTGCTTCATTTCTATTCATCCTGTTCAGACACGCTCAACACGGCTCGCTCAGCCGCCAGAGGAAAGAGGCAAGCAGATTTTAAAAAAAACACACACCTTCAAAATGCCACCGCGCACACACACACACCTACCATATTTACACTCAAGCACACAGACTGACGGTTCACACCAGATGCAACATCTTCCAGGATGCTGTCAGCTTCCTGTTCAGAGCTCTGTGTGTGTGTGTGTATGTGTGTGTGTGTGTGTATGTGTTTATCTTTAGACTATGTGAAGCACTTTCACTTGTGATTTTAAGTGTCAAAGGACATGTAAAATCAGGACATGTTTTGCAGAGATAATTTTCACATGTGTTCCTGCTTTTCAGATTAAAATCATTAAGATTAGTTTTAGGTTCAGCTCAGGACGGTTAAAGGATCATTCCAAGCTTTAGTGTGATTAGAAGAACATTTTAAGTCACTGTCTTCACCTCTAATGTTGATTTTGACAAGATGATTTAATGCAAATGCAACTTTTTAGATGATCAATCATCATTATTCATCCAAAAATGTCAAATATCACCTTGTTCCAGTTTCCTAAATGAGAGGATTTGCTGCTTTTCTTTGTTATGTTTCTTTATGTTATCAGTGCAACTACCATTCATTTTCATTATAGCAGTTCATCATTTAGTCTACAAAGTGGTCAAAAAGTTTGAATCACATCTCATCATAATTTCCCATAACCTGATTCTTCTCACTGTCCTGTGAGAACCACATATCTCTGAAAAGACAGGAAGTCACTTTTATTCATAATGGAGGAAGACATGTCTAATAAGCACTGGAAAATGATGTACAGTCACTAAGAAAGTGAGGAAATGCTAGTCATGAGAAGAAGAATGGAGTCTAGACGGTCATTACAGATACAAAAGCATTGTATGTGTCAATTAACTCATCATTAACTCCATGCTGAGTCTCCATGCACAACTGAGCCCAGCAGGTCACAGGTTCAAACCCTGACCACTAATCCGGCCCCCTCTCAGTAGGAAGTCTGACTGGCTGTTCCAGGTGTGTGTGCATGCTCCTGCCATCTGGCCCAAAAGTCAGCTTCCTACCATCCCTCCAAAGCAGGAAGCCAAAACAAATCCTTGATGACACGGGTCAGTAGTTTAATTGTCTCTGTGGGATTTCTGCGCAGCCAGCAACCAAAACCGGCCCCTCTTCATCTCAACAGCAGCCGAGCCTGAAACACTCCAACCAATTTGTCTCTCTTATAACCTGTCAGAGTGTGTGAGTGTGTATGTGTGCATCATGGACTATATAGGTGCATGCAACTTGGATTTACTACAGCATGTAAGAGTGTAGACTATAGAGGGGATTTGCCAGTGTGTTGCATAGTATTGAATGTCTTAGGCTCTCTTTCTCTCTCACACACACACACTAACACACCTCATGAGATCCTATTGATAAAGTCCCACATTCATTGGTGGTAGTAGAGCAATGCATCAATAAAACAAGATGAATCATGGGAAGCAGAAAATTTCACCTTACTCTCTGTAAGAGCATGTGTGTGTGTCAGGAAGGAGTAAAGCACACACACACCTGTTCCTCTCACTTCCAGTGATTTGACTCCTGATTAGAGGCTCCGCGTTTAATTAATAATTAATTATTTTGCATGTTAATCAAACACATGTGCAAAACTCCTCAGCACACATCATGTATTCACTGTCCCCTGAGAGACCCCACCCAGAGACCCCCCGCTGTGTGCTGCAGCCCCTGCAGACCTGCACCGTGCACACAGCCGGTGTGAGAGGCGACACTCCCGGTGTGACACGCAGCCATCCTCCGCTTACCTCCCAACTGAGTCCGGCTCCTGCAGCCCGGCTCCGGCACCGACGGCTCCACCGGTGAGACTCTCAATTCATATGTGGTCCATGAAGATGAAACAGCAGCCGAGCGAAGCCTCTGTCGTGTGTGGAGAGCACCTGGTCCTCTGCAGCTGTGAGCCCGCCGCACCGGCTCAGAGTCCCGGTCCGAGTGTGGAGAGTCCGCCGGTGTCCGCCCACGCTGCTGCTGCTGCTGCTGGATGACAGAAGCGCCGACAGACTCACTGCTGCCGACCCTACAGTGACTCCTAGCGGCCACACCGAGCAACTGCAATCCAGTACATCCTGTTAAAATATGCTGTCATTATGATGTTTTACATGATTGAGCATCTAGAAATCCCATCTGGTCAAACTGTTACATAACCTGTTTACTGTTTTCTTCTTTATTTAACACACTGACAGATGTTAAAGAATAAAAGTTAAAGTCATGTTTACTACATACACACAACAATAGTGAAGTAAAAACACCTGGACTCTTTGCCAAAATTGATATTAAATATTCCAGTTGTCCTGATTTTACTCTATAATGATTCTATCTATTTGTTTATTTCTTCACTTGCTTATTCACTTGTTATAAATATTTTAGAGTTTAAGCTCAAGTAATAATAAGACAAGATATTATGTGTATTTGTTGTTAGTCACTGGCTTCTCCTGTCTCTAAGCTGAGCCTAAATTTACACTTTTAAAGATCGTTCACTTTTAGCCCTTGACAGCAAATACAGGTGTGAAGAGTTGACTCTTCTATATATTGTATATTGGGAGCTGAGTCGCAGCTGAATTCGACATGTTTTTGATATTACACATCTTGAGAGATGTCTCATAACCTCAGGAATGAATAATGTGATCTTAAACTGACCAAAATTTGTGGACGAGAAGAGCCAGGCACAGATGTCTGGGCCCACTGGTCACCTGGTGTTCATTTAGTCCTACACATCCCATAATTCCCAGTCTAACACATATGTGCACTTCACATTAATGAGAAGTTCAGTTCAATTATAAAAACATGTTGCTCAGCCTGCATCACAATATCACTTGGTCTAAGTGTCAGTGTTTGTTGTACTGAACTGATGAAACTTTGGTACTTTCCAGTCAGATGCCTCAGGAACTGAGCTGCTGCATACACACACACACACTGACACATTAACTGTCATTCTTATAAAGGAAACTTCTGCAGGGAAAACCTCCCCAATATCGGATTCTTTGACTTTTGTTATGCGACTTCTTTGTTGATGTCAGGTCTCATTTTGTGTTCAGTTCTAGTGTTTCTTTTCAAAAGCTGCTTTATGTGTGCATATCTGAGTGAGAGATAGTCTAATTGCTTATTATACCTACCCGGGGGCAGGACTCCTCCAAATGCATGACTAAAACATTGTGCACTGATATACAGTTGTGTCACTTTGTCCCTTTGGAAATGCTGCACACATCCTTCAATTTTAGCTCGATTTTTTTTTTCCACTGGAGACTCTCAGCGCAGGTGGGCGGCGCCACAGTTGTGGATTACCTCCCTGCAGGGTCGGTGTCCTGTTCCTTCATCCCCCTCAGCCACCACACAGCCAACAACAACCTTTGATGGGTTCATCTGACCACCACCTCCCATCAGTGCTCGCCACAGCTGCAGCAATGTGGACGACGTGAAACGATATAGCCCAGTACAAAGGATCATTTTTGTGGTTGTAGGCTGTGCTCCATGCAAGCCTGGCCAGGTGTCTCTGGGTGTGGTAGGGAGGAATTCTCACTTTAGGTGTGGTGTTGAATACCTGAAAAAATAAAGCATGTAATTTGTGCCTTATGGCAACAGAAATAATAAAATGCAGAAGGGTATGCAGCTGTACCATCCTATTTAACCTTGCTGACGTGGAAACATGACTTGCAATCACAAATGCACTCCTTCTCTTTATCCTCAGTAATAACTGTGCCCTTTTTGGCAGCAACGCATTTCTGGATGCTGCCAAAACAGCTGCAAATAATTTCCTCAGATTCACTTGAGGAAATCACAAAAAAAAGCTCAGAGCTTTCAGCACAATTGTTTATTAAGATTTTCATGCAAAGTGTGCACGTCACATTTTGCTCTATTCATCCTCAAATTTAATGTATACATTTATGTCCATGTGGCTTCATGGCAAAACATGCCTGTGTACAACGGCGATGTTCGGTGTGTCGTCACATACTTGAGTTCCAGTCGAAAAAAAAAGAAAGATAGATAGAACAAAGCCTGCCACTGAGGTTTGATCATGTGATGATATTTGTTTCTCTGTTAAAGAAATTTACCAAAGAATTTCGTTTAGAAATCATCAAGCATCTGGTTTTGTGTACTGTTCTGCCACCAGCAGTGAAACAGATGTGTGTGCACATATGTAAAATAGATACAGGATGTTTTTATTACTTTGATATTGTCTCTGTTTTCCACAGAGCACAGGCACCACAGAGCATCATTAAGAGCATCGTCACTTTTGGAGGGTTGAACATCATTTTTAATGCACATAATGCAGAAATTTGCACAATGAATATGACACGGAAAAATCAAGCTTTGGAGAACTGGAGTCTCAGTGGGAGCTCTAAATTAAACAAGGAGTGGGGTACCTGGATGGAGCATTATCATTGGCCCCCAGGGAGTTTTACTCCTACATAGATAGTCCACAGTCCAGGTGAGCTGGACCTGCAAGATATCTAAAGGAAGAAGAAGAGGTAACAAGCATTGGGATAATATTATACTTTAATCTGTTTTACTGGTTTTGAGTTGTGTTTGGTGAGTCACTGGTCACTATCAAAGCCTCCACTGTACACTTCATTAAATGAGTCTAAAGATTCTGAAAACCGCATCTTCATAGTGTCACAAACATTTTGGTCTCATCTTCTTCAGGGATATTAGGGACTGTATGAAAATTGTTAGGCCAGTGTCTCCCACCACACGTGATGCGTCACCTCACAGCACCCTCTAGTGGTGACCTTGGTGCTGTAACCACTGTCAACCCCCTGTCTAATGAATTCATTTAAAAATGGTGGGGCAAATGCACAGAAAGTCAATAATTTTGACACAGTCCCTTATTGTCCCTTCCTTACTACCCATCACAATACAACTTGAGAATATACAAAGAATGGACACAGGACTGGGGTCAGCTGACATGAATGAAAACACAGTTTGGCCATCATCCACAGGAAGCGATTACAAGAAGAATCAGAAATTCAGGCATCTATAAAATCAACATTTGACTCATTTCAGAGAACAGCTGCTGCAGCAATGAGGGTATTTCTAAGAGTGAGCAAGCTATTAATCATTAAGTCAGTAAATAATTCATGAGTGAAACTTTCTACTTTCTGTTTCTCCTGCTACACTGACTTTTTTTTTATCTAATGATTGTTTCATTATGAGCCCAAAGGGTGTGTAAAAAGTGTAAAAATGTTTTTCTAGCTTTAGGCATTTCTGAACTAGATGAACAACTTGCTAATAAATCTCTCAAAAAGTTGTTTCAGTTTGAAATCACAGTTCAAGTAGAAAAGTAGAAAAGAAAAATTAAAAATCAGCCGAGTCGCGACTAATTAATCGACACAAAGCAAAACAGCTCATCCAGTTTAACTCAAAGTGAGAAGTCCTGATTGAATGAAAATTAATTCATGCATCAATTAAAAAAAATACATAATTCATGTGGAACGTTTTAGAGGGCAGACGTGTGTTTAAAGTGTCCCTGACAAAAAGCAATCGTGGGTGTGTACGTTGAGTGTGTGCAGGTGTGTAAATGCATGTGTGTGTGTGGTGTTTCCTGAGCATTGCACAGAAACCATGTTTCCTCCTGCTGCCTGTCTTAGCTGCAAGTAGCTCACTTACATGCAGCACTGCGTCTTTTTGAAGTCTCCTGCTGGAGGCCGGGACAGGATGCAGCACTGGCACACTCACAGGGAGAGAGTGAGCTTCTATATGTGTGACTTACTATTAAAGGCAGGAGGAAGCCGCCTGTGCTCGAGTTCTCTTCTCTTAGATCATTTGTGTCAGTTGTACTTTCACTATGTTTGGCAGCTAATTTACAATTCACACACACTCACTTCATGACACACTGACACATGCACACAAATGCCTTCCCACATGCAGCCCATCCAATGAAGGCCTGTTCCTAAACACTGTTTGCTGCACCACTCTTTGTTGTGTTGCACACTGAGCCAGAGTCACATTACGTGCAGGACATACAGAGAACTGCTTTCCTTTTGTAAAAACTGATTACAATTCGTAGCTGCAGGAAACAAGCTTTAAGGATAACCAGGCGGAGCAGGAAAGTGGAGAGATTTGCAAAGGTGCGTTTCATGCTTTAGGAAGCTTTTATAGGCTTTACAGGGAAACCTGCTCATTCAAATTGGAATTAATTACCCTATTTTAACCTGATTATTATTTGTATAAATGTTTGTTTTGGCACTATGAAAAATCAAGAGCTAATCTTATCCAGTCATATTGGTTACATTGAAATGATTTCTTTGCATGTTGGTAGTTGTTAATTTCACGGCTGAATAATAATAAATTATAAATGTTTGTGTATTGTTTTCATTAAGAAAATTCCAGTTGATAGTTGAAACATTTGTGAATAGTTATTGATCAGAGTGAAGACTGCATCTGATTGGCAGTATTACATTATGTGTGCAGACTTTTGAAAATCAAAGGGCACTCACATTTACCACATGCTGAGAGTGAAACTTGTGACTAAAGCGACCATTGTATCTCCAAAGTCAACATATATAAGCCCATATAAAAACACAGATCACTGGATATTGTAACGAGATTCCATTCACATTTATACAGGAGGAAATTAAAGACTTGTTTATACTTCTGCTTTGGTTGACAATGAAAATAAAAGAAAATCACATCCTAAAGCTTATCTCACACAAACATATAGTATTTATCCTCTGCATTCCTGAGTGTTGATTTAGGGCGACAGGTTTTGTTGTGCTTTGGTTTTAACATCAGAAAAACATGTGAAAATAAAATATCTGTTACAGAATCTGAAGCTCAGGAAATATCCTGTGGTATTAGCAGAAACTGCTTACCCATCATTTTCTACCTCATAGCGCCACCTTGTGGAGTAATATTATTGTGACAAAAAGTATTTGAGCCCTGTAGGTCTGAATGCTGTCATCCTCTCCTTCTTCTTATGATTGTGAGGTGACATCTTCCACTTTAAAATGACATATGACAAGTTGTACTTTCATCTCATTTTCTTTATGCATCATTAAAAAGTCGCACCAAACAGTCACATAATGTACCATCCTGCATGGTTATCCATGTATGCGATGCATTGTATGACTCTCCAGAATCAGGGCTTAATACACATCAGAGATACAGTGTTTGGTAAGTGAGGTTTAGTTTTGAAATTGTGGCTCATACAGGTGGGTTAATCTGTCCCTGGTTAGAGCAAAGAAATGATTCAACAAAGGAAAACATTCATTGTAATATGAATGTGGCAAAAGGAGAGAATAAGATGGATATGTGCGAGTGCATGACCCTGCTGACAGGGAGTATTGCAGAGTGAGGGAATGAAAAGGCACACAGACTTGTTCACTGAGGAGCTGATTAAATATAATACTGACCACCCTAAATGCTGCACAGCAACATAACACACACAGCAAACAGGCAGACTAATGATGTATCCACTGTTTTTACTACAGTACACCTTAAGACTAGCTCACACTCACAAGTTATAAACTGTTAAATCCATTTCAATGACTGCACTATTCAAACAACTACAGGCCTTGGACTTCGTGCAGCAGCTCTACTGATTGAAGAAAAGGTGTGCGTGTGTGCCTTTTCAAAAAAAAACAGACTACGACCTTCAAAATACAACAAAACATCGAATCACTTTTTCTGTGTTGAATGTAGAAGCTGAGTGATGCTGAGGCTGAGTTTGAGCGGCTCAGTTTTACCACGGTGGTTGACAAGACCTGCAGCTCAACCAACATGATCACTAGTGGTCTAGATATAAATTGGTAAGCTAACATCTTTGACAACAAAAAGGCAACATGAACCATGTATGTAGACCTCTATTTGAAGGTGTTTGTTTTTCACTTGGAGGTCTCAAATGGAAAATTATATGTTGCATCAAGTCTTAGGGTTTGAGAGCAAACCGGCCTTCGACATTCCAGTAGCTCTAATGCGTAATGCTTTTGTCATGTTAGTCAATGACCTGCCAGTGAGACTGATTGACATACGACAGACTGTCAGCAGTGCAGGGTTAATCAAGATAGTGAGCCTGCATTGATAAGCTCCAGTGGCGCAATCGGTCAGCGCGCGGTACTTATAAGACAGTAACCTGCAGAGTGATGCCGAGGTTGTGAGTTCGAGCCTCACCTGGAGCAGAGAACTTTTACCTGCAGAGCCATGAGATGATATGACAACACATACAACAACAATGATCAGTCTGACATGTCTGTCTACAATAACTCATGAGAAGACCCTCTGAAAGTTGAGATTGGCCAGTCAGCATCTCTAATGTGAATATGAAGGTGCAAAGATTCAACAATATTTAAAATAAATTCTAGTGTATTTGTTGTTTTCTTTCACAATAACAACACCGTGTGTGTAGTGTTAAAGCCCTATAAAACAAAAATGGCCATAATTGTTTAATAATTTTAGGGATCATTATAGAGTAAATCAGAATTTTGAGTTAATCACACTAAAACACTGGTCAATAATGCCTCTCTCTCCCTTATATGTACGATCTTAGCTCCATGAGACAAAAACTATGACTGTGCACTTTTCTTAATCTGACAACATGAGACCCCCCTCGTCATGCTGAGTCAGCCTCATCACTCCAATGAAAGGTCTGCTAATGCTTCAAATAGGTCAAAACTGAGTGGATAATATTTTGAAGTTAAAACACCACATTTATTAAGATTAATATGTTAAATAGGCTCTTGAAGTTGAAAGTGACCATAACTCAAGAGAGAGACTGATGTAAACATGATGGTTTGTAAAGTGGAGGGGGGTCATGCAAGGTCTCATTATTACAGTAAAGCCTTGTGGAGGTGATGGGAGTTTCCTGTTGTGATAAGCTCACCAACACCGACAGCAGCAGCTTGAATTGACGATCTGCTCGGCTGCAGAAGCTCCATCCATAACCACAGCTGATCCACTGAGTCAAGTTAGATTCCACAGTCTATGAGAAGATTTCATCTTGTCAAGAATCCAAATCCAAGAGGACTTAGCTTCATATCAGCTGATAAAAAAATTATTGTGGCTTAATGTATTTTATCTTTTATATTGATGTGTCTTTGAAGAATCTAAGTATAAAAAAGTTGTACAGCTCCAGACTGAGCCTAAAAATCCAGGCCAGACCATTAAAGAGGAGCAAGCTGTCCCTGGAGCCCAGGACCTCCACTAGCCCCCAAAAGCCAAGTTGACATGACAGAGGCTTTAAGGTGGGTCCTGGTTTGCCTGACTTTGAGATCCAAGACCTTCATTATTTCAGCTGATATTGGTGGACATGTGCATACTGTTGATATCTTTTAAAAAAAAAAAAAAAAAAAAAAAAGGACAATAACTGTCACCACTTGTTGCTTGTCAAACTGGAAATCAAGCTCCTCTCTATGATGTCACTTCAAATGCATGAATAAAAGACGCACACTGTGCTACAGCACCCCTCACAGTGCTATCTCCTGCAGACTGCTCTCACGCCCACTGTCTCTTGACCAGCAGCTTATGGAGCTGCAGATAGCAGCAGCTGAGAGACTTTATCTGCGAAAAAAGCCTTCGACACACTACAAAAAATATAGGCTGGAATGAATCCCACAATTTACTCTTCTCCTCCTTGTCATGGTGTAGAATACTTACTGTTAAGAAATGCAAAGACATGTTTAAGAGTTGGAGCTGTAAGTAATAATTATAGCCCAAGGAAATAATGAAACTGACTTTCCTCTGTTACTATTCTTACTTTAATTAAGCAGCTCTTGAGTAGATTCAGCACTTAATCCTGCCAGAAATCACCATAAACAGCACTAATGTGGCACCCAAAGAAAAGTCAGCAGCAGCTGTACTTTAAGGTCAACCACATGAATGATATGGTAGAAATAAGCAGTGTGACGCAGGGCAGCAGATAATGCAGCGGCGCAGAGCCTCCACCCTGCCCCTGGCTTCAGTCCGATAACGCATAAGAGGGAGACGACACAGCTTCCCCACACGAGGAAGGAATTATTGCTTCTTTCCATCTGCCTCTTGGTTAATAGCTTTAATGCAGCCATAAGAATGGTTGACTAACACCTTTTACTCACGCTCACTTGTTGCCTGCTGTGAACCTGACTGTGACCTCCTGTAAAGTCCTCTCACCCTCTGGCTGCAATGCTCTCGAAGAGGGAGAAAGATCTAATAGCAGATATATGGGAAAAACTGACTCCTGTGGCAGAAGACATTGGGTCTGATGCGCTTCTTAGGTAGGTTCATAAAATCTTTCTTTTCACAAACCTTTCTGTATTTTTTGAAAGAGACTGCTTGTGCAGTCCAGAGAGTCTTGTGTGTTTATAAATGTTACCAAGGAAATCTTCATCTATAGTTACAAAAAATCAACTATTACACTTCACATATGAAGATAGAAGTCCTATTATTAATGACTTAATCAACATCTATTACTAAAGAATTAATAAGATAAACTTTATCAATATCGGTACATTATTGACGTTTATAATCTCAGACTTTATGGCTGTAAAGGTTTGCAAGTGATTTATTAACTAATGGTTTGGCAATTATCACATAAGTCTATATGTGGTACCCTGGCATGCAAGTAAATTATAATGGCTGTAAAAAAGACTCAGAGTTTGATCATTCATAGAACTTCAGGTGGTTTCTAGGTGCTGGAGGTGATCCAATATCAGTGAAATGTACAACTGAGTTCAGTCTGATTATTATAATGATGATGGTTGTGATGATGATGATGATGATGATGATGATGATGATGATGATGATGATGATGAAAAGGAGAGGTCAAAATCAATCTCCATGTCTGGTCGCCAATAAAGCTTTTGTATTTCAGAAAGGTGAAAGAGCATCATTGCCAGAATAAGAAGAAGTGCTCAGATCCTTCACAGCTGTAAAACAACTAATACTCCACTGTGAAAAGTTTCTACTACCACTCCAACACTATGTAATGTTAGGTAGGGTAATGTACAGCAATGTATCCTGGTCTATAATGCTGTCCTGTGAGAACCACATATCTGTAAAAAAAAAAAGTAGGAAAAACGGTCGTGTTTTCATTTTTGTGTTGATGCATTTTCCAGCTAATCCAAGACGGTTTTTAAGGAGTTTTATTTAACACTCAATCCTTCAGTTTATCACAAATGTTCAACATTCGGAGATGCGTGGTTGTTACTGCACAGGAAGGGCATGGAAAACTGTGATCTGAAAAGTAACGAGTGACTAAAGATGACAAATGTAGTGCAGTAAAAAGTAAAATAATTGCCTCTGAGATGTGGTAGAAGTATACCTAACAGGAAAATACTGAAGTACAAGTACCTCAAATTTGTACTTAAGTCCAGTACTTGAGTTAATGTACTTATTTTACATTAAAGCAGACTTCCTGATTCATTCAAGTCAATTTCACTCTTTCCAACACTTCCACAGGATGTTTGCCTCTTTCCCGGGAACCAAGACGTACTTTTCCCATCTAGACATCAGTCCTCGCTCTGCTCACCTGCTCTCCCACGGGAAGAAGATTGTTCTGGCCATAGCAGAAGGAGCCAAAGACATCAGTCAGCTGGCCGTCAACCTGGGTCCCCTACAAACCCTGCACGCCTACCAGCTCCGGATAGACCCCACCAACTTCAAGGTGCCTTGTTTACAATATCATCTCTTCTGTTCTTATCCCCCCTGATATTAAGGCTTAATTAATTCTTGCTAAAACAATTCTCTCAACAACACATGAAGCTTAACACATACTGATGTTTCTGCAATCAAAATATATTCAACATATACAGAGATATTAAAAACCTGACACACAGTTGGGATCATAAAACATTGTGGAGTACACCAAATGATACATTGGCATTATAGTGCATATCTACTGTTGTTTCCCATTAAACAAAGTTAATTTTAACATATATTTGTGTTTTGGAAATACACACATGTATATGTACCATCTATGGTATGTGCATGTCCATAATATATATATAGTTTTCATTATGGTAGATCTGGATGTTTGTAGCCAAATGCATTTGCTTTCCATAACTTCATTATTTGCATCATAATCTCAAATGTTTGTCTCACTGACAAAGCTTTGACTGTCTTTCAAGTTTTGCAATTAATTTATGATATAAATATAGGAGATTATGGGTGATTTGGGGTCTTTTGAGAACAATGCAAACATTTAGCTGATAAACATTAGGCTGCAGGATTTTCTCTAATATCTGCAGTGGAGTTATTGTTGGAGCACTTTGAACAGTGTCTGATTTGGAGTGGGGCTGTGTGGGGTTCCTAACATTTCCTCCACTTGGCTATCTGAAACTGGGCTTAAACACATGCAGCGCTTCAGTAGGACAGTGAGAGTGACAGAACACTGAGTAGTGTTAAGAATTATATATGAATTTGTTAGCACCTGTGCTTTCCAGGAGTCACTGTTGGTGCCACTGGAAGGATTTTATTGCGAAGTAGTTGCAAGAATTTTTCAATTTTTCTCTAAACTCGACCACAGAGACTTTACTAGTCTCTCCATAAGAGGGAGTCGGGAGTGCTTTTTTTGAGGTCAGTCTCATATATTTTGAGGGGGAAATGGACTTAACAGAGCAAAGATTAAACATATCAAAACAGTGAGGCTCACATCAGTTACAATCAGACAGAGAATTAAAATCAAGAGTCACACGATCAATCCCATTCAATCTATGCCCAGCCTGAGTCAGTGTGTCACCTATCAGTAACAATCCTCTACCTTCCCTGCAGCTTTTCTCACACTGTATGCTCGTCACCTTGGCCTGTCACATGGGTGACGACTTCACACCGGTTGCACACGCAGCAATGGACAAGTACCTGTCAGCTTTCGCAGCCGTGCTCGCTGAAAAATACAGATGAGAGCAGATGAAGAAGTACATATGAACCATTTATGATGCTATGTGATATGAAGTACTTATGAATGTGTGGTTGTTGTAATGCAATGTTTTGTGATAATAAAAATGTGCAATTGACAAGATCCCTGTTGTTGTCTTGTATTAAACTAGTAAGTCTTGAAGATCATGTTTTATCCTATTAATGACAAATCATGCACTGCTGACAGATCTGGGTTATATACACTGCAACAGCGCCACCATTTGACAAGATATAGCACTCAGATCCAAATTCTAAATAGTACAATCTTCAAATTAAATGACAGATTTCATCAGCAAAATGAGTGATTTATTTTTACTATAGACTTTTGCATCAAGGACCTTTTAATGACACCTTTTTATGTGAGTGCATTATAACTATTTCAACTACTATTCTATTTCCAGAGTCAGTGAACTTTGAAACTCAAACGTTTTCAAGCTTTCATGTCTTTATGAAGTATAAATTTAAAAAGTTCATTGCAGAGACACAAATGAAAAAATAAAGCCTTGCAAGCAAAAAAAGTAATTAGATTTTCTGCTTTTCCTTGTAATGTTTTTTTTTTTTTTTTTACACCTTTAGAGATTTGCTTGTTTGTCCACTAGTATCACTGTTTTCTGAAATTCTACAAGCAATTAATCAAATTGGTTGCTAAAGAAAACAATTATAAGATTCCTGCATTGGGAAAATATTTTTTTGCAGTTCTATGTAAAATACTGATAATCAACTCCACCTCAGTGAAATACAGCTGTAAAATGTTGCTTAGACATTAATGCATCAGTATTGATAATATAATGATATGATAATGCATTAGTTAGAGGGACACTTTTTCTGAATTGTACTTTTTCTAATAGAGTATTTATACAATGTGATATTAGTACTTTTACTTAAGTAAATGGTCTGAATACTTCCTGCACCACTGCTAAGTTTTTTTTCACTGACAATATAGCGCATCACACTCCAGTCCAATAGGTGGCGCTAATGCATCGGTGACACTTACTACTGCCGAAGAAGAAGATGAAACACTTTCAAAACAACTAAATAGTTTTGTTTTATTTTTAATGTAGAATTTCTAACTTCTACAAAATTGCATTTTTAAAGTATTTCACTCATGTACGTTTCATACGTGTTTAAATTTGTCTGTTATAACTTCGCGTTGTACTTTTACAAGTTTCGCTCACAGCAACGGCTCCAGTGTTTTTAGCTTGTTTTGTAGCTAGCTAGCTAGCTAGCAGGTTAGCAGACGTGTTGTGGAGGTTTACCAGAATGGTGATGACATGCTCTTTCCCGGGTTGAAAGAGCACCACCAAGCTGATGTCTTTCCCGGCGGACCGTGTGCGGGCTCTCCGCTGGCTGCAGACCCTCGGCCTGCCGGAGGACTCCCGGACCGCCAAGCTCAGAGTCTGCGCCCTCCACTTCTCCCCGGGCTGTTTCACCAACTACACCCAGGCTCAGATGGGCTTCGCCGTCCGGCTTCACCTGACTGAGGAGGCGCTTCCTGCTCCCCCAGAGGGTCGGCCTGTGAGTGCTGAAGCTAATATCACTTAGCTGGGGTGTAGTTAAGTTTTTTTTAGCTAGGTAGCTGTTTTGTGTGAGAAGAAGAAGAAGAAGCTCTGTTTAACACTGTTTGCTTTCCACGTGTTTTATCATTGAAAATAAGTGTCAACACTATTCTGCCATTTGAAAATAACCAGTAAATCGAGGGAATAAGTTAACTGACAGTAGATTTTGAAATTATGGGTTAAGCACATTTTGAAAGGTGGATCTCTAAAGTATTGTCTCTAAAGTACTGTCAGGGTCAAAGTCCAAATGCAGATGTTCTCAAAACTACTGGATCCTTTGTGTCACTTTGTACTTTTGTTTCCATGTGAAAGCCATTAACACAGCTTCTTATTCCTCAGTCCAAGGTTCTCAAAGATGTGGGTTGCCAGACTGATCTAAAGACCACTGATGCTTTTTGTGGAGCGGAGCCGTGTGTGAACCATGTCAAGTGCCAGACTGTTCAGATCAGGAAACATAATGTCTCCATACAAGCTAACAGGAAGCCCTTCAAGAGGAGTAAAGGTGAGGTGTCCAGTCAGGATGAGTTTTTCATTTGTTTAGCCTCTGAAGACATCATACTGAAACCTCACTGCTTAATTGGATAACTAATTTATCTAATACTAAAGAAGGGTTGTTTTAAATAGTGTCTCCTTGTGACCAGCACCAATTTTGATAATCACCGAACCAAACTGTTGCACATCACTTAAATGAAATTCATTGTTCATGTGAGTGTGTGACCTCTGTAGCAATGTTGCTCTTTTTGTATAATGTCATATCGTTTTGTGATTTCTTCACAGCTGTACAGGCCAGGGCCCCACACAGGAGCGTTGAGTGTGACACATCTACACTTGAGTTATCTCTTGATTTTGTAACTGCAAACGGCACACTGGTCAAGAGGTTTACATGCGACCCATGTTCATACTCTGATAATGACTCTAACAACTATGATAATGAGACTGAGAGTGCCACAGCTGCTGACAGGTAAATAAATAGACAGAATAATCTTTTCTTTCATGTCAGTACTCAAGAATGTAAACATCAGTTATGATTTATTTGCTCTTCTCTACATTCGCTTGTTAAAGCCTAGAGTCATATCAGGAGCCTCTGGAGTCTGAGCCTGAGGAGGCTTCTGTGGGGTCAGAAGAGGAGTGTGTGGAATCAGAGACTGTGACAATAAATGTAGAGCCAGAAGAATATGAGAAACCTCTTGGCTAAATCAGGATTCCAGAAGATTCTGTCTGAGCAGCCTGACAGACATGCTGGAGGTGGAAAGAGACATCAACCAGCTTGCAAGCAGCCAAGAAACTCACAATAAAGTAAACTTGGATTTGCATCCATCTGTTGCTAATCATAATAAATTTCCTCCCAAATGAACTATACACTGTGATTGTCACTAGATCTATAGTGTTTATGCTAATTTACTGTCTTTGCTATCCCTCTTCTCTGTGTTTGGAATAGTGTGTGCTGTGTGTGACAGTGGTGTCTGGGCAATGAACACTCCTGTGAACCAAACAGCTGGAACACGCAGTGATGGAGTATGTGTTTGTGAACAGGTAAGAAAATAAATTCATTTTTCTGTTATACAGTATTTTTATTGCCAGTCTTAAAGAAGTTATGGAATTTTTTTTTCTTCACATCCCTTTATTACCAGGAGCACCAGCAAATGAAAGTTGGCGGGACACATTTTTCAACACTTCAGATGGACCAAAAAAAAAAAAAAAACCTTCGCGACAAGATCCATAAATATGATCTGGCTGATGTGTCAAGGGAGGCTGTTTGCAACACATGGTACAGTGTACAATCAGGACTAACATACTGATGTATTGTAATTTTGTTTTTCTTATTGCAACGATGATTATATACATATGTTTATTTATAGTGAATGTGCTTTCACTATTACCTTCTTTAAGTGTTTTATTTGTCAAGTTGTGCAATGTTATTGGAAATTACATTCAAGAGCAATTTTGCAGTATCTTATAATTTTTTAATCTGTGATTTTGATCTATGATTTGACATCATAATTGATCAAATAAAGTGTTCCTTAAACAGGAAACATCTACCGAAGGCATCTCTGGTGATGTTCCAAACTCTTTCATTCTGGATTTAAGAGTCACACTAAAAGGGATATGTTACTATTTAAGTTAAAATCCACATTAAAACTGATTCCTCTGGTGCTCCAAGCTTTTCTTATAGGATAATTGTATACACTACAAGATATACAAGATTGAATTAATACAGCATGTGCATTATTTGATTTGATTTGATTTTTTTTTTTTTTTTTTTTTTTTAGATTTCTAGTACAGAGGATTCCCACAAGTCAGCTTTCAATTTCATTTTTTCACTCAGCTCTACAGCCCTGCACAAATAGAATTTGATGATGTCCATTCTCTAAAAATTTATTAATTCATTCATTTGTACATTTTTCCTCCGCTGCTTATTAAAACAAGTACAAATCCAGGGTATTTTAATTGGCCTATTTACTGTTTAAGCAGTAGATAGGGAGCTGTCTCTGGTGCTGAAAGTAGCCAGTGTGAGTGAATACAGAGCTGTCCCAGATGCTGAAATACACTTGTAACAAATTTGGATCTGTCTGTGGTGCAGAAATAGTCAGAGAATGTGATGCCCTCAGGAATGTAGCATACTCCTGACAACTGTTATGTCCTAGTTTAAGAACTGCAAACCATGGTCATTTCACAATAAGATACTATATTATAATGAGAAGATTAGAAACCATAGTCATCAGTTACATGGAATACAAAGTCATGTTCTGTGATATAGTAGACCTACATAATTTAGACTCTATGATAGCATGATTAGACTTTTAAATACACATTAGTGAAGCTTCTTTCACTTAGGCATGCAAAAAGAACCACCTGCTGGATTTAACATGCAATTACAGAGCCTTATCTGAGAGTTGATCAATCAAAAAAAAAGTAATGTACACTTATGACGAATGATGTTGAAAGGGCTGGACCAAGTCATTACCTCTGAGATGGTTCATCCAATCAGCTGTAGCTATTAAATGTGCCAGTACTTCTGTCTCTGAGCTAAAATTAAAAAAATCAAATATGTATTTCTGACAGTTTCAGAGGACAATAGTTCCAATCATGATTTGAAAAAATCATTTGACCTGTGTTTAAGTGTTTGAATTGCATTCACTTCTGTGTCTTCACTGTTTTATCTCACATATTTTAGATTAGAATGTAAACACCTGTAATCCTTTCATCATCTCTGTCATGCCTGATGACCTGATGAAGGAAATCTGTGGATTTGAAAGGAATCATTTCAAAGAAATAATCTTTAAATGACAGTCATTAACACGCAGTTGGTGACACTTGGTTGTTTTGGTTAAAATTCATGTTATTGCCATGTGTCAGGTGTCCTTAAGTGGCTTTGTGCGTCAGGGTTTGAGCTCTTATCTGCCCGGAACTGCACACTGAGATAGTCCCAGGGCCTGCCGAGTTCAAGTGTCATACTGAAAAACAAGACCTCGGGACTGAAGTGAACTTTGTCCTCAGCTGACACTGAAAACCATTTCAGAGGTCACAGGCTGCCTTTAGCTTGCAACACATGACTATTTGTACTATTTATTGAGGAAATATTTAGGCTGTTTGTACAATTTATTTGGACTTGTTTGCCTTAAATGAAAAATATAGTTGTGAATTATCCAAAGATTTTCTAACATTATAGCAAAGGCTGTATCTGCTAGATCAAAAGATGGACTGATGTCTTATCTCATGCCCATAGAGGCTCAATGTGAAGCAGTGCCATGTAGGCTACCTTACAAGCTAGAAAATGAGCTGTGTTTACTGACAACAGTTTTACAAAGTGTTACTGAGCCCATGTCTTAATCTCCCTCATACAATCCTGTGTTTGACAAAGTGTTGAACCTCTCTCCATCCTCGCTTGTGAACGACTGAGTCTTTCCAGGATGAACCTTTCATACCCAATCATGATACTATCACCTGTTACCAATGAACCTGTTTACCTGTGGAATGACCCAAACAGGTGTTTTTGGATCAGTCCACAACTTTCACAGTCTTTTGTTGCTCCTGTCCCGACTGGTTTGAAATGTGTTGCTGCCATCAAATTCATTACTGTTGTACTGTTTGTACTGTTTTCCATTTAGTATATATAAGGGATCACTAAATGATCACATTCAGTTGTATTTATGTTTTACACTGTTTTTCCCAACTGTTTGGAATCAGGCTTGTAAAGCAGTTTTATTCTAAAGGAGGAGTCAGAGCTATTCTATCATAAATACATCATCATTATCATTTCTGTGCTGGTGCGCCATCACATGCAGCTGGTGCCCTTATTGTTTTTGCTTGCCCCAACTCACAGATAGCTCCACCACTGACTATAGGATATCCACCAATAACATTAGTATATATTGTGACATCATGCATAAAAGCAAAAAATATAAACAACAGTACATTTTACTTCTTTAACCACCAAAATGTTGATATGAAAATTAGTGGTTCCACAGACTCATGTTGCTTTATTATAACGTATCATTCCCCAATTTACATCTTTCTTAGAGTAATGTTGATTTTTTTATTATGACAGTTAATTATTATGGTCTGTAATTGAGCCTCACTCTGCACCAGACCTCGGTTTAACATGATGACTGTGCGTAATTACGCACGCGTCAAAGGGTGAAAAAAAAGAGGGACAACAAATCAGCTTTGCTTCAGAGGGTTTTTATTTCTTTGCTGAGGAGACACGCGTCAGACAGACGTTCGATCTCGATCCAGGTGTGTCCAGGTGTGTTTCAGTGGTACTGCCTTCCCAGAGCGGACACCACCACGGCCAGGAACTTCTGCCACGCGGCCTGCATCTGTGGCTCGAAAGCATCTCCCAGCTTGGCGGCGATGACGATGGTCAGGCAGTCAGACAGCTCCTGGAGGGAGGAGACATCATGAGACACCTTTCATATGTGTGTTTGCATGCATTCAGAATAATGACAGAACACGTGGCATCATGGGAAATGCCTGTTAAAATGGCACTAAATACTAGGGTTTAATATAAATCTATTTCCCCAAATTCTGACAAGATTTACAGTGATTATTATTATTTTTAATCCCAACATAAATGTGAGAGATCAGCTGACAGATTTGAGCCTCTTTACTTTGAAGTTGTCGGGGTCGACGTGCAGCTTCTCGGAGTGCAGGACGCTCAGCTGGGCGTACGTGTCCTTGATGTTGTCCATGTTCTTCACGGCCCGGTCCAGGCCGTGCAGCACCGTGATGCCGTGGGCTGCGATTTTCGGGTTGCTCTTGATGGCCTCGGCGTTTTCGGTGTTGCCGAAGTTGCCGAAGTACCTCAGAGTCCAGGGGTAGACGATCAGACACCTGCAGGATGGGGGGAGGGGGAGGGGGAGGGAGACGCAGGTTCAGCTCAGCCTGGATGAGCCATCTGATGTCCTCAGGTGCGCGCTCCCTACCTGCACAGGTGCGCGCTCCCTACCTGCACAGAGCCTTGGGCCCGATATCTTCATAGTCCAGATCGGCAAAGATGCTTTTGATGACGCTGCGCTCCTGATCAGTCCACTCAACCATGTTGGCTGTTGGTTTTTATTATTGTTCGGGTTTGAAAGAAAATGGCTGGATGGAGCCTTGGCCGAGCCCGCCGTCTATTTAAATGTACCAGTGTTCCCTCCACCCTGAGGGAGAGCTCGGCTGTGATAGGCTGGAGATGAAGGGCTGGAGATAAACCTGCTGCAGAAAAATCTGGAATGATTTGATATTGCTTTGATAGTATTTATGATTTATATACAAAAAAAAGCCATGTTCAAGGCAGACATCAGGAAGCAGGTCATTAGAATTTGCACCTTTATTGGAGATTTCATTTGACTTGCATGGAACATCAACTTTTCTTGTTATTATTAAATCAAATGCATCATCTTACACACACAACTTCAAACTGCACATTTTTAATTTGTAGTTAAACCGTATTTTTGCATGGCTTTCTTAAAATCTCTCCATGTGTTTGCTCTGCTCCTAAATTGAACCTGCAGGATCTGCCTTGTCTTCAGAACCCTGCAGGACAATAATTGCGTCCTGAGCTAATTAACTGAGATGTTTCAGGTTTGTTGCTTTGTTCTTATTTTACAGAAAGCATCATTTATTGAAGCTGAATCTGCTGCTTTTCAGTCAAGTTTTGGGGACTGAGTTGATTTTGTTGTTATAAGTGCATGTGTTAATATTATTCAACAGAAAACCTGCATGAGAACCAGTGTTTAGACAATATATGCACAGATATTCTAATATAATGTAATAAAACACCCCCACCACCTAAAAATGAAAAAAAAAACTTTTAACATTTCTCTGTGTATAAGAAATAAAAAAATGTTTTATAATAAAATAAAATAGTAAATTAAAAAATGATAAATAATAATTAAAGCATTTTGTGTGTTTGTGTGTGTGTATGTGTGCTTCATGCCACTGAGTGTTATCTGCTCAACCATGGTGTTATCTCCAGCAGCAGCCCCCTCTCCACCCACACAGCCGCTGCCAAAATTGATGCTTTTCAATCTTTTGATTAAGAAAATACTTCTGGCTGCTGATAAAAGCTTATTAGCTCTATTTCCTCCCAGTGATATGTAGTAAATTTACAGTCGCAGCCAAAATGCCAAATTAAAAAAAAATTAAATCACTGATAAATCTCATTGGGCTTCACAGCTGCAGTGTGATAAGACTGTAATTATTAATTTGTAGGAGATGATTAATCCAATGCAAGCAGCTGCTGTGTGAGGAAGGAAGATTGGGGGGAAAAAAACTATTGTTAATAATGTTGTAGCATTTTGATGCTACATGAAAATGCAATATTTGCATTCATCTGATTTCCTGTATCCTCATATGACCCAAGAGTTTTCTGGCTTCTTAAGTAAAATGTTTTTAGAAAATTGTGTGAATCAAAAAAAAAAAAAAATCTTTGCACTTTGAGGCTTAAATTGGATTTGGTCTAAAATCATTACAAAAAGTAAATCTCAACGTTTTATATTGTACAGAATTGTGTTCAAATAAGGAAGAACTGGCACTTTAAGAGAAAATCCAAATATTGTACAAAAATGTTCAAATTGTGAATAATCATAAATGTTAATAAGAGTTTCAAACCCAAAAATTGATTTCCTTCTGAAAATTGTTTTTGTTTGATCCTAAATCGTTTCAGGCCTCTGCAAAAGATATCACACAACCTTTAATAGTTTTGATGGTTGAGTGAAATTGGAATAAGTCATGTCTTAGTGCAATGTGGACAATTAATTTGATCAATCAAATTAAAATCAATTTTAAAAATTAGGATTATTGATTTTTAGTGTCTCAGGCCTCCTGTGACCTGAGATGCCCCCTGCCCCTCAGAGCTCTGCCCCACCCTCCAACTTCTATACAGCAGGACAAACATAAGACCACATGAGGGGACTTCAAAAAATAATCATATTTTTGCAAACTGTCACCCACGATGTGAGCAGCTGATAACTCCCCTCAGACTGGCACACGGCCACTCAGGTTTCTATCAGGAGGGGAGGAAGGCTCCCATCTGCGTCAGGGGTCGTGGCTTGGCATCCGGCCTCGTGGGTGTGTCTCGCGAACCAAGTGAATTTAAGCAGAAGTCCCGACTAAGAGATCACCATCCGTTTCAGGTGAAGAGAGAGAGAGAGAGCGAGAGACGACCAAACATGAGTCTGACTGAAAAAGACAAGAAAACCGTCAAGGCCCTGTGGGCCAAAATCTCCAAGTCAGCTGACGCCATCGGAGCTGAGGTGATGGGCAGGTGAGTGTCACGTGTTTACCCACCTTTCAGGTTATTAACAGAGGTAGTTTTAAGACGTTTTTACTTTATTTTTGTCTGACATCAGAACCTGTGAGACTGTCTCACTTAGGAACTAATATGGGTCAGTTTTATTTAAAAGTTGGTATACATCGTTGCTTAAATTTAATTCTAGAGCAACAGTGAATTTATTCGATTTTTTTAAAGAAAGAAATATGATAAACCTACCAGACATTACAATAACGCACTCTGCTCTAAATATATATTAATTAATTGAAAAGATTTTTCAAAAATAAATATTTGTATAATTCATTAATCGTTGCACAGTTGCTCGTTATGGACAATGAACCTGTTTTTAAGGAAACAATTGTAAACAGAAACACAATTAAACAGGATTCCTATTTTTTGTGTGGTGTTTTCAATCATCCAAAAGAGACTAACTGCTCCAGGTGAGGCTCGAACTCACAACCTCGGCATCACTCTGCAGGTTACTGTCTTATAAGTACCGCGCGCTGACCGATTGCGCCACTGGAGCCTGATTTTCAGCCTCATTCAACACAGAAAACAAACAAAATCCCACTTTTATAGACTAGTGGGTCACACGTCATTGGTCTCCTTCGCACCCGCCTCTTAATCTCCTCCCCGCCTCCACAGGATGCTCAGGGTCTACCCCCAGACCAAGACCTACTTCGCCCACTGGTCCGACTTGAGCCCCGGCTCCGCCCCCGTGGCTGCCCACGGAAAGAAGGTGATGGGTGGAGTGGCTCAGGCCGTGTCCAAGATCGACGATCTGACCAAGGGGTTGCTGGAGCTCAGCGAGCAGCACGCCTTCCAGCTGAGGGTGGACCCGGCCAACTTCAAGGTGACACACTGACGTCACTGTGACGTAGCATACACAAGCGGCATCACATTAAATAATAGGTGCAGAGCAACATAGCATGTAACACCATATAGTGCAAATTAATAAGTGTTACAAGAAAGAGAATTAACAAAATCACTGACTCTATAAGTAAAAGTAGTCGGCTGTGCAAAATTAGTACATGCAGCCTTAAAATCTTTCTGCTCATCAGCTCAATTAATTTTTGTTTTTCAAAGCTGATTCACTAGTTATGAGGCTGCAGGCTGCATGGAGCATGTTTTGCACCACATTGGCTCCTCATTTTTTAAATCCACATTGAAGCAAGTAAAGCGAAAATCACCAGCTCTCCTCATGTTCCATTGAAGTTCAATAAAATAGAGGCGAGGTTGTTTTTTTTCCAGGATAAACCATGTATGTGCTTTATAATTGTCTCCTCTCTCATGCACAGATCCTGTCCCACTGCCTCCTCGTGGTGCTCTCCATCATGTACCCCACTGAGTTCACCCCAGAGGCCCACGTGGCCCTGGATAAGTTCCTGGTCGCCGTATCCCTGGCTCTGGCTGAGAAGTACCGCTGAGCTGCCTGCACTCTGACAGCATGTCCGCCACATGGCATGGTGTAACACTCATGTTGAAATATGAAATAAACTACATGCCGCCCAAAACTCCCACCACTGTCTCTTTTATGTGTCATGAAATGTCTGATTAGTAAAATGTCTACAGGGACTTTTTTTTTCCTTGGATCGATCAAAGTGTCTTCATCTTTATTTCATATTGTAAAACACACAGTGATGACACAGGAAGAAAAGCACAACATCAAACTAAGCACATGTCACTATGACACGAGTCAACAGTTTCGACTGATACGATGAGACATTGTTTTACAGCTGCTGCCGTCTGCAGGGCCATAAACACACAATGGAGGCTGTTAGGATTTCATAACGAGTCGAAGCTTCTCATCGCCAAGAACGATTCTGGAACACAAGAGGGAGGTGTGTCACTACGTCATTTCATCTATGCCTTCACATCCAATCATAGGCGGCCTTTCTTACCTGACTAGGGCAGCGGCCACCAGGCCTCCTCCTATTGGTCCCACCCAGTACACCCAGTGGTAGGTCCAGTAGTTGGCAAGCAGAGCTGGGCCAAAAGCCCTGGCAGGGTTCAGACACGTCCCGGACACATCACCTCTACCAGGAAGAAAAAGTTTCATAATTAATATGATTTTATATTTTTTAAAATCTAAAAATGTCTTAGGTGATACAACTGTAGCAGCAAACAATGTGCAGAGTGGCTATTTAAACATTATTTTCACAGGAGCAAAAACAAACTGACTTGTATTTTTTATGGTTGCAAAATCTGAGAAAATTCTCATGGAAGCATCAGAAAAATTAATAAAAATGAGGAATAATGTAAATTATAATAACAGAATTAATTTTGCTACATCAGCATGCAGTTTCAGTGTAAATTAAAGAACTGGTTAACTGACTTTGAAATAATCAACTCACAATTTTCAACTATTTTCAACAACTATCTTAAGAACTGAATAATGTAAGAACTTTGCAAAACACTTAAAAGTACATTTATTGAAGAAAGGTAACTATTGCTTTCTTTCAAAAATGAAATAAATTTTTAAAAAGTACATTTAAAAAAAACACCTTTATAATTTCGACTGCTGTCCCTCAAAAATATGCACAAAAGAACATAAAAAAAACACCTCAAATGTTTTTCTGGATAAATGATTAATATTGATGTTTCTTTTTTTCACTATTTTACTTTGGGGAACTGTATTTTGAAGCTTTTAAACTTTGCATTAAGAGCCAGTTTTATGAGTGCAATTGAAAGTAACAACTGACTGCAGCTGGTGAAGTCCAATTCAGTGTAAATGTTTAACACAGTTGCAATATGCATTATTACATTATGGCCATCTGGTTATCTCACCCTGCTAAGATGTTAATGGTGACAGTACAGCCCACAATGAAAGGAGCCAGTGGGGTTTTCGTCTTGCCATTGACCGCCACCAGCAGCACCACCATGGTGACCAAGCAGGTCATGGCCACCTCTCCAAAGATGGCTCCAGACAGCTGGCTCTCTGATTTCAGGATATCAAACGCTGCCCCTGAGGCGTTGGCGTAGCGATCTGCAGGGGTCATCATCTATTAAATGTATTATTAAGGATTTTCTGGTCACTATAGATTCGATTTAAATGTTAGAGCAAAATAGCCAAAAACATGCAGAATATTGTGCAGTTAACCTTCGCCTGACCTTGGCCATTCCAGCTCCCAGCACTCCTCCAATCAGCTGGCTGACGAGGTAGGCTAACGCCATCGTCATCTCAATGCCTCCACACAGGTAGATGGCAATGGTGAAGGGAGGGTTGAAATGGGAGCCACTAGAGGAAGAGAAGCAGCAGAGAAAAGTTGGGAAACAGCAGGAAAGCCACTCCACTCAAATTGTATGATCCTGCCAAATGGCTGGGGTTGATTATTATGCAGCAAAGAATAGGGCAGACAGAAACACAAAGAAAACTGCAGAGCATCTGATTCTATTTCATTCTATTCTTAACACAACTCACCTGATGTTATCCATGACCGCCACCAACACGGCCACAGCCAGTCCGTGCACCAGGGCCGGCTGCAGACGTCCAGCAGCTGGCACATTCTCGATGACGGACACGCAGCCAATGAAAACGAAGAACATGGTCCCCACTATTTCGGCCAGGCAGGGCTGGAACAGGATCTCGTATCTGTTAGGAGCTTTGGAGATAGGCGGCTTCTTTTTCTTCTCCATCAGAGTAGAGTCTGTGTCTTCCATTTCCATTGTCTCATCTCCCATCGTTGCTGTTTTGATTTTTGCCTTTAATAGATTTCTTCTCCTGGATGATCCTAACAGTCAGTCTAAGCTCTAACCCTCCAGCACCTGCACCCGACCCAGTGCGCCGACTAAGTCAAGGGCACTGCTAGGTGTTGTGGTTATTTATAAGCATCACCAGCGGCTGACACACTGAACCTGAATTGTAATAGGTCGTAAAACGTCAAAGGTGATGCAAGATCCATTATATAAATACAATCTCCACCCAAAGAGGTTCTCAACAACTCTCCAGTTTCCCGGTCAGATGGCGTCTGGCCAGAAAATCCAGTCTTCGAAAGATTACTCAAAGTCACTTTTTGTTAAAGGATGACCTCGGTCACTGGTATCAGATAAGACTTTGATGATCCAGAAGTGCATTTTATTGATCATCATCATCATCATAATAATAATAATAATATCTCACTTTGATGCACAGTAGCCTATATAGATAAGATAGACCTGAAGCAAAGACTTTACGCAACCTAATTTGTAGCTCATGCCCTTTTGCATATTTAAACACCTAAGGACGTTACTGTACTTGTACTGTACTTCTACAGGGAAATGTTGAACTTTTTACTGCGCTACATCTAATCAACAGCTGTAGTTAGAAGTTACTTAGCAGATTAAAATTCGAAAATGAAAAAGTCCAGGAATGACAACAGATTTGTGTGGTAAAACTTTATTTTTATTCTTTTTACTCTCCCCATTGAATTGTAAGTACAATTTTGAAGTACTTGTACTTTACTAGTGTATTACTCTTTTATCCTAACTATCAGGTTATTTCAGTCTATTATTGAGCCTATCCATCATCCGATCATTTTTCTTCCACTTTAAAGTGGTCATGGTGACACCAGGCTAAGCAGGGTGTTGGAAGGGGATCCCAAGACGTCCCCAGGCCAGATGAGACATGATTGTCTCACACACATGTAGCCTAGATGGTGACCCTCCCAACAATCCCACAAGTAAAAGAGCTGTTCCATGACCATGATGTAATCTGCATTCCTTCCCCTGAATCTGCAGTTTCAGTATCCTGAAACAAATCTTCTCTGGGAGGCTGAGCAGTGTGAAAATTGGAACCACCACCCCAGTCTGCCACTTCATAGGTACTGTCCCCAACACTGAATAGCCATCTCAGCTAATGTCCAGAGCCTTCAGCATCTCTAGGTGAATCTCATCCGCACCCTGGAACTTCTTGACCACTTCAGTGACATCTGCAGGGATATTGGTGAGGCTTTACCAACTCCTCAAATTCTGTCTCCTCCAAAGAGGACTGCTGCTTCAGGAGAGTCCTGGGCCACCCAGCCTGAGAGACCCCATTCATCAACTTGACGACCTCTTTCACCATTGTTGGCCACCAGTGTTCCCAGTTCACCCTCATCACTCGTTGGACTTTCCTAGGTCTGTCTGACAGCCTCCCCGGCCGTCTGATCTGACTCACAAGGTGGTGATCATTTGGCAGCTCAACTCCACTCTTCATCTGAGTGTCAAAGAGAAAGAGCCACAGGTGCAATGATAACAGCCACAAAGTTTTGGTACAAAGTACACTTGCGAAACACCTTATGCTCAAATATGGTATCATGGCCCATCCATGACAACAACAGAAGTAAAATAACAAAGCACCGCTCTGGTTCAGATCAGGCAGGCCTTTCCTTCATCCCAGCGCCAGTTTCAGTTCCGTCCACACCAGAGAGGTGACTTTGCAAATCTCTAGGGCCTGTCTGCTTGCCAGGAGTCGCCTGGCACACGGCCGATGAAGCCACAGTGCGGCGGCTCCTTGTAGTTTTTTTGGCCGCTGCCCAGGCAAGTGCCATGGGTCAAGGCCCAGCCGCCAGACATTCGCTGGCGAGCTCCCCTCCCAGGTTTTATACATATATAGCACTCATATTCATTTTCGTATATTGGTGAATTTTTCTAAGTTGTTTTATGGTTACTTGACTGCCTTTTTCATCATTGCATGCTTTTTGTGCAGTCTGTAGTTTCTATGCACGACTGCAACAATCTTGCACCTGCAAACTGATTGGATAGATATTTTAATGTGTTTGTGATCCATCAGCATTATAACAATCATCCATTTTTTTAGCATATATATATATATATATGTATATGTATATGTGTGTGTGTGTGTGTGTGTGTATATATATATATATATATATATATATATATATATATATATATATACTTAGTGTTTATGTAAAGCTTGTCATTGCAACTCACTGCTATCTTTCAGTTAATGTTATTGCACTAGTTTATGATTCTAATCTAGATTTATTGTATATTGTTGTGCCCTGTCCTTGCGCCGTCTTTTGAGTAATAAAGTTATCAAACCACGGTTTTCCATTCAAGACTTTGACCCAAACAATGAATACTGAAGACTGTAAATAGATAACAGAAAGTGATTGTTTTGTATGAAATTGTATGCACGGAATTTATTATCAAAGTCTCTTAACGTTATCTATCATCGGCAAACATGTAAAGTCCACATCATAACAATCAGATCATTATTATATAATCAAATGCATAATTGAACCTTGAAATACAAACATTTCATTTAAGTAGGAGCCAACATTTATAGCGGGTTCAAGGACAAATATATATGCACACATTTTACATGCAATTTTAAGTTTTACATTCTAATTGTTGAGTAACGTATAAACATCTAAATAGAGAAGAAGTCATCAAGGCAGCTGGGACGTCCTCTCTCTCTTCCTCTTTTAATAAATTAGACTTTTACTTTAACATAATCCGCATCTTCTTGTCACCGAAAAAAAACCTGCAAAAAAGTTATACCTCAATTAGTGAAGTGGTCATTATTGGTCAGTGACAACAGAGTATGATATAATGGCATATTAAGGTAAGAGCATGGTTGGATTACTGAACAGGCCTATTGTACACAGGCCCAGGGAACTAAGGGATCAGCCCCCTGCCTCCCAAAAATAAATAATTATGAGATGCAAAATGACTATAGAGAGACGTGGTAAAGGGGAGTTTTACATGCCTGTGCCCAGGGGCCCATTGTCTCATAATCCATCCACAGTTAATAAGAAAATCTAATAATTAGTTATAGTCTGACTGAAAACAGGCAACCATTCAAAAGGTCACACTGTAGTAAAGCTAAAGCTCATTGGGTGGAGCCACAGGTGCACAGTTTTTTTTCGTCTCAAAGTTAGACTGAAGTCCAGTGGAAAAAGAGGAGGGAGGTTGCTGCTGTTACTACTTAACTACTTACTGAGAAAAACCTATTAAGCAATTGAACTTTCACTGCTGACCTTTCAGCAGTCGAACAGTAATTTCAATCTCTGAATTCTATAGTAATATTTTTTTATACCTTTGCTCCTAAAGAAATGTGCTTCTTTGCCTCCACCCATTTAAATATTTAACTCAACTAATCAGGTTATTTTGCCACTGCAGAATTTGTTATTATCCGAAAAACTGCAATCTGATACCACCAGTTAAGGAAAGTACCACACTGTCAAAAAAAAATGCTGGATATACCATTTGATTTAAATTTTTAAAGGTGCCCTGTCGTTAACTTGTAAAAAAAAAAAAAAAAAAAAAAAAATCAACTTATATACTACCTTTCAGTTGATGGAAGGACACCAGATTATGATTTGAATCTAGCTTTATTGTGTAAGTGTAGTGCCCCATCTTTGTAATATCTTTTGAGTAAAAAAGCTGGAAATACTGCTTGATTTGAATTATTAAAGGCGCCCTGAGCTTACTTGTACACAGACACGTGTTTCTCACCAAAACACTGAATGTATCGCCAAAGTCTCCCAAACACATAGAGTGTCAGATAACTATAACCAATTTATGGTTTTATTACATTCATAAAACAATCTGTTAAATAGTAACAGTGGGAAAAGAAAAAAAAAGCTACCACTGTGAACTATACATACCTGACAAGGATGACAGTGAACAGGGCACCACAGACCGGTCCAACCCAGAAGACCCAGTGATGGGTCCAGTGGTTGGCGACCAATGCAGGACCAAAGGCTCGGGCAGGGTTCATACAGGCTCCGGATATGTACCCTCTGAAACAACAGCCAGCACATACACACACTGTAACACAGTTCAAAAGTACATGCCTGTCATCATGGAAGCAACATACTCACCCAAAACAGACAAGTTAGAGATATTATAGGGGGCTGTAGCACATTAAGATAAGATATTAGTCCCACAACAGGGAAATTTGCATTGATCTGATGAAATGAAAATGACTGAAATGTTCATTCAAAATATGAAGGGCAAATCAAAATCTTGCCAAGATGGATATTGAACATTAAACTGACCCATGGGATGATAACCAATAATGAACCTTGGTGTCCATTTGATAAATGATAATAAACACATGTGCGGCAGAAGTTTGTTGTCAGACTGATAGCTATTAATGAAGACAGTTTGTTCTTGTCCTTTGAACCTTTTTAATGGCAGTCTAAGGGTTGTAGAAGTTTGTTTTCTTTGCACAATTTCTTAATGCCAATTCCAGTATTTTTAGACGTAAAAGATTAAAATTTTATGCCAACAAAAAGAATTCCACCAGAATTTTATTTTGGCAGTTTTCGGCCTTCACGTAGGGAAATAAGACATTTATATTCTATTTTTATTGGTCCATAATTTCCTAGATAGTTATGTCCTAAATGGGGAAAATGGAGAATATTCTGAGACAGTCATTTTAGTTTAGTTTCCTGTAGAAAATAAAGAAGAACAAACCAAATAAATCAAAATGAAATATATTTTTTACACCTCAAAAATCCTGCCTACTGCTCTGGTTGTTATCTGGAAGACTGATGAATAGAATAAAGGTGATGACGGTGGGGTTCCCTGCTGAGGCTCTTACCCAGCAAATATGTTGGCTGTCACAGTGAGGCCGATGCAGAAAGGGGCCAACGGCGAGCGGGTTTGGCTGTTGATGGCCCCCAGGCACACCACCATGGTGAGGATCAAGGTCAATATCACCTCTGTCAGAGTGGCTGCGGCCAGATTAGTGGCATCTATGACAAAGGCGGCACCATAGGAACCATCATATGCCAAAGAGGGGAACACTGCCTGAAAGAAGAAAAAATTCAACATATATTCATATATCCAGTACTATGTCTCATCTGACTGTAGAGAATAGTTTTCATCTTTTGTCACCCTTAACATTTTTCCCTACCAATGCCACTAAATCAAGCTCAAGATTAAAAACTCCCAACAATACCAGTTGTTTAGTGTTTGTTATGTCAACATTTTTGAGGATAAGATAAGTCAAAATTCAAATTGATTGTTTCTAACTTATGAGGCAATAAGAGACAAATCTTTTAACTAAGTCAAAATTTTGGGACAACATGTCAATTATTTTGAATTGATAAGTCAAACTCTTGATTTAGCACCTAGTATTTTAAATGATCTAATAATTTTGAGTATGCAAAAATATTGGCAATGTAAGTTAAAAGTTTGACTTTTTTTAAAAATTATGTTTAACTTTTTTTTCTTTTCCTGGCACAAATGGGCATCCATAGTTTTTCTTACCCTGGCCAAACCAGCGCCAGCCATTGCTCCCACCATCTGAGCCACGATGTAAGGCAGCAGCAGACAAAGCGTCATCCCTCCACACAGGTAGGCGCTCAGAGACACTACAGGGTTGAAGTGCCCCCCACTGGAAAACAATAAAATCATCTTTACTCTATCTCTCAAATATCATCCAACATGGGATAAACAGAATTTGTAAGTGATTCTTGTACTTTGCTGTATGAAATAGAATGTGTGTGACAGAAAATCATGAAAAACTGCATTTGCAATTTACCTGATGTTGTCGAAATCCTAGTAAACTCACTCACATTCATTTTAAATAAGTCAGTTTTAGCTGTCTTTGTCTCTGCATGTGATTTAAGTGCAAGCAACCAAAATATGATGGAGACATTTCTAATATTGCAAATACAAGAAATTATTACTCAGCTCAAAAACACATCAATAACAATATCAACATTTAAAACACAGGACAAAATTGAATGTCATCAGTCATTACCTAATTTGCCCAAACACTGCAATCATCACTCCCAGCATCAGTCCATGTGCCACAGCCGGCGCGGTGACACCTGCCACGTTCCCAATCACAGACCCACACCCCACAAACACAAACAGGGTGGTCCCCAGCAGCTCAGCCATGCAGGGCTGCACATAACGCTCAAAGATGAAGCTCTTCTTGTTGGTGCTGCTCCTTTGTTTCTCTGCCGCCGGCTCACCCATCTCTGTCACTGTGAAGACCTCTGTCTTGGTTTCTGCCTCTGTCATTCTGAACTGCAGTACAAAGCCTCTCTACCCAGTGTCAGGTTGTTCCACTGATGGACCACAGCTCACAACTAGGTGGTCTGAGGTGTGTACAGTTATGTACATGAGCCATCCTTTGAGTGATGAATAAAGGACATACGCACATCCCCACTTTTTTTCTCCGATGCCCCACCTTCCTGCAATTGTTTATACTCCCAAGACTGTTCACACTCAATCATGTGGAGCTCATAAAATTATTACCACTGTTAGTGTCGGAGGACGTACACGCAGAAAAGGATTAGGGGTGTCTTATCAGCAAGCAGCACAACAGCTATCACTTCTTTTCTATCAGCACAATCATTTTAATGCACCTGAAGTGTGTGAAAGGCAGTTAACAGTATTTGTATGTTACTACTTGTAAGTTGATATGGCAAACTTGTATGTACTTAAGAAAAAGTTGTGGTGTAAAAAAAAAAAAAAGAAAGAAAGAAAAAAGAAAAAAAGTCAAGCATTCAAAATCTCGCTCAAGTAAAAGTACAAAAGTATTAGCATCAAACTACTTAAAGTACCAAAAGTAAAAGTATTCAATATGCAGAATGGACCATTTCAGAATCATGTTTTATGTAACTATGACACTTAATATTCGAGATCATTTTAATTATTTTACACACTGCTGGGCAGCTTGACCTATAATAATATAATTTATCTGGTAATTTTATGTTGTATTAATGATCTACAAAGTAACTAGTAATTAGTAATCATTGACAATAACAGGGGAAAGGATCAAAGTTGATGTTAGTGAAATAAATTCCTGTCGCATTAGAAAACCCTTGTTTATTTTCCATACATAAATCATATTCATTCAACTCAGTGTCAATCCTTATTTTACCTCTGAAATAGATATCAGGACAAGACCTCAGAGGAACCCTAACGACAGCTCTCCTCCACACGTGTTTATTATCAGTAATAAGATGAATGCCAAGGTTTATTATGGTTATTTCAGGTCAGCTTAATATTTAATGTCTGTCCAGGGACAATTTTAATATCACCCTCCTATCTTGAATGAACACTTAAATCTGGATCTAAATTGTGATAATAGCTGTCATATACATGATTAAAAAGTTCCATCTGAAAAGTAGAGAAGCTGAAGTATAAAGTACCATAAAGTGAAGTACAGTTACCACAAAACTGTTCTTATGTATAGTACTTGAGAGAAGTGTAATGTATAATAAAATATATCAACAAATATCACAAATTACATAATCAGTCCAGTTAATAGAGAGATAAGGGAGAGGGAGAGGGAGAGTGTCTCTGGTGGACCAAACACTGTGGGACAGTGTTAAAGGCTGCAGCTGTATGAGCACCTGCAACTCTACCATTGTGCACCCAGGTGGGATGATCTGAATGAACTGCCCATCTCATCATAGAGGGGGCGAGAGGGGTTTTTCCGGGCACTTTTACTAGTCCTTCATCCTCCTCTCCACCACTGACTCAGTCATGTGGTCAGTCATGTGATCTGTTGTCACTGTAATATAAAATTGATCAAAGCGTCTTTCAGTTCTGCTGAGTATAACAAAATACATACGACATTAATAAAAGTTATCATGATACCTTTCCTCAACTTGTTATGCAGGTATCTGATAATGTGAAGCCCATAACAAGGGACAAAGGAAACAGAGACAGTCTTACACAAAAGGATATTTTAATTCAACTGCACTTTTCCATGCATCAAATATAATCTATCACAAACTAATGTATCATGTCCTCTTCGCTGTTTGAAAGCTAAGCTCAAGTAAAAGATGGTAAAATGTAAATTAACCAGTAGTTGCATGTAATGTAATTCTTGCAGTTTGCCTCTGTTGCATGCATCCATAAGAAATGAGTCTGGGATGAACGACTGATTAATAAATAATCAAGAAGCAATCAATCAAGATGATCACATAAAAACCAGACAAGGACACATATGACATCTGAAATCCTTCAAACTGGACACATCTCCAACACAGGTGAGCAAATTTTGAAACAATATTTTTTTAGCGCCTGCGTTGCCACAGGCAAAATATGTCTGTAAGAGAACTTTAAAAAAACAAATGTATCCATTTTACAGTCAATTATTCAGTGCCAGTGTAGCGCCAAACCTCCAGCCATATCATCTCTTATCTTCAACATGTACTGGGTTACAAAGGACGCTCATGAAGTCGCATTCTGCTGATGCAGGGAGTTTTCACGCCGGAACCGCTCCCAGACGAGGGAGTTTGATGGCGAATAAGGGCTTCCTCTTTCCCAACGTCTCCCTTCGCACATCTTCTCCTGTTGTTGATCTTGGCGTACACACATGTAAAGCAGGTCCAACAGCGGAGCAGTTTCACACTCAAAACGCCAACTGCGACAGACCTGAGGAAACAGAAGATGACCTGTTCTTGTAAATGACCGCAGCAGACACAAGCTGGGAGGATGGGTGGAAATGAAAAATCTAACACATCTGAGTAACACTAAGTAAATAAACTAAAGGACAGAATGGCGCCATTGTGGTCACAAATCATCTTGGAACTGAGCAGTCATAGTTTCATATTTCCTATTACAGCTATGATGCCATTCATTTAAATGGGAATTACCCAGACTGAGTTTGTCCTTGGTTGCCCAGCAGATGCTGTAGTGTTGAAGAAGTTGTTGCAACAGCTCCTTCTCATCCAGGAACTCCAGACGCTCAATTCTGCAAGACATAAATGAGGCACTTCATCATGTATTCACCATTTCACGACAATGTTGAGAATTTATTGACTTCTTCAATGACAGGATACATGTGGACATTCAATGCGTTTTGGTTTTGGTTCCAGACTTACTGACCTTCATTTCTTAAAGTAATGATGGCCACTCGTTTTTCTTTAGTTAGCTGATTGGTTCTTGCCAGAATATGAATTTTAACAGTTGTCCAATAGGGCTGTTGGCTGTGTATTAACCTGACATCTGCACAACACAAGTGATGGTCCCACCCCCATTGATAAAGTAAGAAATTCCACTAATTGACTCTGATAAGGCACACCTGTGAAGTGAAAACCATTTCAGGTGACTACCTCTTGAAGCTCATTGAGAGAATGCCAAGAGTGTGCAAAGCAGTAATCAGAGCAAAGGGTGGCTATTTTGAAGAAACTAGAATATGAAACATGTTATATACATACAATTTAAACGGGCTTAAAAAAATATTAACAAATTTACATGCGATTATTTACAATTTGCAATGTGAATGAAATATGAAACCAGCATATACACTATGGGATGGAATTGTGATGCTATGAAATATGAAATATTAAATACTTAAAAGAAAATATTGCACATTGAAATTGACTGAAATTAAATATTGCACAGTGAAAAATATTGCACAGTGAATGGAACTGACGCAGAGATGATAACATAATGTGTAGTATGGAATATAAAATATGAGATATAAAATATAAGACCAGTATAAAAATATATGATCAGTAAATATCCACTGATAGATAGTAATGTAGTTTATGTGAACATAAAATCAAGAGAGAGGGTACAACAAGGGGGGCGTAACAAGTTCATACAGCATGTAATTTTTTTTCGCAATTCAAGTACAGTAAAAAACATTTGAATTGCTAAACAACCCTCAGCAGAAAGGTGTGAAGGTGTGAAGGCTGAATGACACCACCAGAGCCCTGAGGAGGGAGTAGAGAAAATCTGAAACAAAAGTAGAACTATGATAAGCTTCAAACTTCCTTTCAAATTTTGAGAAACGATCTCCACCAGGTTCATTGGGGAGCAGTATTGGCTGCCAGAGAAAAATACTTTTCTGATGAATTTCCATCAACTCTAATATCTGTCCCACCCTCAGTACCTGCTTAGATGGGTCCCCTGCTGAGTCACTGGCAAAGCTGAGGACATGAAAATGCACATCCCTCCCATCTGTGACCTAGCTGTCTTGCTGGTCTACTCATCTAAACTGGACTGTTTCCAACCCATCACACACCCGTCCCTTACAAAGATTCCTTCCAGCGTGAAACCTGCAACCTGCCCCCTTGACATTGTCCCCACTGCCCTCCTGAACAATGTGTTGGACATAACCGGTCCCAGCATCCTCTCTGTTCTTAACAGCTCCCTGGTCACTGGTACCGTTCCAACCTGTTTCAAGAACATAGTGGTCCAGCCCCTCCTGAAAAAACCCAACTCAGTGTGTATCCGACAAATACTGCAGTTTTTCTACAGCTGGATTTAATAGTACTAAACAACACCTTGGCAGCACCTTACTTACCTTGCCACATCATCCTGGGGCAGCATGCTGTAGATCGTCATCATGTCCAGAGCATCAGCGTGCTCCCAGCCTGTCTTCAGAAACCGCTCCTTCTGCAAACACCACACAATGAAACACTTCATGTCTTGATATTTAAAAAACAACAAAGGACCAAAAGGTAGAAGAAGCATCAGATGGTTACCTGAGAGTCCAGAGACAGACAGACCTCCACTCCTGCCAGGGTGCACTGGCGACGCTGCAAGTTCTCAATCATCACCTGGCCAAATCTATCACTCATGTTCACCTGGATACACAGATCATGTTAGTGTTTAATTGCAAATTATTGTGGATTCACATCTGTAATCCAACATAGTCACACAAAAGTGGTTTTACGTAAATATAAAATCCAGACACTTGCTTAAGTTATGACGTGAATAACTGACGTATTCACCTGTTCATAGTTGATGAACATGGCGGTGTGGAAGGTTTCTGCTGCCCAGCGAACTAGATTGGAGGACTGGGACGGAGTCATGTAGACTAACACACACTCTGACAGGAGCAACGTGGGTAATCTGGGAGTGAGAACAGGACACTTAGCAACTACATCACTAAAAAGTACTCAGAGAGACCCTACCTCTACCAAGGCCAAACAATCCTCCAAATCTGTTTTATTAATATCATTGCATACTGTTTCATTATATTTTTATTTCAACATGTTATAATTTATAGGTCCAAATATGCATCAAAGTAAATACAATGTACAGTTTAATTCAGTTACGCACAGGAGAAAAAGTGAAATTTTTCAGCAATTTTGAAAATGTCTTGGAAACACAAGTGGATCTGGCCAAATTACATTGAATTTTTAAAGGTTTTTCAAATATCTTGATAACTTAAACCATTCCACTCTGACTTTCAATCAGTTTAGCACCTGCCTTCAACCAATCACAACTCAGGAGCCTTTTGTGCTCTATGATCTTTAAACTACTTCACACTATAAAATCTATTATATTGAGAGAAGAATATTCCACTTTCATTTGCTTTTAAACAATAGAATTGAATAAAAAAAAAACCTAAATTGACACATTCACACACAGCGGCTTCCTGTAAGAGTCTTGCTCTTTCCCTGGATACAAAAAGTAATAAGTGTGAGTGACGAGCCGAGGTGAAGGAGTCTGCCGGCCTTAACTCTCCACGCCAAAGAAAACAGTCTATCGCACAAAAACGGATGTCTGTGCTTTCCAGCATCTTACTATTAAACAGCGATGTGTCTCGGTCCACCGTTGCAGATAAAATGACACTCCACCCATAAAAGTACCAAACACTCAGCCCCTGAAGAACTAAATGTATGTCAGTTGCAGTCATTTCCAACAGTTAAGTTTTACGATGGAGCAAACTATCAAAACCTCCACAGAAAATTCTCATTGCTTACGTAAATGTCATGCTACCTCCCTCCTTAAAGTAGCATAATCAGCAAGATTTTTGCAAAACATATTGAGCATAGAGCCAAATTTTAAGTTCACATAAGGTTGAGTGTTTGACTCAAAACATACATTTAGGGTGGGGTATGTTTTAGGTGCCAGACATTACATCTGCATTACAGATGCTCTGAACAGTGATTCTGTTCTTGAGAGTTAGTCACAGTGAGAAAAGCTTGAATTCTTGGATTTCTTAAGACCAGTGAAAAAAAAAAATCCCGACAGAGATCAGTACAAAGGATTTATTCCACTAAATTGAACTGCCTTTCAAAAGTTTGGAATCACCTGTTGTGTTGATCTTTTTCTTGTTTCCTTCAATAATGGCTATATTACTATATTCTCTAATTCAGACACCAAATCTGTTATTTACATTTGAAATAGTTTGGACTTCAAAATGAGAATAATTAAATGATAAAACTTCCATTTAGTCAATGCCCCCCCCCCTCCCTTTGTGTTGCATGACAGGGAAGAATACTGTTCTTCATTCCCCCCTGCCCAAGTACCCCTCGATTTTCAATTTGTTTTCCAGTCCAGAACACTGGACTGCACTATTAAACAACATCTGTGGAATTGGACTGAATATTTTGGGAACCCGTTCTTCTTCGGGACCTCTGCAGTCTACTTAAACTGTGATTTGTCAGTCCATATTATGCTCAGTGTGATGTCCTGTAATCCAATTCCAGTAGTGCCGACCTTCCATTTCTACTTTGAAGTTTTAAGAATAGCTTAGCTAAAGCAACAAATCATAATTCTGGCTTGTTATAAGCTTTATTGGGCACTTGACACTGAAACAGGAACCTGTGTCTTTTGAAATCTGTACAGATGTTGATGCCAAGCTTCCAATTTCTTTTGCCAATAATTTCTTTTATTGTTATTCAATTGTTGTTCAGAGGTATCTTAATCTCTTTCTGTCCTCTCAATTGTCAGTCTAGCTGAACTTAGCAGCATGAGCCACCTGACTGTACAGAAACAAGCTGACACAACTAATATCACCTAAAAATGAGATGATAGTGAAATGAGGAAAATACATCTTCACATACTCTGGATTAAGCTGGAATTTCTTCAGTTTTTCATCCAAATTAGAGATGTCTCTGAGGTCTGCGCCAATTATACAGTAACGGTCTGAGTCAAGGCTGTGGGCATCTGAGCAAACAAAAACACAAACATAGACAGAAAGGAAGTTGGAAAAGATACTAAACAGATGAACAGAAGGATTTTATGTATTTATGTTATTTATGTTTACCTAAACTGCACTTATGTGTCACATAATGATTGCAACTTTTGTTCATTACCTAGTAGTAAGGAGTCTGTTGAGTGGGTTTCAATGAGGGGTTTGGACAAGGGCGGTTTTGTCCTAGTCAAAGAAAAAACACATTACAATTCAAAACTGGCTGTCAACAATAAACCTATAAACACTACTACAGAATACAATTCAAAGGCCTGTATGTGTGATGTTAAAAGTGTTATGCTATAATCAACAGTTTATAGGAACACAAAGATTTTTTTCTACATGATATTGTATTTCTAAGCTTATGTAGTTGTTGTGATAACAACACTTGCATTTACTACAGTAGGCAAGAAATTCCTGAATGAACTATTCCTATACAAATGCTTATAAAGAGCTTAATCTGAATACTGGCAGTTATTATTTACATATAACAGACTTTATAATATATAATGCACATCCTTAGATACAAGTAGTGACAACATACAGTATAAATACACTGCCACTGTTCCTTGAATTTTGTACAGCTGGAAATGTAGAGATGTTACTTCTGTTAACAAGAGGCTCTGTCTCCCTCTACAGATGAAACCCTGCACTGCAATACCAAAACCAGAGGAGGAAAAAAAGATCTTATGCTTGTGGTGCTTAATTTATCTTATTAAAATGAGTTTTTCTAACTAACTAAAGCTTAATTAGAAATGTGATTTTCCTTAATAATAACCATGTTTTTGCAGTAGCATAATGCATAAACAATAACCATCAATACCAAGTCTTGTAATATATTAGAGAAGCTTGCAGCTGCTCTGTTGATGGATGGCACATGATAATAATAGACATAATAAATATTATATTAACATGGTTGTCTTACTTTATATTGTGTATTTTCCTGGCCACAACTGTTGGAAAGTCAACTTCAAAAAACTTCCTTGGTAAGAGGTTTTCATCCTATAACACACACAAAAATACACTAAAGTGCTGTGCATTGAGTAAGATTTTGAAGACAGTTTAGTGCATTTGATGCATTACAGTGAAATTAGACAGGATCAAACGCCACATCAGACCAACTGTGAATCACATTTAGACCACAGAGCTGACAGTGAGCTGCAATGCTACACACCTTTAGTCTCCAAAATGTGGTGTCAAGTCCAGCACCCACATTGATTACTTGACAGTCACACTCTGCTTTCCTTATAAAGGCGTCAAGGAGATGGTTGACTCCTCGAACACGGGCATAGTAACCTGTCAAACGAGATAAGCCGACGGTCGATGACGATAATAAAAGAAACACCTGAAATGTTGCATCTAAAATACTAAAAAAAAAAAAAAAAAGATCACATAAATGGTGGCCTTTGTAAACACTATGACAATGTGAGTGGGTGGATTTATTGCTGATAACTCATCATTTACCACACTGTAAACTGAGTGGTTGATTGTGGCTACGCAAGCAGTCATCATTGCTTTATGCACTGGACACATTATTTCAACTCAACAGTGTGACACTTAAGAATCACTTGCTGCAGCTCTCTTTGATTTATGTACTGTGGATTCTGTGACAAGTGACAATTATAAATATTATGAGTTGAGCCACACAAGTTGATTTTGAAAAAAAAATGTGTGTAAAAGAAGAGTCTGTATCACTTACCTCTATTGATTTCAGGTGCCTTCCGCTCTCCTACAGATCTTGCAAAATACTGGATATAAGGGTCCTTCCAGTAGCTTTTACTGGTAGCAAACCTAGAATACCAATTATACATTTGATGAGGAGGTGACTTGCTAAATTCAAGCGCTGATGAAACAGTATTTTTTTGGTATTATCACACAGAATCAAGTGACCCCCTGAAATGTGAAAAGGTTGCTTGCCCTCTGTGAAACTGTGAACCAAAGAGAACATGAGGCTAGTGAAGAACAAACCAGGGTTAAAATGAAAAGTGTATCAAGAAATTAACAATAAGCTTGGAGGATCTGAGGATGTTATTGTGCATAAATTATATCTGAGCCCATTTAGTGTTGGCTCATGTTATTTGATTTTCTATAGCTGTAATGTAGCATTAGTTGGTGCAGCATGACCTTTGACTTGCCTTTACTTCATCAAGATAATTAACCATGACATGTTACAATTAAAGCCACATGACTGTAATGTTACATGTTGGACTTCTTCACATCCTGTCACCTTTTGCATGTGGTAGCATCGTCGCAGGTCGCCCTCACTGCTTCATCGGCAGTGTCCGTGTCTGTGAAGGGTTGCCGAGCTGCCATTCGTGATCTTTGTCCTGACGTGAGGAAACAACATTAAAGCTGGAAGCGTTGAAGAATCTCGCCCGCCTGCTTTCACGTTACACTGGCTAGCTACAACAAGCTAACTGCTAGCCTAATTTGACAGGTGGGCTTATTTAACATGAACTGTGTAGAAAAACAATAAAACTGTGAGCATAGTCGGGTTGTCAAAGTTATTCTGTATAGCAAATAATCTACGACTTCAATGAAAATAAACTGAATTTAACGAGTGAATAACATTTTGCTGGCTAATAACAACTTGCACGTAGCTTGAAATGTGGCGACATTCCCGACCAGATGACACTTCCGGTTCACTTTTTCAGAATAAAAGTATGAATTGCGAAATACACATACACACACACACACACACACACACACACTACACAACTAAAATATACATATCACAAAATGCAAAGCGCTTCACAATCTCAGCAGTGATTTCATGTGCTGAAATGTGTTTCTAAATCTGGCTTTGACCTTTAACTTGAAATGGACAAATATTGTAAATATCTGCCAAACAAACAGATTTTATGGAGTAGGTCTTACAGGGACTTGTTTAGGATAATTTTGGTTTCTGGGTGGCTTTTACATTCAAGCCATTATTTATACTGGGTAGTCTCTGAGTAATCAACTAATAAAATTGACTGTAGCAGTGAAATAAGCATCAGGATGCACTGTCATCGGTTTTATTCTGAAAATGAGAGTGAAAAGTGCAACGATGATCCATCAAGTCCCATGTGAAATATGGAATCCAAAGGCCCTTTAACACATTTCCTCACAAACTCCATTGGAAATCACACCATTACAAAACCAACCTCGTCGAGGAAGCCTTGTGTCTCTCACATAATCAACAATTCCTTTGTGGCATCTTTGCAGTGTGTCTGAAGCCCTGCAGAAAAACCTGATGCATTGTGTAGAAAGTAACATGAAAGAGAGAAAGAACCGACCTGTTTGTTTGAGAAACAGCAGCTTAATTAAAGTTTCCACATGGGGGAGATAAACCAGAAAGGGAAAACATCCATTAAGTGTCCAAACGATTGTTAGAAAAACAATTTGTTAATCTACATAACATCCTCTGATAGTTATCCTCTTTAGCAACAGCAATACACAACTGTAAAGGAAATAACTGTAGGATGCCAAGTGGATTGGAAATAGTATTAAATCTGACCTTCTCTTTTGGTCCATTATTACTGTGTGTGCTCTTTATGTGTTTTTTTGTGTTTTGCTTTTTTAATTCCATGTGTCTGCAATCATTCACATAATTTTCACATTGCATGCTGGCACTTTGCACACAACACAATGCAAAATAAGTTTCACTCTGCTCATTATCTGATGATGGTAGGCACTTTGCAGAACAGTAGCTTATGTAGCTTTTACACGCAAAAAGCCCCTCATTCAGTATTCTACTTTGATATTAATGAACCAATACCTGCATCACTTAATGTGCTAAATTATTCTGTTAATGCACATGCAAATTCTGCATGAGGGCTGCAAAGACAAGCATAAATACGAATGCAAGATCCTTAATTTGAGCTCAGTGTTTGTCAGTATGCTTTACGTTTTGTATAAAGGATTTTCGTCCATCAGCAAACACTGAGTGTTTCTCTCCTGTCAGTGTCCAGGGGGAGGTGGTGCAGTCTGGCAGATGCTCCAACATGAACTACTTCCTGCCGCCGCCTCCCTGCGCTCACAGCGCTCAGCGGAGGTGAGCTGCGGCTGCTGCTCACTCGGCTCCCTGCTCCGCTCCAGGAGAAAGCGGCCGACGGATTATCCAGCTCGGTAACATTAGCTCGTCGGCTAACGGGTCAAGACAGCCACCGAGAAGAGCCATGAAAAGCCGCCGGAGCCGGTGAAAGTTAGTGAGGGCGGACTTCGGGACTTTAATGCGCGGAGGTAGAGGGGGAAAAAAAGAAGCGGATGATGTCGGGAAGTTTTCTCTAGAAGCTCCACTTGGGGAACGGCTAGCTTAGAGGCTAGCGAGGCTACAAACTATTTTTAATTGGCTTTGGGCTCAATGGCTCTCGCTTGTTTTTCCCTGTCATAGCGACAGCTCGGAGACTTTGAACAGGGAGAAAGGCCCTGTGAACTTCATGACAAACCAAAGCCCGGTTTTGAAGCCCAATTTCGGAAGGTTAGATTGGCAAAGGGACCGAAAATGAAGAAGCAGTTCAATCGGATGAAGCAGCTCGCTAATCAAACAGTTGGCAGGCAAGTATTGAATTAGCCTTGTTTAATGTAGCTAAATTAGCAAACACACTTTCCTCTAGTTTCTCTGACCTGACTTTCAAGTATGATTACTTTTAACCACACTTTTACTGAACTTGCTGTGGCTGTGAAGTGTTAAAAAAAAGTCTAATCAGTTGGTCCTGTTGACTCTTTAATGAATGAGTCATTTGCTTTTAATGGCTGACAACCAGGCTTATGACACTGTTGATGTAAAAATAAACAGGATGAGGGGAAATGTTTTTCCTTGATGTGTGCTAGCGTCCCCACTGCTGTCTGGTCTGAACCCAACCAGATGTCCTCCTCAGAAGACTGAATCAGCCATCAAGCAGTGTTAACACTGTCTGCATGGGAAATAAACAGCAGAGAGGAGAGCCCAGTGATGCTGCACTTTTTTTCTCATGCACTCTTCATCAGTTGGATCAGTCACTTAATCTCACTGTGAGTTCCAATTCTGCTGTCCAAGTCTGGATGCTGGTGAAAAAGCAGAAAAGTCTGGCAGATTTTGGAAAAGGTACAGATAGATGCATATGGTTAAGGGTAGGGATGCACATATTTAACTAGCCTCCTCATAAATACTGCTGCAGATGAGGGTCAGGATTTCAGGCCTGTCTCCTGTGTGGGATTTGAGTTTGTTGTGTAAGTTGTGTAAACTTGACAGTGTATTATGTTGTTAAGCTGCAAGATAGTAAAAATGACAGTTTCCCAGCAGGCCAAATATTGACAGTTACACTGATGAGGTTTTTAAAGCAGGTAACCGATACCAAATTATAACAATGTGATGGTGTGTCCCTCACCAGGGGCCAGATATTTGCTGCCCAACACATGGGTGGTCTCACTTGCCTTGCAGCTGAAATCAAATGTCCACCGGAGGGAAAAATGATGAAAACTCCATACTTCAAGGTTCACTTTCACTCTGTGCTCATAAAGTGGCAGTAAGAGCTTCCCCATTTGTGAAACACTAGACACTTAGCTTCAACCAGACATCAAACCTAAGACATAAAATAGATTAATGTGAGTTAGTGGCGATAAGTACATCTCTCTCAACTCCCTCTGAATTTAAAACACGCTGCAGTGTCTGAGCTATTAGGAGAATGGATCCGCCCTCTCAAAAGGAATATAAATCTGAACAATGACAGTGTGTTTTGCAGTGTTATGGCTTGTTAACTTGTGCTGTGATGCTGTCTTGTAAGGACAGCCTGTCCTTGAGTGGACGGGGGCGGGGGAGTGATACATGTCAGAGGATGTTTCATCATGACAGACAGGCTTTCGTGATGTGTGGCATTTTGTGTGTATGTCTGTTTTGTTGTTTGTGTGCAGGAGTCAACACTGTGTTGGCACCTCAGGCAGACAGCGGGTGCACCCAGTACTGGATGGTACCAGATAAAGCTACCGACAGGATGAAAACAATAATGTGTCGCCTTTAAATGCGTTGCCAAATGAATAGCATTGAATAAAAGAAAGATAATTTTACCTTAGTTGCCTTTTCAATGACCATCAGGCTTTACATCAAACTGTACAAACATGTGTTCAAGACATCAATCCTGCACAATTAGATTATATGTAGTATTTCATCATTTTACTTAGCAATTCATCTTAAAGGTTATTTATTAGGTTAAAAATATCCAAACTCTTAAGGTTTTAGCCTTGTGCATGAAGTGAGTTGCTTTCCCTTTCCTGTGTTTCATATCCTAAAGGGAATACATGATGGAGGACAAGATGCTGCAAGCAAAAAAATCCATCAGGAAGTTAAAAAACAAGGCTTTGTAACTAAAAGCAAAACTCTGTTGATTGAAACAGGATGTATTGGCTGTTGCACTTCATCTGAGGAATAAACATTTTTACAAAAATACGTTAATGAACATTAGTCATTTTTGTCCTATAATAGACAACATGATAAATTGACTAATTTAAAACAGCAATAGATTAACTGAAAAAGAAAATAATCACAGGTTAGCAGACGAATCGGGGGACTTCTTAATAGATTGATTGAAATGGAGTGTTTGGCAGAGATGCAGTAAACACAGTAATTGCCTTCTTGCCAATCTTGCAGTGTTTATTTGATGGTAACACCATCAGCAGAGTCTACAAAGAGATGCTCCTACAGCCAAAACTCAAGACCAGGAGAAACAGGGCAGCTGGAATACTCATAATTTCCCCACTGCAGTAAATTAGAACTGGAGGGAGCGTAATGTAGAAAACAGACATTTGTATGTGTGTGCGTGTGTGCAGTAGTTGCTTGCTCTTTTGTGTGCTCAAATAGGCTTAATCGTACCCTCATATACATGCCCTTCTGAATGAGGGACCTGTCAGCATTTGGATTAGGGCAAAGCGTGCATGCTCTGCTTTGTCCATTAAATTTGTGCATGCTTGTGTATCTGCATCTGCAAAAGCTTGGAGTGCAAAGGCCCTCTCCGCTGCCCCCTGGGTTCCTGTGATTGTACAAAGGCAGAACACTGTGTCCAGCGAGCAGCCGCTCTGAGGAAATCTCTCCTTCTTCTTCTGCAAACAGGAAACTGCCTCCCAGAGTCATGCTAGTTGCTTTCTAGAGACAAGGAGAGAGAAAGCTGGGGAGATTGATGTAGAGAGAGAGGGTGAAACTGAGGTGCAGGGAAAAAACAGCATGTGATTCATGTCAGGGAACATGGTGAGGATTTTTAGCTATGTGTGGAAGCTTATTTCAGTGTGCTATCTGTGAACTTTCTGCCCTGCACGTGCATGTTTGCTACAGGTTAATGTGGTCAGATAGTTACACCTTTAAAGGAGATAACATACAAATAGGGTGTCGTGAGCTATAACCACTATCTGCATGAAGATAAACTAACAATCACGCTCCACAGACCCATAATTAGGTCACAGTTTTGCACTATACAGGCGATGTGTAAGAGTTTACATGATGATGACATCATCTCTGGAAATCAGCCTTAGATAAGTTTTTCAGTGGCTGAAGAAGGAGTTTGATAATCAGTGATCACATGACGTGGTCCATTCAAGGAGCATGACAGATGTGAACTAACAAAAGGCAGAGCTGACTGTTTTTCCCATTCATTGATTTATTTACAATATCAACATTGACAGCCACGTATTGATTTCTTAACACAAAGCTGTTAATCTCAGGGCCCAACTCTTCAATGATGTTATTAGCAAGCATGTAAGGATTACTGGGATGGGATGATATGATTTATATCACAGTATTTTTTTATATTTACTCCAATGACAATAAAAGGGCTTAATTAAGATAAGATATACCTTTATTCATCCCACAGTGGGGAAGTTTACTTTCTAAATGTAGCTAATGTAGCGTAAATGTAGCTTAATTGGTAAATGTAATGTGATTCATTCTCAGAGTTAGACAAGGAGTAGGTTTAGGCATCTCAACAGGTAAAGTAAAGTATATTGTCTGTGTAATACCAGTCAGTATATATAATGGGCATGCAACAGCAACAGAGACACATACCAGCATGGATAATATGGCAAGGACGGCTTACCACTTTGATTTTGATGCCTTTAGTTGCACTGTTACAGTATCGGTTCTTGAAGTGGCCAGAAAGGATGAAAGACTTGCACTTGTTGACACAAAATGAAGCAATGGAGCATTGTGTCTGTTTTTTAGCCATTTATTTCTCACAAAGAACTTGGTAATTCAAATATTTGCATTTGAGCACCCTATATACAGTATTAGGCACCTCCTTACACACACAAACACACACACTCACGCACTGTGTGAAAAAGCACAGCCCTCATATTCATTTGAATGGAGCCAGTCTTTCCAGTGCAAATAGAGTTGGTAGGGTAGTTGTTCTCCCACACCAGAGTCAATCGATACAGACATGAGCTTGCAACAACTTACTGATTGTAAATCTCTTTTAACCAGCCTATTCTGTAGCTCACTGGTTGCCAGAGTGGGGTTAACACGAATCATTCAGTTACCACCTCATGCACACAACTGAGAGACATGACACAATGGATACAGTTTTCATCTGAGCTTTTCGCCCCCCTCATGGTTAATCATTTACTGGAAGTGAAACAGTTGCACTATATAAGCCTTCGTGATGCCATATCAACAACAACCTCCTTACTAGCACAATGTTTTGCACTCTAATGTCAGCCTATTGTATTTGGAAGTCCTCGATTCACCCAAGAGGCTGTTGTGTTGAAAAGACATTTTCCCCACAGCGATCAGCAAAATGTCACTGTTGAATTAACAAGGATAGGTGACTCTGGGCGTTTCCCCCTGTGTCTCACTAGGCCAGCGCCTCGAGGAGAAAGAGGTGTGTCCGCTGGGATCCCTTTGTGATGCTGTTAATAATAACATATGAGGCAGAGCTGCTGTTTGTTTGCTGTCAAAGTAATTTTTGTTTTCCAAGTTATAAATTTCTAAAACAGAAAATGTCACATGATGATGATGACTCATGATACAACATTTGGATATAAATATCTGCCAGGAAGGAAGCATCCTGCTTTGTCATGATACATAGGTTAAGCCTTGCTTTGATTTATTTTCATGCAGTACCACAACAATACACACTGGACAAAAGTCTTTCCGTTTTTTCTCCTTGTTTTGCTCGCTGTTGCCCAGGTCTAATGTTAACGTAACAACTCACATAATCAGCCGCATTAGAGAGGTTGTATGGGCTGAGTCACTCAATTATTCTCCAGCTCCTTTCATCTGGGTCCAGTATCCATTACCTTATGCCTTAAGCTGCCAACTGTTGCGACCGTAAGAGGCAAGACCCTCCCTGCTTCCCAGCCCGCTGATTGTGTTGAGTGACCGCTAACAGCCGCTCTATTGTGCTTATGGCTGCGGTATTCACTTACTCTCCTTCCACTTTGATAGTAGATCCCCATGGTTACCATTCTGATGAAGCGGGCCACGGCTGTGCAGCGAGGATCCCTTGTTGTTAAGAAGTCACATGCAGTACACAGTGACACACTTTCTCCAAAGGCTGCTGCTTCATTGAGGCACGATGGGGTCAGCTCTGTTCAGCTCTGGGTCAGCTGATGCCGGCAAAACAATTGTTGTTTTGTTTGTTGTTGTTCGTTCCGCGCTCAGGCTGCCCACAGCCTATTTTTGCCTCTCTGACACAGTGTTTTTTGGGGGTTGGTTCACACAAGTGTCATCAGTTTGCACATGTGGTGTATGATCCATAGCCGGGTATTCAAGGATAAGTCTGCTTGATGAACATGCTGGTTTTTAAGATTAGGCACTCAACAGGACCACATAAAGAGCTCTTCAACATGTGGACGACACCAGAACATGGGTTCCATATTGTGGCTGTGTAATCATGCTCTGTATGCATGTGTGCGTTATAATGTGTGTTTGGCTCACATTTATTTTTTCCCCGCAGTTAGCTGGAAGTCTTGTCTGTAGGTTTTTGTGGGTTATAGGTCCTCACTCTGCACGTGTGACCTCACCAGCTTGGCTATGGCTCTTTTCCAATGAAAATCTTTCCGTTCATCTCCAGCCTCCAGATTCTTCTGGTTTGGCACTTTTAGGAGTCTTCAACCCCACCACCCCCAAAAACTCAGTATTTGTGTTTTTTTCCTTGGAACCCCCAAACTGTCGTCTCTTCTCTGTCAGTCTCTTTCTGTTTCTCCCTGCCTCTGTGTTGTAATTGAAAGCAGCTGTGACAAGGTTACTATAGTTCATAGAGAGCAGTTTTTGGAGGTGGGCCCAGGCTTCGTTAAAGAGCTCCAGTTTCCCAAAACGCAGGCAGGCGACTGTCTACAGGTCAATTCAAGTCGGAAGACTAAACATTTGCATGTGAGTTAGACACAAAAATACTGGCAGATTCTTCATTCTGCATAAAAGCAAAGAGACAGAAAGTTTGATAGTAGAGTCATATGAGAATGAGGCATGTGAAAGAGAGGGGAAATAGAGGCATATTACTGAAGGTCTCCTCATTAGCTTCATTTCCTAGGCAGTATTATGCAACTCACATTTGATCTGTTGGATGTCACGATTTGGAAGCTTTACTTGGATGATTTGTGTTTAAGGAAGTTGCAGTTCAAGGTTACATCCGTAGAAAGGCTGCTGTATTATATTATATTAGAATCAAATCATGTGCTAGGAACTAGCCCTTTATATTCAGAAAACATTCACAAGCTACACAAAACATTTCTACATCCAACATTTTTACCAACTGTTTCTATACAGCATCAACCCTATAGCTGGATCATGCAAGCAGACTTACTAACATGTCTTTTACCCAGTATTCTGTTTTAAATGCATTTTTGACAAAAGTATAACCAATAACCACAGAACAAACAACACAACATCAGAAATCACACAAAGCAGCCCAGTTTGCAAAACTAAACCTATACAGCCTGATAGCTACACAAATACACAGCAAATATCATCAGGCCTAACAACAAGTAAATAATAGAACCTACTCCTAATTCCTAATATTATGTAATTCCAAAAAACAGATTTGCAAAAAAAGGAGCACTGATATTGGATCAGTAAAGTCACTTTATTGGGAGTTAAAGTATCTGAAGCTCTGTGTATGTGTAAAGGCTCAGTCAAAGTTGTATATTGCATCAAATCTCTGAAGAACAGGCAGATAAAATTCATTTTCCCATCTTAACTATATACATAATTGGTGCAGTTGGATGTATTTGTTGCATAATATAACATTGGTAGCTGCATCTGTACCTGTACACCACTTTTTTGCTAAGTGATCCTGTCTTATAGTGACAAGTAAACCATGGCATTCAACTCGTGTCCAGTTACTGACCCTCTGGTGTTGCTGTCCCCCCCCAGTAGCCACAGAAGCTGTCAGCTCTGTGTGAAGGTGTTGATAAGCAGTACAAACTGAGCCGAGCCTGTTTTTCCCAGCCTTCTCCCTTTAAGTGAATCTAATCTGTCTGACCTCGCCAAGTCCAACTATTAGTTTACTATTAATAGGCTCAGGCCGAGCAGGACTGCATGGCTACCCTATGCACGACACATTGAGCCCAGCAAGCTGTGGCTTAAGGAAATCAAAAACTTGTTGAGCAGCAAAGACATGCCTTCTCATTTAGCTTAACAGACTCTCTGCTTTAGTAACGTTTTATAATCAGATAATTCAAGCCTGTCACAGTTCATGCAGCTGCAGCAGTGTGGTTTATAGTGACATGTGTTTCGCCTTCAGCCTGGATACCAGCCTGTTACTTGGCTGGTTGAGCCATAGAAACCAACTAAAGAGACCCACCCTCTCTTGAAACATTCCCACGGATGCCCAGGTCAATACCTGACACTTCTCAAGTGTTCAAGTTGATCATGGAAACCAGTCTTTCAGGAGTGCTGTCATTTGTGAAGCAGATTTCTTCACTGTAGCTGCACAGTGCGTTGAAATACTTGTGCTGTCATTGACCATCAGTACTAATCTGTATGCTCTCTGTTGTCTTTTCTCGCCCACAGAGCAGAGAAAACAGAAGTCCTCAGCGATGACCTCTTACAGGTAAATCATTAATCTGACTGTAGAGCTCTGACCATCTATTACACAGTTACACAGACCACTGCTTGACCCCCCTAAATCAAATCTGTTTATGTAAAAGATCAGTTGTCTATAGGTTCCACAGCAGGCAGTCACTAGAGATTGGACACTGAATATGATAGTAATATTAGCAGAAATCAGAAGCACAATGGTATCTCCATCACCTGTAAGCATAAAGGGAATCATATGTTTGTGTGTGTGTGTTTTGGGCTGAACAATATACAAACAAATCATATTCCGATTATTTTGAAAGATATTGAGATAGGAGTTATGATTTTTGTTGGAATGGTAATTTTTGCCTTTAATTTTCATATTTTTAAAACGTAGATGTGACTTTTGACCCATTTATGACTCTATGCTCAAGGACCTCTCGTGCTTGTGGTGATTCAGTTTTTGAGCTATTTAAAGCTATTTTATTGACTGCTCTGTTTTATACCGTCATTGACTGCTGAATCCTCACTCCTCTTCACCAGCTGGTATGGGTCACAAGGGATCAACAACTTCTCCTTGGAATAATTTTCACTTTGAAATTTTGCATGGCTCATATTCTGGAATCTGCATGTTGTCCTGAGTACAAGCTTCTAGTTAAAGTTCTGTGACTCCTTTTTAAAAACGCCATAATTATACAGGTGAAGTTTGGATTCTTTCTTCCTGTCACAAAGGCACTGACAATATCTTTGGTGCACAGCTTTAGTTCATTTACTCTCACACGTTGGTCACAAAATGACATGAATAGTAGAACCTGAGCTTGTGCCATTACTATGATGAACTAGAAACTCATTGATTAGGCTTGATATAAACTATAGTAGTAGTAGTCACTTTCCATTACATGTGATTACATTTTTCATTTTGTAGTGATCAGCAGTTTCTGCCATAAAAAAATTTCAATTAATTTCTTACTCTGTTACTCGTACAACAATGACTTCACCTAGATTTGTCTCATGGAAGACTTTTAAGTCTCTGGGGAAACTCCTTTGCTACCCCTCTGCATTGGCTGGTCATAATACTGTAATATGACCAGGGCAGAGCTGGATGCAGAACAAACAATGGCCGCTTCTTATAACAGACAACAGAACATGGAACATTTAGTTTAGATTGAGTCTAATTTGAAGCTTTAAAGTCCAGCTGGACCATAAGCTGACTAGACCCTGAAGTATGCAGGATTTCATGGCAACCAAACAGCAGCTGATGTCACTTATTAGATCCTCTTCTGTGGTTGAAGGTGACTAAGCAGTGGGTTCAGCTGGTGTTGAAATTAAGACCTGCAAAGTCTTGGGACTGTTGCTGACACATGGTTGAGAAGCGCCTCCATAGCAACAACGAGGGCTCAAGAAGCTGTGCAGAAGTCAGTGTAGCTGTGCATGTATCTATTTAAATGTGAAGCAGCTGGTGCAGGTGAGGTTAGCTGTGCAGCAAAGATATTCCAGCAATGTAGATTGTCTTTGTATTTGAATGGGAGGTGTCAAAACAAATTTGGCTGGCATTGGAATACTCCTTGAGAACACCCAAAACCACAATGTCTGACAACCTTTATTCTTCTTCTTCTCTCCACCCTCTTTTATAGCTGGTGCTTAAACTAACAGCAGCTTCTTCTCTCATCAGGTGATTTGGGCCTTTACATGGACAAGAATGTATTTGAGTGACAGCTAGAACATCAGAATTAGAACTGGAGCCAGAATGAGTTGCTGTAATGCAAGCAGACAAGCAATCTGTGGTGAATGACTGCTTTGGGTAGTTTTCACTTATATTAACTCTGACAATTGACTTTCACTCTTCCAACAAAGACACAATTGTTCCTCCTCTCTGGATGTCATCCATTGAGACTCTGTGCCTCACTTCATAGGAACATTGCTGTCCGATAAAGGAAAAAAAGAATAAGGGGTGGACAGATAGGAATCACTTGACCGCCTTAATTCCCTGAGATGGCCGGGTTGCTCCTCGCTTCAAAACAAAAATTCTCACTTTATCCTTTAGTTAATGGAAAACCCATCGTGGAATATTTGTGCAGTGTTGCTGTATGAGCTGCGTTTTTTCCAAGCTTCCTTCTACAAAAAGGGATTTCCTATCATTTCCCAGAATGTTTTTTAACATACACGCCACAACAAAATAGATTTGATTACCAGAATTTTTCACAGTGCAAAGTAAAGTAAAGAACTGAAAGTGAGCATAAGAAGTGACCATGTCAGATTCAGTTTCTCTGAGGTTCAGCCATGCTTAACCCTTCGTGTCAAATAGCTGCTCTTGCACCCAGCGACCTCTGTGTTGCCTCCCAGTACGACCTCAGTTACATCTCAGGTGTAAGTCTTTAGCTTATTCTTAGCCTCTTCCTCTCGAGCCCTCTTTTGAATATCGTCCTTTAGGGTGATATAGAGCCAACCGGCATTCTTGTGCCAGCTGTCCTTTCCTCGCTGCTCTCCTACGTAGCAGCTCATCCACAGGGGGTGTACCACCAGTAATGCTCCAGAAATACCAGCGTGCCTGCCTGCACACACCCTTTCAGTTGTATTTAAAAACTGAAAACATTTTGTAAGGTAGCAACCAGCTGTTTTGAACACGTCTGTCAAATATCCCATAATACAAACAGAGAGCGTTTTGTTTGCCATAAACCACTGTGTAATTCAATCCTTAATGCGTCATATTATGTTATTTTTGTTCAATCTGCACATGTCCAGACATGTTAACATCCTTTCTCTTAGGAACCAATAAACAAACACAGACAGACAGACAGAAAGGCAGGCAGGCAGGCAGGCAGGCAGGCAGGCTCTTTTTTTCCTCCCCGTCTATCCCACTCAGTATCGGGATTCCCTGCTCAGTGACGTGTCATGGGATTGACCATGTGTCGACGTCATCACATAGCAGGAGCGAAAACACACCCTGCTGCCTTTTGGCCTAGGCTCTGTCTCTCCTCCGCATATTTTATTTTTTGACTGCATGGTGTGTCTAAACCCACATTGTGACAATGGAAGGAAGGAGAATACTCCCAGCGCCATATAACCCAAACATTTCCAACACACCCACACAGGAACATCGTCCGTCTTTGAGCACAGGGAGGGGAATCCCCTGCTTGTTTCGTGCCAGGTACTAACTAGGCTGAGTCTACCGAGTGTTCCTAAGCCTGTGGCCTATGGAAGCGCAGTGTGTTCTTATGTGTGTGTGTATATGCAGGCGTGAGTGTGTGTTTGGCAAAGTTTGTATTTGACCCAGCTGTTTTGGGAATGCCGGGGGCCACCATGGGTCGGGAATGACGTAAGAGCGCGAGAACAGAGGGAGGGAAAGGAGGGGGGGTGGCGGCGGCGTACAGAGGCGGATATCTGCTGTGGAATTCCTGAGCTCCGACTCCATTCTGTTTTTGGAACACAATTGTCTGGTATTTGGTTGATCCTCCCTCTGCATTTGTCTCCCTCCATTTCTGCTCATTTTGCCCTCTAGACCTCAGTGTTCCCATTTATATTTGGAACATTGTGTGTCCTGACTCTTGAGTGCATGCATCTCCCTTAGAGAGATTTTTAGACTGACTCCCTCAAAAAAAAATACAAGAGACACACCTGTTATCTTTGGAGCTTGTGCACGCAATCTGCTTTTGACATTCTCACAAACGCTGCCAACTTAAACCAGTTCTCTGCATCGTCAGACTTCTTCGGCCAGACTTTTAAGTAGACACAAACAGTAACTTGCAATCATCAGCCTAATGCTGACACTGACTGTCCCAGTCAGGCACCTGGCACGACAAGGACAGTGAATAGTCACCCTGCAGGGCTTCACTTGGCCTCTGTCCTTAAGCCAGAATAGCCGTGACTCCCATCAATGACAGTATTATAGCTTGTCAGGCTAAAAGCACAGAGTGGATCTGTGTAGTTAGGCGAGCAGACAGGAGAAAGCCTGTGCAATCAGAAAGACCTTTTTAAAGCCCAAGAACCCCTCGCTCTCGGTCGCAGCTCAGTGGCCGCTGCTATAGAGACACTTCCGATGAGTCATGTGTTTCAAAGATAACATTCCAGCCTTGTTCCATGGGGACCAGCCTTATCAATCATGCATGACCTTTGACCCCTGACTCCCTTAAGGCAGCTACAAATCAAATCTTTGCATGGAACTGGACCTCATCAGCCATCGACACCGCAGACAGTGTTGTGTTGGTTTATGGAGACGATGTTAATGGCGCTGATAAGATTAAGCAAAAGGCAAACATGTAGTTCAATCCAAGTACATCGGTTCATCAAAATAAAGCTTGTGTTATTTTTTTTAATTAAAAAAAAATCTGCAAAAAGACATTGCACAAAATGAACTTCTAATCTGCAGCTTCTAAATTGTTGCACCTTGCTCTGAGATGACTTGTGATGACATATGACACGTCTATAGAAGATATTTGCTATATGTTGTTGTATGTCTTGTCTCACACACAGATTGAGCGGCGCATGGAGTTGGTGCGTGTGGTGTCCCACAACACACACAAAAGAATGGTGTCGTGTCTACAGGGACACATCGGTGCAGATGCGGAGAAAAGACATGTAAGACATCAAGCTTGTCACAACAAAACCGTTGTCAAATTGTTCCAGTTTAAATAGATACTAACCAGATCAATCAACTGTTCCGGAATGTGTAATAACTTAATTTTCACCTCCCACACAAATTATGAGATCTCACTGTTTTCAAAGTGTCCTCAGTAGGCCTACAGTCCATGATTTGTCTTTTGTGTTTTCTACCCCACACCACCCAAAAATGCACCACAGTCCGTACCACGCCTCTATACAGGAAATGGTCAGGTAAAAACACTGAATACTTACTCCGCCTCTCTGGGTCTCGACACCACTTGGTCCATTTCCCATTCAGACATCTATCATCTTTATTCACTCTGCATGACACTTTTTCCTTTGGGATTCTCTGGTAAAAAAACAGGATGTTGAACACTCATAGATGTTTTGCACAAATGTGAACTGTGTAACAGTGAAAATATGCTCCGGTGTTGCCATTTGATAGACGTCTCACTTCCCTAGTTTGCATCTTAAATCCCATTTAACGTCTGTATTTTCCTTCCTTCGCTCAGAAAGCTCTCTTCCTCTTTCCTGACTGTGAATTTACTGCTCAATGGAAAGTCCTTGATAAACTTTCCATTGGCTTGAACATCAAAATACTGAAGCTACTGTGTAGAAATTGGTACTATTTGTGCTTGTGTTTAGTTTGAAGTAATTTGTATCTCATAAGTCTAATCATTGTCTGCATTGTTCCCTCTTCCTCACACATGCACCACAGAAAAAGCTTCCCCTGACTTCACTATCCCAGGCGATGGTGGAAGGCGGGAACCAGTTGGGAGAAGACTCCTTGATAGGGTGAGTTGATGAATTGACAGACCGGATAACCAATTAGTCCTTCTTGGCAGCACTTGTTAATGGAGCAGATGCACCCCAGAGAGAGTGAAATATGAGGCCATGCATTCAGGCCAAACACTCTGCCCAGTTTAGTTTTCAGTTGTCAGTATTCAGTAGTTCCCTTATACGAGGATCAGATCATTCATTGTGACCGAAAGCAACACACAAAACAGGACCAAAGAGAGTGGAGTTGAGGATCTAGAAAGTGAATGTGTGAAAGTCTACGCAGCAGCCATGTGTCTGTCTGGAAGTAATGAGGAAGGGAAAGTTTGCCAGTTGGTCTGCTGGTAAATGTAATGCATTATAGTCAACTGTCTTTTTGTGTTTTAAGGTTTAGAGGTTTCATTGGCCCACAACTCCGATTCATGTAGATCAACTGTCACTAGGTCACTGTGTACTTTTGGCTTTGGGCAGCTAGAAATGATGACATTACAATAACCGGATTGAGCTTTCAGTTATTGATTGGGAACAGAGGAAGAGCTGTTGGCACAGACTGTCATCACGCTGTGTTGTTATGTGACTTATATTTTATAGATGTGTGATACCACTGGATGAATAGCCTCACCTAATAGTGCTGATGTGATAATGAGACATGACTAGACTATGTTGTGATTTTAACACCCTTCTTTCTCTTTGTGCCGACACATGTGCTGACAGGAAGATGATGGAAGTGTGCGGTGAGGCAGAGAACCGCCTGGCATCGGAGCTGATGCAACATGAGCTGCAGATAGAGAAGGATGTTCTGGATCCCCTCAGCCAGCTTGCAGAGGTAAGAAACCTCACACCCTCTGGACATAACAACAACTAAACACAAGTTAAATATTTAAAATTCTTTCATAGCTCCTGGCTTGTTTTTAAGTGCAGTCACACCCATGCTGTTTGCTTTCATTGGTCTAATAATAGTGGAATAGATTATTTAATAGAATGTTTGTATTTCTCTCTTTTGGCTTTATGCTGCTCAGTTGCAAATGAACTAGAGTTTTTGAGCAAAGGTTGTATGGGCTCACAAGTATGTTCCACATTGGCCTGTTTTGGTAATGTGATCCTGTGAGGTTTGAGAAGGAGAATTCAAAACAAACCGATGCCAATCCTGGTAACATTAGCTAAACATGAGGGCTTTTGTCTTTGTCGTTTAAACTGTGGTTTGCCACCTGTTCGTTTTGTTATACCAAGTTTTCTGAACACAAGTAACTGCCAACTATCAGACATCAGCATCTTTGTACACATAAAACCTTGCATTTTAGGTTGTTTCTTATACAGCTGCGCTCGCTACAGTTCTTACTCCTAATAAGTTGTACTACTTGGCCAAGACCTCCAGATACAGGTGTCTTGCTGTGATAATTTTATGCCATTTCAGTGTAACTGCTTTTATTATCCACTAGTCAACAAACTGAAATAAGAGAAAATGCTTTAAGACTTAAAATTGTTTACAAGTTTGATTCAAAGTATCTCTGGTATTTTGAAATGGAAAAAATCTGTGGACAGTCATCCAGGGAGAACAGATGCAGTTTTTGCCTGATCTTTGTCATTCTAACTTCTCAGGCTCATTCAACTTGTGTGTGTTTTGGATATAATTTTTGTAGGTGGACATTCCCAACATCCTGAAGCAGAGGAAACAGCTGGCCAAATTGGTGCTGGACTATGATTCTGCCAGAGCAAGGTTTGTCTTCGACAGCTCTTTCATCACATTAAATGTGTTAATTTTAATGTCGTGTGAGGTGATAAGACTTCAAACAACTTAACCCAAAGTCAGATCACTCCTTACTTTCATCCACATTCGGGATTGTGTCTGTTTTGCAGATTGTGTCTAATCCCATTTTTTCCAATTGTTTTTGTCTTTCCAAACTCAGATGGTTGCAGGCAACCAAGTCAATAATCTCAGGAACAAACACTCAAGCACTGACGGCCAAGGCTGACCTACTCAAGGAGGAGATGGATGAGGCCATGAACAAAGTGGAGCTTTGCAAGGTAACCAATATGAATACTCTCTATATGGAAAATATTGATCCATCATTATCTTGTTTATTATTTATACTTATTGTCAGGGTTAAACTGCAGCCATATCACGGAAGAACCTTTGTAAGGTTCTAATAAAACTAGAAGAAGAAGAGCTACTGTCTTTGATCCTGAATGGGTATACCAGAGGTCATTTAGAAGTAGACCTCATCAGAAGTGTAAACTAGAAAAAAAAACTTCCCAAGACCCTTGGCCCCTTTGACCCAGTTTGCTGACACACACAAATGACTGAATGTGCCCCGTCAGCTCAGTATGTGTTTGCGTCTATTGAACTGAATCACTGGTGAGTTTTACTGTGTTGTCGCTGCCTGATGCGTCAGGTTTTCTGTTCAGGAAGTGTAGAGCCTTGTGTTTCCCCCCTTCACACGTTCTCCCTCCCAACCTCGCCGAGTCCTGCCAACAGCGGGAGGATTTATGACTCACGTAGTGCACAGACCAGCGGCTTAACTGACCGCTGACGTCTGTCCCTGTGCCACCTGAAATACACGCTCCTGTGATGGATGACACTGAGATGGATTTAATAAATTAATAAGAGCAGCAAAGACCCTTTGTTTCACTGAGTTTCACTGTTGTTCTTATTCTAAAGTCACATTGTGGCTTGATCTATCAGTATTAACATTATGGTTATCATTTTTCAGTGCTCTAACTGTTTAAATTCCTGTCTTTATTACCCAGGATCAACTCGCTGCAGACATGTACAGTTTTTTCTCGAAAGAAGGGGACTATGCCCGGTACTTCGTAACAGTGAGTACAGCCTGTCAACAAGCCAAACCTGGAATGTTCACAGCTGCAGAGGAACTGGGGAGCTCAGACTTGGCCAGCCATTTTATTTACTTTGCTGCCATGTCTTTTACTGTTTGTCTGATTGGACTCATCCCCCCCCCCCCCCCACTTTTTCTCTGTGTTTTTTTTTTCTTTAGCTCTTAGAAGCTCAAGCTGATTACCACAGAAAGTCTCTCACTCTTCTGGAGAACGTCTTGCCAACCATCCAGGCACAGCAAGGTAATAATATATGCAAACATGCCTTTATGCACACGCAGTCATTTAACATAAAACACTGCAGCATTGTTCAGAAACGTTACATACGAGAAGGCTCTGTGCAGCACATGATATGGGACCTCTTTGCGCATTTCCTGGAGAAGGAACATGCTTTTTTTTTCCCGAGCGGCAACTCCTGTTTTTCTTTAGTTCCTGTGTTGTTTGGTGTCCCTTTAAACAAACCTTTTCCTGTTACACTCTGGAGAAGTTTGAGAAGCTTTCTCAAAGGTGTGCTGACAAGTAGTTGCTAGGAGGAGAAACAGTTCCTCATTCACTTTTCCAACTGACTTGAGACATGAAACCAGCTACTGTACCTTTCAATTATATCACTCTAGTCTGTTTTTCTAACTTCTGGACCAGAGGTTGTTCCAGTTGCTGTAATTGTTAAAGGCCACAACTAAGGCCTAGTTATTAAAGAATAGTCTCTTGTTTTTGCCCTCCAAAAGTAATCTAATTTTCCGTTTTGCAAACATGTCTCCTCTCCAAGCTCTTTCACTAGGCTTTTGCCTTTTTTGCCGTTGTGAAGCTGAGGCTTATTCAACAGCTAGTTTTTTTTTTTTCTGTGCTAAACACATGTGGTCCAAACCAGACAAGCCTGGTGTCCCAGCATGTGGTGGTGACTCATGAGCTCCACACACACACACACCCCCACTCCTTCTCACATCACACCCACCTGGGTTTTGCAGGCTCTCCCTCCTTCCTCGCTCCTCTGCCTCCTTGTTCACTTGCACATTAGCTCACACACATAAACACAGAGAGATGGCTGAACAGTCACTCCTGCTGGCTCTGAGCATGTGGTTATTATTTGACGGCACCCTGTAGGGGGAGTGAGGACTGGTTAGGAACTGGCCCGGGGGAGAGTTGTTGACCCAGAAATCTGCCATCCAGATCAGCAACAGCCTTGTTTGCACTGAGTCAAGCCTTTTTTTTGCATACCAACATGACAGCCATGACAGTCCACAACAGCTTTGTTATAACACTTGTTTTATGTCTCTTCAGATCTGAAAAATGTGAATGAATTAAAGTCTCACTCCGCTGCCTCTCTCCTCTCTTAACCAGCAATGTCTCTTTGTGTTCAGACTCATGGACAGAGAAGCCTGCATTTGGCACCGGGCTGGATGAACACCTGAAAAGGAGTGGAAGAGAGATCGCCCTGCCATTAGAGGCCTGTGTCATGATGCTTCTAGAGACTGGCATGAAGGAAGAGGTAAGGAAGTACACGGAGCGTCCTACATGATTATTCTGCTGTATGAAGAAACAGATGGAGGCATTGATTGACTGTATGAGTGAAATCAAATTCATATGGATCATGTTGCTTTCAATGACTGTCACATGGGTGTGGGTGACACTGTGTAAAAAAAGAAAAAAAAAGAAAAGCAGAATGCAATGATTTGCAAACAAACTATGTTTATGGACAAACACATTACATTATGCGGTGATGTCATTTTTCCTATGGTCTTATGCTTACACGCCTCTAATTCTTGTGATTCCATAATTTTTCATTGCCTGCACTTTCAAATGCAATATTTTTTTTTAGGTTAATGTGGATTCAAATGAGTTGGTCAAATGTTAAAGGGGTTTCCCACTGAAAGAAGTCGAACCCAATTCTGCAGCTCTATGAAGCTTTTCATTTGTATCAGAGCTGCAATAAGAAAATTGATTGCCACAAATTGTTATGAGAAAAAGCTAAAATCACTGATTTCAGTCAGAAGTGGATATTAGCTGGTTTGATATGATAATACATTTGAATAATTTTTCAACTGTTGGTCTGACTAAACAACACATTTGAAGCAGTGTGATGGGCATTTGTCACTATTTTCTGACATTTTAGACACCAGATTATTAATTGAGAGAATGATGAGATGAATGATGATGATCTACATATTTACTGTTGAAGACAATAATTACACAGATGAAATTTTCATGCAGCTCATTGTTCTGGTTTATGGCCCACATATTTAGTCAGCTGAGTCTCAAGCCAGGGCAGCCTGAAACCCACTGTACATCACCTGCCCTGCACCCAAATCTGTTCAACCAATGTCGAGCTTTTAGTTAATTTAAGGACCAGATAATTCCCTCACAACTTTGTGAAGAGCAGAATAGAACTCAAAGACAAGTTATCTTTGGACAGGATTCATCAGCTGGCCAAAGACGCAACAACTGTGCCTGAGGTTCAGCTTTAAATGATAACCAGGAGACATTTATACCTTAGAGGCCACTTCTTATCTGACGCCAAGCTAATTCCCTGTGCATTGTTTTGTAACACAGAATGAGACTTTGTTTGCTTTACTGACGGCGACTGCTCTTTTGTTTTCCTTCTCTTATCATAAATGCAGAAGAAGTGCTGGTGTAGCTCATTAAAACACACATGGAGCTGCGGCTGCGATTAGCGGCACCGCTGGTCATTGACATAATTGAAACCAAGCTGTAAATGTTTGTTCACATCAACATCTTAAAAACCCAAGGCGGACACACAAACTATAAACAGGGTGAACCTCCTGCATTTCTCTCATGTTCTTCCAAAGAAGCTGCCACCCGTTAAGCTACAGTGATGATTTATGAAATGTTTGTGATATCCCCTCCTTGAAACAAATTTAGAATACAATAGAATCTACTTGTCTCCTGTCCATAAATCAGATTCTTCCGCGTGTGTACGTGTCTGTGCAAAAAAAAGAGCTAGAGAGAGTGCAAGTGCTAACAGCAAAGCACATTATTTGTCGCCCTATTCATGCCTTGGTGAGTCCAGTCTATGTCATTATGGTGTGAAGACAGCCTTTGTTTATGTGTCAAAGTAAAGAGCTGGCTGTGCTGTGAGTGATGGGTGTGTTTGTTTGCCTGCTTTAAGGTTTCATTATGTGCAGCTGGCAGGAGCGTAGTGGATTTATACAGAGTCCATCTGTAATTGAGTGTTAGGAGAGTGCGTATGTGTGTGTACGTTTCAGTGAAAACGCAGGGTCTTGTGTGCGCATTGAATGCCAGCGTGTCTCTTTGTTGTTGTTTGCTGGCGATGTTACTGTGGTTTATTTGTCTTTGTGTTTTTTGTGTTGTCAGGGTCTATTCAGAATCGCAGCGGGGGCATCCAAGCTAAAGAAGCTAAAGGCAGCGCTGGATTGTTCCACGTCACAACTGGAGGAGTTCTACTCCGACCCCCACGCTGTCGCTGGTGCGTCCCAAACCACAGCCATTTTTGGATTTCTTTGTTTCTTGGTATATTGTTGGAAATCCAGAAATAAGTAAATAAATTTAAAACGTACGTATTTGTCTTTCGTATCATCTCAGAATCTACAAGCCACAGTTTTAGCATAGAATTCCCAATCTTAGATGTATATCTCCCTTTACAGAGAATGATTTTTACTAAATGCATTTGATAATTCACACGTTTGTTTGCCTGAAAAACTGGCTGGAATATCAAGAAAGTCTGTAAATATATGTGGTTTCAGGAGCGCTGAAGTCCTACCTGAGGGAACTACCTGAACCTCTGATGACTTATCAGCTTTATGACGAGTGGATCCAGGCATCCAGGCAAGGCTGCTAAAGTTATTGCTGGGAATGAAATGTTCTTAGATTGAGTGGATCTATCACTGTGCAGCAATGAGAAATTTTGCTACACTTGGCCATCTGGACTCTGGACTGATAGTGTGTTCTGCTTTCAGTCATCTTTCATTTTTCTGCCTTTTTCAGTGTGTCAGACCCAGACAAGAGACTCCAGGCACTCTGGGTTGTATGTGATAACCTACCAAAGAACAACAAAACCAACCTGAGGTTAGTTAACAGAGAGGTCATGACAGCAATCCTTCAATTTCTGCTATTGGAGGAGACAATATATCCACCAGTAATCCAGCAATTAGTTGATCATTATCAAAAGAAAATTAATCGCCAACTATTTTGATAATTAATTTTTCAGTCATTCTTCAAGCACAAATGTCACATATTTGCTGGTTCTAGCTGCTTGTCTTTGTTATTTTTCATAGTAAATGATGGTTTTAGACTGCTGTTTGGACAAAGGAAGAAAGTTGGCGCTTTGAGCACAGACGAAATGATGAATCATGAAAATAATCAACAGATTGATTAATGAATGAAAAGAATTGTTCTCCCATGTTTTCACGCAGGTATCTGGTGAAGTTTCTGTCCAAACTGGCTCAGGACAGCGAGGTGAACAAAATGACTCCCAGCAACATCGCCATTGTCCTGGGACCCAATCTGCTGTGGGCCAAGACTGAAGGGTGAGAGGGGATTTAGAGGAAGGGGGGTATAATATTGCTAATATGTGTTAGTTGCTGTTTAAAATAAGTGATCCCTGAGAGGCATCCTGGTGTAGGGTGGTGGAGATTTCTACAAGCAATCGTCTGTTATTTTAGCTTATTTCAGCCACTCATTATATTGGAAAGCATCTAATTTTTGCTCATCTGTATATGTCCACCCAGGAGTCTGGCTGAGATGGCTGCAGCTACCTCTGTGCATGTGGTGGCCATTGTGGAGCCCATCATCCAGCATGCTGACTGGTTCTTTCCTGAGGGTATGTTCTACATCAGTCATTTTCACTCAGACCTTCTCTTTTTACTTTGCAGCCAATCAGGGCCTATTTTACACCAGGGATGCGTGGTGCATGCCATTGATATTAACTGTCCTGTAAAAAAGATGTAGTCAGCAGTCATCAAGCTCCCAAGAACGAGGATTACAATCTGGTTCAAATTGTGGTTTGTGCTGTGGAGGTCAGCTTGAAACAAATACAAAGAAAACGTATAAACCAGATGTTATATATTCCTCACTTCAGCTTTTGTTATGTCAAAAACAGACCAAATCCACTGAGGTGAGTGCAGATGAAGAAAGTGGAGAGATATATAGCCCCACATCAACAACACACATTTTAATAAGACAGTTGTTTGTGACCACCATTACTGGAAAAACTGTGTGCTGCTCTTGTGTTTTTAATTTTGTACATTTGTTTTGCATTGTAAATTACACCTTCACTTTGGTTCAAACATTTTGCATTGATGTCATGACATATATAGCATGCTAATGAAGCCAGTCTACCTTTAGTCAGAGTGTGAATTGAATAGCCAAGTGAGAAGTCTGTAATAAGATAAGTCTTTTTTGATGATCGGTCTCTTACTTTAACAATGACAGACCTATATTTTCAAAAAAGTCACTTGCAAAGACCTTTCAACAAGATGAAGCCAAGTAGTCCATTGGCTTCAACAGCACAAGTTTAAACTAGTAGTATACAGTAGTAGTTTGTGTTGATAAATGGTCTCTTCTCTGTTCCCTCAGATGTGGAGTTCAACGTGTCCGACATGTTTGCGATGCCTGCACCTGCATCCAACCACAACAATCACCTTGACTACGACTGTGGCACCATCGAGAGGAAGAGGCCTGGCAGTATGGTGGGACCAGAGAACGACACGACGCGCAAAGACAAGTAATCAACTTCAAACCACCTTGTTTCCAAGGTTTCTCTGGCCTACGACATTTGTTGCTCACTCCAATTAATTGCTTTGGAATTCATTGTGTCTTTAATCCAGTTGTCTGTCGCTTTCTTTTGCTTCTCATAATGTCGGGGTAGATTTGGTTGAATCTTTATAATTTGATCCTTAACACTGTTTTTCCTCTCTCTCTGCTCTGGGGTTATGGTGATTCTCTCTCCTAGTCTAATCTGTGACTGTCTGATCAAAGCTTTGGTGTTTTTTTTGTTTTGTTTTTCCCCTTCACTGTCACCTCCCCCTCCCTGTGTAGCACCCCTAACAAGCACTCGGACCACACCCTCCGTAGAGGCAGTAACACCTTAGGTAGAAAGCAGCACACTTCACCTGCCTTCCAGCCTCCTTTACCCCCTGTGGAGGCTCCAGGGCAGGGGCACGGGGCCGGGCAGGTCCCGCAGCCCTCGCCTGAGCCCCAGCCCCAGTCGCAAGCTCCACCGGGGGGTTCGGGGCCTGACGCTTCCCAGCATAGCTTGGCGCAGGGTCTGGCTGCCCTCGCGGCCGCACAGCAGCTTCTAGCCCAGCACACAGAGGAGCTCAGGTAAGGGCTGGTCTCTGCATCTCTGCTGCTGGTGGAGAATGACACAGCATGCTAGACAGACAGACAGACAGACACGCTTTTATACTTTTAGTGCTGATGTTCTGGGAAGACATTAGCGCTTTCCTGCCAAATGGATGAGGTCAGTCTGATTGGCTTCTCCAAGTATAGCGGATTATTAATGCATGTTTCACCGGTATCTTGCAGACACAGCCAGTTCTCATGGTCACTATGGTTCAGCTTGTTGTTTCTCTACCAAAACCGCAAGTTTTTCTTACACCACCACCAGTTCCAGCTATGCAGACTTGTCTGAGTTCAGCCCACAGACGCAGCACAACAATGGCTGCTGTCATCCTGCTAACAGTCACTCGCAGGGGCCTCTCGACTTCACATCCCTCTGCTTTCCTCCCCAAATCACTGGAATCAGCAGGAACTTCACACTAACTGGCCCAAACTGCTTTGAAAAGCCTGGACATTGGTGCCTGTTATGCAACGACTGAAGGGTGTCTTTGATTTAGCTGGTGAAAGGACAACATTCATATCCAGACAGATAACACCATTCAGTCCAGCATTCTTTTGGTCCTACAGACAGTACAGTTAGATTAGACACCCCGATTAGATTTGGGAGATTTATCACTGCAGCACTTGACATGGTTGATAAGTTGCTATTTAAAACTGTACTGTATCTATTTCAAAAGTCATCCAGCAGTGGATGCAGTTGTATAAGCAAAAATCAGTGTTTCAGAAGTAAGTTTAGTTGACTTTTTTCTTCTTCTCTAAAGCAACACAAAGCTACGTGACTCTACACCTGCCCAGACCCCTCAGCTCCAGAGGAACGGCTCTGGTGGAGGGGGCCAGGCTGCAGGTCAGCTGGGCACCGGGAATGCTGGGTCTGGATCCATGGGGCCAAGTCCACATATGATGCGCAGAGGTAAGGGTTTGTATAATAACCTGGTTCAAATAGGTGTGTTTCTATAAAGGGTGATCGTCATCCACATCAGAAGGAGCATTAATTTAATAAAACTGTACTTAAAGGCCCTAAAAACATGTTTTCTTCCATTTTGGAAATATCTCCAAATTTTATGAGAACCAAGGAATGCTAATCCATAAGCTAAGCAAGCTAAGCTAGGCTAACAGACTACTTGCTCAAGCGACATATAAACCACTCAAACTTAAGAGTGGTATGCATTTTTCTTTCTAATTCTTATTTTCTTATTTGTATTCATTATTTTCATTCATTTTTAAAATAAAAAAAATTCTTTTAATTGTTCAGTCATTTTTTTTTGTCATTTGTCTGTTAGCATTACAATGGGAGTTGTGTATATAAAGCAGCATGTATTGTGTATGTACATTTTGGCTGCTAACATTTACAGATGGAAGCATCATGAATACTGTAAGACAGTATGTTTGTTATTGTTTTCCACCAATAATCACAAGATTCACCATCAAATTTCAGGTACCAAGAAGCAGGCTCCTGCTCCTCCCAAACCGACAAACCCTCCACCCAGCCAGCCCTGTAATTCAGTGAACCACGCCTCCTCCTCAGGCTCATCCCAGTCCCTCAGCCCCACTCCCAGACCCCTGTCCAGCCACTCACCCACCTCGCCCACCTCTCCCAACTCGCAGCCGTGCGCCACACCCAGACGCCACTCCAATAATCAGCCGCCAATCCAGGCGCCCAGCCATCCGCCCCCGGAACCTCCGACACAAGCCAGCCCTCCAACGCAGCCGGCATCACTTGGCCAGTCCGGCGGGGACCAACGGAGCGCTGACCCCTCGCCTCCAGGCACCCCGACCCCTCCAGACACCCCTCCGCCCTCCACTGCCAGCCAGGACACAGTCGCTCCTCCGTCCCCGTCGCCCTACCAGACGGGTTCCCTCCCCCGACCGCGGCCCGTCCCCAAACCCCGGAACAGACCCAGCGTCCCACCTCCGCCTCAGCCCTCGACAACGGCCAGTGACACCAATGGGATCTGTGCCACTGCTTACAAGATGATGGGTGAGCGTTGTCTCACATGTTATTGTTTCATGCTAAATATTTAGTCTTTGACTATTTATTCACTGCTGAATACTAATCTTCTGGTTCTAACAGTCTTGCATTGTAATACCTCCACAGGTTAAAGACTCACTTGTGAGAGGTTTGTTGTTAATTGACCTTTTCACCGGCAGCACCTGCACTTATTGTTTGCCTCTAGTGTTGTTACCCATCACCACGGCCATTTTGTTCTGCCTGCTGCCTCTCTTAGACATCATTTACCTCGCCCTGATGCACCACTGTCACTCTGTGTATCACAGTCCTGGATGGTGTAGTAAGGGACCTATTTCTGTAGTTTAATAACACTCAGAACATACATATTGCACAAAGGCTGAGGTTGCAAACCCACAGGAGGGAACTGATTATAGTCCAAAAATTAACTACTACAGACAGACTGCTGGACATACTACTGACAATACTGAGCACCGTTCATTGTGCTGCCATTAAATCTTTGCAGAAGAAGAGGACGTGATAAGATGACATATTTATTAATAGTATATTTCCAGGTTTGAATGATATTTTCACTTTTTCTGACGTTCCCTTTCAAATTTTTATATGTAACATCCACACTGGCAAGTTATTGTTCCCTCTGGTGGGTTCATATTTTCAACAGCCATCTAATATAGAACTTCATATCAAAGACCAAAAACTGGTGCTTCAGTTAAGGGAGGGTAAAAGGCCACCATATTTAAAATGACATGTCTTCATCAGGGCTGTCGCCCATCTTCATCACAGTCACTGAATTGGAATATCATCAGTTTTTGTTCTTCTTTTTATTTTTATTTTTTCAATGTGAAGAATTTTTATATTATTTATTATTGTGGATATTGTGTTTTTTAAGTCTCCCTGTATAAAGCATGTGTACCTCTGACATGCATGCTTATGACTTGAATGTTCTTGTCACTAACGCCCCAGCTAAAGGTGATGCACATCTTCACACAATCAGCTTCTTTCTAACATACACAGTGAAAGTTTTAGCTTTATTGTCGAGCAATGTATTGAAATGTAAACTGGTTGCTTCCAGTTCCATTTTCCCTACAGTTCTGGTCTCACAGCTGGTGAATTCTATCTCACCACCCTTCACATTTTCCATCCACTTTCACTGCTTGTTGCTTGCCGCTCACGGTCTCTGGCCAAACACCGCCACCTGCTGTTCAAACATTCACCCTGCCAGAAATCCTATATGACCGCTGAGCCTCTGCTGCTGTTTAAGCTTATGGAAAATATTACACCGCTGTATCGGATGGCGCAGTTGCAACAGCTTTAAATGTTTTCATACTCCAGGATGAAGCTGCATGTGTTTGTGATTATGGCCATTGTTCATATAATGTGGATTTAATAGTGTATTTATCTTTGTGGGATGTTTCTGTAGTTCTTTGTGTGAGTGCCTGCATGTAAGAAAAAGCATTAACTTACTAACATATATGGTAACTAATTATTTTTTCTAGCTGATTTTATCATATGTATTATTATTTTTTAATTAAACATCACCAAGTGCAGCTTTAAAAAACACGTTTATGGTAGTTATGGTCTGTTCGATATGACTTCTTTTTTTCCTTTTCTCTTGCTCTCTAGACCCGGCGATGTCTTTCAAAGGGCTGAGTCGAGCTTTGGTCCCCGAGCTCGCTGTAGACCAGCAGCTAGTGACGGCCTCCTCCTCCCTGCCTCCTCCCAAAGACTGTGACCTGGACACCGAGAGCACTGTCCTATAAGGAGGAGACGAAGACACGCTCTGGTCCAGTAACCCCCTGCACATACCCTCCCATCATCCACACCTCATTTAGTCTGCTCGCGTTTCGTCCCAGCACGTATCTGCAGCCCTCCTCACAGAGACAAAACCTCTGCTGTCATCCTCCCACTTCAGCCTGTATTAAGACATAATGCACCTTCTGGCAGCCGTGATGGAGGTCCACAGCTCTTAGTAAACAATGGCTATAACAGTGGATCTTGTTTATGTGGCTGTTAGCAGAGGTTAATGTGTGTTGATGCTCATTTACCCAGTTATGCATTATGCAACATGAAACAGACATATTTGATTTACATGCTAACTACTGTATGAGGCCTTAACTAGTATTTGTAGCAGCTCCCACACACATTCATCCAGTTTATCCTTAATGTGTAATATAACTTGAGGTGTCTCATAATTAGAGCTGAAAGTCAGTTAATTGTAATTAACAACAATGTAGAAAACTGATGAGTCATTTTTTTTAAAACAAGCAACTTGAATTAGTAAAATTGAGCTTTGTGAAGATTTGATGGGCATTTTTCACTGTTTTTGGACAATTTATGGACCAAATGATTATTGAGGAAACAATCAGCAGATAAGTTGTAATTGTAGCTATAGTCATAAGACCATATTGGAGCACTTCCTTTGACTTATAGTGTATTTAAATTTTCAGCCACGCCAGCTCAATCCTCTTCTTCGTCATCTCTCGTTTGCAGCCATGCTGTTACTTAGCCATTATTTACTCAGAGTCCTCCTGACCTCCGTGATGGCGTCCAACGGTCGCGAACACAAAGCCTCCACACTGCAACATACATCACCGCCGCCTCCGTTTTTCGACCCCTACAAATCGAGCTCCAGACAATCAACGACAAGCAGGAGAGGACCGCCGAGTCACCAGTGAGGCCGTCAGACAATATAAATGGAAGAACTTGTTGTGTGGGGAGAACCGCCAAAATATGGATATTCGTTCAGAATACAGTGTCAGGTGATTTGTATTTTTTTTAATGTTGAAGAAACGGTCTTAGAACTAGGAATAAGAAAAAGGTGTTTCTACAGCACAGGGAGGGGAGGGGGGAGAAGGTCAGCAGGTAGAAGTAGAAAACCAAAACTGTAAAGTGTAGCTGGTGACTGCAGGTTTCCAGTCGTCTCAAACACTTGATTTTTTTTGTATGAAACCCCATCCATTTCTTCCCCCCCTTCACTCCTGTATTTATTTACCGATTTCAAAACACACATTCCCTGTGGCTTGACATAATTAAATGCAGTCTTTAAATGTAAATCATGCCTTATCGGTTCCTCCCAGAACCATGTAATAAGCATTATATATTTACTGTATGGAGGATATACTTGGCTCCTATTACTACAGTATTTTCCAAGAAGCTGTCTTGGTAACAAGTATGTTTCAGGGATGTAAGGAAGGTGATTCGACTCTCTGCTCCGGAATATGGTTCTGTATCGTTCCACAGAAGTTGTGTATTTAAATGTGTTTTGGTTGATCTTTCTTTGGGTTTTATAAGCAGAAGTAGCAGCCTGAACAGTCAGTATTCTGCCTTTTTGTTTTTCCATCGACCTTTGTGTTTTTCTCCGGGAATTACAACATGCAACAGACGGGCTGTGCGTGAGTGAATGTAGTGAAAGGACAAATAGCCTCTTCATCCTGAACAGAAAGACGTATAAACAGCTGATGTTGCACTTGGCCATTGAGTGGTTTCCTTGTGAACTGGTTTAGAGGGTTTGTTTTTTTTCCCAGTCTTTCCCACTGAGCTGAGAGCACCAAGCGTTGTGAAACCTCAGTTATGATGTGGTGTTAGATTTTTTTTTTTTTTCCAAGGTCAAAAGATTTTTTTTAAAAATGCTTTGTTGTATTTTCTATGTAAGCTTTGCTTTTTTGGCTTTTTGGATGTGAGACCCAACATGGTACCAACGGAGAAAGTCTTGGATGCTGCAGTTGCCCTGAAAGGCTCTTTTGTTTTTCAGAGACAATCGAGTGTTATGATCCCCTCCTTTCTCTCTTTGCTTCCGTACCTCGCTGCCTTATCCCTGTGCATCGAGAGAGCTCGGTATCTCAAGGCTCCTCAAGACGAACAAATGCCATTAAAACTAGAAATGATAATGCTGCATTTTTAAGCTCCATAGTTTTGTATGTATGCCATCTGGTGAGCTTAAATATGGAATAAAAACATGTAATATGAATGCTTGGTTATACCCCCTTTCCAAAGAAAATAAAGTATATGAAGAAACTATTTAAATCTGCTCAGTTTATATTTCTCTGTATATGCATTAACAATTCATGTGTGACTGCTGACTGAGTCATGGCCCTTACTGCTGGAGGTGCATTGTAAATCAGAGTACATCGGGTTCAGGGTGATATTTAAAGGTAAAATGAGCTGGTTTACCTTTGGAAAAGGAAAATGCAGCCTTTCAACTTTCAATGTTGTGACTCAACAACAGTAGGACTTTAGAGATGGAGTATCACCATAACATTGGAGCTATCCTGACTTTTAGTCTCTGACAGTGGATCCTACCTTTTCCATAATGATACTCAATAACACCTATTATAAACTATTTCCTGCTTATACTGTTGTTTGTGAAGCTTCATGTCAAAAACTTTGTCACACAGGCTTTCCATTGAAAATTGGTAGTGTCCATTCTGACGTGTTTAAAAGGCCGATTTGAGCTAAATGCTAAGCTTTGCATGCCAACAGGGATAATGCTGAACCTATAGCAGATATAATGTTCACCATTTTAGTTTAGCATGTTAGCATTCTAACATTTGCAAATTAGCAGAAACAGTTGAGGTGACAAAGCAAAATACAAATTAAAAATTAGACCTGATTGTGGCACTAGAAGAAAAGTCTCACCATCATTAGGATTCATCCTCCGGGAACCATGAATGTCTGTAGTGGTGGACTGACTTGTGCACAAATGAATCATTCAGTTTTTTTTTCTCTGACCCCTCCTGAGCTCTGTAGATTAATCTGTAATCCAGACCTAAAATAATCTGGTAGATACAGTATAGAAGGATTATTGAGGATAATAAGATCATGAGAGAAAGACCAAACCACATTAGTTTATAAAGTCACTCTATGTATCAGAAATCTCTATATTAATGTTAGAGGTTCTTCACAATGAAACAGATAAGTTGGTCCATTTTTACTTTCAAGCATGATACTTTTATAGATCAAAAACATATCCTTCATTTAAAAGCATTGAACAAAACATGAAGGTCAAACACTCACAAAACATGAGCAACTTCCCATGAAAACATATAAAACGGTTATAAAAGGCAACCAATAAATAAACTTAGCTGACACAAACGTATTTCTTCTTAAACTTAAATATCCAGGGAAGGTTCAAATGCTACCAGCTGCACATCTTAATACATTAACTGCACCAACATGCAATTGATTTTTGGACAAGAAACACGGTCACTACACTAGCAGCAGCTAGGATCGCGTTGTTACGAGAGTCACCTCGTGAGCCTGACTAAAGCTGCGAAGGAAGGAGAAATTAAAATGGGAACTTCCCGGTGACGCTCTGGAATGGGGAAAATAAACTAGGATCTGTAGGACACACGAGCGTACGATACAGAATGATGAGCAGTGCATAGCAAAAAACTGTAAATGTACAATCTCAACAATAGTTCATCAACATAAATACAACACAGCTACAAGTACACTGTACTGTAGATGAGTCATGTGATCACCATGATGACCAGGAAAGCAGGAGATGACCATTTACAGTAGGATGGTTGGGTTTTTTTTTTTCTTCTTCCACATGCATTTGTTGTTCATTCATTCAGCAGCGACCAGCTTGTTTCAACAGGGCTGTGTTCACAACACTCCAGAGATACTCAACAAACTACTCGCCGTCCTCTCTGCCAGAAGCGTACAGCTCAGTATTTTCACATCAAACCTGCCTCTCATCTTTCCACGCTGACGAAAAAAAAAGAGATCTGCTGTTCCACCCACTCGTTCCGTGAAACAGATGATTTACTTCAGCCAAATCTCACCATGTGCTGATGTAGTCAGTGTTGCCTCGCCGCGAAAGGTGCAACACTGTTCGCTCGAATGGTGTGTTGCAAAAGACTGTGTCATTGGATTAATTAGGATTTGACTGAGGCAGGAGAATGAGCAGAACAATGCTGATGCTGAATGGCTGACAACAATTGACTTGAGCCTGTTGTTTGGAGGCGTCTCAGTTCATCTGCTGCCATGACTGGAGTCTAAAACTCCATCTAGGAAAAGGTGGATGACCTCATGTCTTAGGTGCTCAAGCAGACAATCTTAATGCTCGTACAGGAAGCTTGAGCTAAAGTGAACCATTGGTTTACTGGCAGTGAGGTGGCTGATGAGATCTCTCTGTGGTTGAAAAGCAACAGATTAATGCTGAAATTTATGGAAGCCAAAAGCCGCCAAAAATGCCATAGAATTCCTAAGTATTAAAATATTACCTTGGTTTGAATTTCCTTTTTTTAATTATTTTTTTTATTATTATTACATATATTATTATTATTTAATTATTATTAATCTTATTATTTTTAATCTTGAATTTTGTTCACCGATCAAATTTGAGTAACCTGATTTTTTTGACTCAATTTAAATTTTTCTATCCAATCAAATCCAGATCAAAACCAGTTGAATATGAGCAACTTAAACAAATATACCCTAAACCTGAAAGAGAAACATTTTGAAATTTGAAATTACCAACTGAAAATTTCAAAGAGAGGAATTCACACCATTTAAATTCTATAAATTGAATGACTTTCGAATTTTTGAATTTAGCAGCGGTTACAATTCACAATTCTGTTGTTTAAAAACTTGAAATCTCGTTTTGCCATCCCTGAAAATGAACCTTGTTCACAATCTAGAAATGTAACTGTCTACTGCAAAGGACAAAAGTAAACCAGCGCTGGGTGTTGATGACTCTGACTTCAGCTGTATGTGGAGAGGAGAAATTCTTTTTCTCTATTTTGTTATTATTCCCATAATAGATGCCCTATAAATTCACAGTAGGTTAGATGAGAATGACCACATCTGTAAGTCTAGATCAGCAATGTGGATACATGACGTTGGAAAAAAACTCCATGACTCTACTATTCTTAAATCAAATCCTGCTGTATGGGAGGCAGTGAGGGCACCACTGTGTGAACAGTCTGATCACTGTGAGCAGTCCAGTCGGGCTCGAAACTAAACTACACTCGTGAATCACCGTGAGTCCAGATAACTGTCGTCAGCCTACATCTACGCTTAATCTTTACAATTTTCAAATATGATCTGATAGAAAATATAAACTTTATATAGTCATATATTAAACATAGCAAGTGGTCTGTAAATATTCAGACCACTTGTTCTCACTACTTACATCTCGTTTTAATGTAGCACAAAGATGCACTGGAGCAATCGAATGTACACGGATGGTTTCTCTAATGTATCTTTTACTGTCTGCTATGTGATGGGTCTTAAAAAGAGATGTAAATAACATGAAGACTGCTTTGAGTCGTCAGTGTGCGGTGAGTTCCTGTTGACCTGTGGACACCTGAATGTTCCTGCTCTACCCAGCACCTGAAATAACGGCGATGCTGCACACGGGGCACTCGTTAACTGTCGTGATTATCTACAGATAGATACAGTGCGTTTTCCATTCTCTTTGCTATAGATGACGCTGCCTCTGTTCCCGTTGGTCTGAGTGTCTCTGTGTGTGATCTTGGCACTTTGGTTGTGGAGAGCAGAGCGAAAGTGGAGCCGACCCGGCCCACGTCGGTTTGGCCCGCCGACGTCCGCCAGCGTGTCTCACTCCTACCAGGCCAGAGGGGAAGACAGTCTGGGGCTTCTGGGGTTTTCAGGAGTCTGGGTCTCGCTGAGAGCTCTCTGCAAGACAGAACCCACAATCTCATCTGATTTATGCTCACATTACCATATTATTTTCAGATTCAGAACACATTTGGTTATTCCACAGACGGCGGCACTTTGCAGCTTAATCACTTTATAGCTGCAGGCTGCTGTCAGTCTGTGTGAGAGCAGCAGCTGAATACCTAATTGTTTTGAGGGGGTTTGAATCTGACACCTGCTACATACATCAAAATATGAGCTGCTCCGATTTAGGAACAAGTCAGATTCCTCCTCGCGGGTTTTATCCAACACAGCAGCAGAAGCTCACCTCGAACTTGGAGATGAACTCTGCAAAGATGCCGAAGAAGGCCTCTGTTTTGGTGGACTTGCCGTCCTCTCCGAAGTACGAGGCCACCTTTGAGAACTCCTCCATGGCCCGGGCCTGCAGGGACTCCAGAGACTGGATTGCAGGATGGCTGTTCTCCAGAAAGCTCTGCGGGTGTATTGTTAGACATCAAAGTCAGCCTCTGAAAACACAGATCTTCTGTGGCTCTGGAGGAGCTTTTAACAGATGCTTGCATTATGGGAAACATAGTGTTCAGAGTATAGAAGGTGGGACTAGCCTCGGTTTCTTTGATTCTTACCTTTAGAACCTCTTTAGAAAACAACTGTTTTAATTGTTGGGCATTTTTTAGAAACACGCTTCTTTGCTTTCTTGCTGAGAGTTCAATGAGAAGAGTGTTAAATATGAAGTCAGGGCCAGGAAAGCATCGACCCTTGAGCTGAATAACATAACAATATACAAAAATATAATCACGCAGATGCCAAACCATCCCACTCCTCCCTCTCACCACCACCCATACTTCATCACCCACTCTACATTACCCACACAAATCCATTCCTCCACCCCTTCAGGTCCGACCACTAATTCCTTCAAAACATGCATCTACTCGAAAAATACGAATAAATAAAAAAATAGCACAGAATATCAAAAAGAAAAAACATAAACAAGATAGTTGCAAAGAGGGATTAGATAACAGCCCGTCTGTATCAATTTAGCAGAAAGAGCGCGATAAAAGGAAAATAACAAAATACATGTGTGACTCACACATAACAGTTGGACTCAATACTTATCTGAATATAAAAGGAGTACTATGCTGTGGACTCTTTGTAAACTCTCCATTAAGGTTATGCATTATCTTTTCATGTGGTTTACAAGACACTATTTCATGACATCTAGCAGATGTAGGCGGTTGTTCATCTTTTTATTCTGTACATATTTTGGCTGTGATGAGGGCAATACTAATACATTTGTTGGTTTTTCATCATAGATGTGTCCCATAGATGGGTTGCTTTTGGTTCTATGGGGATGGTTATTCCCCTGATGTCATGAAGTATAGAGGTCCACAATGAATTTGGCCCAGAACAAAGGTATCAGTGTTTGGTGGACAGATAATATTTACCATACAGACTCAAAGGCAGTATTGATCATCCCGTCGAACTTGCGGCAAGAAAGCAAATTTCCAAAAACGTCCAACTTTAAATGTCAGCAATCAGTAGCTTGTATGAAAAAGTATCTGGAGCAGCTTGATGTTTGATGCGTATTACATATTTAAATCAGTAAACGTACGCTCATGACGGAGGCGAAGTGGTCCTCAGAGGTGGGCGGGATCTTCAAGCAGGCCGTCCTGATGTCCTGGATGGTGGTGTGAAGGTCGCTCAGCTCTGCGGTGATGGCCCTCTGGTTCACTGAACAACATACATGGGAATATTGTGCGATAAATAACCAAATCGGTAGCAGTTATTAAACATGTGTACATAGTCTAATTACTGTAAAACAGCAGCAAGGAGATGTGCAAATAAGACTTTTAACAAGCAGGAGTCTGGTTTTAAAGGATCAAATTAAAACATGCAAACCATTATCTTATTATAAAGCCGTGCATTAAAACAGTTATTTGAAGAAACACAGCATGAATCTGCTTGAAATTAGATCCTTTCAAGTAAAGTCTGCCAGCTCTGCGTGACATCCAGCACACAGTGTTCTCTATAGGAACGACTACAATGTGCTAGTGAACGATTTACAGGAAGGAAAACAGAGTTCAGCTGCTGTAACATCATCGTACCCTTGGCTGCCAGAGGCACCGTTGTGAGGTCTCTGGAAAAGTTGAGCAGCTCAGGGAAGTGTTGGCACAGGGACTTGGCCAGAATGTGGAGAAAGGTGGATTTACCATCCACTGTTTTGGTTGTGCTTAGCTGCAAGAGAGGAAGGAATGAGTGAATGACTACAAACCAGAGTTAAGCTGAACATGACAGGGTGAAGCACAGGTGTCAAAGTTGTACCTCGGTTAGGAAGTTGATCTTAAAACTGGTTGTCCTGTGGCTCTTGGGCTGCCCGTTGTTCAGGTAATTCCCCATTGCCAGTACAAACTGTGGGCAGAGAAAAGCATGTAATGCCCACTATAAACAACAACCGCTCGCGCCTCTTTTCTCTGCTCTGCATGTTTACCTCCAGGATTTTGGCCAGTTTCTTGCTGCTCTTCAGCTCCACCGAAGCCTTGTAGATGTAATCGTAGGCGACCTTCATCTCTTCCGTTCTCTCCTGCAGGGTTGTCTTGAAGTGGAGGCTCCGCAGACGGGTCTTATACTCAGGCACCATCAGCATCTAAATCAATCAAAACACTCATTTATTATTCCATCTCATTTTGTCTTTCGCCTTGGAGTTTGTTTGTTTGGTTTTTTTTTGGGGGGGGGGGGGTTGTACCTGGAAGATGAACTGGTCGGGCTCGCTCAGTTTGGCCGGGTCCTGATCGAACTGCTCGTACTGTTTGACCTCCTCCTCGTCAGGAGCGTAGAGCAGCAGCTGCTTGATGTGAGCCGGCTCCAGCCTGTCGGTGGTCATGTTCATCAAGACCTGACGCAGCTCAGTGGTAGAGAGCTTCAGATGGGCGATGAGGATGGCTGCGGAGAGGAGGAGGAGGAGGAGGAGGAGGAGGAGGTCGGGGGAAGGTGAAAACATTTCATCTACCTCTGATGATGTGAAAAAGTGTATTAATTATATTTCTATGTCTCTGTGGTGTCGGATTGATTATGAAATCCAAAATCCAATTACAAACCTGGTAATTAACAACAGTAAATGAAAATAAATTACTTCTAATATCGGTGTGATCATAGCAGAACAAATCCTTCACACACAGGAAAGTGAACCCGCTGTATAATATAGCAATGATGTTTCAAACAGTGCTGTGTTCACAAAATTCTTGATACAATCATCAAAACCACATATTGGGCCCTGGGGCCGATTCCTCACATATATATAACTGAGTTACCCTGATTAGATTGTTGATAATTTGACAGGAGTCTGGATGTTTTGGTTCTTCGAAGCTACTTAAAATTCATCTGTTGTCACAGCAACAAGTCCTTAAGCCCAAACCTGTCAAATAGCTGCCAAACTTATTGACAGTTAGCTGAGATGTTTTGGTTTAACCCTTTATAGGGCACTCACTGAAATACTTTGAAATTCAAAAATTCAACCTTAGAGTGTTATTGGAGGACATAAAACTTTATTGCTGTCGTAAAATTTTCACAGTTTTTCACTTTTGTAAATGGTGTGGAAATGACCAAAAATAGTCACTTTCCCTATAAAGGGTTAAACTTCGTAGATGTAAGCAATTTTCAAATACAAATGCCTCCCTTTCTTAGACAAGTTATTGTACAATCACTATGATCTGTTTATGTAATTGTTACTATTAAATTGTCATTAAGAAAAGTTATTTATATGTAAACATTAAAAAACTGTGTGCATGCAATCCAAATTTAGTTTAAGCAAAAAGACATAAAGGGCCAATAGAGACATTTAATTTGACATTAAAATGGGAATTTGGTATTTGACCACTTCAACTTACTAAATGTTTTACAACAGAACTCTTTGTTGATAATTGTTCTTTAGGTTTAGGTTTTAGAGATTCGATTGTGGAACAGTGGAACAGGAATATAGAACAAAATAATGCCAGTAACAATGCAGGAACACATAAAATGACTCCATGAATCTTTTGCCCCAGTGCATGCTGGGGGGCTTCCCAACACACCTATCTCATGCCACTGCAATCACATGATCAGCTCTCAGCCAATCATAGTAACCGATTAACCATGGTTTCAACTTTAGCCTTCATTTAAAAAAAAAAGAGAACTTCATCCAGGTTTAACACTTCGATCCTCAAACTGCTTTCAAAGAGCCAAATTAGCTGGTTGAGAACTGATAACAGCATGTTAGATTTCCGTCCACATCACACCTACTGTAATGTTTCCTGCAGACGCACCTTGAATAGAATGGCAAATCCAATCTTGTTGCATGTAAAATGCATGTTTGCATATTTTCTCAGGAGCTAAATACATTGGTGTTACCTTATTTTCTCGGCTTCAGTGATTTTGCACTTTTAAAGAACCTATTTATTTTTAGGTTTAAAGAGATTTCATTGAGCCAGTTTGTCTCTTCAAAGCAACTGTAAAACACTGTAATATAAGTTACTCACAGGCATTGTAGGCTTTCTTATGAGAGAGAATCTCCACCACGTCTTTCTTTTTAAAGTTCTCTGGCAAGAAGGCTGGCTCTGGAGGAGAGACTGATCATTTCAACAAACAGTGTAAGGATGTGTTCTCCAGGCACCGGGGGGGGCTACATACACTAAAACACACAGTGGCTACATGTGGCAGGTTGATGGGATAATAACACGGCTCTGCCATTTGAGGCGCTAAAGGCCGAAATGTCCTGAGATATCTGACGCAAATAATGATAAGGTGTGTTTTTTCCTCTGGCAGAGATGTGTTATTACTAAGCATTAGAGGAGTGGGGGGGGGGGTCATGGTGCCTTATGGAGAATGCATTTGATGAAGAGGTGAATGGAGCAGCTCCAAAACAGGTTATGGAGAACAACTGTGAAGGTACAAACAAAAACAGGAGATGTCAACAGATAAACACACAGATTTTAATGTCTAATCATTAAGTGGATGGAATATTACCACTGCATGACCATAAGCATGATGTGCATGAGGGTATTTGTATTGATGCAGTGCAACAAAGGCACAACAACTCACTGGATCTGCGCTGAGTTCCAAAGTGCAGATCAAGGTCCAAGTACTTCACCATGTCAGTGAGCTTGTCGTAGTCTGAATCCTCTCCGAGCTAAACATAGACAAGGACACGCTCTGTAATCTCCACAGACACAGGCAAGGCTTTGTAACCTAGAAGAAGCTGTCTTCAAAAAAAAAAAAAAAAATCTTTTTATATCCACAGATATCTGACTTTATCCACGTCTGATGGGGTTGTAAAGCAGGACAGAAAAGTCCAACCACTTAGCAGATACGAGCAGATGAGACCCGCCATGTTTTCTGTTTACAAAAAAAATGAGCGCCATGACTCATCGGAGACACAACAGAGTACATGAGTAGGTCTTTCCAAAGATGTCGGAGGAGTGAGAACATTCACAGCCAAGGTGGGAAGATTCACAAGTAAAGTTCTTGTTTACTGTATTTACTGTATGAAAAGATAGAGAAAGAAAACAGAGTCATGCATGTTTGATCTAAGACTGATGTAATGGAGCCAGAGTTCACAGCTCACCTGACCCCATATGGTTCCCTCCGAGTTCTCCACCTGCTCCCAGCGCAGCCTCTTCACGCTCATGTGGTTGGCGTCCGAAGCGTGCTGGCCCGGCTTTGGCAGCGGAGGTGGGTCGCAGGGTGGGGGCAGGGGTGGAGGTGGGGGCGGAGGTGCCTTGGAGATAAAGAAATGTTGTTTTTTCTTAAATTTCCAAGATATTTTAATCAGTAAGTTTTTGCATAGTAGCTCACAACTTCAAGTTCCAGTGTTTGAATCATCTCGCCGCTACGGTGCCAAAAAACCTCAGAGGACGCAGAGCACAGTGTTTGTATTCTCTCCACTGGTCGCAGTAAACAGAAAGAACGTCCAATTAGGCTTGGCCCAAAGACAACCTTAGGTGTGATCACACTCAATATGGCACGGCAAAGTTTACGCAGATGCTGTTGATTGAGATTTACCTTCTTTTTCTCTTCTCCTTATAATGCGATTTTACTATGTTCTGCTGAAATGTGTAACAGAAGCAAACAGCGGGTGAGCTGCCAAAAGATGCAGCGTGATTTTCGTCCTGTCAGTCTCATGGTCTAACATTTGCATTCACATATTGTGTGGTGCCAAATATAACAGCAAAGCTTTAAAGTATTAGCTTGCATGAAGCCAGCTCTTTATTTTTTTCACAACACTTCTTGTGCTTGTCGCTGTTGCACTGTTCTCTGGTACAAAGATATGCAATATTTCAGAGCACTCATGATGTTTTAAAAATGACTGTAAACGCAGATGTTACCTGTTGTGGCTGGTGTTCCTGTCGTGGGGTTTCGTAGGTTTTAGTGTGACTGGGGAGGGTGGAGTGAGAGCCTGGAGGCTGGGAGAGCAGCGAGGCGCCTTGGGACGGGCTGGGATCCTGCAGGGACGGCGGCAGCGGGCCCTGGTAGCTGTGTTGGTGGTGGAGCTGGTGGTGGCGCTGCAGGACGAGCTGGCTCGGTCTCAGCGGCTGAGGGGAGGGCTGCGGGGACGGCTGGTGGATAGGTTGGGGTTGGCTGAGCTGCCGGGGGAGGTAGCTGGGGCGGGACGGCTGGGAGGAGCGCAGGGTGGTGGAGACCAGGGTGGTGTGGACGTGCGAGAGGCGGGTGGAGGTCTGGAAGCGCTGGTGAGTTTTCTCAGCTTCTTCTCTGGTGGGGAGTACTTTGTGCAGAGGAGAGCGGCTGGACAGGAGGGTCCTGGGAGGGGGCGGGGGAGGAGGGATGATGGGGTGGTGGGGCTGGAAGGGCATCCGGCTACGGGGGATATGCTCAGGGGAAAAGCGGACCGGAGGCAGGGGGTCAGTGAACTGTACGGGAGGTGGTATCAGAGACTGGAAAGGCGGAGGAGGAGGGGGGCTCTGGGTGGGAGGTGGAGGGATGGGTTCAGATTCAGAGGAGTATGAGGGAGAGGAGGCCTCGTCACTGCTACTGTGATCCTCACTGCTGCCACTGCTGAGCCGCCGCGGCATGAAGCCCAGGTCCTGGTCGTCCTGGAAACTCATCTGCAGGGAGGAGAGGAGCACCATCAGCACCTCCACATACTAAAACACACAGCTGACTTATATAAAGACTTAAAGAAATACACTGTGGCTCTTTTGTAGTTTTTAAATCTTGCTCATCAATCTGCCATTTTGACATATACTCATTTGAAAAGACAATATATTTAATGTTAAAAACTTAATTTTTCATGTTTCAAATAAGTTGGGACAGGAGCAACAAAAGACTGTGAAAGTTGTGGACTGATCCAAAAACACCTGTTTGGATCATTCCACAGGTAAACAGGTTCATTGGTAACAGGTGATAGTATCATGATTGGGTATGAAAGGTTCATCCTGGAAAGACTCAGAGGTTCACAAACAAAGATGGAGAGAGGTTCAACACTTTGTCAAACACATGATTGTATAAAGGAAATTACAGCGTCCCAACTTTTTTGGAATCAAGATTGTACTGAAAAAGCTATACAAATAAACAAAATATAAAAACCTGCTGAGCTATATAATTGTAAAACACATGCACTTAATTATTATCAGTACTTCAACCTCCACATGTGGAGCACAAGAAATGTATTGTAATAATGTGAAGTTGACTGTAAAATACTGAAAACATTATTAAAAAGATCAGTTAAAATATGTGCAACCCAGTGAATTATGTAAACACGCTGCTCTACCTATTTCCCAGACGACACTAAAACACCGTCACAAAGACGTAACACAGCTATGTTTGCTTGATAAATTAATGCCGGCGCTTCATTATAACCTCAGACTTCTACTCAGAGACAGGCAGATAAAATTAGACTCTATTGTATAATCGAGTGTCATGTTTTACTTACAGGCAGCCCTCTTCTTCTGAAACCATGATAACCACCTTGATATATCTGTTCATGTGACACAAGTGTTCATTGTAGCGTACATTAGAGCTGCTCTAATGTCAACATGCAACACTACAACGTATTGACTTTACTCAAATGTGCATTTGCTTGTCATTTGATAATAAGCAAATGCACAACATTAGGGCTGATATTTTAGCGTCAAAGAAGTAGCAGTAACTATGAGACATAAAATCATGAGAGTATAATTACCATGAGCAAACAAGGCCACTATAGGGTCAACAGCTAAGTATTTTGTCAGAATTAATGAAATTTTATTAAATTACATTTCTTTTAATATTCCACATTTATTTTAAAATTAAAAATAACAATTAATATCCAAGTTTTTCCGAGCATCATGATACCTTATATAATTATAACTTGCCACAGATGTCTTCTCTTTTCATGGAGCTTTTTGGGAACTAACTGATCTGCGAACAGAGTCTGTTACAACTTGAATGAGATGATGTGATGAAACCTCTGCTTTCGAGAACAAAGTGGTCTCAGGAAATGTCTAGTAGCATATTATTCTGTTGCTACCAATGTTAAAAAGATTAAAAATGTACAAAGCGAAAGGACATGAAATAAAACTTATCAAAACCAGACACATGGTCAAGTCAGCTCTTTTGGATTCATCCTTGTTCAAACACTTGTTTAAGCCACGTGTGCAGTGCAACTTGTCCTTGAACTTAATTTGTTACTGCAATCTGGGGCTACTTCTTCAGGAGGTCCATAGCTCAGCAGTAAAAAGCAGAGGTATGACACATTATCCTGTGTAACATGTGTCATGTTCCCACATCACTCATTTCCTAAAAAAGCTCCAAGACACCTGTAGCATACACTGACAGTGAAAGTTATGTCCATAATTCATGGTATCATGGAGCTAGGAATAACAAGATATTAAAATGTATACTACTAACATCGCAAACTTAACACTAAAAAAAACTTAAAAACAAAGCATGATCTCTATGTGTATGTATGTGGTTGATGATGTTCCTCACCTCCTCATAGTCGTTCTCCCCGGGTACGAAGTCGTCCACCAGAGTGACCCGGTGGCCCAGCTGCTCGCTCAGGGCGTCCAGGAACTTGTCGGTGTCCCGGCTGCGAGGCGGGCGGGAGAAGGTGAACAGCTTCTTGCGGCGGGTCAGCGTGTTGGGGCCTCCGTCCGAGTGCTGAGGGGAGGCCGGGGGGCTTTCCAGGCTGACGTAGGGGTTGGAGTCCACGCTGCTCTGGTGGTGGATCTCATACACAGGAGTTGGGAGAGGCTCCTTCCATGACAGTGACAGGCCAGATTTACGGTTACCTGCGAAGAAGGAAATCCAAGATGGCTGCTGCCTTCATGGTGCATGTAGACGCTCACATTGCAGATGTTGACACCAACAGTTTCTAAGTGGATGACTTGGCTTATATATTGTGCTGTTCATTCCCTCAAGAAATTATGCGTGACACTCTCTGTCATGTGGTTGCCTTGAGGATCATTTTTTTTCTGAGATGTTACCATGGCAACACAATGATAAACTGCAGGCTTATAAATGCACACATACTGTAGACTGTAGAATTTGAATGAGTTAGAACTTAAACACATTCAAAACTCAGTGGTTTTTGTGCCATGTTCACATCAGATTGGTAAAAACCAACTGGCACATCAATAACATTAATGTTTTTCCTTACTTGACATGAACATGGCATCAGTCATGTGCCATAGAGCCCCAAACTTTTCATTTCTAATCAGCTAATTGTTGATAACTAATTTCACTGATTCACTCTGCAAATGCATTGAGCCTACATGGTACATGGTTCTACACCACTGATGAAAGCATGTGTGTGAAAGCATATGCACATGTGTGTGTGTGTGTGTGTGTGCACGTACATGAGTTTTTGGGCGCGTGTGTCGGGTCCAGAGTACCTGTGAGAGGGGGAAGTGTGAGGGGGGAGAGAGGGCGCCCGTAGGCCTCAGTCTGTCCCGGGCCTTCGGGCTCTGTTGAGGAGCCGCCCTGCAGTGGCGACACACTCTTCCCTGCGTACACGGTCTCCAGCTCTGTGTACACACCTGTCATCTAAGGGTGGAGGGCATGATCGGCTGGTTAGCACACAATCGCCGCGACACATTTGCTTTGAAGGTCTGCTGCTGTGAAACGCTTCAGGGACAATTTGCAGGCTGCAGGTTAACCACAGCCAAGAATCTCATTTAAATACCAAGTGTTTGAATTGCAGCAATTACGAGCAGACCTTCAAATAATGTGAGACCAGAGAGCACACATAGCATAACTAGCATTCATTATGCCAGTTGCTGAATAGCTAGGCGCTGAAAAGCTGCGGTTATACCTACATGATTGAGGTCAGGGGACTCGGGGAAGGAGGTTCCATCTCCTGACTGCCTCTCCTCCGGGCTCCCAGATTCATCCACATGAATTCCTAAAGCACAATAAAGCATGAACAGTGACACATGGACGTAAGCCTCCTCTTTCCATCCACCCCCCCAGCCAGGAGCAGGGGGGAGAGGATGGAGCAGAGCAGAAGAGCGTGGAGGAGCAAAAGGCAGGAGCTGACGATGGGAGACGAGGGGAAACCATGAATGAAATACCTGACGTCTGAATCAGCTGTGAATAAGCTTCCAAACCGAAGGCTCGGGGACGTTATCAAAAGCAAAGGCAGCTGAGACATGGAGTTAATGTATGAACTGGTGATGGCAAGTTTTGTAGCCTTTAAGTATCCCACACATTTTCGCAACAGTCCACTGCGCTTCTAACAATTACACAGGTTCCCGCCTGGGAGCCGACCGGTGCAAACACAGCCTTATTACAGAGCTGTGAGCAGCTCGGCTGGAGCGACCGGAGGTTCGAGGCCTCGCTCAGGGGAATATTAACAGCACAGCAACTGCTGACGGAAGCTCATTTACTTTCTCTGCCCTGATTTTCCTTGAAGGTCCAGAGATTACAACCCCTGAGAAATTTAATAATACTGAATTAATAATGAAGAGTAGATTTTAAAAGTAATTCAATAAAGGAAACGGCTGCTTGAGGGCAGCAAAATCCAAACACTGACACATCATTACTTTTTTAGTTGATATAGTAAAACAGTTGTGTGTTGACGCATCAAGCAATTATGGAGCAACATTAATATTAATTTGGTCCAGACTGATATATCTTTAACTATTAATAGATAATTAGATGGATTGCCATGAAATTCTGTACAGACATTCATGGTCCCAAAGGATGAACCCTACTAATTTTGGTGACTCTCCCAGTAGCGCCACCATGAGGATGACATTTGTGGCTCAAAGTGAAATATCTTGACAGTTGGTGGATGGATGAAATTTGGTACACACATTCATAATAACTTTGATCCTCTCACTTTTTATCTAGCGTCATCATCAGCAGACTTGTTATGCTAGTTTGGACTACACGTTTGTGATTGGCTGAAAAGTGGGATCATAGTTGAGGAAAGTTTTAGGAGTGGATTGTTATTCAAGACACACTCAGAGAATAGTCAGCGATGTCTGAAGCTCAGCAGTGTTAGTCAGCGAGGTTTTAAGACAAACACATAATAATGTGTGTGAAAAAAAAGTTTTGTCCCAGAGCAAGAAGGCGCTGTTCAGTTGAGAATGTCTTAAATTCCCATTTGGGTGAGAAGTTTTGGATCCAGAATGGAGATAGAAAGCTATTAAAACCTTGGTATGAACCCAACCAAGCCCGTGGAGATTAGAGTGATTTTGTGCTACGGGGCAATAGATCCTTGTTCTTGTTGTTGTTATGTGCGTACCCATTCCCAGGTGAGTTCCGATGATGCAGTCGTCAGAGCTCCTCTCTCGGATGCATCCGCGATACGACGTCCCCGTCACGCGCATGGAGCTGCTCCGCCGGTGGTGCTCCGGACCTATGTCAGGCTCTAACGCGGCTGCAAAACACACACACATCACACTGTTGTTATTCACAAACTAACTATGCACAGCTGCTCCTTTGTGATTGTATTAATTATAAAACACCAGGTGGTTAATAATGAAAGTTTGATTTTGATTATTTTTAATGATCTGGATGATAGAAATCCAACCAACAAATGAGGAACTCAACAGTAAGATGCTGCTTTTTTCAAATCAAACAACTGTTTTTTCCCCCAAATGTGGATCATTTTCAGGTTTCGTTTTGGCCTCACCGCTGCTCTTGAAGCCCAGGAAGCGTGACAGCTTGCTCTGGCAGCGCTCCTGTTCGTCGTAGGTCAGGAGCTGGTGGATGAACTGCCAGATCAGCTGTTTGGCAGGAGTGTCCAACACCGGGAACACGTCGACTATCAAAGTGTCCACGTTCCTGCAAACACACCCACAATGCATCATGTTTATATAACAGACTCCTTTTCACTGCTGGGTAATTGATTTAGCTTTGATTTGTATTCTTTGCGGTCAGAGAATGAGATACAGGATTAAAACAGATTATGTAAAGTGGGAGGATGACAGGGATGCCATTTCTGGTAGGATTTATGCCTTTGGGTGTTCACACTGTAGAATTCACTTGGTGTTTTCCTCATAATCCTGCAGCATCATAGGCACAGTTAATTCTCCTACCATGTCTTTCTCTCGTTCAGCCCTTCATCCTGGAGGAAATATTATCAGCGCCAAGTGGGAGGAATGAACTTCCTGCTTAGTGCATTTGGGTTTTTTTATGCTGCTTTCCCTCTCACCGCCCTTCATTCATTTTCTCCACCTCTCTCTTTCGCCTGCGTTAAGAACACTCTCAGCAGCCCTGATACATTGAGCATGGCGAAAACACAGTTTCCCAGGCAACAGCTAATTTTCAGCACAGTCAATGTAACCTAGCTAGTTAACAGAATCTGACCACAAAGAGAGTTTGACTGACGGATGCTGAGAACTGAACCGAGCTACACGAGTCCGCCTCACTCACCTGTGCTGGAAGAAGGTCTCCAGGGCCTTGCAGACCGTGTACCTCTCCTGGATGGTCAGTAGGTGCTCCAGCTGCTGGCTGAAAGTCCGACCGTGGACTTTGATGCTCGGTGGAAGAATCTCCGCCACCCACTGCAGAGAGCTGAGGGCTGGAGACCTGCACAGTGGAAGATTAGCATTAATTCAACATACATTTATTTCTTCTCCTTTTACTCTGCATCTTCTGCTGGAAATGTCAAATCCAAAATGTCAGGTTTGCTGATGTGTATTGACCTGGAGCGAGGTAACGTGGTGGGGGCCAGATTTGGAGACTCCTCTGGGTCGGTTTGGTCGGAGGAGTAGTCGGACGGACCCTCCTCCACCACCAGAGTGGGCATCGCCCCGCTGCCCTGCAGCATGGACACCACCTTCTCATGGGAGCAGTTCCTACAAAGAGAGACAGAACAAGAGAGGGACAGTAGTAAATGATGGAGGATGGAGGTTTGGGTATAAAGCAGATGGATTAGGGTAATGAAATCTACTGCATGGCTGCTATAACAGATAGAATCATGTAACATTTCTTGGTCTGTGATTCCTAAAAACAAAGATACATCTCTCATTACACAGGTGTTTTTTCCCCCTTGTTACATAGTTTCTAAATAATTTTCAGAGAAAAAGCAAACATTACAGAAAAGTATGGAAATATAAACAGAACTTTGTGTAGCAGAAATATGCTTCTTCAGCTTTCATATCTTTTTAATCATCTTGTTATCCCTCTGATTTGCGTCTTAATAATGAAATATAAAGAGATGTTAATTATTTGATTCCAATTGTATAATTGTAATTATGAAGTGTTATTTTTTGCATATAAATACATAAATAGAAGGTAAGACTTCCATAATGAGACCAGTTGTTGCTGTTCAAAAATATAATTTCCCATAAAACATATGCTCATCTTGTAAACACGTTGAAAGCTAAAACATATCTTGTACTTTATTTTCCTCCTCTCTCTGCTGAAGAACTCTGTTTTGCTGATCGCCTCCTACTGCCGCAGCACCGTGTTATGAGGGAGAGCAGCAAAATTATACAGCACCAATCAAATGAGTGCATCGGGCGGCCTTGGGAACAGCTCTGAGATTCTTCTCTCACATGCCTATCAAGGTGGCAGAATGACTAACACCGGTTCTTCACACAGCCCTGATATGTATTGGCTCATATATCGGTTGAACTGTACTTGCCAAGCTCACATAGGTACAATTCACATTCATCCACGCTGGCTTTCTTATCTGCACTCCCACACTCTCTTGAAAATCCAGAGGCAGAAGGTCAAGAAGTTGTCAAGTCCATAAAATAGCGATGACTACTCCCACAAGGAAAGTTCTGTTTACATAAAGGCTGCATTCACGTGCATCATGTGCCTCATATACATACTGTGCCTGAGCAGGGTGAAAGGAAAGATTGTGTCAAACGACTTGACTGGACAGACACACGTGTCAATTTTAAAGGAGAATACAGTAGTATTCAGATTTAAAAGAACAGCTTGACATTTTTGGAAAATATGCTTATTTGCTTTCTTGCCAAGAGTCAGATGAGAAGATCCATACCACTCAATACTGCACACTAATTATGAAGTTACATGCTGGAACAGCTCCTCTCTTTCCCAGCACATAAACCTCTGCAAAACCACAACCTGTCATTTAGAGTGTTTGTACCGACTATTCAACAAGATATAACATACTAATTAGTGAGATGCTAGTCGGTGTATTTCTAGTGTTGCTGTTGGACAAAGCCTGGACACCAGATCTACTGGCTCAATGTAAAGGTTGCAAAATCTGTTACGGGGTTTATGTGCCGAACTATATCTTCGCCAGACGCAGCAACCTACTCCAGTCCTCCTGCATCGAGGGACTGTGCCTGATGAAGAAATAGTCTAGCACACCACCCCCGTAACACCACAACGTGTCATTTTTACACTTATACAGCTTCGTTGTGCATTAAACAAACGATATGTAAAATGTTAATTAGTGAGCTGTTGAGGTGCTGGTGGGCAAAGCCAAGCTAAATGTTTGCCCCTGTTTCCAGTCTTTTTGTTAAACTGAGCTCACCGTCTGCTGCAAAGAACTGAGTAATATCAATTTTCTCATCTAACTCTTGGCAAGAAAGCGAATAAGTATATTTCCCAAAATGTCACATTATTCAGCCTATTTCCAGTTCATCTGTCCATGTGTTAATTTTTTCCCAAATTAGTTTTCTATTAGGTTTATAATGTAATGACTTTTTTTTCCATTGTTCTAGTTTCTACATTGAAATCTCACATCCATTCTGGCTCTTTGCTCTGGATCACAAATGCTTCCAAAATCAGAGGAATCAATCATTTTTTGTGAAGATTTTCATTTTCCCCTGAGGATGACTGACAGGAAGCAATGCACACATTGCTTTTAAGTTGAAGAGCTCAGAAACAGTGAAATAATGATTAAAGAGAAACTATAACAAAAGCATATAAAAGCTTCATATGTTCTGTGATGGATTATCTGGCGAGAGAAAGATGTTCCTCATAGTGGCGGCAGATGGCTCCTGCTGGAGAGAAACAAGCCCCAATATCCCAAAATATACTGCCTAAGTTCAAGAACTTGGACAGTAGGCAAGGAAAAAATACTACTACAACTGCTGCTGCTATTAATAATAATGTTATCTGTGAAAGACAAACCTCATGTCCAGTCCATTGAGGAACAGGATCCGGTCGCCTGGTTTCAGTCCACATTCCTCGGCAGGACTGTCTGAAAGGGAGACAATGATGGCAGAAAATCAAACGTCAATCAGAGACTGAAAACGGATCCTGGCACAACCTCACCGGCTAACAAGGTGCACTGAACAGACGGGCACAACAGGGAAAGACTGTGACTAATGTGATGCTGTCAATCTGTGTGTCGCATCCAACAAAGCCCGTCAACAAACGAGATCTCCATGATAAATCTTATTACGTAAGGAAGCAGTGCTGTCAAAACAATCCCCGGTGGAGTCTGTTCTGACTGTACCCGTCCACCATCGCCTCCTCATCTGTCAACTCACTGTTGAATTTTCCTCACATTAAATGTCATCTCATCTTTTTTCTTTTTTTTAAAGTTAGGATGTAGAACTCTTCATCTGATAATGAAGCCTGTGCGGCTTTAGGCACATTCACAGGCCACGAGAGTCAGAATATAAATGGCAGAGTTTTGTGGTTTCCTGGTTATCAGTAAAGGATCTGCGTACAGATCACGATGAGAGACATGCCATCCACCCCCACCATCTCCATATCAACCTCCATAAGGCCCACTGAGTCAGTCCGCCCTGGCCGGTTCAGCACATGATGGTGGGAGATGATGGTGGGTGGGAACGGTGCCGTCATCATCAAATACACACACACACACACACACATAACACACACCTCCCTCCTCACAGAGCAACCTGGCGAGTTCCAACAGTAACTTCACAGTCTCTCTTGTCTGCTGCTTTTATTTGGGGAAGCAATAACAGTAAATTAAATAACCTTTTATTGCTAGAAATAAATAAGAGGAAAGTAATTAACATGTTTTTGAAAAAGCTCTTAGTGGCAATTAAGGTTTGATTTTCATGCCTATGATCTCTCTGGTAAAAAGGAGCTGGTTGTATTTCATCCAAAAATTCATTCAGCAGTGGAAATAGCCCAAATGAAGGTACACTGACCATACTGATTGAAAAATAAGACAACAAAAATTTCCTGAATCATTCTATTATCATATAATAATTCCCTTTCTTGACTAGAATTAGATAAGATCATTGCATGCTCTTGTATCTGTCCATTCAATATGAATGTATAGGCAGTTGGCTTATCTTAGCACAAAGGTGGGAAACTAGGAGAAACAGCTGGCTCTATCCAAAGGCAGCAAAATCCACCTATTAGCATCTCTAAAGCTCACATAAAAAAAAAAAAAAAGTTAACATGATATAAGTTTTATAGGTGGTAGAAGTTGTTTTTGTTTTTTTTAGTTAAAATCCAGATATAGTAAACTCAGAAAACAAGGATGCTTTGAGACATTCTGTGAAAAAAAAGGATGAGATTCAACACTTTTATCTGCTAAAATCACAAGTTAGGTCATCAAATTGTAGTTTATAACCAGTGTATTAAAATGTGTATGAAGTGCATGATAACAAAAGGTATGAAACTATGTGATGCTTACATAACATCTTCTTATTTCTTTTGTAGCTTATTTGTAAGATGCTTTACTTTGCTTTTCTAAGTCGTTGATATCTAGAAAACAATAACACATCATGACAATTCGATCATTATTTCAGCATGATTTGACTGAATTCAACATAAAAATAAACATGAATCAAACATGTGAAACTCTAGGATCTAGCCATAAAGTTATTGCTGTCTTCCTCTGAGAAAACAAACATTAAAGAGAACATTATGAAAACTCCAGATAAAAGTCTGTGTCATGTAACTGCGTAGTACTGACTGACTGCCATAAGAGTCTGTGGCTGTACAGTACAGCCTGTTCTGAGTGTTCTCCTCTTAACATTTCATTGGTGAGTCAGACAAATCCACTTCCTGGTACACTCATAGTCACACACACAAACACCTCCTCCATCACCTTCAACCCCCAGCGGCTGGCACCACAACAGACTCGCCCACATAAAAGGCGGCCGCCCCCCCGCCCAGCCAACACAGAACAATGTTTGGGTCAAGCCACCACACACGGAGATGATGCATCTATCATGGATGTACTGTACTGGTGTTTAATATAGAAGCGGTACCTGGGATAACGGAGTCGATGCAGACGGGAGCGTGGCCTCGCAGCGTGAAGCCGAAGTTCTTCTTCCCCCTGTAGACACGAACGATCCTGACGAGAGGCAGGAAGTGAGATGAACAGTTAAACAGCAGATATACAGCGAGAGTCATGACAGGAATACTTGACTTATTACATCATTCAATAATAATACATTTGAGTGCAAGTGTCAGGATGAAAAAATGTTGTTTTTCAACTAGAGCTGATGCACAATATCATACAGTTCGTTTTTTGCATTATTAATGACAAAAGCTTTGCAGATTTCTGTTGTTTTTGTAGGATGAATTCATATCGTGTTTTTGGAAAATACAGCGACTTCATCATCTCATACATTATGTGTAAAGATTTCTTTTGTTCTTAGGTTTTGATCACTTCACTCTGTCCTCACATCTCTCTCTCTCTCTCTCTCTCTTTATCTCTCTCTCTCTCTCTCTCTCTCTCTCTCTCTTTATCTGTCTATCTATTGCATTCTGTTCATCAACAACAGTTTTGTGTTCCTGGGCCCTTAAAAGGTCTCATTTGAGAAGCTGTTCGTCATTTGACTGAATCAATGTGATTAAATGATTAATGTCATTGATTAACAGATTAATCACTTATTACACCTGTTGTAAATCCACTAACCAGTCACTCGTTTCAGCATCGACAGTGACATCACTTAGCTACACTGATGCTCGACAGCCTTTCTGTGAATGGACGTGGAGCCCAGCTGTCTCTGGATGGAGTGCTCTCTCACTGCTGTTTACAAGGCTGTTGTTGTGTTTCACTTTTGTTTTGATTTGTCACTTCCTGTAGGTGGGAGTCTGAACAAGTGGGGATATGACGATCATCTTTACAGCAATCCGACGTTGTGATTGAGTCTGACAGATGTGAGATTTTTCTTTTCTTTTTTTACATAACAATACAAACTAATGCTGCCTCAAACTCCATCTCCAGTTCCATAAGTCTTCCTCAGAGTTATATTCTCCAGTTTCCGGCCTCAATAAAATTAATTCGGGACAGACTCAACATTGAAAAAAGCTTTGACATTTTGCTGATGGTGGTGCTTTGCTCTCATTCACCCCAGTGGAGGAGCACGCAGTGGAGCGTCCCGTTAGATCAAAAATGAGACGTGTACGCTGTCTATCCACGGCGCGTTGCCATGGAAACGACCCAAGGCAACACTGCCTCTATATGTAAACAGGGGAAGACGAGAAACGATGAAGATGGGAGGGAAAACAGACGGGTCGTATTCTTTGATAGCTGCGGTTACTGGCTGGTACATTATGTAAGATGAGCTAAATACAGATGGGCGCACTGGGTCCTGCATGTGTGTGTATGTGTGTGTGTGTGTGAGGAGTGAGTTGGGCTGTGCAGCCACAAAAAGAGCCGCAGCACCAGCCTTGAGCACACTTGACAAACTGAGCGCCTACGACAATTAGGCTGCTCAAGGCCTCTCCTGATTCCTGTCAGTCTACAGCAGCTGCGCTTTATATTTTTACACTGTTTCACATGAAGTCATTGACAATGGTGACACCTTAGAGAATAGAGAATCGCTGGCCACCTCCTCATGAGTCACATACACATAAAAGACAAGTAGCCTGTTGGAAGAACAATGAATTGGCTAACACATGTACAGTATATACAGATAGGTAACACATCAAAAATGAGTGTTGTGAAACTGAAAATGATAACAGTACCGGTATTAATCATGCACATCAGATAATTAGTAACATTAACTGTAAAATTAAAAAACTGTGTTGACAACAGTTGTACAACGTGTTCTTGAGCCCATGTAGTAATCTCCTTTAGCAATAAACCTGTTTACCTGTGGACTGATCCAAACAGGTGTTTTTGAATCAGTCCACAACTTTCAGTCTTTTGTTGCTCCTGTCCCAACTGGTTTGAAACACGTTGCTGCCGTCAAATTCAGAATAAGCAGATAATTTCAAAAATCAAACATTAAATATATTGTTATTGTACTGTCAATTGAGTATATGTTAAACAGGATTTGCAAATGATCACATTCAGTTTTAATCATGTTCTACACAGCATCCCAATTTGAACTGGGGTTGAGTCTCTATACTACAACAGCATAATAGACCTCCTGAAATGCAGTTATGGTGTTTGGCCATCTGGCCCTCTCTATGAAAAATTTCTAGCAGCACCGCTCGTCATTGAGCCAAAACCAAGTGAATCAATCAGTCATTGTTTATTGAAACCACTGACACACCAACTACTGGCTCATTGTGCAGCAGCTCCAATACTGGCCTGAATAGACAATTGTCAATCTATAGTGATTGATTTGAGTATATATATATATCAATAGCACATTTTGCAAACAGAATCCAAAGGACAATCCACTAAAACTACACTTTAAACACATATGGGGATGGATTCATTAAAAAATACTTATCTCGATTTTTGAGTTAAATGAATTCATATAATGACTCATATATTACTATGTATTTCTTTCTCTCTCCATCTTTATCCACCCATCTCTCTCTCTATCTATTTTCTCTGTATATTGATCTCTCTATCTCTCTCTAGATTTAGGGGTTTAGTTAGCTGGCTTAGTTGGGGAGTGTGGGAGTGCACTGCCACCACTGTAATCCTGCGCTCCACTGCGGTGTTATTAACTGGACAGTCGTGTAATCAGTGTGCCAGTGGGCAGAGGGATGACAGGGAGAGGTGAATGGTGAGGTGCTCTACAACAGTGCAGGATTAACATGTTGAATAGGTTGAGGAGATACACACAAGCAGGATGATAGATGTGACTATTTGGCTGAATGAAAAATTTCACAGATCGGGAGTTTTCTAAGTGCGGCTTCATGACTCAGACTCAGAGGCAAATATAAGCTTCAGGATGGAAAAATGTAGAGAAAGGGGAAAGCAAAGATTGGAAGAGAGGCACAAGTCTTCCTTTATATACATTTTCAAAACATCCTGCCCTGTGAATGTCTGAATAACACAGTCAATCTTTGGATGTTGCATTATGTGTTGAGATTAACCTGCTGACTTTTAACACTTAAAACAGTCAGTTAACATTATTACAAAAAAAACAACACATCTCATACATGTGGGCTCACCTCTGATTGGGTCCAATGGGGGGGTGCACAGGTATCCCAGAGACGGACTTCCTCAAGCCCCTGTCTCTCTCCCCCTCGCCCCTCCCTCCAGGTTCTCCATCTCTGGGCACGGAGCTGGCCCGCTTGGACCCGTGGTGGCGATCGGAGTGGTCCTCGCTCCGACTGCGCCGGATCCTGCCCTGCGGCTCACTGATGCTCTTGCTGCGGCAGAGTCTGTTGATCACGTTCTGGGACACGGCCTCGTCGAAGCGCTGCCGGTGCTTCTTGGGAATGAAGATTCTGGCGAGCATGGTGGCATGTGAGGAAAAATAAAGGGGGGCGATATTAGTTTTTGTCCATGAGAGTTGCCTCAGAAAAAAAAGAAAAAGAGGAGGAAAGAGGATGGATCTACATCACAGATCCACCTTGATCCATTTTGAAAAGTCCACAACCAAAAACCTTAGATTTCCAGTGAAATGACAACAGCAGGTCAAACATCCAGCATGATCAGAGATTAAAAAGTGATTAATTCGATCGCTGCTGAAATAATATTCACAAGCCAAGTCCTCACTAATTCAAATCAACAGGCTTCCTCCTTCAAGACTCAGCTTCAAAGGAAAGAAAAAGGCTCTTGATGGGCAGACGAGGTGGTCTTTCCCTGCTGTCCCCCAGAGAGAAGAAAGAAAGAGAAGTTAAATGAGAAGCCAAAGAGAAAAGATCTTTCTCTGAAGAGAGAGACAGTGAGCAAATCTCGCCAGCGCTCGCTGCTTGCTGGAGTCTGACTGCTGCAGCGTGAGGTACCAGAGCCAGAATACAGCAATAGAAAAAGGTGTGGGAGTGAGCGAGCATGGGATTTCTCCTCTGCTATCTCTCTCTCTCTCTCTCTCTCTCTCTTTCTATCTACAGTATTTCATTGTCACCCTCTCCCTCTCCTACACTTCCGTTCACGCCTCACCTCTGTGCCACTCTGTCAGTGTGAGCGCAGAGCAGGAAGCTGTTATCTTACTGACCTGTACCGGTTTTCATATTCCTAACCCACAACATTTTTTTTTTCTTTATGAGGTAAAAGACAAGGATAATTAACCTATTTAAAGGCAGGACTCAGTAGGTGGACAGGTTAGAATTAATTTATTCATTATCATTTGAATTAAGAGTCCAGTATTTTTCCAACACGCCTAATGATAAAACAAAAGCTCAGATGATATTTTCACAGCATACACATACATAAAACATCACACTAAGATCTTAATCAACTTTTATTTCCTTAAAGGAGCAGTCCGAAGGTTTAGAATTAGACTTTCATAAAGTTGAGACCAATTGAGAGACAAATTTAAAAACAAATGCAAGCTGGTACAGCAGAGTTCATGATGTGGGTCAAGCTCCAAAAATCCTACTATTCCCATAATGCAACTTGATCTTTCATAAGATCCTCCAACTAGCACAGATGCAGTAGCTCAACACTCTGCTTTTGCTTTTTATGCATGGTAGTGTTTATTTATCTGTTAATAAGTTTTGTTGTGCAAATCCCACCTGCAGCAGCCAATTTTCTGATTATTGGATTACATATTACAACAAAATGGATGTCTACAGCTCTCTCACACACAAACCCATTGAAGACTTGAATTCCACAGAGACGCTGTTACACTCACTTATCCCGGCCATCGAGCTAGCAGGCCGCACAGCATTTCACTGGGACGGAAGAAAAGTGTGCGGTAAGAGCACGAGAAGAGAAGCATCAGGGACGGTAAATCGGCCCACAAGTGGAGGATTAAGGACCACTTCAGCAACAATGATCCACGGATCGTGTGGCATCCAGCACGCCAACAAAGACCAGCAAACCTCATGACTCTCGACGATGACGCCTCGCTGGCAGAGGAATTCAATTTTTTCCTCACTCGCTTCGAGGCAAAAGCAGCGGAGGCAGACGCCAGAACACCTTCCACAACCTGAAAGATGTGAGGTGTGTGCTCAGAGCGGTGAATCAGAGGAAAGCAGCTGGTCCTCATGGCGTGACGGGAAGGGTGCTGAATTAATGTGCAAACAAGCTCTCTGAGGTCTTCACAAAGATCTGAATCTTTGTGAGCACTAATGCTGTCATCCAGACAGACTTAAACTTACTGGCTTTCCAAACCCACCTGCCAGTGGATCAATGACTTCTGACCAATCACTCCCACGCTGTTAGACTAGGCCCTCACCTCTCCGGCTCCCCCCAGGGCCGTGTGCTGAGCCCTTTACACTCATGATGTGCCCCCTTTCATTCCATCTGATGACACGACAGTGGTTGGACTTAGTTTTTATCTTCGATATCAAGCCCTACTAAGACTTATGGACTGTCCATGCTGTTCCATATAGAGGACTGGTTGTTTACCAAACCACAGCTCGGACTACGAGAACAAAATGAAATGAGTCACTCAAGGACTCAGCCGACAACAGAGAACAACTTTTCATTCAATTGATCGGAACTGCTGACAGGAGACAAGACAGACCACCCACCCTCTGTTATCTTAACCTAAACTACTTACAGTAAATACACAGCTACTACTGCTTCATATTTACCATATAGATACTGTATGACAGAGGTGTCAATCTTCTCATGTAGCTCTTGAAAAGAAAGGATAATAAGTTAATTCCCCAAATTGTCAAACTATTGCTTTACACTCACTAAAGTATGTCACCTATTTTTAGAGGATTAAGACAACAATATTTATATGCTGTCATAAAAAGGGTAAAACAAGAACATGCATATCCTCACCATGTATTTTTCAAAACCGATCTAAATGAAACGTGAATAATTTAAACTGCACTGGCAAACATGATTAAAGAAGAAGTAAACATCGCAGCTGATACATGAGGCGAGTCAGAAGTTAATTATGTTATTCCCTATTTGTTAAATCACAGTGGTGTTAAGATCCAGCTGAGAGCCGAGCACTCAACACAGAATTTGCACAAACAACCATTTTTGATTCCCACCTACACCAGTCTGCTGTGTCCTGACTGGCTGATTCGCTGCTGATCAGATGAATCAGCCATGAGCCGGCTTGGGTGTAGCGCAGCCTGTGAAAAACAGCACCAGTGGAGTAATTAGCAACAAACTTGCTGATAGAGATGAGGGAGAGAGAGAGCAGCTTCCACTGTACACGTTCACGAGGAGCTGCATAAAAACAACTTTGACAGCTAAATAAAGCAATTAGGACACGTTCACTGTAAAGAGAGAGAGAGAGAGAGAGAGAGAAAGCTACTTCACAGCGAGTGAGAGGCCACTGATCATTTCATTATCCAGAGTTGTTTAAGCACTTTATTAAAAGGTACTCAGGTAAATATAGAGCACCTCCAGCCCTGCCGCCTGGCGTATAATGAAATCTCATTTACATGTGGAACCTAAAGGTCACAGCTGCTGTAAACGGCAGTGGTCGCCTGTATGAAGGGCTCATTTTTGAAAAGACTGCACAGATCTTCACTTCTTAGTACCTGTGCAAATAGACCAATAGAGATGGAAAAGATCTAATTAGAGCCTGATCTTTAGGTCGCTCTTCAGTAACCCGATGCCATTACTGAAAATATAGAATAACAAGGTCACAACTGCTTAGCATTTTTAACATAAACACATAACAAAAAACTGATGCAATCTGTCTTTTAAAAAACATCACCATCCACTATGTGTGTCGTACTTTGAATAATATGAATGATTTCATGGTTCTTTCTCCATCAAACTTGTTGGGAAGTAATCTTTTTATGTGATGCACGTTGATTCTGCCAAAGGGTTAGAGACATTCTCCATGGACGACAGAATGCAATCCATACAAACTTTAGATGCAGATACAAGCACTGCAGCTGAAGCAGGATCACTTCTATGCTGAGGGTGGCAGAGGGCTGGAGATCCAAGATGCTACGTTAGAGATCTATTGAGTCTAATATTACATATCTCAAAAGCATACAGAATACAAACAAAATTTTGAAATTTCTGACATCGGGCCCCCCAGTGGTTGTATCAAAAAATACACTGTGGTAGACAACAATGAGTGCTGCTGCAGGAGCTCTCCATTCAGCACCACAACAACACAAGACAAAAGGTTCTGACATGTTTCTCTTGCCTCCAGCTTGAATTATGCATTTTTCCTGGCTTTTAATGGTTCAAGGTGGTTTCAGTGGTGTACTGCAACGCAATTAAAATAGCCAATTAAATAGTTATGAGAGGGGCACTTTACAACTTTACACATTAAGATCAGTTTAGTTGTCATGAAGAGTCCTACCCTTCCTGTCAAAACGGTTGTATAAAGTCTTCTAAGGCTCTGGAGGGAGTTTTCCAGACAAAACAACTCTGATGATGTCATAGTGATGTCATCATCATGTTTGAGCTGATCGCTTTTAATTGAGACAACTTTAAACAGAAAGACTGTTACAAATCATGGGTGAGAAGTTTGAGAGATGTGGCAGGGAGGATCTAAAGAGAAACATTATCAAGTTGCTTTATAGGAAATGTAGGATGCAGGGTTTTAGGGGCGTGGCTTACTCTAATCTACACTAATCTACCGCTGATTTGTAATTAATTTGTCAGGTATTTTTGAGCTTTTCCAATATTCATAATAATTTCTAGCATTTTAATAATTTAATTAAATTACTGATCATTTTTTTAGCCAACATAACTTGGCTATTTAATTAATATTTCTTCATGCTGACTCCCTCTTGTGGTAAAAATGCACAATGGCAGTTTCACAACTGTCTTCTCTTCAAGAATATTCCAAGTTCAGCATTGCCATGAGAATAATTAGAGAAGCGCTAAATTACATCAAATTGCAGAATATATACGTAATGGGTTTAGGTGACAAGCTATCCCTGCAAATACATACATCATTCATTTTACTTGTATACTGTCACTCATTTTAGTGCAGCTGCTACCTTTAAGAAATGGTGGGCAACTCATTTTTGGAACAAATCTGTTCAGTTGAAGATATAGGCCACATATTCTTAGCGCTGCCATCTCTCTGCAGATTGTGATGAGGTTTGAGGTGTACGTGGATCTGACTGCAGCCTGAGACAGTGTCGCCTGAGCACAGACTACTGGCTACAATGAGCAGACTCCTGAGATATAAATAAATGTTCTGTAGTGATGTAGGTGTAGCAACCCACGCAGTCCCTCGCTGTTAGCTATCTGTGCTTCCCTCCTATTTTGTCATCTATTCATATCATAGCGCTAATATGTCTCTGTCTGTCACACAGTACATGTCTGTGTTAGGGTGTGTGTGTGTGTGTGTGCATGTGTGTGCGTGTGTGTGTGTGGCTGCTGCTGTCAGCATTATGCTTTTATAAATGCAGATGTTCATCCACCTCAAACTGCACTGATGTGTTGAAACAGCCACCTCATCACAAAAAAGTTTTCCGCGTCAACTCTTGGAAACTAAATGAGTGCTCTGATTTGACCTCATTTATAAAGAACAGAGATCTATAATTATCTGAAGGAGGGTTGTGGAGGAGGAAGCAAGCAGGGAGGAAGGGACGGATTTCTCAAAAGGGAGGAATGACAAGCAGAAAACTACAAAGACGAGACCTCATTTCATTTCCAGTGTCCGGATGTGGCTTCAGTGCGGGCGAGTGAGGTCACAGTGTGATGGATGATGGCGTGTCTGAGCACACAGAGAGGTGCAAAATAATGGAGAGGATCTCGTATGTGATCTGCCAAAAAAAAGTGAGGCACAGCGGTGGGTCACACATTTAAAGATAAAGTGGAATTAAAAGATAATTATATGATTTCAGATCCATTTTGAGCATCACATGGTGGCTGGTCTGTGTCCAGGAACGTCTCAAAATAGATTATCAAAAATTGTGCGGGTAGAAAAAGTCAGCACTCTGGATTAGAGGATAAGAGGTTAAGAACACATGTGAGCAAAGTAGGGCCATGGTCAGAAATTGAATGCTGATAAATACAAAGAATGAAACAGATAATAAGCTGAAAAGGGGGAAATCTCTGGTAACATGTTACATAACACTTACAGGATGCGAATGCAAATTAAATATTAATGACTCTAACACTATAACATACTAACACAGTAGCTAGTGGATATGTGTACATTAACTGTAATTAGTGACACTATCAATGTAACAATGTAAGTGAAGATGCTGCTAAAGTTGAGTTCTGTCTTCTTCAATCTAACCTGACTTCCACTGTATGAGCTTAGGTTTCACTCCGGGTCTAAGAAACATCTGCAGAGCCTACAATATATATATATATATATTTTTTTTTTTTTTCAAATTTAAACTGCCTATAAACTACAAAACCATCAGCACTACATTTCTATATGACTATATCTGTTAGTTAAACCCTTGATATTTACTCATTAGAACAAAAATGATTTGGTCAACTCCAAAATATTGCTCAAATTGAGACTTTGATTGGATGGCGGCGCTTGATGAAAAGTCAGTTATTGTTATTCTCAAGTAATCCTGAAGTGGACATGAACATGTGTACTAAATTTCATGGTAATCCATTAAATGGCTGTTGAGATGCCTCATGGTGGCACTGGATGTAAAGTCAAAGGATCAATTAAATTCTGAAGGATTCATCTTCTAGAACCATGAATATTTTTCCAAAATTGTGTTGTAATGCATCCAGTAGTAGTCAGGATACATCAGTCTGGACCAAAGTGGTGGACCTGACTGGTACTGTCATCTACAGAGCTGGACTGCTAGCATTGCAGTAATGGATGGTCCACTGTGGTTTCTGCTCTTCCTCCAGTCACATAAAGCAGCATAATTCTACCATTAAAGATGAATGGCTGGTGTATACTGATAAAAGGAAACAACTTGTTCCGCTCTACGCTATGAATGTACTGGCTTTAATGCCGTTTGTGCTCATGAGCCACTTTAATGAAAACAGTTTATTGTGAGCTGCTGGTGTTTCTCATTGTGTGCAGCGTAGCAGCTCAGTGCTGGTTGCCAGTGAGCAGCAGCCACAGCCTCCAGCAGCTGAGATTAAACACCATCATTATCAGCACTATTGAAAAAGAAAGCTTTATGCACGGCATAGTAGGTAAAGAGGAGCTGACAAATTCTGAATTGTGGATTAATTAAACCTTAATCTGATCACTCTTATTCCTTATTACGAACTATCACTGCATTTCTACAGAGCTAAAAAAAGTCAATCTGCTTTGAATGAATCTTCATGACCATAATGTTTCCCACGCAATTACTAGCAGACATCATGATGCACAGAAAGGCCAAAAGTCCATGCTATTTTCAGAGAACACACGCACACACTCTGTATAATACAGGCAGATAAAGTTTAAAAGGAATATTTATGTAATCTGAAAAATCAACATTCAGCTCAAAAGCATGCACAGACACACGCAGGTACACACACACACACACGCCCTGAAACACGTGGCAAGAGATTACATACTAAAAGCAGAGCATCACTCACCCTAATGACTTCAGTCACTTAAGAGACAATAGCACAACAGTGTGTGTTTATACTGCTACAACTAACAGCGTTCATCCAAATGTGTTCGCATCACATCAAACTGCATGAACGCACTGTTGACGGCTCACTTGAATTAATAAATTATAGATTTAATGCTTGATATTGCCTTGAAGAAAGCTCAGAAAACAACTAGGGAATGGAGGGTTTCCGCAGCCAAAGCCATCAGATATCAAACATCAACAGCAGCCATTGTCTCCCATTGCATTAAATATTCACTCACCTCCCACTTCACATACATAATTACACATTGTAAGAACAGTGCGGCTGATGAAAATGCAGAAATTCAAAATTCTAATTAAAAAATAAACAACCACATTTCTCAACATAAAGAAAATCCCACTGACAAGAACAGAAAGGTATACTCACCCCAGACAATTCATGGCTCTAGCTGTCACCCATGGCTCAGAAATAAACTAAACCTCAGCACTAAGTTGCACCACGTAACAGTGAGCAGACACACCTACTGCTTCAGTGCTGCTTCTCTGAGGTGGATGAAAGGTATGGTGGGACCTTGGTCTATGCAGGAGGCTGTCTTTACCAAGTGTCATGGGAAAACGGTCACCACATAGAGAGAGAGAGAGAGAGAGAGTAAGAGAGAGCGGGGACACAGCCCGAGCTCTGAGCAGAATAATGAGAAGAAAATCCATCAGCGAAAAACACAACCCCCCCCCTCAGAGACAGGGAGAGAGAGAGGGGAGAGAGTTGTGAGATGGGTGGGGGGGTGAAAAAAAACAGAGGCATTAATTTTATTACTGGTGCTCGTGCAAATAGGAGGGTCCTTCATTACGCAAATACCAATGAGGAGGTCTCAGTCGACCGAGTTTGAATTATTCATGACCAATTTAAGGCAGAAAAATCCTGTCGCCTCACGTCATCTCAGGTAGAGAAAAGACGAAACTACTTCATCACACACTTCACACTGCTGGAAAGCCTTCTTACAGTATATTAATACCGGTGTTGCAGTAGTAGAGGAAGCCAGTGTTGTAAGAGAACAAAAGGTTCGATTGGCTCCACTTGTGGAAGAAGTGCGATCTGTGGACAAACTGTCTGGGGATTTAGAGAGAGAGGCGGGAGTGCTGGTCATCCTGGCGCGCACACAACCATAGAACTCTGGCTACCTGAGCCGTTCTTCACGTTTAGTTATCTGGCTTTCTACCATTTCATGGAAACACGCACACACCTTCAAAAGAAACCTGTTGGCTGCAATTCCACTTTCTTTCCCTTCTTCTTCTTTTTTTTTTTTTTTTTTTTTTTTTTTTTGGAGGGAGTGTGGGATACCAAGCCACACAGCCACTGTCATTAAATTATGTTTTCACGAAGCGAGTACTCGACTCAATCTGTCTGCAGCTCATCATCACAGGCACCTCCATGCTGTGAATTCAGTCCACGCTGCCAATCCTCATTTACAGCTAAAAACTCTGAGCTCGGGCCCCTCCACGTTTCACTAGAACTGATGACACTTTAAGCGACTTTGAGGGTCAGTGTGGATTTACCCCCCTCCCCAGGTGGCAGATGGGGCCCACCTAAACCTAAAGTGCAGGTCTGACATGGCTGCCGGTGGCCCCTCTAATCCCTCCTCTGACAGAATGAGCAACAGGAAAAGCCTGTTTGTGTGGTCATTATGAATTCAATCCCGGCAGATTATTTTACTTTTCACTGGGACTTGAAAAGGACAAGTTGGATGTGTGTGGGATACAATACCAAGAGTGGGAGGAATAATCAACCGACGCTGGAGGCTTTGCAGTCGTGCAAACGTTGGAGGGTTTTTTTTTTGATCAGGATATTTGAGTTTTTTGGCTTGAATGGACAGTTTGACAACACAGAATAACAAGAAACATGAGACAGAGCAAGAAGATGCAAGAAGGGTCCTCAAGCAATATTCAAACAAGGGATGTCTTCTTAACAGAATAAGCATCTCAGACTGGCCTGGAGAAAGCTTTTTGTGCTCAATGGCTGGCTCCTGTCACATAACTTCTAAGGGTGGCAGCAGTTGGTTCTACACTATGTTTGGTAGTCGACTGCAATAGGAGTAGATATATGTGGCTCTTACCTGATGCTGGAGATGAGCTGTCGATGCTCATCAGTGGTGAGTATGTCGGGCAGGACCGAGGCCAACCACTCAACTCTCTTCTCGGCCGCGTACTGCTTCAGCACGGTGAACAGTTTCTCTTTCACTTCAGGGTCATCACCGAGAATCTGGTCAACCTGATGGAGGTCGAAATCAACAAATTGAAAAATGAAGGATGGTGTTGTAGCTTTACACAGAGTCAAATTGTTACCATGACAAAACTTCATCTGTAGTTTGAAAAGAAAGCAGTCTCACTCAGGGCTGTATTACTTCAGTTTGGTCTCGCTTGAGTTAAATCTTGTGTCTTGGTCTGTTTAAAGTTCACATATTTTCTGGTCAGCTCAGCATTGTATGTATACATTGTATTATACACTTCACATTAAGCATCACTTGTTTGTATGTGTACTTTGGTCTTAAGCAAGTATTTCTCTATAACATTAAATAAGTTTCATGAGCAATAATTAAACTTAAAATAATAAAAACATCTACCAGTACTTTTGGTCAGTACTTAAGCCAACAAAACCTCAGCTACTCTAATCTTCATCAGGACTGTGTGACTGTGGTTTGAGCTAATTTGATTGACAGCATCTCAACAACTCTGAGCAAATCAAATAAGGTATAGGTAAATTCTGCCGTACAAAAATCACCTTTTCCCAATTGAGCCCCACCAACTTCAAACCAGTAAGAAGAGCATTAGAAAAAAAATGTGAAATGACAAAAGTGTTGTAACGCTTGTGGAAAAGTTTGTGTTTAGACTCCATTGCTCGCAGTAAGAGAAACTCCCCAACTCAACTGGACCAGGTATCAGAATTAGCCTGCTCTCAGCTGAAACTGTGTATTAAAACATACCTTCCTGTTGAACTCCAGAGCTTTATGTTTACGGTCCAGTCTCGCCACCTCTGCTCCCATCTGACTGTCCTCGATGCTGATGCTGTGCTTCTGCCTCGGCCCGAGGCACAGCACCCCCAAACGGAGTGTCCTCCCCTGGGAGGCCTTGATCAGCGCCGCGGCCGTCTCGTGCTGCCGGACGGGGATGCCGTTGACCTCCATGACGTAATCCCCGGCCCTCAGACCTGCACGGCCAGCGGGAGAGCAAGGGGAGCAGTCCTCTACCAGCAGGGGGCAGTCTCCCACGATGGTGAACCCGAAACGACCGTCTGGACCCGGTATGATGTCCATCTGTAAGGTAGGAAAAATAAAGATGAATTATGCATTAAGCCACATAAGCATCACTGTTGTGACGGATTCAAAAAGCTGTAAGACCTGCTGTATGCGGGACACAACTCCGATACTGGGAGGGATGTTCTTCTGAGTCTGGGCGATGGCGATGACAGCTTGGGGACCCAACGTTGACACATTGTGGCCCTCGATCTCCAGGACCTGGTCCCCAGCCTGCAACCCCGCCAGGTGGGCGCTGCTGCCCTCCTCCACAGACAGGATGTAGCTGGGTCCAATCCCACCCAGCTGGAAGCCGAACTCCTCGGGCCAGCCCTGGTTGGACGACGGCATGCTGAGGACTTGAGGGAGGGATGAAATAGATGAGGCGGGAGAAAAAAAGGATGTAAAATTTGAGGATGGGTGTGATGATCCAACGGTAGCACTTTGGTTCTCGACTGCAGACAGAAGTGTGTGAGGTTATCTGACAGCATGCTAAAAAATGCAGGTAAACACACATACTTACCCACTGTGGCCAATATATTCAAGTCTATCGACATTGCAAAAACAGCTTTGGATCAAATAATCCTTTGCATGCTTTAAAACAAGCTCCAGCTGTCAGTGTCCTCTCTCCTCCCTCCTGCTATCTCCCGTGTCTCAAGTTGTACTATGGAGTGCGGCTCTGTAACCCTCTACCCTGAACCATGACACACTCAGCGATCCCTGACCTGGTTCACAAACTCCACAGCAGCCAATCAAATTAAGGCATTGCAGAGATTGTGACCTTAATTAGTTTGAGAGACAAAAGTTCCTCGAGCTATTTTTTTTTTCACTCGGTGCACATGCGAGTCTCTCCTGTTGAATGGCTGTTATGCAATAAAGTAACAGAGCACACCACTGACTGCACTGATCACTTCAAAGCAGGTAAGAAACATGGGATCAAACAGGAACCAGATATAGTAAACTGGCAAATACAGAAGCACTGGAAAGCTAAACTTTGGACTGAAATATTAAAATGAGAGTGAATTAATCCACATGTGACAGTTTTCAAAAACATCTCTAATAATGACAAATACAGATTTACACAAATTGACACGTTGGCTTATGCTGAATATAATCGACTCTAAACCCTCGAGCGCAGCTGGAAGCTAATGATGTGCTCCACAGCCTCTCGAGCCACAGCAGGATTCACACAGTGGACAAAGCTGATAAAAGACTTACAGAAATCTTTAGATGGATACCGAGAGCCCCGTTTGCTCTGCCGAAAAGAGTATCGGCCTTTTTTGTTTTGCAAAAACTTCTTCATCTTGAATGTCAAATAGCAGGTGGCCTGTTAGCAGCCCGGTATCCAATCTGTCTTCTCAAATGTAATGCTTAAAAAAAAATAAAAAATGCAACCCCAAAGTCAAACAGAAAGGGCGACAAATTCAAGACATTGCCCCATTCTTCTGCCCTGAAGCCACAGCTGTGTCCTCATGAGCAAAGGGTGAGCGTGCATGAGAAGCGAGCGCAGTCTCTCTGCGAGTGTGTCAAGGAGTTAGTCCTGCGTCTCATCCCTGATTCATCCTAGGGGCCAGCCTGCTTGCACAGTGTTAATCAGAAAACTGGGACGCGTGCACCCGCGCACCTCGGTTCCTTAATAATTCTCTCTCCGAAAAAGGGTATTGTGAGGCCTCATTTTTCTATAAATACACCAATGTGTCTTTTTCCTCCTCCTCCTCTCTCAGCTAGGTGGCTCTCCGAGGGACTGCTCCTGGCCCAGAATCACTCTGCGTCGATGCGAGGAAGCCTGATGAGTACTAATTGGAGCGTCTGCTTGCCTGGAATTCTGCGCGTCCGTGTGTGTGTGTGTGTGAGAGCACACCGAAATGTTCGGTCCATTGAGAAGGAGCAGGGGCAATTTAAGACTTTAGCCTATAGGATTAGTAGGATTATGAGCTGAATCTTCTCCTCCACCCCCCCTGTCATTAACACTGAAGGAACACATGCTCCCCTCCTTTGAGGAATACATACACTGACTATAGTAGAACCACAGAGGGATTGTGCATACCATAGGGCATGCATTATGTGGTGATGAGTCAGAATGTGTGAAAAACACTGCAGCACCAGAGGCTGAGTTTAGGTCGAAGCTGGAGTGAAAACATTTACAATCTAAGCTTCTGCCAGGTGGAACAGTATGAGCTTAAAGGCACCATGTGTTTGAATTTTTAGGTGATAACTGCATCTTTCAAATGGCTCCAGTGAAATGTGTTTTGTAGAAAAATGACAAAATCCTGCTGTAGTATATAGTATTTGCTTTCAGCCCGTTCATTCTGCATCTCCTCATGAGCAAGTAGCAGCGTGCATTGCTGTCTGATAGAAAGGCATTTTTTTCAATCTCATATTTTTCAAAAAAAATGATCAAATGCTTTTGTCTTTCATGCTATAAATGACCGATATATTTTGCATCTCATTAAAAAAAATGAAAGGGACAAAGCTACAGAGCCTTCACAATATTGAAACCATCATGTAATAGAAAAAGGAGAGTGGATTTTGGGGTTTTTTGGTGCAACAACAATGAGTCGTACTCAAGCAGCAATGCTTTACCTCGACCAATGCTTTTAAGCTTTACTTAAAGCTGCTAATCAATATTTTAATCCATAATAACAATGGATTGAATAACTATGTCTGATGTTAAAGGAGTCACTTTTTTAGCATAATTTAATGCATTCATACATTACTGTTTTGGTTCACTCTCACTGTTCTCATAAACGCTTTTCCAGTCAGCTGTTTTCAATTAAAACAATGTATGATAAATTCACTGTATTCTATCTGCCCAGCCACAAACTAGTTCTGCACCCACATATACTGTATATCTCGGGAGTTGGTGGAGACCAAAACAAAGCTAGAGGAGCCAATATTAATCACAGAAACATAAGTCCAAATGAATGCTAATATTGCTCCATCTCTGCTTGATGAGTGAACAGTTTATTATCACACTAGGTGTAACAACTTTTAAAGGCCAAGGTTCAAAGTCTCTACCAATCCATTCACTAATTCTGGCTAATTAGACCTCCTCACATGAACACGTGCAAACTGTATTTGATTGACATCTCCCTGACCTGTGTGGGTTTTTTGCATTTGTTTGGTGGGGGAAAACGTCCACCTTTACCATTCTTACTGGTTCATGTAGTTTGGTGCTGTCATGTAACTCCCAGCACACCTAAACCCAACTTCCAGTTACATTTTAAGAAGAACAATGTGATTTTTTATGAAACAGCATAAAACTGAAAAAAAAAAAAGCCCAGAGACTCTTGATGTTTTTTAAATTGAATATTAGTTTGAATAATCAGTTACTCCCACTCTTACTCATAAGACATTATGTAGAAAGGGAAGATATCAAAAGAGGTTATTATAATATACTATATATTTATTTATTTTTGGTAGAGCGCCGCAGATTATTGTATAATGTTATGCCAGTGGTGGGTTTGTCAATAATAGCTGTTAATGGTTTGCAGCCAATAAATTTAAACGAGATTTCATTATAGCTGAAGAGAAAGTACTGAGGAAGCCTGCAGGTTATGCGAGTGTAAACTGTCATTAGTTTTAATTAGTTTTAACAAAGCACCTAATAAGGAACAGGCAGTCCGGTACCAACTGAATAATTAAACACAAATGGCTGTGTCTCCAAACAGACACTGCTCACTTCAATCAAACTCTCCTCTTACACTACAGCCAAGACGGTTACTCGTGTGTGACATGATGACAGACAGAAAACTGACATTTTACTGGCAGCTGAGTCTGATAAAACTGTCTCAGTCCAGTTAGTAAAAGTGTAATAAACTCTTACTCAGCAAAACTGTTTATACATATGAGTGTACATATGTGTTTTATATTAAAAACAAGGGACCTGACAGAATGTATAATTACAACAAAGAAAACCTGCACTTTATTGGTGGCAATTAAGTTGAAAAGTATTTAGAAAAACCTCTCAACCCCAAGCTGCAAATGCAAATATACTCAGCTCATAGTCACCGACCACATCTAACATGCAAACACCTAAAATGATCATCACACCAGCACAGCCACACATCCCATACCTTTTCAGACAGCATCCACAGACGTGTGTGCAGAGCTCCTGAGTACTGCTCCCCTGTCCAGCACTCTGAGCCGTAATATGAGTGTTGGGCCATGGCGGCAACCAGATCCATCAGGTGTCTCGTGATGCCTGGTTGCTTTGTGTGCAGCCCTGGATGGCAGTGACAGAGAGAAAACAATACTGAGTGACTGCGAGTTTAGTTATTTATGTAGGCACTGAAGCCTGCATGTTCAAAATAGTCCACTCTTCTTAAGTGGTCTGATTTTCAGTGTGAGTTGGAGAAAGGTGATGTTTGCATGTAATAAACTGACCTCCTGAATCCAAGTGAAAGTGCATCACATCTCCTCTTCATTCCGGAAGCAACAGACTGGAAAATATGTAATGGTGGCAGTATAGACTCTGTGGAAAAATAAAAGTGTGATCATCAGTGGAAATACATTCAAGACACTCCACAATGGTTTAACACATAACAGACTATTCATGAAAACTTTGACAACTGTTTGAGCCTCATTCTCTTGGTGTAAGCTTTAAAAAAGGATGCATGGTTATTTAAATGTATATTTTGTTGGCATTACGTGTAACTAGTAACATTTGGACAAAGATCAGATGTATATTGACACACAGCCAGATAGTGACACTCTCTCCTCCACCTCCCTGCAGCATGTTAGCACAACCCCCTCAGCTGCTACCTTAGAACTTAGCCACACTAATGCTAAGGAAGTAGCATTGTTTACAGACCATGTTCACAGTGAAGCTGGTGGCAGGGACGCTAACCAAACCCGCAATGTTGACGTGAGATTAAACGCTGAAAGGCAGCTATGTGTGACCTCGACTAGGAGGTAAGAGAAGAAATCAAAACGGGTTTAAGGAGTAAAGAAAGCGGAGTAGATGTGCAGCTTTGCTAACGTTGAGCACTGATGTATGTTAGCATGCTAACTTGTTCAGTCGTGTTAGAAGACACGCCCCACATTATTTTGCTCCAGATCCTCCACGATGTTAGAACACAATAAACAGAAAAAATAAAAGCAAGAAATCTATAACCTCTTGTTGAGTTTGCAACTTTTTGGCTCTTTGTGCCATAACACACACCTGTTGTTTTTTTTGTCTGTGGAGCTGCCAGGTGAGACATGGATTTCCTCACTCTGTTCGCCATATACGTCGTGGTGGTGCTCACATGTATAGTCCTCGTCTGCAAGTACTCAGGCCAGCAGCAGACCCCCTTTAATATCCACCTCAACGCTGTAGGAAAGGTGAGAAAAGAAGCGTTTGAATATTGTAATCTCACAATTCGACACTGTGGGGCGCTGTTGCACCAATTTGATACATTGCAAAGACAACTTCAACTGGAGCTGTGGACTTTTTTCTTCACAGGTAGTTGCTCCATTTACCCCAAAATGGCTCCAGAAGTTATCACAGTGGACCTTCCACACACTGTTTCACCAAAGGTTTGTGTTAAAATGTTTCCAAGAAATAAAGTTACAATAAAGTTTAATTCTGTATTAAGTTTAAAAAGCATTCAAATCATGTATATTTGCGTCTACTTGCAGGAACAACATGTTCATCTATGTGCATATCCTGCTCGAGGTCACTGTGTACGCGGAGTTCAGCTATGAGGTGTTTGGCTTCTGCAGGGAGATGGACACCACCCTGACCAGTCTGTCTGTGCCTTATGTCCTGCTGGCTGTCAAGACCTGCTTCTTCTACCTGTGCATCAAGAGAGATCCAGGTTCATTTAGTTGAACTATATTCAGACGTATTTGTTACTGGCTTTAATATTGGAACATATTCTATGAGACATATAACTTTATCGCATCCCAACATGCTAGACATTTATTCTTTGTCAGTGTGCTGCCATACTTTGAAGTGTTATAGTAATAACTAGGCATGTTGGTAATTACATGCCACCCATGCACGGCAGTAATTTCATTTTGTCACCTGGAGGGTAAAGCAGTTTTCTGGGGGAGTCTAGTAATCGAGGGACAGGCTACACAGCATCACCCACGGTAGAGTAAAACAGGCAAATTTATCCTCATGTGAGTCCATGTCTTGGGAATGCCAGATACAGCTACTGTGCTCATTTCCACTCTCTTTGTCTGTTTTATTCTTGGCACCAAACTCAACTTAAATCACCTGTCTTTTCATGTTTCAGCTTGTGCGCTTGAATCATCTTTTGTTAATATGATTACTCCTGTTACATTACATGCAAGGATAATTCAAGATTCATTCACTTTCATCTTAAATGATGATGATGTGATGCTCACTCTTGCTTGTAAGGCCCTTATGGAAAAAGCACTTGCAATAAGTATCAAGACTTCAGAATATAACCTAATAGAATTCCAGTTATTTCACAATAAATGAGCTAATTTCAGTTAGTACTGGACAGGATAAAGTTCATGTAGAAAAATCACCAGACCTCCTCCTCATACTCTGAAGTACTAGTACGTGTTTGTTTTACACTGTAGTCATTTTTTAAAATAATTTTCCTCTTGACTCTGACAGGCACAGTGACAAAGAAGAAAGTCTCTGGCCAGCTGCACATCTATCCGTATGACAGGAGGCTGTTTCACCCTGGAGTTTCCTGTCCCACCTGCCAGTTCATCAAACCGGCTCGTTCCAAACACTGCAGTGAGCACTTTCTTACCTGTTGTAGCAGATGTTCTGTTCCATTGGGGTTTGATAATTAAATAAATATTGTATCCGTCATTGTTTTGCTCGATCCTCACTGTAAACACTGTCTGTATTTCAGGGCTCTGCAACAGGTGTGTCCAACGTTTTGACCACCACTGTGTCTGGGTGAACAACTGCATCGGTGCCCAGAACACACGTTACTTCCTGCTTTACCTCTTCAGCGTGTGTGCCATGGCAGGAGACATCGCCCTGCTCACAGGAGACATGCTGCTTCATGCTGTATTACGCTCAGGGCTGCTCTCGGCCAGTTATATAGATGAGCATGGCCAGCAGCAGCCAGCAGGGCCTCTGTTTGTTGTACAGGTGAGATTCACTACTGCTGACATGATGTTTATTACACGCATATGCAGCCATCTTTATTTTAAATAATTTTCTTCTTCCCTCTGTCCCTCCAGCATCTGTTCCTGACCTTCCCCCGAATCGTCTTCATGCTGGGATTTCTGGTCTTCGTCTTCTTCCTGCTGGCCGGTTATGCCCTGTTCCATTCTTACCTGGCTCTCGTCAACCAGACCTCCAACGAATGGTACAAAAACCGAGGTTACGTCTGTCAGCACTGTCGCCCTACGGCAACAGCAGACCATCTCTGCAACCCAGCGCCAGATCACTCAAAAAGATACTACTACAGCAGAGGGCTACTCCAAAACCTGGGAGAGATTTTTTTCCCTCTGCAGCCTGTTCAGAAAAAAGACAATTGAAGACACTGCTTCTGTGCTGTTATGCTGCATTTACTGTCATTGCCTGGGGTCTTACTATCCCTAAGAACTGCTGCTGACTGATGAAATAAAGTTTATGTTTGCGATTTCTTTATGGGCTCTGGTGTCTATCTCCCACAAGGTGTCACAAATTTGAAAGCTTCGTCAACGCTGTCAGCAAACACAGAGGTAATCCTTGTTAGAGCACATCGTTGTCTGTTAATTAAATGTTCTGGCTGCAAGCTTAGGACACCTTCTCCAAACCCTTTTATCCTTCTATCCTTTGGCAGGGCACTAGGTCTCAGCTCATGAAGATGTTGTACTGAGAGGCATGGGTATATTTTAAGGGCAAGTAGGTGTTTTAATGTATAAGAAATTATTTCTAAAGTTAAAATTCTGTGTCAGGGGTCAGTGGAGCCAGCAGGGGGAGCAGTACACTGATCTTCATTACAATTCACAGCAATGAACAAAATATTAATATTTTCCAAAACAGCAACATTATAAAAAATATATTAATATGTTGTTTCCTGATTTGTTGATGTGTTTTTTAAAATGTCTGTTTTCTGAGTTGGTTCTATGTCATATGTAATAGTGTTTTTTCCTGTTTAGCTGATGTATTTTCTGAAATGTTGAGTTTTTTGTTGGGTTTTGTGAAATTTTCTAGTTGTGTTTTCCATCTCAGAGGCACCTTTTCCCCTGCATTCCTTTAGACATAAACGTGGCTCCCATTGGGTTTTAAAGACTCATGGGAGCTGTAGTCCAACGCTAAGAAGACAACTTTATATCATAATATATTCATATGAATATAATATTTTTGTAGTGGCCGTTTCGCTTTCGCAGAAGCTTGACCGGAAGTACCAGCGGAAGTGAAATCAGACTTCTTCGTGCGTCACTTTAAACCGGTGCGGAAGTAACCGCAGAATTAATGCAACGGCTCAGTGGAAGGTCAGGTTTTTTTAATCTGGTGAATTTCAACTAGTGAACTTAATGACAGTCCGAGCTAACAGTCATCACTTTGCTCGGTAGGAAAACAACGCGCTTTAAGCGTCTCGGATAGTTCAGTATTAACTTTTACAGCTGACAGTTCGGCTCAGTTCAAGCCTGATGTCTGGCTCAAAATGCACTCGACTGAGCGGACTGCTGGTGAAACAGGTGCTGGACTCGGTGGACAGCGTCCTGTTTGACTGCGACGGGGTGATCTGGAGGGGGGACCAGGCCGTCCCCGGAGCCCCGCAGGTCATCAACCTGCTCAAAGAGAACGGCAAGAAGGTCTTCTTCGTCACCAACAACAGCAGCAAGACCCGGAGGATGTACGCCGACAAGATGTCAGCGCTGGGCTTTAACGTCCAGGAGGAGGAGGTGTTCGGGACCGCGTACTGCTGCGCCGTGTACCTGAAGACCGTCTGCGAGCTGCAGGGCAAAGTCTACCTGATCGGGAGCGACGCCATGAAGCAGGAGCTGGAGGCGGTTGGGATCCAGCAGACCGGGGTGGGACCCGATCACATCTCCGGGAAGCAGAGCGACTGGGCCAACGTGCCCCTGGACCCCGAGGTGAAGGCGGTGGTGGTGGGCTTCGATGAGCACTTCAGCTACATGAAGCTCAACAGAGCCTTGCAGTACCTGAGCCGGCAGGGCTGTCTGTTTGTGGGAACCAACAGGGACACGCGGCTGCCCCTGGAGGGAGGCAGGGCCGTGCCAGGTGAGGCTCTTCACTGGAGACTGGACACAGCAGATTAACACAGTGGAGCACATGATGAGTTATGACACACTTCAGGCTCAACTTTAAAGTTTTGTTTGGTGGAATATGAGGCGTTATTTTTGAGTTTGCCATGTGGTTACAGGTGTATTTGATTTTATGTTTAGAGTCTGCACCATAAATAATTTTTGAGCTGATCCAGATTCTGTGATCACCCAACCTCATTAACAATGTTTTAAGATGAGATCCACAAAACTAAATAGTTAAAGCTCCCTTTATCTCCCCCTCCCAGGTACAGGCTGCATCCTGCAGGCCGTGGAGACCGCAGCCCAGCAGCAGGCCCAGACGGTGGGCAAACCCAACAACTTCATGTTTGACTGTGTGGCCTCCAAGTTCGGCGTGGACCCCAGCCGCTGCATGATGGTGGGCGACCGCCTCGACACGGACATCATGCTGGGCTCCAACTGCGGCCTGAAGACCCTCCTCACCCTCACGGGGGTCAACACTGTGGCGGACGCTGAGGCCCACGAAAAGAGCGGCTCTCCGGAGAGGCAGGGGATGGTGCCAGACTATTACGTGGAGAGCATCGCAGATCTCCTTCCAGCTCTGCAGGGGTGAACTTGGCTCACCTGTTACGTGCCAGGCTCCGTTGTTTTCTAAAAGGGAATATTTTTCATTAACAGTAATGTGTTATAATCATCTCTATTGCAGCTTGCTGCTGTGTGACAGAGGAGACAAAGACTCTATTATTAAACTTAACCTAAACCTGCTAATTTAACAAGAACGTGATGATTTGTTATTCATAACCTAAGAACAAGGATGTGCAGTATTGATTCAGCGTAGTTTAAGTGTTAAAGACACTCAAGCAGTAGAGTGTATGTTCCTTTGTTAGGAAAGTGAGTGTACGTCAAAGTCCCTTATCCTGTCTGTGATGCAATGTCCACTTAAGCAACTACAGGTCAAACTCAAGAAGGGAAACGAGCACACAAACTCTATGTCAACTGTTTGGTAATATATGTGTGTTCACAGTTCTGTTCCATAGTCTATAAATAACAGGCACAGAACTGGGATAAATGGCACTGAACTGGTCTGACTTGAGCTTTCTGTTTTGTTTTTTTTTGGATTGTCACACCTCAGCAGAAACACTCGCAGTAACATTCAGGGGATGGTGCAATGATACCCTGTGTTGTCATTACATGTTACACACATGTTTTAATACAATCCTCATTTTACCATCTGTTTTTATGTGACGTCTCTTCAACTCTCAGAATCACTGGAAGCAATGTTCGCATTTGTAATAAAACACAAACTGTCTTCACTAAATCGACGTCTGCTCTCTGTGGCTTTAAGTTCAAAGCGAACGCAGCAAAGTCCTGTTCTTAAAGTCACCTTGGGCTGTCGTCGGCTGCATGCCGCGACAGTCAGAACCGCGGATCACCTCTCACCTGATGAGAGGGCTTTCCAAGCTGCGCCTCCTTCACCTCTTTGTCCATTGTCTGGGCTGGGGAGGGCGGCCAATTCCTCCACTGTAAGTGTATGTTTGAGTCGGAGTGGGGGGGGCAGTGGACAGATGGATAATGTTTGAGAGGTATATTAAGTCATATTAACCAGGGGAGACATGAAAAAGGAGGAAATTGCAGGAAGACAAATGTTGAAAATTGAGTTTGGCAGGATGCTTGTCAAGAGTCTTGTGTGAGGTGGGTGACATGGAGGGAAACAGTGAGGGCAAAGAAGAAGGAGGAGGAGGAAGGGGGGGGGGAGGAGGAGGTCTGCAGGGACAAAGAGTGGCTGGCCAGGTGGACCGAGTCTCAGTCATGACCACAGCTCCATGCCGATAGCTACGAGAAGGGAGCAGACCGAGTGAGGAGCTGTCAAGGGACACAGGATGGTGAGGTGTTGGAAACATTCAGACGACCAGTTGGAGGAAGCTCAGTGCACGGTAAGAAGATATAATGCACATTATCTGGCAAAGGGGTCAAGGCAGGAAACGTTTTGCTGATCATCCAGCCAGGTTTGCTACATATCAAACCAGCAACAGTTGCAAAATTGGACGTGACTTCCAGATGTTGCTTTAAGTGCAAGTATCAGCAGGCAGTCAGAATTTCCATACATTCAGCAGGAGGCTTGTTTACATATACATCCAATACTGTGATGTGAAGTACTGTTTAAACCAGTTCTTGTGTGTGGACACCTCTCTTCAGGATGGGGACTCTGCTGCGTCCTCCCACTCCCACTTCCCACACAAGGCATTCTGGGTCAGTCTCTCAGCCTCTCTGCTCCTGGTCATTATTGCCCTCGGCTTGACGGGGCATCTGGGGCTGTCGCGGCCCCACTCTCAGGTTTGTATGACCGTCCAGATCAACGCCCACCAGGATTGACAAGATGAGTGTCCCGACACAGGTATTTCAGACCTGGCTTATATTAACCAGCACCTGCTTCTGTTAGTCCTCACAGATTGTCCGAATCACAGTTCCAGATCAGACCGGAGTTCTGATCAACCAGTCAGCCGTCGTGGATCAGCAGAACGACCTGGTGACCTTTTCTTTGGCCTCACCGACAAATCAGACGTCCACTGTGCTCTTTGATATCAAACATGTAGGTGTGGGTGATTTGCACGAGATCCTATCTGAGTCTCAAAGTGTGGAGAAAAAAATAATTGCAGATCATGATGTGCTCTTGTCTTGCAGGGTTTGATATGTTACAAACCTGTGGAGCAGGAGAGCTGCTTCCTGCGAAAGATGGACAAGTCTGACTACGACAACGTGCACTCCCTCCTCCACGAGTCAACACACAAGGTAAAGGACAGTTCGGCACGTGAGAACCGAACCGAGCCGTTGTTATATAATAGGGTCTCCGTCCGTTGCGTTCAGGACATGTGAGACTACAAAGCTCGACATGAAAAAACGCACCAAAGGGCAAATGAAAAAGAAAGTCCTAGTTGCCCTTTAAGCTCTGCCAGGTGTTTCTAAAGTCGCCTACACTAATGTGTGAATTGGCATTTCTGACCATGACTCAAAGCGTTTCTTCAGCGGCAAATGCGCCACGGAGCCCTGCTGGGTTTCATAGGTTGTGCATGACTTCCCCCGCCGCTCCGCACAAAGAGAGGGGTGAAGCGTACAGAGCCTGGAAGAGCAAGTATAGCCTCCCTCTCCTGCCTCCACGGCTGAATTCCTCAGCACATCTGATCCCTCCAGGCCCCCTCGGCGTGCCCGGGATCTTCTTACAGGAGGCCACGGCAGCGAGGCCGAGCCCCGGAGAGGGCACAATGGCCACTCTGTGTGAGGGCTTTTTAGCTTTTAAGACTCCTCTGTTGGATTAAAATACAGCCTGGTGCACTGGGGAGTCAGGGGAGGGGGCCTGTGTGTGTGGATCTCTAATATTGACAACCGCAGTCTATCTCGATTCTTAATTGTGATTTGACAATGTGGGTTCAATAAAGACCAGAGATGAGATGTGGGACCCTGCAGGTAAACTGAGATGGAGCTCTGTTTCTCCTCCTTATCATTTTTTTTTTGCACAATAGCCCATTTCCACGCATCAAAAGCGGAGTCTCGGAGCGTTTTTGTGATCCAGTCTCGCGGTGTCACGTATCTCATACAGCTCCTCAGTGTTCAAAGCTAGCTGCTGATTGGGGTCATTTAATCTATGATAGGAGGGATAGGACCCATATGGATGGAGACTAGCTGTGGTTGGTCCCTCTATTCGGCAGCACAATGGTCCTCTTGGTTGGAAAACTGCTTGTTACGTGACCCACCCGAGCATAACAGTGCTTTAAGTGGTTCACTATCGGAGCCTATCACAAGTGTAAGTGGTGCAATTACACACAGCCTTTGTGACGAATAGGCACAAATGTGCAGCCATGTTGATCTCATCAGCCAAGATATCAGGCTAATAGCAGCTTGAGTTTCAGGCTTCTTCATATCTCCCTCGCTCTGACTGCAAGTTATTCATTTTACTTTGTCGCTGTTGAATTGAATATGATTTCTCACACCTATTCGATGACACAGCAGCTTCAGAGTCTCCATTCATTCCGGCAGAGGAGAAAACTCTTGGTCTGTTGTGGATGTTCTGTTGAGATGTTATGATACTATCTCCAGCAGAGTCAGTTCCAGCTGTCTGGGAACGAGACCCAGAGGCAGACGGAGTTCCTGGGAGTGCTGGCGGCCAGTCAGGTGGATGTGTCCACGCTGGAGGAGCCTCTGCGGGCTCTGTGTCGGGACAGGTCCGTCCACTGGACCAGGAGGGCCGACGGTGAGAACAGCCACTTAACAGACGCTCACATCAAATGACAAGACTTGGGAGAAAAATCTAACTTTGATCACTAGTATTTCTATCTATGTGCCATTGAGCCCCATTGTTGTCTAAAACTATTATGCACATCCAATTTGCTGCCATTGTGGAAATTTATTCTCTAGGATGTAAATAGGAACAGTAAATGAGTGTGAAACATTGTTCATCTAAATCAAAGCCAACAAACAATCTTAAAGAAGATTAGGGTTGGGGGGGGTCATGAAAGGGTTTGGTGTCGAGATCATTTGTTGTTGATTGGATGAACATAGGAAAAAACACATACTGTAAATACTTAACAACAAACCAAATGTACATCAATCCACCACTGAAAATAGTCCCCAACAACTGCACTAATTTTTCTCATTTGAATGATGCTCGATAAAAGCTGCAGTTCGTTATGTTGTAATGTTCGTAAAAAAAAAATACACTATATGAATATTTTCTATACTATATATTTGACTTATTTTAAAGATTTATGTGTGCAGTAGAAAAGAATGGGTTCAGGCTGACTGCTGCAGACACGGTAAAGAGGTTTTTAGTGACAGACTAACAGATTGTTGGTTTGTGGTCTTTTTATGGGATTTGCTGAGAGTAACAATAATCTAGAATAATGCCAGCCTTATCTTTCAATCTTGGTCTAACAAGTAAAACAGATGTTCTTCACATAGAGAACCATCATCCTTTGCTCAAGCCAAACCCAGTTGTGCTGAAAAGTAGAGGAAAATGCCCGTTATGACTTCCTAGAGACGAGACGAGATCTTCAAAGTATTTGTATTGTGTTACCAACGAAACTCAAAGATAGAAAAGCAGCAAATCCTCACATCCTCATGAAAGCAGACAGTTGGCATTTTTGCTAGGAAAAAATGACATTTTGGAGAAGAATGTGTCAAGTGTCATGCCATCTTAAATATTATTGAACTTTGCCCGGTCACACTAGAAGAGTTGAGGATTGATTTGTCAGTACCCACAGATACTGTGTGAAGTTTGAAAGGTCCCATTTAGTCAGCTGGCAGCTGCATAACAAACCAACATGTCAGGCTGAAACCTAAGATTAATCTATGACGTCCAATGACCTTTCTCCTGATGCAGTAACTGACAGGCTGAGCAACATTAGACCCACTCACATGGTGCTGGCAACATACAGAAGTAGGGTTATTATCATACAATAACATCATATAAACAGTATAAAACAATATTTGCACCTTTTTTATTTTATTATTCATGCAAATGTACTACAGTTTGAAATGTACGTAATTTTTGCTGAATTATGGGAAAATATTCTGAACTTGCTGCTCCGTTTCCTGTTTGCACAGTCAGGTCCCTGTTGACTATATCTGTGTCTTGTTAAGAATGTTGTCATGTATTTCATGAGTCACCATGGTTTCTGTGTTGTTTTCAGGCCCGGGCAAACAGAGACTGGTCTACTTCTGCATTGACATCTGCTTTCCCAGCAACATCTGCGTGTCTGTGTGCTTCTACTACCTGCCAGAGTGACCGTGCCTTCTCTTCCTCTCCTCCCAGCAAACGATCAGGGAAGAAACAAAGTTGTCTTTTTAGCTCACTCCACAAGAAAAAAAAAAAAACAGAACAAAAGCCAGCTTTGACTGTTTCCTCTGTGCCATACAGCCGCCAGTAAACCAGTGAAGCAGCCAACCCTCCCAGTCCATTTCCATCCTTCCGAGAGAGAAGAGATGGAGACAGGCTGTCACGGTTATCGCCAAAGCCCCATCGTCACTCTCTTCATGTGTAATATCCTCTCTGGTGGCACACTTCAGAGATTACAGAAGAAAGATCCCCTTTTTATGTACGTGCCTCTAATTGTATATCCTGTAACCACTGCTGCAGTGTCATTACGTGTAACCGTTCCTGTTGCAATGAGAGTTTTTTGATCTGTCTAATAAAAGACTGTTGTGTATTTTTTGGCTATTTTTTTTTTTGCTTTGTTTGCGAAAAAAAGAAGGAGAAAAGTCAAAGGCTGTAAGGACTTCTATGAATGTTTTTTTTTTTTTTTACTGAGGAATCACTTCCTGTACATCATTTTCTCTCCACACATGAGACCATTAAGAAAAGTACAATTTAACTTTGAATGGAGAAAATCACACGAGAGAAATAAATCGATTCCAAAGTGCGTCCAAGTTAATGTGAATAATGTGGTCCTTTAATACAATAAATATGGTGCACTATAAAAACAAAGAACTGAGAAGGATTTCCAGGGTGATGAGGTTAGAAACATAAAGAACACTTGATGAATATTGTGTATTTTAATCAGATCATTAACTACACTGTTGAAGTTTTCCTGTAAGACCGCTTAAATTTGGTGAAAACTGGTGGGATGTTCCTTTAAGTTGCATTTTGTTACTTCATGATTTCTGGCCTTGCTGCGATGCTGAATACTTACATGCACCTGGCAAGGAAGAGCACCGTAGACATCTTGGAACACACAGCTGAGATTCATCGCAATGTTCAAACACAAGCCTCCAACTTTCTGGAGATGATCATTTATGGGAACCTTTTTAAAAACCTCCCATTAATGACGATTGGATGTCTGTTGCTTCTCTGTCCTTCTTCCAACTCTGCACAGACTGTCTGCCGTCTCCTGTCACTTCATCTTTTTCCTCTTCCTCCTCCTCAGCCCAGCACACTGTCATTGAAGGCCAGACACACCACGGCCTTCTGGTGGCCGCTGTATTCCCTCTTGATCTCCCCGGTCTCCACGCACCACAGACGAGCCAGGTTGTCTGAGGAGGCTGTTGGAAGAAAAAGAGAGTCAGAACCATCACTGGCATCTTTATCAATAGCTTAAAAATGGAAGGGCAGCAAATACATTTCACACCAAAACTAATATCATTTTACCAAAATTAGCTCACATATGCATTTTATTTTTAAACACATGTAAATCTGCTAAAAAATTGACTGATTTTTCTTTGCGAGTTGACAAAATTTGTCTTTGCTTTTTTTTTTTTATGTCTACAAATGTAACAAACGCAGCAGGAAACGAAAGTTTGCATGACTGCAGTGTACGTTTTTTGCAAAAGTAATGTCTTTGAAAATCTGTTGTTTTTGAGTCACAGCAATTACAGTATAGGTAATTTATAAATCAATATTCTAAAATCTTTCCAAGATATTTCTAGTCCAAAATGAAAATGTTATTTGATCTTAACTTCAAAACAGCAGCATGTTTACAAGTGTCAATCCTTGTGTTTATATCTGAATGGTTTTAATGTAAGGATACTGACATTGTGTTGTAGTGACAGCCTATGTGTCAGGGCTTGCATACTAACCAGTCACAATATACTGGGAGTCTCCAGAGAAAGCACAGTCCCACATCCAGCCTCGAGACGTCTCTCCGGGATTGTTGCTCTTGATGCTCAGCTCTGTCATCAATGAGAAATTGGATGTCCTCCAGATCTTACAGGTCTGGTCTGCTGAGCAGGTGGCCAACAAACTGGAGGTGAGGACAATCAGAAAAACTCAGAAAATCAGAGCAGGAAACTAACTTTCTTGCGAAGTGGTCACATTTGCTAATATATCATAGAAACAAAGTTAGTTTCACTTTTTTACTACTGCTCCAATGGAGAAAAGCCTTTTTTCTACAATAACATTATTTGTTATTTGAGTGTTGACAAGCAGAGATGGGCTTATAGGGTGTAGAGGGGAAGGGCACTCACGTGGAATCAGGGCTGAACTTGCAGCGGAGAGAGTAGCGTTTGTGGGCAGGAATCTTAGTTTTGGGAATGAGCTGAGTCACCTCCTCTCCAATGCCTCCAGCAAGGACCCACACATAACAGTTTCCCTGTTGAAGGAGGACTCATTTAATAAAACTCCAAAGTTTCAATAAACAGCACAATTTTCAGACTCTTCGAGGACTGACCGAGCTGTTGACTGCTGCCATGTAACTGGCATCTGGGTCAATGTGAACCGAGTTGACTGAGACCTCAGGCTCTGGAATCAGCTGCTCATTGTGGTCGGTCTTCAGATCCCAGATATGAATCACCCCACTCTGGTCTCCAACAATCAGCTCTGCCTGAAAAACATACAACGGACAGTAAGAACATATTGTAATTGACTTGCATTTACATTACAAGTCAACAGCATTATTATTACCAGTTTATGAATCAGTGTTCACTCTCTCACCTGGTTGGGATGCAGACATACACAGTTGATTGGAGCATTGACCTGGAATATCCTCTGACACTGTAGATTTCTCGACCTGGGAAGAGCAGCACGGATCAGAGTTAGGTTTGTTGGACACAAGAGTGAAATCATTTTAAAGTGTGGTGAGCTTGGCAGTACCTCAGGTCCCATATGCGAGCCATGCAGTCTTCTCCCCCCGTGTACATCCAGCGTCCATCTTCATGGAAGCCCACAGACGTGATGTTCTTGCTGACGCCGTCGTAGTTGATCACCGGGTTGGGGTTGTTAGAGTTCAGGTCGTACATGCGAATGTGTTGATAGCCTAAAGCAAAGGATGTGTATTACTGTGAAATATGTCCTATTCATTTAATTATACAATGCAGGATGTGTATGAGCCATAACATGAACGTAATAACTGAGTAGATGTATGACAAAGATCCTTAACTGACCTGCAGCTGCAATCATACTCCTGTCAGGTGTGACCTCAAGTGAATTTACTTGCTGGAACAAAATGTTAAGAAAGTGGATTGTTCTGTTTGTATTTTACAGCTCAATTACAAGCCTCTAACTGACAATGTGTCTCCGTTCATACTGTTATTTACTATATATTCAATACCGCCCCCCACCCCCAATGATGGGAACTGTTGGGTCTCTATATGTTGTTGGGTCTCTTGACCTGCTCTGTGATATAAAGCGCCTTGAGAACTTTTGTTGTGACTTGGCACTATACAAATAAAATAAAATTGAATTGAATTGAATTATAATGTGTCAACATGCACAAGTGTCTATTTGTATTGAAAAGCAGAGAGACACATTGCAGTAATGATGCCATCTACAGACAAATGATGGAGCTGCTCCAAAGACAGTAAACAACAGCTCTCACCTTTGGCAGCATCAATGTTGATTTTAGACATGGAAGGACGTTCTGATTGAGGATTCCCTCTATTCACAATTTTTGATTGAAACACAACAAGTTCATATAGCCACTTTTTCTGCAGTCACATGATCAACTCCAAAATGTTTCCAGCTAGGACAGATATGTCAAGCTTCAGATCACCGTGTTTTAGTGAGAGTCAGGATACAGAGTCCTGGTGCTGGACCGTCCTGGTGCAGATGCCGCTGTGGGCCTGCCAGAAGCGTACAGTGTGGTCGTATCCAGCCGTGGCCAGAATGACCGGGTCGCTACCCACCGTCCCCTGGTTCACATTCATGCTTCACTGCTGCCTGTCACTGCTCGGAGAGACACATGTACGGCTCTGCATGGAAATACAGCAGACAGTCAGCTGCGGCAGTTTTCTGCTGGCTGTTGTCAATAGGAACTTAGTTTATAGTCATACTGAAGATACAACTTAATAATTATAACGTACAGGCTAACGTTAGCATAGCTTTGTTAAAGGACGATGCAATTTAGACAATTAGCTTACGCCTCTGCTTCAGAAGCTAACATACTGTGAGTGCAACGATATTTCACAGCAAAAGATTTGTTAAGACAATTTCGACCACTTAACAGAATATATCTGATAAGTTTTGATTACCTTCAGTTGTTCGTGTTGACGACAAATCAGTCCGTCTCCGTAAAATGACCCTCAGAAACATACGATGAAAAGTTCCGCTGTGATAAACAGCGCTCTGCTGCCATCTATTGACCGATTTTATCATAGCAGGACAAATGTTTGAACTGTGCTCAGGCTCTGTCACACAAGTGTTGATTTATTGAAGTAAAAGTAGCAATTCCACAGGGTACAGTGTTACAAGTGAAAGTCATGCATTCAAATTATTGAGTTATTATTAAGTTAAAGTATGACAATGTAAGCAGAAAAACACGAGTACCAAAATTGAAAGCACTCATTATGCAGTAGGTTCTGACTCATTTCAGAATAATGTATATTATGTAATTGTAATTATGTAATCCAGTTAAATAAAAAAAATCAGTTTCTTTACTGATGTTTTCATTTTTTTCAAGGGTGTAACGACTGGTAAGAAATTTAATTTACAAATATAAGAAGCTTCTTAATGAAACATAGTCTATCAATACTGACGTAGCATCAACAAAGTGTCTATTATAATATGGATATTATCTTAAATGAATAAAAAAACTGTTGTGGTTGAACCAATAAGTGAGTCAAAACAAACATGAGTAATTGTGACAACAGTAACTTTAATCAGAAAATTGTCCTATGAGTAACTTTAGACTTTAATATATATATACTGTATTCAAATAAATAAATAAAATAAATAAATACATAAATAGAGCAGAAAATGCATCTTCTCACAAACACCGGAGACAACATATATAAATGACTATTGCCCTTGTTAACATCTTAGTCAGAACAGTATCACACAGCAGGTAAAGAGCCAGTAACATATGAGTTCTCCTGCTCAGTCAGTGAGTGTGTGTTGTGATCAGAGCCGCTGCAGCAGGGCAGACATGTGCTGTTTCACCTCTCCTGGGTCGGCCAGTGAGCAGGCCAGGACCACCCCTCTGAGCCCAGTCCTCAGTTTGGTGGATGGCATTATCTACAACATATACAATGAATCTTTAAATATTTGCTTTTATAACTAAAGCACACAGCATAGAATCAACAGCTACCGTACCTTCACATATATTTTGCATCTCTCCAAAAGAAATTTCCACTTCATGGCAGTCCGCTGGTCGTCGGTCAAACTGGTAAACTCCTCTGTCTGCAACAGATGAAAAAGCACATGCTAAACCTTTCATGTGTTGTAATTGCAGCTAGAGCTTATTTGAATTATAACTGCAAAAAAATATAAAATCTGAAGTGACTTTCCAGACCCAGATAGAATTTAAATGCTCTCCAGAACAGTGTAGTTGGAAACATACATGTAACACATCTTGTTTGTATTAGTTTTAACATGAACATAAACAGTAATTCATCTGTGTTCTCTTATGTTATCTAATCCCTGCACATCAGGACTGCTCCATTTAGAATTGAGGCTGAATAATCATCCTTCTGTGAAATGTTCCGACCGTGCAGCCAAGTGCCTTTTCTGCCACTGGGCTCCTGAGGGAGCAGGCATGCAGGGTGCCTGTATGGTCGGTCAAGTCCACCAGTAGGTCAAAGCCTGTGGAGGCTGAAACGGCCTGATTCCTCCCTGGACACATCTCGTTGGTGCAGCTCTGCAGGTCGTCAGTCACTTGAAACTTACACCTGGAACTGAGACAGAGGAGAGAACAGTATGGAATTGTTTATTAAATTAATTCATATAATTCAGAAGAACTGTGATGGGGGAAAAAAATAACACAGCAGCTATTTAATAATTCATCCACTGAACACACTTCGTGTGAACTCACCACCGCATCCTGACGACTTTTGAGACAGAAGAGTCGAGGTCGAGCTTGGAGATGAAGCTGTATGTGATGCCAAAGAAACCCTCGGGACTCTCCTGGGCCTTCTGCTTCAGCTGCCTCACTGTGTACACATCAGTGATGGAGTCCACTGCAGAGACAAAAGCAGCGCCACATATTCATATCTGCAGTCTTTTCATCTGGAATCAGACAGATGATCATTTTATGTGTTACATTAGTAAAAACTAAGTGACAGGGTGGTGATATGCTATATATCTTTTTTTATTGTTGGCAATCCCCATGAAAAGACCAAAGCAATGGCCACAATGTCTCCCAGAGAGTAGAAATCTCTGGAGTCCTTCACTGGCAGATGGATATATCTTTTTTTATTGTTGGCAATCCCCATGAAAAGACCAAAGCAAGCGTGTGTTAGTCTGTCTATCAATACTTATCGACTTTCACATGTCAAATTGCTCATGGAACAAATAGCAGTCAGCTCCAAGCGCCAATTGGTTCTAATGATGATTTAAATCTTTAAAAATGACTGATTTTTGAAAAAGGGGAATAATTACCTAAGATGGTCGATGGAGGTCTGAGACACAGAAAGAGAATGAGCTACATCAGACTACAGAGGCAGTAGTTCTAAGTAGGATTAATTCTGTATAAGTTTTGGTCCTTTCATGGGATTTGCTGGCAGCAAGAAAAAACAAAACATCACAAGACTTATCCTTTTAAAGCACAAAATACGATTTTAGCCATGCTGTACTAAAGCACAGAATTTGATCATTATAAATGGAGTGCATTATGACCCAAGAGGAAATTTAAAAGAGAGAAAGAAAAGCCAAAAATACGAAGCATGTTCGACATCAAGATACAGCAAGACTTCTACTCATTCTACAGCCCTGGTTCATAAGACAGAATGTGATAATTCGCTGATCTTTTTTGGCAAATACTCAAATTGAAATGTATTAAATGTTTCACCTTCATTGATTTTTGTAAATATCTGCTTATTCTGAATTTGATGGCAGCAACATGTTTCAAATAAGTTGGGACAGGAGCAACAAAAGACTGTGAAAGTTGTGGTCTGATCCAAAAACACCTGCTTGGATCATTCCACAGGTAAACAGGTTCATTGGTAACAGGTGATAGTATCATGATTGGGTATGAAAGGTTCAACCTGGAAAGGCTCAGTCGTTCACAAGCAAGGATGGAGAGAGGTTCAACACTTTGTCAAACACATGATCGTATAAAGGAGGTTATTAAAGGGGCTACAGAACACTTAATAAAACCATTGTCTGTAAACACACTTAGTTTTCAAATGACTGCATTTTTATTCATGTTTTACATAGCATCAAAACTTTTTTGAGATCAAGGCTGTGATATTAACAGTACCAGAATGATGAGAATTCATCACTGGACACCTACCAGTCACGTCTTCTTCCTTCTCATCTTGATCCAGAGCACCAGACTCAGATACTTCTTTAACATAGCTGAACAGCAGGCTGGCCTCTCTGGTGTCTGAGAACATATGATTGACAGCAACAAACTGGCAATATCCTTCTTGCACAGCAGGAAGATGTTTGTTTTTCTTTCACTGTCCATACCATGGCTGCTTGGTTGGTTGCCCAAAACAGCATTTCATTTCATGTTGATTGATTGCACAATAGATATTTATGTCTGACTCTGTGTTTTTGTAAATGCTGCCGTGATATCTTACCAGGATTGACAGTGATAATGGTTTTCGAGTTAACGCTTGCTGCCATGCCGTTGCGAAAGCTGTCAAAGCTAATCTTTGCATCAGCTATGAAGAGCACTTTGAACGAAGAATAGAAGTTAAAACAACAGTAAGTTATCTCAAACATAAACACACAGTTACATCTCAGATATCCACTTCCATGTTTCTCTTCACTACACTATGTTAATGGAACGTGACAGGCAGGAATAACAGTTAAATAAAGATTAATTTTGCGGCTGAGAATGAGCAGCAGCTGTTAACCTACCCGTCTCCTTGGGTATCAAAGTTTGCACGAGCTGAATGGCTTCTCTGTCCCAGCTGTGAGTGAAACAGAGGTCAGGGAGTTACTGAGGGGAGAGCGCAGTGAAAATCAAACACACATGGAGGTTAATCTAAAGCTTCATGTCACCACAGTAAATTTGCGGTAACCTAAAGATACACGGCGGTGATCCAAGGGCCCGACGAGATGGAATATGGCATGAAAGCAACACAAGTAATAAATCTTTATTCATTTTCCGAATTAATAAACGAGCATGACGCACCAGAGGAGAGGGAAGGAAGAGACAGAGTCATCAAAGAGCTTCACTTCCAGCCTCTGCCCTTTGCGTCTGTCTGAAGTGGTGAACTGCTTCAGCTCTCCAATCTGCAAAATGTAAACACAATCATCTGAAGTTCCTATCACAATATCTTTCCTTCCTGTAAGAATTGCAGTGACATGAAGTGCACAATCTGGCCTCTCTCTGAACTCTGGGGCCATTATGGCAAGTCTGTAAGACAAACACGATGTAGTCTACTGGTCAATTTATAAGATATGGATTAAGTAACTTTAGAAAACTTTGATATGCTTGATTCTAAGACAAAAAATATTTGCTCTACATCCACAGTCATTGTCAAAAACACCACACTTCATGCTTATCAGGCCTTACACCCCGACCCCAATGACTGATTCCATGACTTTTCCGTGACTGACTTTCATAATGCTACCACTTTTTAACAACCATTCCCTTCTTGTTAATGCCGTTTTGAAGCTCAGGAAACTTTAACAACCTATTTTCCACCACCGTCAAGCTTACTGTGGAGAAAAAGACAGCTGAAAAACCACTATTTAATGTAATCAGTGTGTGAATGAGTTGGAAAACACAATCTGGCTTCTCAGTGAGTTTATCAATTTTCCTAACAGTCCCTATTTGAAAAAACACCTCAAAAATCAACGAGATCGCAAAAATTTCATTACCATTTTGAGCTTTGATTGATTAAATGACCAACAGTTATTTGATAGTAAATCATGACTGTTGACCAACAGAGACCTTCCTATAAGGATTCAAACTGATTTTATATGACTCAGCTGAACATATATACAGACATATATACAGAAAAGCATTCTGGGAAACATATGAAATAACTAACTTCAGTAGATAAGGCAGGTTGGTGTAAATGTGGACACACTAAACGAGTTAATTAAAAACTCCTAGAAATGCTTAAACTGATATATAAAAGCATGAATGAGCTCAAAGGCAAACTTCTCTTTGATAATATTCAACACTGAAAGACTGTGGCCTTCAGGCGTCCTACCGACTTCACTGCAGCCAGAATATTTATTACTGCACTCTCCAGCCTCTGCCCGTTGGCCACAATGTCTCCCAGAGAGTAGAAATCTCTGGAGTCCTTCACTGGCAGATGGATTAGCGGCAGCAGCCTGTCGATGATGCCCATGTCAGCACACAGACACACCTGGGAATGAGCCTCTGTCACCAACAGCCTGTAGAGGCTGAGACAGCAGATGCAGGCCTTTGAACCAGCAAGTCCTCTGACACTGTCAGCAGACGTTACACACTGTTACATCATGTTTTACACAGCCTTACAATGTGCCCACCTTCACCTATTTAAAAGCACCACAGGATGAGTAAGATTCTAATTCTTCTGCAACATGTGTGTTGAAAGTGTTAATTACCTTGGTGTTGTGGGACAGAATCTGTCCCCTTTCTCTGGGTCTTTGGTGGCAACTAAAGGATTTTCAATGGTGACTGGAAAAAATAATAAGAAACTTGTCATTCTACAATTATGATAATATATGAATATATAAAATAGATATGTGTTTTTGCCAAAACCACAAATTCTCAAGGATTTTTAAGACTTGTGGCATCTTCCTCACCACAGTCCCCAATGCTGAAGCTGCTGGAGAGCCCATTGATGTATCCATCGGTTCCCCAGGCGGTCACATTAATAAAGAAGTCAGGTGAGTCCTTAACAGTGAAGCCAAAGGTGAATCTGTCTGTACCAATATCTGAAATTCAGACATATAGGTTTGGTTAGTGTAGCAGCTCCACTGGAAGGAAGAGGAGAGACAAGCCCAGGGAAGGTTCATCTATTGTCCAGAAGAGGGGGCTGCTGTACAACACACTGAGGTGCACTGCTGTTAAATGATGTGTCAGTAATACTTTGGATGTACTAAGATAAAAAAATACCAACTTTTTCTGTCAGGAAAGCTTTTAACATCAGTCTTCCCGATGATGATGCCGGCCACTTTCTGAAAAAAATAACAGTACAAGGACAAAGACAGTGTGCAGACTTGTAGATTTCCACATTTCAACACAGCTTACAAAACCAACAGGTCTGACAACAAGTAAAATTAAAGAAAAATATTTTGAGCTTTAAGACACTGATTTTAAGAGTTGCTGCAGGAAGAAATATATATTAAATTGTTGTAATTGGCAGAAAATCCTCTGAACTCACCGGATGGGTGAAGTTGGGATGAAGCTCAGAGATGGAAATGAAGGTTTGAGCAGCCATTTTGTTTCTTCGCCACTTAATATGTCCAGTCCAGTTTAAATTACATTTACAGACCCTGTAAAATGAGGTAAAACAAATGAGAGTTAACATTTGGGCTTTAACTTAACCTGAATAAAAAGTACTAAAACATCTCACTAGTTTCTAAGAGACCTAATTTAAAACCAATAAAAAGCAACTTGTAGTAGTTAGCTAGCTAACAGTGAAACCACGCTAATGTTAGTTTGATCTCTAATAAAACATTAGATATACAAACCTATAACAGACACATGAAGCGACTCTGGAGGTATTTATGAATATTATTTCACACCGAATTTGGTTAGAATAGCTTAGTTACAGTTGCATCTCAGATATAATTAGACTTATTATTATTATCATTATTATTATTATATTTTTACCTTATTCTGTTTTCAGTTGATTCATATTTTTGCGGCAAGCTGTTGCTGTCTGATGCTTTCAAATACAGTCGGAAATATCAAACTTTCAAGTACCACCAATCTGATGAGAAAAAAAGAGCAGTATTGAAGTATAAATGTCTGACAGCTTAGAGGCTCGGCCACATACTGATTGATTGTAGCAATATATTTTATATACTATAAGTTGGTTAGTTATAAAACTAATTATCAGAACAAATTTAACTACCTCTACTAAAAAAAGTGCTGAATTTAAATTCTGATGCACAGATTCTTATCATTATCTAGCCATTAATTATAACAGTTTCCTAATTTAAAAAAAATTATATAAAATCAGCACACATGATTGATATAGATAGCTGTGGTCTTTTTGGTCTTTTGTTAGGAGCTAGTAAAAGTTACCTACATCTATTAAATCTCCATCATCTCAACTTCCCTTGTGCAGTAAAAAATATTTATTACATTATTTACATACTAAACAATAACGTCTTTAAAAGCACAACTCTTTATTTAGTTTGCTGTACAAACTCTGTGCTGATATTCACTCATGGATCAATACATTTATGACAAGCACTCAAAGACAAACATGCTTCCACACAACTCATTTTTTTCAAGTTCATCTATCAAAAAACCCCAACTTTGTTCAAAACATTTAGACGAGCTACAGCAGCGATCAGACAAAATCTTTATGACAAATCCCCTTTAGGCTTTGGTGAAAAGAGACCTTCAGCACCTAATGTTTTGCTAGACTTTACGTGATGTTGCCTGGGATGAAATCTTCCATTTCAACACACAGCCAGTACAGTAAACATCTGTACAGCTGAGCAAACACACAGGAAATGGCACCGAACAATACAGCAGCTATCACCAATGGACCTGTTGACTGGAAGCTGTCAATTACACACACATATACACATATCATGTTTTTACACTACGTGAGTCATGTCTGTAAAAGTGTCCTCTGTGAAAAGCATCAGACTTTGATACTACCTTGATAATCCATCCCAGTCATCATTCGTAGCATGGGATTTGTTCTCAGGCGGCTTTGCTGAGATGAATCTGACAGTTTCCTGGGTTGTTTTGATAGCACAAAGCTGCATTTGACATGTGATACCGTCTCATGCGCCAAGGCTGGAATCAAAAGGTGTAACAGTAAACCCTTATTCAAGCTTCACACAGCCTTGTTCCTCTTCCACGGTGACTAATCCTCGAGGTCGGGCAATTGGATCAGATATCTCATCTCTGTGACTAATGTTGATTTTCAGGCAGTAATATGTCTGTTGATGTGATTCTACACTCAATGTGTTACTAATCTTTGATGAAAACAAAAAAAAACAAAAACAAAACAGCTGCCATAAAAATATTTCATATCACAAAGTCAACATGATGAGATGTGTCCTCATCAGACGGCCGGGTGTGAAACGTTCCATCGATGTATTGATGGACTTTGTATAATGCTGTATAATGTGCAGCCAGACTGATTAAATACATTTACCTACACAGGGGAATCGATTTGCTGTTTGTGCCACTATTTAAATGAAACAAAATTTCAAATTCTAATTTCATTAGGATTTTCTGACTACAGTTTGTGAGTCCATTAATCACTTGTACAGCAATATCGGATAAATCAAGTGAAAGTTACTTTGGCTTCAGCGATTTATCCATAATGAATTCATGGCCTCTGTTAATCTGTCATCAATCACACTTTGATCCAATATTCGGGTGGTTCTTTTGAAGTGACTTGAACAACCTTTTTGAATTTCTTTATGGTAAGCAGTTAGAAGATGGCAGGACTTTTATCCAGGAACTACCTGCAGGGCTGCAGACACGGTCACTGCAGGAATGCGCTGCGATTGGGTGGCCTCTCTGCTTCAGGTCGGCTCCCTGGAGGGCCTGCAGCCGTCTGACCGCTCCTCGGCTATTAATCCATCATCTCACTCTGTGTGTGTGTGCACATGTGAGTGTGTGTTCTGCCATGCAGGTCAGTGCATACAGTAGGATTATACTGTATGTGTTGTGTATACGCCTGCCTTGTTCATTGTCATGCAGGCAGGATGAACACAGAGTTGCTTAAAGTGCAGAAAATTAGTCTCCGACAAAATGACTGCAATCAGAGCTGAAGTGTAATGTTAAAATAATGTTAAAATACTAGTACGCCTTCGAGTGTACAGTGACACACCTTCAGGCCGGCAGGCAGCTATGTTGGAGGTCCTCAGCTCTTGATTGAAATATGCAATTTATCCATGTCAACTAAACGAAGCAGACAGTTCATTTCTGTGCTGTTCCTCAGCGGGAATTCAATGTTTCGTCACTGACACATCAATCAACATCGTGCTGTAATCACATTTGTTGCTTCTAGAGAAATCTGCACACCCTGGGCGGCTTGGAATAATAAGATAAGCTTCATTTGGAAACACAGGGGTCACATCAAAAATTCAAACACAGCATTAGAAAGAGTGTTTTGAATAGTCATCTATGCCCCTATGTTACTCTGTTATATGCTTACCATGTATGTGCTTGAAATTAACATATCATAACATATCTCAAGAGACTTCCTGGGGTAATGAATATAAAATAAAGGAAAAAAAGAAGGATTTAATTTACTTTACCAAAGTTGGTAGCACACACACACACACACACACACACACAAAGCCTTTAGCTCATTGTGCCTTAGAGAGCTTCAGTCCAAAGGCACCAAAGCCAAAATCTGAACCCAAAACTACCACATAAAAGTACTTTTTAGATGCCAATGCAAAGTGAACCCCACCCACCCCTTAACAATATATTTCTCCTTCCTCCTCCCTTTTCTTGCCTGGTTATTATATAATACTGGTGGAGAATAACAAAGAACATTCACTTAAGTACTTCGGTGCAGATCTGGGCAAATATTGCACTTACTGCATTTACACACACAATTTTCATTTGACAGCTTTAAGCTATGAGACATTTCTTTGCAGAACATGAGAATATAATTGTGATGCTTTGATATGCTAAACTACCCAACAGTGTATAAATGAGCTCTACCAGCTTCAACAACAGCTGCTCACATTATATGCATCAGTAGTAAAAACACTACATAATCCAATATTCTGAATTATATAAAGCAGACAGGAGCCGTTCTGTATCGGCTACCAGCGCTTTAACTTTTGAGACTTAAAGCACATTTTGCTGATCATACGCTCTTGTGCTTGAGTGACTTTTTTTTTTTTTTTTTAATGCAACCATCCGCTAGACCTCCACGATGGCACCAGACAGGAGATTTGTGGTCGAGCCGCACACCCTGTGTAAAACATGAGACGAGAGGAGGGAGAGCAGACGCCGGCGACTGCTCAGAGGCATGGCAACACGGAGACAACACAAAGCTGACTCCAAGTCCTTTTAGAGCTGCGGGGATTGAAAGGATGTGACAGCTATGGACTTATTCTATAGTTTTCTGTGTGTTGTGTTATTGTCTAAGAACAGAGCTGCACAGACTTACAGTTTGATCTCAATGGCCATTTGTAATCAGAAAGTCTAAAAACTGGTGTGTATACTATATCTGTATGTGATGAACCAAAAAGCCCTGAACACTTTTACAATATTGTAATTTGCTGTGCAGAAAGTGGGCAGACAAGTTGGAGGATTTTACTTGCAAGCGTGCACATATGCATGTATGAGTGCACACACACATAGACAATAGAGCTATTGTAAGGAATGAAATAAGTGTGTGTCAGCGCACCAACTCCTGAAAGAGATATTCTGTCAGGATCTAATGGAACCAATCATCATTATTTTATTGAATCTGATCATTAAAACATATTGTTCTGCGCCGCTCGCTGAGCAATATCTTGGCCTGGCCCGAACTTCTACATCCAAGTATAGCTTTTGCATTCGTTGGCAGCCGCCCGTGCAGTCTTTATTGGCTTCCACAAGTGGAAGACGTCCAAACTACAAGTATGTGTACGCTGTAATTTCCCTGCCACCTGTGTGACTGGCCGCGCTGTAGCTGCTGCTGCACCGCCGGGTCTGCTCGCAGCCATTGAATCCAGCTGGGCTCTGCTAGAACAATGCGCTCTGTCTCCTCGTCCCCGTGCAGAGGAAACCTTAAATGATGTTAATGACATGCTGTTGAAAAGCAGCACAAAGACCGAAATCAGTGGCACGCATGATGTCAGAGTCCCATCATTATGCCACCATACTGAGGTAATGGGAGGAACATTGTGGCATCGGTCATGTTATTGCTATGAGCCCTGTTGTTTTGCAGGTCCAACCGATGAGACATAAGTCAGACAGGAAACATTACATTACATGATGTTAATATGAAAACCAAACGAGGGGGAAACTTGAAAGTGACATTTCTGTTGCAAAGCAGGACTGAAACGATTTAAAAGCTCTTTTCTGTTTTCTGTGGTGTGTTTTCAGGGAGCATTTCCATGCTTTTAGCAAATGTAAGAAAAAAAAAAAGAATGTTGTTTTGATGCAGCCGTGATTTGAGCGCTTTTATGTCACCGGCTACACAAAACAGGTATCACCACCTACACACGCAGCTCAGACATGTTTTCTGTCTTCTATTGTCTGGCCTCCACAGTTATGGCTTTAATCCAAAATTGCGGTGTCCTCATGTACACGTTAGAACGAGTGGGGGATGGGCAGGAGAATCTGGCATTGCTTCACAAACTTTCAGTCAAGAATAAGCTGCGCATAAATAATACAGATGAATGAATACTGAACATGACAATATCACATTTAACTTTAAGATCTGTGGCAGTGTCTGTGACATACGAGAAGTGGCAAAATGAAGGGGTGCAAACTAAATACACTCCATTTCTGTTTGTTGTTTACTATGATATATACTATTCCCCCACAATGCAATGCAAAAAGAAAATGGAAGAATCAGTCACACCTCAAAGTTTTTGTAATTTGTGGATGATGGTAAAAGATCTTTGAGAACAAAACAGTATTAAATCTTAAGACAGACATTTTGCTTTACTTACTTTTAGTGTAAAATTGTTAGATGTGGTGAGTCATTTTCTTTTTTGCATACTAACCATCAAAACAGTATACTATGACAATACATAGAATACTGTATAGTGGGTTAGTTTGTAGTACAGATTTGAGACACACTGTATAAGTCTACAACCAGGAAACACAAATTATAGCTGAGGCTGATGGGAATGTGATTAGTTCTGCAGGTATTTGATCAAAAATCAAAGCACAGGAGAAATTAACTTTTTGACCTAATGATGGCGCTGGTGAAAAAGTTAAGGAATCACTAAAGTCGTTAAAGTTCATCCTGTGGGGAACATGAATGTATGCACCAAATCTCATGACAGTCCACTCAAAAGATCTTCCTATGTTTCAAAAAAAGGTGGATCTTGAGGAAAATACATTTAAAAATTTTTTTAATTCATGTTCAAATTCACGTTGTATTTAAATTCAGGTACTCATGTACTCATCCTGAATCAGATGTTCAGTGTGTAAGTGAGTGTGTGTAGGTCGTGCTTTGCAATGTGTGCACGCTTAGTTTTTAGTATCGAGCTGCAGAGCATCATTCAATTCAAACTTTTTATGCCCTCAGACAAAAAAATCCCACCTGATATACAGCCACTGTCAATGTAATGTTACGCAGAGAAATTTTCACCCGTTCATCATTTTAAGTGTGTCAGGGTGCAGAGCTGTATTTCAGCTACATCAAAGCCCGTCCTGCTGTCCCAGTCTATCACAAACGTCTTCACAACGTCCACTGTTTGGGTAGTTCCCCTCTGACAAGTCCTGACAGAAATATCTCGCTCCACATTTGACCCCAAGAGCCTTTTCTTTTAAACAAAATTGACAAGAAAAAAAAAATCTTTGAAGTGTTTTTTTCTTACTCAAATGAGGGGAGAAACACATTTTTTCAATTACTTCCGAGTGATATATGAAACAGAAGCTTTCATTTCTTTTTTTGCCGCACGTGTTCCAGCGAACAATGAAATGATTATATTCTGGAGCATCGCCCCTGACAGTGGTACAAAGCAGGACACGGCTTCACGCTGAAGGCATTTATGAGCTGATTGTTAAATGAGTTCAGTGTTGCTTTGTCTAGGTGCTGATTTTATAGCACGAGGGACTGATGCTCTGTGTAAAGCATGGCCTCAACATACGCCGACAAACTATTATTTACAGTGGGATTTTGTTTCTCTGAAGTTTCATTAGAGAGTGGAATGTGTAATGCTTGAATAACAGTGATGTCAAGTCTAGTGAAATACTTATTGTTTGGAATATAAAACTCATTTCAATGTCTTATTGGACTTATTGTAAGACTTTGATTTTTCAATACAGTACCACATTTGAGCAACAACCATTTGTATTATTGTTCAAATGAGGAATGAAAACATTTCTAATTTACTGGTGCCACAGACATGCTCAGTATTTTTTATTCATATCCACTGTTTTTGTCCATTTCGTGATTGATTTTTATGGTTTGTTGACTGAATGATTCAATATGCAGAAAAACACAGACATCGATACTGTGATGTCTCGAGATCTCAAGGTTACTCTCTCAGCCGTCTGTGCTGTACATTTTGTGCTTCTGCTCAAAGGATGTCGAGGAGAGTCATTAGGTTTCTTTGTTGCTCGAGCTAATGTATCACATCAGACAGGAAGCCCATTAATCCAGCAGGAACATCGCGGCTTGTTCGTATCTTGATGTGTATTTTTTGATATATCTGCTCAGTCTCCAGTGACCCATCAAAAGGTTGCCAGACGTGGGTCCTAAAACAGAATTGCTGCAAATATTAAAGACAGTATGATATAGCATTTTAATAAGTGACCTTTAGAGGTATTACTAGGAGTTTGGACAGAACAAATCTACCTCTTCCCCCCGCTGTAGAAAAGGCTAACAGAGGTTGGATAAAGCAAGAGGTCAAACCGGAGTCAACATCATTATGGTTTTCAATGATGGCGAGAACTGAGGCTGTTGAAGGGCTTAAAAAGTGGTTGCTGTGTTTCTGTTGGACAGACCATAATCTGGTTTGTTTCGTTTTGCAATTATCATATTTTGATCGTTATGTCAAAAATATGATAAATATGATCCCTGAGTCCTGTTCGGAGCAGCTGTAAATCACCGTGTGGCGTAGAAGTGAATTGCACTCTGAAAAAAAAAGCCACTTCTTACATAATGTTGCTTTAAGGTATAAGTCAAATTTTACCACTGTTGTTGAGGTCAAGTGAATTATTCCTGACACTGTTATAAAATCATTTGACAGGGTAATGGTGCTTAATGGCATCTGTATGACAAGTCCAAATTGTACCACTGTCACGTCAGGATTATTATGGTGTCATGCACAGCCCTTCACATAAAGAGCTACCCACAATTCTCTGAGGCCCGCTGCACCTCCGTGGTACTTCTGCCAGCGCGGAACTACAAATTGTTTTTAATGCGACTTTAAGTCTGATGCAGGAGAAACATATCAAAGGCAGACTTCCACATTGCCACTGCAGAAATGACCATAATGAGTCTTTGCATTGCAGCCCTGCAGTGATGCATTAGCCGCCTGTAAGAGCGAGCCGTGCCGCTCTGAACCCATATCCTGTTGGATGTCACTTAGGCCTTCTTCAAACCCAACTCTGCCATTAGAGGGAAAAGGCTCCGTCTCATCTGTCTCTCCCAAGTCTTCTCTCCTCGGGATGGTACTAACATCACATATGGAAGACATCACGCTGTTACAGAGCTGCTCTCCTCACCAAGCACTAATAACAGTGTGGCTATGGGTTTAATAAAAAGGAATGGAACGAATTATGGCCCCATCCCAGCCAGGCCCATCATGTACTGCAGCGCATTAGCGTGGCCTCAGCAGCCAGTCCAGACCAGCAGAGACTGGGAGGGATGACAGAGAGAGAGAGCGAGAGAGAGAGGGGGAGGATGTGACTGGGAAGGGCCGAGCTTCCCAACAATAACCAGTCAGGCTCTTAGGGTTCGATGCAGCGGCGGAGAGGGGGAACACACAGAGAGATATATAGAGAGAGTAAACCTGCGGGCAGCACAGAGACAGGCTCTGCCCGAGGTAATGGGATGTCAACAGCAGTTTGACAAAGGATGTTGAGTCTTGATTAAAATGGAGGTAAGAGTATGTCACCCCCATCTTCATAAGTGAATGAGCTAGGGGAGTCTCTGGGGATTTATCAGTAAAAAAGCGGCTGAGAATGAGAAGAAAACAGGAAGAGCTGCAGGAATGTAAAACAAGAGACAGAAACAGAATTTAAACAGAATTTGCTCAGTAAGTGATTGATCAAGTTAGTGGGTTAAAACACTGGTCAAATAGAAGGAAAGCACAGACTCTACTTGTTGATTACATGTAAAATCTCTTGTTTTTTTTTTTTTTTTACTCTTTGAGGTTGTCGTTCCAAATACTGGAACCCCCCCCATGCACTGGGACACAAAATTCTATCATATGAAATAAAAATAATAATTTAAAACACTGGATTGCTTTACCTTTTTATGCTTCCAATTTTTTGGAAATTTAAGAATCTGAAATGGGACAAATAGGACAAGCACTCACATTTTTTCATGCATTTCTCTTTTTATTAAAACAATAGTTCACTCATACACTTCCAAAATAATTCTAGATGTACTAATACTCCTTAACGTCTCAATACAAATTCTGACAAGCTAATAGCGGAAACACGTCATAACATAATACGATAATGACGCAGTAAATACCAGTTTAGTAAATCTAGTTTGTGGTATTAAGAAATCATGTGAATCGTATTTGATATGGTCTGGAGGAGGGTTTATAAGTCTCTTTGCTCGTGCACATTTTGCCATCATCTAAGAGACATTCTTCTTAACATGCTACTGAACTTTTCAGATGCACGTGATCTTGAGCACCCTAATTAAAAAGGTTACTGTCAGTCATCTATAAAAACTGCCTTATGGCAACATTCAACCTAATATTGCTCACTAGCTGCTCTGTAGCTGTGAGGTTCAGTAGTTACTGTCAGATCTAAAACCATTATTTTATTCTACTTGACATAACTGTCTTGACATTTACTGGGGGCCTCACCCTGACATTTCACCCCTTAGTGGGGTCTCAACCCCACCATGAGACCACCTCGGAGCTTCACCGCAGCCATCACCATCTTAATGACCATATTGCCACTTGTCTATGTAAATGTGAACAGTCAATCAAGCTTGATTAAGAGAACGACGGATGAGCGGATGAAGACAGGTCGGAGCAGTTGGCAGTGGAAGTGGGTGCTGGCGCTTCATGGGTGGGCAGACCTGGGCCTACCTCTCGGCTCAGTGTGCAGTGCTCTGTCTGTAGGTCAGCTGCCGGCACAGGAGATGACAGGTTGGTTCAGACCTACAGCAATGCAGGGAATCCTAATGGCTCCATCAGGACAAGTGCACTGTCTGTTATGTTATATTCCATCCTGTGAGTTCGACCCGCGTGTCAGCGTCTCAGCCTCGGCCCGTGATTAAGTCTGCGAAGACTCGTATTTGGTCAGCGACTGTCTGGGTTATTTTGGAGCTTAAATTCAACATCTTCGCTACCGTCTCCTTCACCTTTTTATTTTGGTCACTTGATACGGACCTCCATGCCAGCTCGCAGTCTGTCTTTCTTTAAAAAGGGCCTGTTTTATTGAACCTACACAGACATCTGTTATATTTGGATTTGAAGACACCGGCTCGCCTGATTTGCTCTCCCACTCTCTTTTTGGGACATTTATTTTGACCTCTAAGTCGTTTTCCCCTTCACTGTCAGTGACGTTATACTTTGGACCACCAGAGTTGGACTTCTGGTATTTCACTCTGGCCTCGGGATTACATACCTATATGTAGAGATAATTACATCTAGGAGGATTTTCACTGAAGGGTCTCATTGCTGTTCAGTCCTGTCAGCTGAACTGGTTAACTCAAATGCTACTGTGCGCTGCTTTGACGATAAAATGATACAGAACATTTACAGGAATGATTGTCCCATAAAAAAAGCTAATAAAATAAAAGCTAATTCATCTTTAAGAGAACATTTGGGAAATTTCCCTGCTTGTTTATTTTTCAATAACAACTCCTATATGTGTAAATGGGGACCCGTTCATATATAAGTGCCAATGCAGTCCTGATATTAGCAACACAGTCACTGTGTAATTGATTTCCTTTAGGCCTCATGACTGCTCCGGTGTGTCAGACTGGAGAGCGGCTGCTATGAATGCAATGGCATGTTGAGTTGGCCAGAGATACATTTGTGTTGTAAAAAGATATATTAACTCAGACACACATGCATGCATAGGTGGCTGCAGGGATGCCACACACATTCACACACACACACACACACACATAAAATCACACACATCTGCTCACCATCCTTGTAATTGTGGCTCCATCAATATCATATTACCTGTTCCTTTAGCTGCCTATTGATCACGCCTGCAGCGGCTGTTCATGTGCTGGTTACGATGTGCTCTATTACCTGTGCGTTAGTGTCAGCCTCTCAGATCGGGGCGGTGGGATTGACTGTGGGAGGGGTGGGGGGCAGGGGGGGATTATGGTTTGTCCAGGCTACCACCCATTGATCTCTGGGAATGTGAAGTGTCTTTGGCACAGATGGACAGCTTATGGCCTTGTGGAGCATGTTATGGTGGCCTGCATGGGATGTATGGATTAGGTTTTGACCAGTATGGATCTCTGATACTGAAAGTGATGGTTTTGCATTGGACGTGGCATTTAATTCAGACAATTACTATAATTTAAACCGACTGTTATAATATCAAAACCCATAAAGATTATAGCCGTATCTGAAATTACCCTCTTGTTCACTCATTCACTATTCAAGCCATGATAAACACTCAATATAGTTTAGTCTTTAGTGAGCAATAAAACAAGATTTTAGACACACAATCACCATTTTTTTTAGCACAATAATTGACTGGTGCACAGCTGCATGATATAACATAAATTCAAAGCAAAGGTGAAGAATTGCATTATTGGGTTTTTACTAAAGTAAGACTTTTGTCTAAATGATGTCATCAGCATGATAACATGCTCTTAACAACAATGCAATAATGAGGTTAATGTTAGATTGAGCTGATATGATGTTTACCACGCACACCATCTTACTTTAGATTATTAGTACGGTAGCTTTCGTGAATTTGCATTAAACAGAAAGTATTGCTGAGGCTGGTGGGAACATCACTTGATTTGGCCAAACCTTGAACTAACTGTGGTACTGATGTGACGTTAAGGGATCAGCAAAGTTATTACAACTCATCCTGTGGGGTGCAAGTGTTGAGATATTTCACTTAACCAAAAATGTCAACCTCATGGTGTGCGAGTATAAGAGTCAGGCGATCACCAAAGTTATTATGATTCATCCTCTGGGAACCATGAATGTCCATATAAGATTTCCTATCAGTCCATCAGATAACTGTCGGGAAATTTAAGTTTAGATTAAAGTGATGGACCAACCAACAGGCTGACGTTTTTAGAGCCATGGCTGAAAAACTCGTACATGCTATAGACACATTTTTCATGGTTTCAGAGTAATATATATGTAGCACATACATTTTACATTTAGCATTCCAACACTTAAATGAAATAGTAACTGAAACCAAACTCTATGGATTGAATCCTTTATTTAGATAACTCTATCAGAGAGTGAGGATTTCATGACTTCATCCAAGAAGTTGAGTGAGGAAAATGAAATTATAACCTCCATCTTATCAGCGAGGAATGACAGGGATCTGCCCATATCACATTTATATTAAAAGGTCCAGGACGGGTCTGGTATTTCAGTCTATCCTTGAAAAACTTATCTGTGTCTTTTTCCAAGAAGCGAAGGTTCACCTCTTCTCAAGACCAGACGCATAACATATCTTTTAGTATGAAAATGATTGTGGAGAATATGCAGCTGCATCCGTGCTTATATTACCTCTATTTAAACATTTCTGGACTGTGAACTTAATGATGGATTGACCATGTGGCCCAGTAATGTCAGAGCAGTCGTTTCATATAGTTAAAAAATAGTGATAATCAGTTGTAATGTTTGTCTTTCCAACCTATTCTCATCGGCTGAACGCTATTTTAAGTCACTCGGATTAATGGCATTTTCGTGGATATGTAATTTTTCTCTTCATTAATTTCTGGTCTGTCTTATCCTTCAAACCAAAGGATGTCGGTTTGATGTCTGAATATCTGCTTTAGAGTGACAGAGATGACAAGACTACAGGTCATGGCCATTACGGCCGGAAAACAATGTGATATTTGGGAGTAGATGAAGAGTAATCGTGACTGTACTGTCAATGCCTTTATATCATATAATTTTTATAGACGATTTAAATTGTGAATGATAACTACATCTGTTTGTAGTTACAGTTGGTGATCTCCTATCTCGACTTGTGTGTTTCCTATCACGGAGGGAAAGGAAAAGAAAGATGGAAAATGTGTGTGGCCAAACGATTTTCTATTTTTCTTGGGACCTCTCATCTCATTTCTCTCTGCGGCGTTGAAGGCCTGACCTGGACACTGGACTCATTCCCTCTTTCTCCGTCCTCCTCTGGTCGCCCTCACTTCATTTTTTTTTTTGCTCTCCCTCTCTTTCTCGATCGCCCCTTTACTAATCAGCGCTGTGTGAATCTGCATCAATCTGTCTCCTTCTCTCTATCTCTATATCTTTTCAGCCTCTCTGCAGCAAAACTAGTGTGTGTGAATTGTGGGCTGGTGTGTGTGTGTTTTCTCCTGCGTGTGACATGCTTCTTATTGAACACTAGCCATAAATCTCTGACCTCCTTGCAGCCTCTGAGTAAAGCACTCTGATATTAAATAATGAGACTGGGGGAGGTGATCTGGTCCCCTGTCAGGCCCCCCGAGGGATGAGATGTGATATTGTTCCCATCTCTGGCTCCAAAATGGGAATTAACTGTAGCCTGGCTCCCAGCAGCGCACATCAACAGGACACTGTCTCCACAGTGCTGGGTAATCACTGGAGATAATAAAGCCTGATGATCTTTTCTCATACCGACGGATAATATTTGCTTAGATCGAGCTGCTGACATTCAGTGAGTACACAGTGAGTCAACATAAGACCACACTGACTAATATGAGTTTTAAAGGAAAACTAATGATTCAAATAGCACTGACAGACATTTTCAGATTTATTTCCATTATGGACTTGAAAACAGGAAATGTGCACATAGCTAATGTTATGAAGATGGAAACATGGTATTGGTTAAAGTACAAGTCGTAAATATGGGGCAAACATAGACAGTAAAACAAGATGAAATATACATTTATCATTAAGTGATTGGTGGTACAAGAAAAAAAGCTTTTCTTGTTTTACTACCAGTTTGTATTGTAGGATATTATTTATTAATGTATTCAGTTATATTTTTGATTTGTCTGATGAGCTTTTGTCAGTGTTGGCTCCATAGACTTGCCTCTGAAGTAGTATTTATGCATTCATCTGAAAATTAAAAAAACAACAACATACACTATAAAATACAAAACAAATTAAATAAAAAGTAAACTACAGTAAAATTCTTTGTGGTTTAGCAGGTCTTCTAAGTTATTAAATAATAAAAGTAATAGCTTGTAAAAAAAAAAAAATCTCCAGCAGTAAATCAATAATGAAATGAATGAAATACAGAAGTAAAATGAAAAAAAAAAAACCTTTTCATTATTTCATTGTTGTCAGGGACGAGCCTCAAATAATTTATAGTATAATTTACAACTTAACCATTAACATATTTTCCAATATTGAAATAAGTTTTTAAAAAAATGAGCACCATCAAACTAAGTGCTTGTGTTACCTCTCACTTCATAAGATGCAGAAAGTTACGAATCACTTCACGTCTGAAACTGCAACAACAATAAGAGCAGCAGCAGTTGCAGTAATATTGACAAGCAGGCCTGAGAAAAAGGTATTTGTTTCCATATGTGCAGGAGTTTTTTTACTTCTCCTCTCTGCATCGTCTCCTGAGCTGCTGAAAGACGATCAGGTCCCCGAAGACACTCTCCGCCTCTTCAGCTGGAGCGAGAGGAAACTCCATCTGACCGAAGAGAGCCTTCAGAGAGAGGCTCCAGTGTACGAGAGGAGACCCAACTCCCCAGACATCTGTTATGTAGAATGGCATCTAATTTACCTTGTGGTGCCGAGGGAAAAAACAAAGGGCAGGACAGAGGGAGGGAGGTGGAAGGGAAGTACAGGCTTGGGAATGGAAATAGAGGTTTGTGTGTGTGTGTGTGTGTGTGTGTGTGTGTGTGTGTGTGTGTGTGTGTGTGTGTTTGCTCCTGCCTAATACAACCACATCTGCCTGTGATGCAGCAACAGACTATCCAACGAAGAACATATCACAGCCCACACACTGACAGTCCAGAAATGCAACTGCAAAGAGCACTTGGCACAGAGGATGCTGTCACATTAATAACAAACAAAGACAGAGATATCGCAGATTGCAACCTGAATGCATTTTGCAGTGGCTGGAAAAAAAAAAGGTCCCCCACGTTGTGAGTGAAGTAAGGTGGAGTGAGCAGCCTGTTGGATAGAGCTCAAGCTGCAGAGCACAGGGTCCAGAGACAGCTGTGCAGGCAGGTCCCTCACATGGAGTCACACACCAGCACAGCAGGGTAATGAACACTGAGAGAGCTACAGGGAAGAAGAGGGGGGGCAGTCAGGGTGAGTAGGTCAACTGCAAAAGTCTCAAATTTATTTTTTATTCAGCTCTCCTGTGGGGTAAGTTTTAATGTTTGAAATGTAAATAAAATAAAACAAAATAAAACATGAAAAGATTTTAAACATTCTTAATAAATTCTCAATTAAATCAATTGCATTATAAATGATTTTTTAACAAAACCATTTATTAAGAATTCAGTATATCTTTTTATATATATCTGCACTGTCAAGTTGAACATGTCAAATATTTTATTTTGTGTATGTTATGAGAACATATCATAGAGAATTACCTTAATATCTTTACCTATGCTCTACTTAAATAATGACTTTGGTCTAAGAACTACCCCTGAAAATATTTTTCATGACATTTGTCTTATGCAAAACAGGGAAGGTTAAATGATTTTGCTTTTTACACAATTATTCCCCAATTTCAGACATTATCAATAAATCATTTATTATCAATAGCCATTGTCCATTATTAAAAATAACTGCATATCCCCAGTAGGACAACTCGCCTCTCTCCAAGAATTTGCCTGTTTCAGGAGTTTAACATGCACTTTAAAGGTCAAAGGTCATCCATAGATAGCCTCTGTGGGGTCAGCTTCATTAGGTGTTAATGACCCTCCCCGAGGGCAAGTTGTCGACTTTGCCTTCTGTCTTTTTTCCTTAACTCAGCTTCTTTTTTTTTCATAATAACCGACAACCTGTTTCCTAACATCATTAACAAAGCGCATTAAATCCAGCTCTTTTAATCTTTTCATCTGGCTCCCTCTCCACTTTCTCCGTCTCCTTCCATTCCCGAAACGTTAAATGACTGAACCACCAAACATCTTGGATCCGAAGCAACACAAAACCTCATTGAGCTGGCTCTGCTCGGCATATGGTGGAATCAATGAGAGGGTCCATTCATTAAGCAAACTGTCATCAGGAGGCCGTTCAAATGGAAAGTAGCGTTTACGAGCATGTAACACAGGAACTTGGATTCATTCCCGGTGATTTGTAATTAATGTATGGTACATGTCTTTGTTCTTCCCTTGATCTGTTAATTAGAGAGGAAACCCGGGTGCAAATCCTCTCTGCTTTGCTGCAGGAATGCGGCTCTCTTGGCCAAAACCAAGTGTTTTCTCCTAATTTGAAGCTTGCTCGTCAAAGTGGAGGAGGCCTCATATTAAACCGATCACACGCTGTATGATTTGGCATCTGTTCAGGCAATTCTGATAAACAAACAACAGCAGGACTGAGAGTCTGAAGGACACCTTTTTTGATGTTCAAAGCTTTGATTCCAGTTCCCTTCTGAGCTGACCAAGTTCTTGTTAGCGAGTGTTCGAGTGAGATTCAACAGTGGTTTCGCTGTTGAAGAACTGGCCTCTGGTTCAGTCACTGTACTGCCAGCGCGGTCTCTCCGGGGACGTGTTTGAAAACCTTTGAATGCAAAGTTTTAGTGCGAATGCCAGATAAACAACTTTAAAGAGGAACAGCAGACTTTTATATAATAAATATAACAATGCAATATAAAAAACTGCTGCTGTTTGTAACTCCAAATTGTCTACAGACGTGGACAGATTATGAGACAATGGGTCCCTAGATACATGTAAAAGGTCCCTCCCACAAAAAAATACTGAAAGAGGCACAAAAAGACTTCAAACAGCTACATTTGTTGTTGTTCTGTGTCACTTTCTTTTCATCTCCTTGTAGCTGTTTTGCACCTCTTTGTGGTCATATTGTGTCTCTTTGTGGTCGCTCTGTGTTTCTTCGGGGTCATTTTGCTCTTTGTGATCATTTTCTGTGTCTCCTCTGGCTTGTTTGTAGTCCTTTGTCAATCCAGAAATTGTTTTCTCTTTCGTTGTGTTGTCTTTGTGGTCAAGTCTCTGAAGGGTGTGAGATGTGTGTCTGTGTGTGCGTCTCTGCAATTAACGTGGTTTTCCACAACAGAGATGCATGTTTTGGTGCTGGCGTGTTTGCCAAGAGTCCCTCAACTTGTGACAGAGTCTTAACGTAATAATTATCTGAGAATTGTTTCAACCTGATGCCAGGCCTGAACATTCAAAGCCTGGTGGTTCATTCTGACAAAGATCCTTATAAGTATGTAAGTACTGGGTAGTTGAACAATGAAGATGGTAAAATCAGAGGTGATGTGTCAGACAAAATGTGGAACATGTTAATAAAGGATGTTGAGAGTTAAGGTGTCTATCTCTATCTCACACTTCCATACTCAAAGGTCAAAGGGCAACAGATGACTCCATGATCAAATGACCAACAGGGCACACCCCAAGCAAAAAGAAATCCCTCTTTTGGGCAGTTGTGTCATTAAGTCTTCTTTCTTTTACGTTATGTTGCATTAAGTGATATACATTTCAGATGATATATTATTTTGTTTCTGATTAAAGTCCCACCACTGTCACTCTCTGATGAAACATAACGTATCATACATAATGATGTCACACGAAACAGTTTCTCCCCAAACAATTTCCTCAATAATGACCAATTTAGCTCTATCCTTCACAGTGAATGAGTCCATTACAGGGGACGGCAACAGATCGTAATCACTTTCCCCTCATCAGTCTGAGAATAACCCAGTGCATGTGAGGGTCAAATGACTATAGGTGACCCTGGTGTAGGAATGCACTTTGAACTCTGACCTCTGGGCAGGCCAGAGGGCTGACCCTGACCTCCACAGAGAGGAGCAAGTCGCGGAGCGGCGAGCAGTGACCAGTTGCTCGAGTCACTTCAGGAGTGAGAAGAGATGTTGTTTGTGTCATTAAAGGGGAATGTGGACAGTAGAGAGGCTGTGTGTGGTTGTTCTGCTGTGGGAACAAAACAGGCTTGTTTTCAGTACTTTAGTGCTTATTCAGTGGGTTTTTAAAGGACAACCGTAGCAGTCAACCTATTGAGAAACATGAAATCCTTGACCTTAAAAATGATAGAACATGGGGTTGCCAGTTTTCATAGAACACAGCTGTCCCTCTATTTCACTTTCATCATGCTTAATTATAATTATATATTCACTTTGATATTTACATTCCGTTATCACCTTAATTCAACTTTTTAGCGCAAAAATGACATGTTGGTCAAATCAATCCACCACTAACTGAATTATCTAAAAATACTAATAATAAAAAAAAGGTTTTGACTGAAATGTATCTCAAAAAGTATTAAACGGATTACCATGAATGATTACCATGATCTCTTGTTGTGCATGTACATGTCCACTGTGAAAATTATCGTTGTATTCTCTGTAATGCGACTGATGCACATATATAAAGAAAGAGTCTGTCAGGTCAGGTTCAAACTAATGTGGAAAAATATGAAAAGACATTTTTAGTTTCTTCTTTTGGTCATGTGACACCAGGATTTTTCTTCATTTCACTATCTCCAATGTGTCTGACAACAGTGGTCCCACTTTTTTTTTCTGGATGGGGAAGATGAAGGTTGACAATCTATGATCCTCAAATAATCTTTGTAAAAACATAGTGATGCATTGCACATGCCCAGTAAAAGTTTGGTATTTCAGAATAGAGGGTGAAATTTGTATCAGTGTGGACAAACACTAGACATTGGGGTAAGCTGCTTGGTGAGTATTATGATTCTTTCAGTCCCTGTGAGCAGGCTGGCAGACTGGCAGTCAGTCCCCAAGCAGCCATTCCTCTCCCGCCCCAGCGAGGACACTTGACCTGCTCAGTAAGGGTCACCAGTCACTTTCATCAGGGTGTAAAGATCTGAAGGGGTGACATTCGCCCATCTATCCCAATATCTGGGCTTGGTCTAATCCAAGCGTGTTTGGATGCTACGCTCCCTCAGTGGAGCCAGACGCTCACATGGACCATTGACAGGAGGGTCATTGTGTGAGCCACAGAGAAATGTATCAGGAAGGGAGCCAGGGCTTTTTGGATAAAGGCCTGTTCTGCAGACCTGCAGCTGAACCATCTTGTTTGCATATCAATACCTTCAGGCCTGAATAACTTCAGTCAGCTGATGAATGAGAGATTTGCTGCCATCTCAAGTCTCAGGGATCTTTGGTGCAGAGGGAGACATAAAGGAAACTTTTCACCGGCGGGAAACTCGACGACATAGCTGGCTGCATCCCTTTACCCGCTCCTCACCCATGAATGGGGTTGTGTGACTTGAAGATATTCTATAACTGGAGAGTATGCAGGGTGGAAAATGAACACCACCCACCTGTCAAATGAAAGCAAGTTTGAGTCAAAATTTCCCAAGGCAAGTGATCATCATCTGAAGTCTATTCTGAAAATGTAGTTGACTGTGAAAGTGGCTACTAAAAAAGGTTTATAAGGTATAAAAAGTTATGTTGATATTTTTAGTTTCCAATGCCTTTTTTTTTTCAAAAAACTTTACACTTATACAGAATATGGCACTGCTTCAATTTTTAGACTATGTCACTAGAATGAGAAAAAGAAAAGAAAAAGAGGAAGGAAAGAGAGAAAAAGAAAATGGAGGATACACCTGACTAACCATGTGTCCACCCACCCATCCAGCACTAATTTTAATTTTTGAATTTGTGTTCAGTTTTTGTGCTGATCAAAAAAAGAAATAAAAGGCGACTATATGACCTTTTAAAATTGCTTCAGCTTATTTTTCAACACAAGCTTAATTATCTCCAGATCCACAGCTTTGAGCCACAGCTTCACTTGAGGAGCTTTTTTTTTTTTTTTTTTTAAATATCACTCGTGTGTGGCGTTTTTTTTTATATGCATGTTTGCATGTAGGCAGCAGTAGCAAGTGCAGAGTTGCAAATTAGTTCTGGGCATTTGTACCATCACACGTACAAATAAAACTCCAATTAACATGCAGTTTCACATCCATATCTATAAACACCAGCACATGCACACAACAGTCACTATAAACCTCTGAAGTTAGAGGAACTGCAGAACTGGGTGATTAATCTCTGTGGGTTCCTCACTATGATTGACCCTTTTGATACAGGCAGTCATTTGAACCATTGTTAATATAAAAATGTTGATTAGTGCAGCTTTACCTACTTCACCTACTTTGTTATATTTTGCAAAAATAACTATTAAATTACCCTTGTGATTCCAGCTTGCCTTTCTCTGTATGATTTCTTTATGACCCCTTCATGGATGCACCTAGTAAGCGACATTAACCAGAGTGTTAAATCAAAGAGGGATTTTCCATGGGCCCGGGTCGGCCCCTGTTTGGCCGCGCCAATATCAAGCTGTGATGACATGTGTTTCCAGTACGGTCTCACAACAGGGGTAGCCACACTGCTGTGGTCCCTCTCGCTAGCAGAGCCATGTCGTCACAGCCAACAGATTGGGTCAAGAATGTGTCATCGCATGCAAGCGACAAGAGTTTTCCCTCTGTTGATTATTAGCTCCGCCACGTGTCATGTGTGATTATGTCTTCTGGTAGCTTGTGTTTTTGGAAATGTAGAGGTTGTGAGACTAATAAAGGATTAATTAAATTAAAAATTAAACTAGAAAGGAGCCACGTGTGATCAAGGTGAGCAAGGTAGGCGACGCCCCTTTTCCAGGCCTCTACACTGGAATGGAAAAACCAGCCCACAACATCCCCGCCAGCTCACGGCACGGCTCGACAAAACTACCCCCCAAAAAATGGAAAAACCTAAACTAAAATTGATACCACCACTGATTGGTAATGAAATGAAATAAGAGAGTAGATGGATGGAACAGAAACCACCGTGGTGGTTGTGCAGCCCTGGAAAGATTGAAATCATACCCGGGTCCAGCATCCGTGTGTGAGCCCTTGTGTGTGTGTGTTTAGGCCCTGCATCGATTACACATGTATGGAAGATAAATCAGGTGTTAAATAATATTTTACAAATGTATGATAGCGACCCACGCTCGACCCCTGAGCTAAATCAAAGTGACAGTGGGACATGCTACGTATAAGCACATATCCCCACCACCAATAAACTAAACAGGCAGTTATTGATCCGGACCATCTCCCTTCAGTGGAGGTCCCGGAGGTTGAGAATGCAATATTAATAGATCAGGGGGGAGTTGTTGTATGCCTGTGTGTGTGTGTGTGTTTATCTGTGTGTGAGTTTGTGCATGTGTGTGAGAGCACGCATCCACGCTCATAGCTCATGCAGGGCGACTCCATTAACCAGTGCGGCGATAGCGGTCAGCGACCAGGCTCACAGGTCAAGGGGGAAGCGAAGAGGTCAAAGATTGCCATCCCCAAAAGGTCTCCAATCACCCCAGTGAATTGATTGCTTACACATCAGAAAAACCACTGTCCTGCGTTAACTTCAAATTTAGCCCTGGACGTCTGCGACCACATGACCCCATCACCCACTCCCACCAACTTCATTCCTCTCTGGACACTTCAGCTGGGAAGTGTTTGCCAAAGACTGACTGACCACTCACTTATGCTTATTCTGGGAAATATGATGGAGGATGACAAGATTGAAACCGCGGTAATATCTAATAAAATAAAAAAAAAACTTTTTACCTTTAATGTAGACTAATTGATTTATAATGAAATTGGGGTTTTAATTCTAATTAATTTATCATTCTAAATTTAAATAGGATGGTCGTTGTTCTCTCCGTTGGCATACTGGTGACATACCATGGCTTCTCATACCTTACTGCTTTATTCTATCATTTATATTTCTCAATTTCCTCTTCCTTTACACAAGTAGTCTATGATAGGCTTCCTGTCTATCACTGTCTGCTGTTCCTACTGATTTAGGGTTTACGATTTTCTAACATTGATGAATGGTTACATTTTAAACAGTGTAGTAGTGCATGTCCACTTGTCCGCATTCATATTAAAGTGTTCACCAGCTCAACTCAGTTACAGGAAAATCACCATCATGTTCATTTGTGCTAAGCTAATTGGCTGCTGGGTGTAGCTTTAGCTGCTGATGTTGATTAAAATCCTTGACTGAGCTTGAAAAGGTGAAAGGTTGAAAAGGTTATTTCCTCCTGCTTTTGTGAGTTTAACACTTGATTTTATTAATAAGTACAGGTTAAAAATTAGAGTGACACTCAACAGCCTTTTCATACACTGTAAATAAACAGCAGTGTTCCTTCACCTCTTAAACTCGCTCGACAGTGATTAATTCTATTTTCTTTTCTAATCATCCATCTGTTCCGTCGCTTCCAGGAAAAAAAAAAAATCATCTGCTAAACACATGTATCTTAGAATACCGGCAGCAGCAATGTTGGTTTCTTTGGAATAAATACAAAGAGGACGAACTGCAAAAATGAGGCCAAAACACGTTTCAGAATAAAAGTTTTAGTCAGAATTTTCAGCTGAATTTCAAATACAAAAGTCTCAGAGAAAACGTCTCAACAATAGTTTGTCATCTTATAAATTAGAAATATACAGTTGCATGTAAGTACCGTTTGTGGAGTTGAATGCTGATTAAATGAAGTAGAAAACAATCATGTACAGGTTGTGTGTGTAATGAACATTTTGTACAAGCACTGTATTGGCAACTTAAATAATAGCAAATTTACAGCACATGGTGGACTGTGTTTTACATTTCTGGTACCTTTTTGCACTGTCAACTATCTTCCTGCTACATCTTTAATCTTTATAAAATGAAAAGACAGTCCAGAAAAAGTACCTTGGATTGAAAGAACTAAAGAAAAATAGAACGTCCTATAACTGCATACACTGTATAAACGTGTCAGAACATTTACCCAGAGGTGAACTGTTGGGATTTAAGTGATCCTGAATGATTCATTTATGTCTCAACAACACACATTTACATTTATTTTGATTGTACCATTGTGCATATTTCAAACCCCTTTGCTTCTCTCCTTCACCGTTGGTGTCGTTTTTTTCAGCAGAGCTCCTGTGTCTCAGAACTCCAGTATGTCATTTGGTTTAATGTATCTTTTCCCGGCTGTCAAGGCTTGTTACCCGTTTGCCATTTGGTTTAACTTTAGGCACATCTCTTTGCAGTGTTGGCATTCTCCTGGGGTTATTTTCAATTTAGAGGTTGTGCTGTTAAGTGTTTCAGACAGCAATGAGAGCTTAGCATACCTCTGGCACTCATGGTGCCAAGTGCCAGGAGTTCCAATTGAGAGGAAATAAGCAGTGTGCTTCAATGTGGCTGGCGCTCGTCAAACTGCAGCATGAGCCACAACCAGCGCTTCTGCTGAGCTTCTGCCTGCTGTGTGGCTCAGGGTATTGAAGCTCTAACAAACTCTCCTTGCGTGGCTGTTGTAAATCTGGAGAAAGGCAGAAGTTATTGTAGTCTGTTTTCATAGCTTAGGCCTGTTTTGCACAGTAAAGGCTTTGGTAACACACAATGCTTTCAAGGTATCCCTGTCTGGTTTTGGTAGTAGGCTTAACAAAACAGTTTTTAAGAGCTTTGGTGAGTAGCTGTTCAGTCCCAGCCAAAGTTGTGGCCGGTCATTTGGTAAAACTTGAGATTGAAGGGTCTGTAGAAGTCTCTGAGCCTGAGCAGGACCTCAGAGGGGATCTGGGGATGGGGCCTGCCCTTCGACTTCCCCAGGCAGCGCGGCCTGCTGCTCCCCTCTGGCTTCTTTAGGCAGGGGAAGCCTTTGGTCTGGTTGAAATAGAAGTGCTTGTCCGTCACCACGCGTTTCAGTCCTAGGAAGTCCTGGACCCGGCCCATCTCGCCTGCCGGGTCCGACACGAGGCGTTCGCCGCTGACAAAGAGGAGGCGTGACAGCGGGAAGAAGCGCAGCCAGTTCTCTAGGTGCTTGGCGTAGATGCCGATTCGCACGGCGCTCCATGACGTGTCGATGAGGCCTGTGGTGGCATTACGGAAGGCCAGGTTCTGGAAGGACGGGAGCCCGGGAGATTTGGACAGAGTCTGGGTGTAATCGGAAACAGCCCGGGTCACGGGGTCACGCACCACCACGATCAGCTTGGTGTGGCGGCTCATGGAGAAGACGCGGCGAGGGGCTTCTTTGGTGATGAAGTAACTGGGGGTTTTCTCCATGGTAATCTGACCATCCAGAGTACGAGGCATCAGGTTTCTGCATGAACAAGGAAAAGAGATAGAGAGACTATTAATAAAACTGAAATGAACTCTGTTCTGTTTTTGTGTTAGTTCTGGTCAGCCTTAGTTTTTGTTCTATGCACACTCTGCCAGACGTGTTTTTGTTCATCACTTTTGTTGGTTGTGTCCTGCCATATCGTGTCTTAGTTTTGTGTCTGAGTTCATGTCTTAATTTTTCAGTCCTGTCAGTCTTGTCTTGCCATAGTCTTGTCATGTTGTAGTCTTGTGCTTTAGTCTTGTCATGCTGTTTTCTTGTCGTAGTCTTGTCTAAGTTCTGTCTGACACTATTCACCTGCCATAGCCTCTCATCTCAGGTCTCTGCCTCACCTCATCTCCCAGCCACTCCCACCTCATCCTATCACCTGTGTTCCCAGCTGCAGCTAATCACCTATCAGGACCCTATATAAGTCAGTTCATTTCAGTTTGCCCTTGCCGGATTGTTGTCTTCTCGTCTTGTTCGTGACCATGCCGTCTCGTTCCCGTTCATGTTCTACCTATGCTCCTTTGTCATGTCATGCTCATTGCTGATGTTCTTTTCTTTTCTTGGACCCAACCTTGCCGTGAGTTTTTGTTAAGATTTCACTTATTTTCATTAAAAGACTATTCTGAGCAGCAGTTGTGTGATGGATTTGAGTCCTCACCCACCCAACCCGATATACTCTAAACTTTGCATTGAGAAAATGCCAACATGATTTATGCTCTGTAGCACAAAAATAACATCGGTATATTAGGAAAAAATTAATACATTCCCTCGATTTCCTCATAATTCTCACAGCATTCCTTTGATGATGCCTCACTTGCCTTGAAGGCTTTTTGATTTTGCTTTGTAATTTGTGAGCTAAATCTGTGATTAGAGGGAGATAAACATGATATTAGCTGCTGGCATTGACGGAGTGACCATGTCAGCACAGACTGGGAGGGAGTCTGTGAGCGGCTACCGTAGGAAAACCGCAAGGCTATATTAACCTCTGAGAAGTAATTTCCTCTCATCCACTGCCTCTTCCTAAAGAGACTCATAACAGCCTGGACTCTCTCTGCTGCTGTCCCACAACACCGAAATAACAGCTACATTACTGTCATACCACTGGTATTTGTAGTCTAACAGCAGGATTGGAAAGGTTACTGTCAATGCCACTATATTTGCCACATATTTTATGAGTTGTTTTCTCCTTTTTTGTGTACTGCAAGACAATGTTTGTCACATAATAACGTTGAGTAAGTTACTTGAAAAATGTAATCAATTACACCATGGGAAAGCTAAAATAATTATACTAGTTAGCTACATGATTAGTCATTACTCGTCCCATCTCTTTCAAATGAGCCTTTAAACAACTCCAAATGCAGAATCTTTAACAGGGGTAGAAATAAAAAAGAGACACTATGGTTTAACAAGCAGCCAGCCTTGTTTAGAGGTATGTACTGACCATCAACAGCAAGCTTTAGTGACTAGTGCAATTATCACATTTTCCAATTGCAATACCATACACTGGTCATAAATTATGACATTACTCTAACACTAAATGATGTTTCGGCCCATCATTGGACATTACATAACAAAAAACCGTGAACAAGCTTTTATCTTTCTCTTTATTTCCACTGAGACTCATATGAAAAACATGGAAAACAGCAGGTAATAGTAGCAGTTTAAAGACACCAAAGGGCACATAAAATGTTTTCTGGTTTATTACAGCTAGAATTCTTATTTTTGTAGTCTTCATAGAATCAGTAACAAAAACAAGTTAATAGGCCTTTTTGCCCTTGTATGTCTTGACAGTGTGACACTGAGCCAACATGCATCAGTGATCATACAATTTATTATTTACACCTGTGCTTTTTCTTACTCTTACAATTTCAAAATGTCTTCAGTCAAAAAGGTCTGTTGCCAACATCTGGGAAAATTGCTGAAAAGAAATCAGGCTGGGCAAGCAGCAGAAGAAGTCCGGACAATCAGACAGCTTTTAAAGTTCGGCCAAACTTAGAAAAGAAAAAGCACTTTTACCCCAGAATAAAGTGGTTTCAATAATCTGGCGAAACATTTGTCTTATATAAAACCTGTCTGACCACTTGTTTCTTGCCCCATTGGATATTGTTACAGCCGCACTGCCATGTTCCCAGATCTTATGAATTAAACTTGAGGGGCTTTTTTGGTAATTATCCTTTAATTTATTGGATATTTTGTTAGTTACGCAAACAGGCAAAAGTCCAAAGTATCTTGTAACAAACAGGTTAGTCAAGTGTCTTGTTATGGTAGCCATGTGTTCACATTCAATTTTGGTTGTTGCCTTTGGCGCTCTGATTGTTATTATCATCAGTGGTGGAGGTATTCTAGGCACACGCTGGCTTTTATAGACAGGGCTGCCCTCTGCCTTGTGATCTTCACCCCTACTTAGATGACTCAGAGTCTGAGAAGACATAGTAGTACCTCGAAAAGTTCAACAAACCTAAACCGAAGCTTGCATTTGACTGAGAGACCTCGTAATGTGCCAGAACGGACTGTATATAAAACGAGGGAAATGGGAGGGAAAGGAAAACCTATTTGTCTCGTATCCTTTTATTTCATTCAAACGTTGCTCTAAAACGGAATCTAATAACCTTCGTTGTGAAAAAAAATCCCTGCCAATTTTCCTTTCTTAAAAAAAAAACAAAAAAATACAGCTCCTGTTGTCGAGTTTAAAGAGGAGATTCAAATCTCAGGCTCAGTTTGTGTTATAGAAATCTGCTCGGTGTTGCAACTGTGAGAGATCCCTCAGCTAATTTCCATGCTCCCCTCCTCCCTCCTTAGCAGGCATGTGGTGATGGTTGGGTCGGAGACGTCGTGGTTGGTCTGTAAGTGAAGGGCTTATGGGGCTCTAAGCTCTGGTGTGTGGTGATGGAACCGACTCCATGTTCCTCTCTCTCCGATCCAACACACACAGTCAGCTCCAAGTCCGGCATGTCCCCTGGCATGAAGCTACGAGGCTAACACCAAATACACAGCTTATGGTATTCATAAGAAACCTCTAGAGATGCAAGCTATTACAGGGCCGTGGCTAAACAAAACTGAGAAAAATACATCAAACACCAAAGGGAGAAAAGTTTACGAAAACAATACTGTTTCTAGGGCTAGTCTCAACATTGGGATGCATTACAATGAGCATTTCGGGCCAAAGCGTTAGCTGCAACCTATCACTCCGGAGCCAGGTTTCTGAGACGGGCTTATTTCTGGTCACCACATGACGTGAGAGGCAGTATAGCTTTTTATGAATCCAGAAAAAAAGAAGCTCAATTTCTCATTTGGATCCAAGGATGGTTTAACAACTCTGGCTCTGGGAGGAAATTCCACCCTCGGATGCTGTTTCGCTCACATGTCATGAATCCGAGAGGTTATTTTGTGGTAATTGCACGCCGGTTTTGGTTCAGCTGCTTCTCCTCCTCAATCGGCCATGTTTACCTGTGTTTTTCCTACGTTTCACAGGCCGACTCTCGACAACCCCAGAGTATTTAAGTATTTCCAGTACACAAAAATCGGAAGTTGCATCCTTTAATGCAGTGATTCTTAACCATGTCTTGGGCCACGAGCGCTAACTAATGGGCAGCAAAAAACGTTCAGTTCTGCACTTGTGGGCCGCGAGCCCTGCCGGACCGCAATGCAGCTTCCCAACAGTTGGTGGCAGTGGGGTGTCAGCCAATTGTTTAACATTAGCAGGTTATAGGGCAATATTTTCATTTCCACTTTATTTCAATTTTATTTACAGTTCATTTATTTAATTTGACACTTTTATTATTTTGTATGCATTTATTTCCACCACAGAATTTTATTTATCAGAATTTCTCAGTTTTTATGAGAATCTACTTGAATCTAAATATTCTTGGATTTCTGATTTTTGTGTTGATAAGCTTGACTTGAGCCTTTACATTGGTTCTTGTAGCAACTTGATTTGTTATAATTGTTAGCCTGTTCAGTGTAGTTTTATGTGCAGGTTTACATATACGATATAAATAAATGTCTTTGAGATGATCACAGTGTATCATATTTATTTCACAAGGTTTTCAGCTTGTTAAACTGTAAGTAGACTTCATTTAGGTATTGAATATAAATCAAACTATGACTCGGATCAATTAAAATTAAAGTGTTAATATTTGAATGGGCCCTGGGCCACTCTGTAGTTGGAAAATTGGGCCCAGAGGTCAAACCCTGTTTTAATGAACATGTTTTTGGCAGCTATGCCTCAACTGACAGTTGAGGCTGCTTTTTTTTCGATGAGTTTCTCCCAATGCAAAACAGTGGCTGCAGGCGTAATCCCTCTGCTCTACAGAGACTTGACGGTTACTGTTGATCCTTTAGATTGTGGAGTAGTTGTCTCCTGTCAAACATAGGTATCGTGACTCTGGGAAAAGCAACGCTAGCATCATCCAATTTTTCTTATCCAAAGGAATCCAAAGAAAAACACGCTTCCAAAAGGCAATATGCAAGATGCAGGAGAACACAAGATATTTTTAGCATTTTTGTGTTTCTCTGTGGTCGCAGACAGCGACATCCAAAGCCCACAACCAGGCCTGAAAGCAAAAATGGCTGAGGTGCCAGCGTGTTTGCACTGTTTGGTGTTTTCTGAGTGTGCCTATAACACACATCAGTCTAATGGAAGCTGTGCTGTTCCATTTGAGGCTGAGTGGGACTTCCATTGAAATCATGTTTACATTTTGGACCACTAGCCTGTAATCACAGAACAGCCTGGCTACAACAAAAAAGCACAGGAGGAGGCCACACAGCGGTGGAGCCCAGGGAGGAGGACGTGCAGAGAGGCGATAGGAGAAGAAGAGCAGAGAAAAAGAGTGGGCAAGAAGAAATGGAAAAGGGGGGGGGCTGCTGGAGGTAAGAGAGCAGATGGAGAGACGAAAAACAGGAGCAACTCAAAGAGGGCAAGAAATCCTCTCATTAAACTGGAGTCGCTGTTCAGAACCGTCTAATCTCTTCTTCTCTCATGAAGATAAAAACACGGCGTTTGTTCTGTTTTTTATCTGATACCAGTGACGCAGCTGACCGCCGGCCTCTGAGTGGTTTCCAGAGAGAGTTTAAGGAAGCCTAGCGACCTGATGTTTGTTTTCCTCACACCTTTACTGTTAGCATCTGGAACAGGAATGTGGCTTGAAAGTGCGCAGATGTGTGTTTATCTGCACCTACAAATGTGTCCAGACGCTCTCAGGTGCTCACGTTTAGCTGAGCTCTATGTGGGTGGGCTGAGCTTTATTAGGGCCGGTTTAAAGGACTGTAGGCTAATGGGCTACTGTTTATGACTCGAACATGAGGACACATGAGGGAGCGGTGTATACAGACCTACGCCAGGCTCAAATAAAACCAACAGGAGATGAGCACGGGCCTCTTAGCGTGGAGGTAGAGGACAGATTACTTGAATAGCATTTTCAATTTCTGCCCTTAAGTCGAGCTAATGATGTATTTGGTCGAAACTGAGTTAACATCAGAATCTTTTTACAACATAAGAAACGAACACGCCATAGAAATGTAACATTTCCATGAAGATGCTATGTAGACTTTGCAGAAATAAAATGGAGCTTCAGTTAAGTAGAAGCCAAACCGCACACTGCACTCAGGCTTGGTAAAGTGGGCTTGCCAACCACTTACGGCTTTTTCTGCCACAGACAGACGGCTATATAAAGTGAAAACGGGTGGTCAGATAGCTACAGCTAGCTTTACCTAAAGGTATATTTAGTTTCTTTGCCTCCCGCTAGCTGCTGTCTGTAATTGAAAAAGATCAGCTTTGATGATCTTGGTTATCACAAGCATAAATAATGTAGTCACTGAATCCTATGTAGGGTATAGGTTTAACTCACTAAGGCGTAGCTAGCCTCACTTAGCAGAGCAAAAGTAACTGCTATTTCACCTTGTGATTCGTACCGAAGTCACGCCATTTCTGGTTTAAGGGCATTTCCATCGATTTTTCACACGAAGTTCACGTAGATCTGGAACTGTTTAAAGTTTCAAAAAAAGACCCTGGTGATGTTATCAATAATCTCGGCTGCAGTTGCATTATGGGAATGCACAATAAAGTGTTTTTGGAGTTTGACTCAAAGTCATCATATCTCATCCTCAGTACGGAGATTGAATAATTATATGAATTCAAATATAAATGTTACATTACAAATGGTAGATCGACAGAGAGATAGATACAGTAAAACAGAGACAGACTTGATCACTATGAACTATTAAGTGTAAATGATCCTTTACAACTCTCCAAATGCAGCGTACAGTACTGGCATTTCAGGTGACATAGCTGTGGACTATGCCAATTAATCTTGGGGGGAAATGATGTAAAAGAGCATAGAATACTTTCACGATCTGTTTTGCAACCTAAAAATTAACAACAAAAAAAAAATCAACGTTACTGTAGTTACGTCTTTATGGCTTTACAGGGAGGACTCCTGCCTTGAATGAGGGGTTTCACTTGCTAAAGTGCTCATCAAATGTGACTGTGTGTGTATATTTTTGAGGAAAAAAGGCACCTGCAGGCACTGTAAACACAGTGGCTATTATCGCATGAAGTACAAACTTCAGTTATTTTCATTTCTGTTTGTACGCCACCCATCTCTCTATGTCTCTCTTCTCTGTGCTTTCTACTATGACATACACTCACATGCATAAACACAACACACACACATACACACAGTAACTGTCTGAACATGCCTTCCACAGGATGGATCCACATCTGGGAGCAATGAAGTCCTCAGTATGTGTGTGTGTTTGTGTGTGTGTGTGCGTGCGCGCGTCTGTGTGTGCATGCGTGTGTGTATGGCGGAGATGAGGGAAGTGTTTCTGGGTTAGGAAGTTTCCCTCTGGTCCCTGGGTTTGGAGCTCTGAAAGCTGTGATCCATACTGGCTCTGCTGGGCCAGAGGCCAGACCCCCGGACCCTCTTAATCCCCACCAGCCTGCACTGCACGGAAACGGACTCTTCCACCCTGAAGGTCAGAGGCAGATGGTTGTGATTCAGAGGGCGAGACCACCGGGGATCACGGGGGATCATGTAATGCAACATGTCATCAAGCGCAGATTTCTCTTGCGAACATGCGATGTTTCCCCCCTCTTTTCCTTCCTCTATCCCTCCATTTTTTCCTCACTCACCTCCTCTATTTTTTTCCACTTTTCCCCAATCTCCCTCTTACGACTTCAAAGCCTGCACTTGGCCTCTACTGCATCCTTCAGAAGTGAGACTGTTATGAATACATTTGACATGTGTGAAGGAATTTTTAAACACATTGACATCCTCCACCACTACACAGGGACACATGAAGACAGATACAGTCTTGCCTGTGTGTGTTCAAAGATCTGTAAAAGCTGCTGCGTGGCGGGAGAGGTTTGTCATTACTGACAGCAAATACAGGGCTGAGGAGCTTCTGTGGGCTGATTAGAAGTCAGCGGGGACTGTAAGCAACTCAATAAAAGGGGAGGTAAAGTAGTACTTCACTTTGTGTTTGTTGGAGTCGGGCCATTGCATTAGTTGGATGGCCAATATTTAGCCTTTTGTTGAATATATCCATTTGCTATGTAAAAATAGAGAAAACTTCCTTCTTGGACATTTTCTTATTTTTCCAGGTATTCAAATTTCTGGTTATTAGGTTGCCAAAAGGAGATTATAAGCCTAACGTGATTAATGATAAGTAATTGCGTCTGGTTTTCAGTTTAGAGTTTTTATGTCTAAATGTAGTTTCCTGTACAAAATAAAATTCAGGTGGAAACAGTTTGGTTTTAGGAAGGAAAGGAGACAACGTCAGCAGGGTGTCTGTAGTGTTTGCAAAATGAAAATTAGGACCTTAAATATTACATAGAATGCAATTTAAGACTTTTTTACAGTCAAATATATATATAGGTAAGTATATGAAGCTAATGACATCATTTTCCCAGTAGGATATAACAGTAATTTCTAGTAATGTGATTTATTTGACCTGGACCCAGATAAGAAGCAGAAAATTGACAGATCGCTCAAAAATGAAAACGAATTTTCCTGTCAACGTCAGGCAAGAAAAAATATTCAAGTTGAGTATAAATGAAAGGCTTTACGTGGGGGAACTAAATTCAATGCATTTTTAGACGTTTTGAGCTGCAGATACCCCTTTCCTATACTGAATACTGGCACAATCAGCCCCTTACACAATATCTGTGTTACGTAAACCCACATTGCACCACCTCATGTTACTGTATCTCAATTGAGCGTGTGTGTGGCGGGCTGTTACGCACGCTGAAGGTTACCGTCTGGCTGACGCACCGGGGTGGCGAGGAGTATTTTTACTGAGGAGGTTTGCATCACTGGGGTAGGTCGGTAGGAAAGAGCTGAAGAATGCGTCTAGCTGAGGGGAAAAATAGAGGCGTAACAGTTAATTGAGACATCACAGGGCCGGAGAGCGGTGAGTAAATCAGAAGTGGTCAGTCAGAGTTTCCAGGGCAGCCCTAATGACAGAGGAAGACCTGTGAGTGCGTGTGCTTTTGTGTGGGAATGCATGTGTGAAGATCAGCAAAGACATCGAGTCCAAATCCCTATGGATCTTTAGCATTAGCTTGCAACTGTTTGAACCCCCTCTGAAATGCTAACTGATGTAATCTGATAATTATGTGTCTCAGAAGAATAATTTACATTTTGGGAAATACACAAGAGTGGGATGAGAAGATTGATATGATCTCATGTCTGTACACTAAATACAAAGCTTAAGTTGATAGCTTAGCTTAGCATAAAAACTGGAAACGGCTAGCCTGGCTCTGTCCAATGGCAGAACGCTATATCTCATTTGCTTAATCTGTACAAAACCGAAGCGTAAAAGTGACAATTTACTATTGTACAGGAGTTATGTCAGGCACATAAAACCACATTAAACAAGATGTAAAGTGTTAGCTGGTAGGCAGATTTTATTACCTTTAACACAGCCAAGCTAGCTGTTTTAGTCCACAGAATGAATATGCTAATATGCAGTTGCTCTAATCTTTTGAAAGCTCTTCTAAAAAGAGAAGAGAAGAAGAGAATTTAGTATAAAACGTCTGACTTCAGTAACCCACAAATAACATGACTCAACGGATTGGACAGGGAAGCAAAGTGCAAAAAATATCACTGCAAAGATAATGAGCACCTAAAAAATACATAAAAATGACCACAGGAAGAAGAAAACTAGGTTGGAACCTAATAGCCAGAGAAATGTTTGCACCTATTCATTTTGTCCGAACAATGGTCAAATGGTAAACTCCATGTGATCCAACCCCATCACTCAGTTGATCAGTTCAGTCAGTCAGTCATGGACAGCCGTGGTTGTAGGGTAGACCAGCAAAAAAAACAAAAAAAAAAAACAGGAAGTAGGATGCAGTGATTTTATCTCTCTGATAGTGTAACGACCTGTAATAACCTGACATGAAGCCTGTTATGTGTGTTGTGTATGAGCGTACTGTATGGGTCCATATGTGTGAGTGGATGTGTATGTGTGCATGTTGCCACTGATTGCTCCCACCCCTCCTGACTTATCAAATGGGAAAATCTGCAGTCGTGTTCCTGCCGGGCCCACAGTGGCCTACTTGTGTGGCTTTATCTCCAAGTTGCCAGGGGCCTCGGGGGCCCCACCCTGCCTTCATCCGATCTCCCGAACACAGGATGGAAGGAGGGATGGACAGACAGATAGATCGAGCAGATGCTGACCCCTGTGATGTCATGATGTCCTCGCCACAGCGAGATAGTGTGATAATGTGGGAATGTAGTGGATTTAAAATTTTTAATTCTTCAGGATTAAATACAATAAAAAAATCGTTCAATTCAACGTAAAATGAGCACATTAAAGATTAAATAAATGAATAAGTCAGTCAGTTGATTATTTGATGGAACTATGTTCCTATTTTCCTTTAAGCAAAAATGCCAAAATATTAACTGGTTCTACTTTCTCAAAAGTGATCATTTTTTTATTTTAAAATTCTATTATATTAAACTGAATATCGTAGCATTTTGTACTGATGGCTGATGGGCATTTGACTACAGTGTTGTCTGACATTTTATGGACCAAAATATGCAGGAAAATATGACAAAATTAAAAAAAAAAATCAAAAAAGTTGTTAGCTGCACTCATAGAGATAGATAGATAGATAAATAGACAGACAGATAGATTTTGTGTGTATGTGTGTGTGTGTGGAGGGGGTCTGTCCTTCAGGTCAGCCAGTCCAGTTAAACATTAACCATGAGACAACATGTACAGACTTTAATGTTTACCCTCCTCTCTGAGTCTGCACCGGCGACAGAGAAAACAACCACGTTTTCACTAATTAAACAGCTTTCCTAAATGAATACACACATATGTGCACACACACACCTCAGAAACACTGTAATTGACTCAATATGGACTTCTGCTCGTCTGGCAACTCCCCAGGTCCCGACCAATAAGAACACTCGATACTGTCCGATCCTGAAAACCCACTTCCGAGCAGCTTCAGCCTGCCACTCCTTGTGGTTTCTCAGCTCATTGTTAGCAGCGTCTTAAGCTGAAAAAGGGAAATCACTGCTGGCAGAGGCACGGCTTTTACAACTGGAAACAGTCCATTCAGCGGTCTGCTGTGAGTGCCATCTATCAGGCTCATCAGGGTGGACTCGACTCGGCCTTGGCCGCGTCCACACTCACTTCAAACACGCAGCAGAGTCTGGATGGACATGAAGTGGGAGCTGGTGTTGGTTTCCAGATTTCCTCCAATCACAGCATCTCGTTTGATGCCATGCTTGTCCTCAAATGCAGCTCGAGCTCTCATTGCCAGAGTTTCAGGCGTAATTAATCTCATTTCCTCTCAAAACCAGCACAGACATCCCCGACAATTAACCAGTTCCTCTAAGTTGGTTACAGCAAAATCAAACTGATGGGGAGTTTTTGAGGAAGCAGACAAAGAAAGGTGTGTTTCTCTGTGGGATTCTCAGGGTGGCTGCAGGTTCTCACGACCTCCACCCCCCACCCAGGCAGTCAGACATTAAACAGAGATAGACACCAGTGAGAGGTCCTCTGCACCACACACACACACACAGAGTCAATAATTACCTGCCTCTCCAGACAGACCAGTGATGGTTAACAGGGTGTGAGTCTGAGTATCTCTTCTGTCTGTCAAAAACCAAACAGCCCTAACTACGAATAAATGTATCTGCTTCAGTGTGCATCTCCTTTCCTGACAAAAATAATAACTGAATTGACATAAAGGCAGAAAGGGAGTTGAGATTATATTCAGATTCTTTTTATGCAAAGCAGTGAGGAAAATAGAGCCTGAATACAGCAGAATTAAAAGGTGATTCAAATGCCGGAAATGATTAATGAATCACTTTGAACATATTGAACTTTTTAGCTGAAACATTTAATTGATTACTTGATAAATTGATTCTCATACAGTTTTGGTAAAACACATTTTGATGGCTGATTAATAGTTTAAGTTTTTTTTTTTTCTACCAAAATGCCAAACTTTTCTTATTATTGTAAACTGGATATCTGGGGGTTTTTTGACTGCAAGAACGCATCCCTTAATGACCAGGAGGAATGAATATAGTGACCAAGAATTCCATCAGTGTACACATGGGCATGTGAGAAAAATGCAAATCTATATTTTAAATTCACTTGTGTTGTTTCACCAAAAATATTCCATCATGTTATATATACTAATCTGACTAATTAAATTGCACGATTACTATAGTATTGGAGTCAAATAAATGTACTGGAGTAAAAAGTGCATACATGAGTAGCATGAAATGGTACTAGTACCTCAAAACTGTACAGCACTAGTAAATGTACTGAGTTCTTTTCCACCACTGCACGTACGCACAATCTGATGACTGCACATTAATTGTAATATTACCAATTTTCTATTCCTATTTCACTTCTTCTGTTTCTTATATTACATAATATGGTTTGCGTCATTTCTTTTTTCTTTCCTCATTTGCACACATGTAAAACTCAAGGCAGACCAAGCAAAGAGAGGAGAACAAAGAGGAGGCTGAGAGGAAATGCCACTGACGTAGAGAAGGTGGAGGAAGTAGAAAGATGACTTTGCTGTGGTTTGTTAAACGTGGCGGCTCATCACTCACCTCTGATCTTCTGTCTGTTTAACAGGGAAGAGGCAGACTTTGATGAGTTTGGGGCTGAAGAGAGGTAACAGTCTTCAGTCTTTTACTCACAATGCACATTCTCAGTCTGACAGTCTTGAATTAAAACCACATGAAACTTTCTATTTCTCTGCAACTGTGTCTGAAGAGTTTCATCCTCCGCCTTGTGCATCCCTCACCAGTCATCTGATGCCATTATTTCTGACTGGATGAGACAGTGCATGCTGGGAGGGGAAAGGTCAACCAATGATAAGCTGTCAAAATATTGATGACTGAGTCGGATCAGACCTTTTTTTTTTTACCAAGTAAAATCCATACCTATCCTGCACCAATTTATCAAGTCATGTTTGATTATATCCTTTAGAGTTTTCCAGCTTCATTTACATATTGTATTCATTCTGACAAAAATCCCTTTGCATGTAAATAGCAGCATGTGTCATGTTATGTTTATTAGTTCTGACAGACATGCCGGATAGTGTTGCTCATGGTCGTGGTCGTAACCGACTAGTTTTTCCTTCCTACGCTGATGCAGCTTCAAATAGTCGCAGAGCAATGAACCCTGCCTTCTGCACAAAGCCTTCTTTCTTCCAGCAAGATCCATACATTTCCTATTTTCCCGAAATTCTTCCATGAAAGCCTCTCTTTCCCCCAAAAACCTTCTGTCAGTCTGAAAAGCACTCTCTTCATCCAAGAATGTGAGCAGCGAGGAATTCAACCGGACAATCCCCTGTGATTGGTAGAAGAGTCTAACAGGAAATAAAACCTGGACATTCCTGTCTAGGTAGCGCATCCAGCTTCTATGAGACAAAGAGACGAGTCGATAAGGAGAGAGATTTAGAGACAGAGAGAAACTACATCGACTCAACTCTTAACAGGAGCGAGGACTCATCCGGTGGCTTTACATTACACAGTTTGAGTGACCTGAATGAGCCAATAAATCCACTCCAGCAACACTCGGACTGTGGGGCATAAATGTCAGCGGTGGATGGGAGTAACAGCTCCTTGTCAACAAGATTGAATATTCAGAAGTTAATTCATTTCTGCTGCAACAGCGTGATAAAGGCACAGGGAGCGAGATCAATAGAGAGAACCTATTTTAGGCGATCGATATCGGGAAATGACATTTATATCTGCTTGATATTTATAGTGTCAAGAAAAGAGGGAGAGGACCGGCGGGAGCGGGCGGACCTCAGGTAGAGCTGAAGCAGCGTGAATGAATCAGAGCTCACACACATGCTCACACTCACTCACTTGCACACCATGGCTGTCTAAAGCCTCATTCTCCACCACCAAACCACAGAATCGTTTCCAGTAGATGGCAAAGCCAAGGCTTTTCCACATATAAGCATTTTTTCTAAGACAATTTGCCAAATGCTTCCTTTAAGGATGTCCATGTGTTTTACTTGGTTACCAGCTGAACACAGGGGCCAAGGCCCTCTCTCTCTCTCTCTCTCTCTCTCCCTCTCTCTGAGCTCAAAGGCACAGACAGCACTTTGAAATGAAGAGCTCTGTCAGAGCATAAATGTTTAAGTGATACTTTCCAGCCCAGTCTCAGATGATGTTGTTGGCTTCACATACGACGCTTCTGTTTCAAATTGATCTATATGAATCACAGCGCACTTAACATGTAATTACACTAAATTAATCATATTTATATAACTACATATGATATTTGAAAGAATGGAACAAGCGCAAGGGCAGAAAGGGTGGGAAGAGAGGAAAGGGGAAGGAAGAGGGAAGTGAGATGAGTCTCCTGATGATTCATAAGCCAAACGTATGGAGTCACGTCAATGTTGAGATGTCAATCAATTCTTAACACATGATAATGGTAAATTAATATTTTCATAACTATGTGTGAAGCGGTTGGACAGACAGGAGAGGAAGAGACTAGAGCAGTGGACGTACCCCAAGTCTTTCAGATGAACTCAAATACCCCTTCATCCACACCACCTGTCCTGTTCCAGATGTGCTATATTATAAACTGGACAATACTGATCAATTATATAAATGTGTAACTTGTTAGTCTGGCATTATGTTGTATCCAAAAACTGAGGCGTTAATGTTCAGGTCAGTTTAGCTCTTTGAACTAATCATCCATTACTTTTACAGAACTGCTTAGACCTCTCTGCTTGCTCGCCAGTTAGCTTTGATCCATGCTTAATTGCAATGTGAATTGTTCAGGTGACACCAAGAAGTCCCTCAAATTAAGCAACTGACCTTCAGAAAAACTCAGAAACTATTGGAAGAAAACATGTTAGACAAACACGGGGGCTTAGAATAAAATGAATGTCTCGTTAAATTTATGTGGGAGCTTCTTCATCACTGATTATTAACAGTATTAAGACTGTGGTTAAAGTTATGGAACTGTCCTGGCTCTGGTTAAAAGCAATGGAAATTGAATGTCTGAGTGAAAGGATAAAGGAACAGAGCCCACAGCAAAGTCGGACATTTTGTGAAGCTATCCATCCACTCTGACGTCATCCCTCTGTGGACTTTGCAGCTCTTTATTAACGTGCTTTGCTCTCGGGACATTAGGGTAATAATACCTGCTGGATATATTTTTTAAAAGTCATCAATCAAAAATTACAGTTTCTGTTTTCTAAAATGAGTTGAGCTTATCCACAATCTCCACGTACGCCCTGGGGTGCAAGTACTGCTGGTGGGGAAACACTGGACTATAGGGCAGCTGTATATGTCCCAAACATTTACATCTGTATATAAAAATGAAAAAAGTCCCAATAACTCTTATTGCTTGTCTGTAAGCCAGCGAACTACACAGCCCCTGGGAACAATAAGTTTCCCCTATAGCACGAGAGGTTGAGGTGTAGCAGGAATACTGAAGCACTCATCGCAGGCCTTATGAGGTGAGGGGGGGGCCGATTGGGGGGGAGGGGGGTGTTGACTAACGCTACATGAGGCCTTGTTTAACTGCGACCGGGGGCCTAATCCCTCTCAGCCACTCTGCGCGTCCCTGAGCTGTCCACGTTAATGCCTGACCTGTCATTACACCGGCCCAATTCACGCGGTGTTGACACGAGCTGTCAGCGGATTAGGACGGAGCAAAAACACACGTTTCATTATGCCTTCAAAAGAGAAAAGGAGAGAAAAACAGAGAGGTGAATATGTCATGTCTGTGTTAAGAGGGAACAAGGTAAGGTCAGTTTCCAAACAACAGAAAGCAGTAAAAGGAACGTGTAAAGGTCGCCGGCCTCCTCATCTTTAACCCTTTCTAGTGTTTAGTTCTGCTTTGTCACCACTCAGATGACTACAGATTGTCGAGCGTGGTGCTTAAGATGAATATGCAATTTATCAAAAGTTTGGGTTTTACTCTCACACCAATTCGAATCCTTATTTTAGTTAAATCTAAATAACTTGGGGCGAAACTAGTCTTTGATGTGGCCACTAACATTTTGCTATCATTGCCTAACTATGTGCATGCAAAAATACACACTTTCATACACTAACACACTGGAGCAAATAATGCTGAATATTCAGGAAAAGCAGAGAAAGAAATCACCATCGATTATACGATAAACTATCTGGTTTAAAGTATCACTGAGATTTTCTGACTTTGGTTATGCAGCCAAAGTTTAACTAAACTGAACTTTGATCCAAATGTACTGACCTGGACAACCAATGAGATTCTGACAATGAGACAATGAGAAGATGGTGGGTTCATTTTGTGAATCTCTGAATTCAGCTCTAAGGTCTGTTAACATGTTTGATCGAGACATGAGTGAAAAATGTATAGCCTGGTGGGAAATATTAGAGAGGACCAGGCTAGAAAATGATTCTTTTGAGATCGTTTATATTCAGACGTACTTGTGTTGAGAGAAATGACCCTACAGTTAACCTTTGAACCCTCATGTTCCCCTAAGTATCCTCTTACATCTGCTGAGAATAGGATGGTAATGATTGAAACAACAATGAAAAAAGGAGAATTTTTTTTTAAGATGTACGAGTTCTCCTTCTAGACAAATAATGCTTGTTTGGGGTAAAATAATCACATGCAAGAGGCAACTTTTTATAGCTCAACGTTTACTTTAAATGTTGAAATTGGAGATGGTATGTGCATCATTTTATACACATTTCCCTAACTTCCCATAAGTTATATAGATCTGAGACAACTCTCCTATGAGAGCTGAAGCAATTAATGCCAAATGTTAAAGATTCTTATATTTCAGGTTTTCAAATGTGACAATTTGCTGCTTTGATTTGTCTCATTCAATAGCAAACTGATAGAGGGACAAAACAAGCAATTTGAAGACATCACCCTGGAGTCAGGAAATTATGATGGGCATTTTATAGACAGAACCATTAAATGGGGAAGTAATCAGTAGAATAGATTTTAATTTAATTAATAACTGTTGATCAAAAACAATAGTTTCAGCCATTACTCTTATCAGTAATACAAAGGGAAGACAGTCACTCACAGCAGTTTGTTTCATTTCACCCTGCGTTTTCACATCTATGAAAACTGCCTGCACAGCTATTTTACAGACTAGAAAAAAAAACCTTCCACGTCTGTGTTGAAACTACTTCACAGGGTTCAGTTTTAAACTCAAAGTTAAACTAACTCAACAAGCTGCTGACCACATCGCCCAGAACTGTATCATCATCACACGTTTGCGTGCAGCAGGAAAACCCCGGCCTCTTCCTCTTCCTGGCAGGCGCATCAAGTAATAAGAAAGCAAACCAACACTTGTGCACACACGCATGCTTTGATCTCTGATGTCGCTTAGTGTTGTTCCACCTGAGCCTCGCAGCGAACCGATCATTACCCGACTGTATTGATCTTCCCCTGCGTCTTCCTGTCTCTTTCTCACACCCAACGTTCTCTCCTCCGCACCTCCATGTCCTACCCTCTCTTCTCCTTGTCTCTTTATCAAACTGTCATTTACTCCCCTGATCTTTTTTCCTCATTCCTCCTCTGTAATGGCTTTCCTCTGTCCCTCCCTGCCGCTCTCTTTTTCTCTCATCTCTGTGCAGATCAGACATCAGGCAGCTACTTTAAAAGAAAAAAAGATCACCAATTTTACCAATTTAAACATGTACTTGTGAGAATAAAGCATGCTAATCTTTAAAAATCTCATATGTCTCTTTCATTGGAGAAATTTAAATGGAGGCTTTTTGTGAGCAGAGAAATATCGCCGTCCACCTCCAAAAGCCCATTTTGCCTGATCCTCAAGCAAACACACGACGACCTGGCTGAGGGGTCATCTACACTACCACCATCCACAACCATAACCCATCCTCCCATCCATGATCAGGCCTGCGGCGAGGCCCCCAGGGGACCAACACTGGACACTTAGGGATGCAGTGTGTCAGCTCAATAAACAGCAATTTATTGGCAGGGGACTGAATGCGCTGCCATCCTTGGAATCTATCAGCAGAGCCTCTTATTGGTGCTGAGAGATATTAATGAAGAGAGGACAGGGGCTGATCACACTGGCAGGAGATGAAGCGTTCGTGTCCACAAAAACATACTGTATGCAGATTAATAAGAGGAGAGTGTATTTGAATTGGCTCTGTTTTAGTTATATTATGCTCATTCACAGGATTCATAATAATAAAGAACTGTGTAGATTTGATTCTTGAGGACAGCACATGAAGGCACTTTCTTCCATCGTGGTCCCAGATTTTTAAATACATGCAAGAAAAAAAAGAAGCAAATATGGAAGTAAATAGTGTTTAAAAGCTGTCCACGTCTCAATTTGCCATTCCTCATACTGTTTCATTTATTAGCACATAGGTCTATTTTTAAACACACTTTTCCAGTTTGAAGGTCCTGAAGAAAACGAGTTCTGTAAATTTCACTTCAATGTGTCTGGCTGATAAGACCTCATCGGGCTGGTCAGACAAGATCCACTAAAGACACTGGGCAGCTACTGAGGATTAAGCACACATCATGCATATTTATCTAGAAGAATTAGGAAAAGAACATTTGGACTACTTGGCCTGCATGACCTAATTTTACCACTTCACAGTAACACTATAAGGCCTGAGGTAATTTATAACCTATGATAGGAATATAACTTTTTTAATTGAGTCATCTTAAATCAGTGCCTCCTTGTCCAGCCTCCATAAAGACAAAAGGCTTTTACAAATCTTGCAAGAGAAAAAGAAAATCTACATCTCTAACTTAAACTTCAGTTTTCTTCTTCAAGCACCTTCAATCAGGATCCATGACCCCTGCCCTGAACTTTGACCCTTTCTAGTTCACTACTATTCCTGTCATTTGCCATTCGGGGACCTCAGAAAAAAAAAGATTTCAAGTGTTTAATGTATGAAGAAGTGAACCTGTTTACCTGTACCACTCCAGGCCTTTATCATAGAAGCGGTCGAAGAAGTGCGGCTCAGACCCCACGGCCCTCACGTCCGGATGGATGCGCAGGAACTCCAGCAGAGCCCGGGTGCCCCCTTTCTTCACCCCGATGATGATGGCCTGAGGGAACTTTTTACTGCCGAAGCTATTGGCTATAGACATGTTGTTAGACGGAGAGTCGCTGCTCGACAAGTCCGACAGCTGCTCCCGGACGAACGACACCTGAGACGCGTTGTCCTCGCGTCCATCGCCGAAGATTCTGCCGTGGAGGTGACCGCGCTGGTCGTACACGGGCCTGGGCACGGAGTCACAGTATCCGCTGAGGCAGTAGAAGAGGTACGTGAAGAGGATGATCATGGTCAAGAGGACGGACAGCTTGGACTGCACCCTCAGGTGTCCGCAGTTGAACGCAGCTCTCCATTTACTACATCCCATGAGTCGCAATCCTGAGCGCGGGGACACAACGCGGGAAACAAGCCATATCACAAGAGCTCATGCTGTCGATTGGGAAAAGTTAGTCAAAGTGTGAACTCGTGGAAAAACCAAACAAAACAAGCCAAGCGCGCGCGAGATCCGCATGCTCCTCCGCTCAACGCGCGCGCCCTCCGGCTTCTCATCACCAGCTCGCGGAAAGCGTCAAAACTAACTTGTATTAGTAATCAACTTGAAGAAGTCCCACTGAGAAGTGATGGACGTCCACAGCTCAGTGCCTCCTGTGCGCTCCCGTGCGCTCCTCTGGCTCCAGCCCTGCAGGAAACCCACACACACCCCCTCCTCTGATCCACGCCCTGTTCATCACACACACACGCCCCCTTCCACCCTCAGCACTCATGACACTAAAACAACAATAACTAATAGTCCAGAGGCTGAAACTCTCATATTGTTATGGAAGCAATTTTGGAGGAATAGAGCGGTTTGATTGTGTTTAAATCAGTGGAGGAGGAGGGACATGTTTGGATGGTGATGAATAAGGGATATTAGTGTTTGATTGCAGGGTGAGGATGCAATTTTCTCTCATTTCCCCTCTAGATCACCACATCCACTGTGAAGACTTGAAGCCGGTCCCAGCTCCAGTTTGTGGCTCAGTGGATGGCGGGGCTAGTGGCCACCTGCTGTCTGCTGGCCCTCCTGACCACACACCCCCATGGTGCCAGCTATGACACACACGTTTAACCTTTACACTCCTGGTCAACAGGGACAGACAGGTGTCAATGGCTTTCTCTATTGCCTTTCTCCCTGTGTGTGTGTGTGTGTGTGTGTGACCATGGTTAATTATACACATGCACTAATCCAGACCACCATCACTTTCTCTCTTCATCCACTTTCTGTTTTGCTTTTGTAAATATTAAGATTAAAACACAAATTTCATGAGAGTCACATGAGACATTCGCTGATATACGGCTTTGTGAAACTACATATGTTCCTGGGAAGTCAACCAATTTGTTCCAGCGTCTTGCCAAGAAAGCCTGAGGACACAGCTCATATTTTCAGCAATGACACAGACAGATATAATGTCTAGATCCCTCCCTCCTTGTCATACTGGTGTATGGAAGTGCTTTATTTCTGCAACCTGAAGATGATGATCCACCAATGATCCACACAGCTGGTTCTTCCTTTGGGAACGTGCAGCTGCCTTTTCCTTTTTATTTTCGAAGCATTTTAGCATTCTGTATTTTAAACAAAAAAACTATATTTGCTTATTGATTATCCTCATTATTTGTACTTTTTGAATATTGACTTTAATGTAATGATGATTTACATTTGAAAAAATAGCCAAAAACACACAGCTGTTCTTAAAAAAAAAAGAGCTGGACTAAAACATCCCAGAACATGTAACTGCTAATCCAGCGCTTTTACAATTTTCTTCGTCTTCAAGCTGTGTAATTTTGTATGCATACATGTCCAAAAACACATTACATTTCATTTAGATTTATTTGTAATTCTTTTGCGTGTGATGAGAAAGCATGTTTCTCATAAAAACAGTCAAGCACTAGTTTCAAATCAGGTTTTGGTGGACAATCATACAGAGAAAGATCCATCACAGAAGACAACTCGTTCCAAAACCCACTGAAACCTTAATAGATCATACTAAAACAGAGGAGGAATCTTTACAGGTTTGTTGTTAGTCAAGTGAAACTGTATTTGACAGTCTTATTATAATTTGAACAACGTTACACCGCATGGTATAGTTTGTTTTTCTACTGTTCCTTCAACCACACAAAGAGAACCACATTTGGGTTCCTGGTACTGAAAGAGTTGAGATGACACTATGCTTTATAGACTATTGAATTTTAGTTAAGACTCATTGTGCCATTATCTGTTATCTTTAGCTGATGACTAGTTCACAAATAATTACCAAACCCAATATGACCCTTTGGTGTGAACTTGTTCTAAAATGGATGTTTCTGAAACCCATTTTCCCCAAATACTTTTTGACAATATATGTGTTACAGTATAAATCACACTTTATCGGCACCTTCTCCTCATATGCTGAAATATAAGTGAGCTGATACGTGGCAGCACATCCATATGAATGATAAATCTGAAGGGGGTGACGATATCCATCGACCAAGCCTTCTTCCAACCTGGCAGTATGTCAATTTCCCCGAGTCTCTAAACAGAGAAGGCATCATTTACCCCTCTGTACTCTCCAAGCAGTGATCCGTATTGATCGGCGGTGGTGTTGAAAAACAATCGGAGACGTGCCACTCTGTAGTCAAAGTGATCAATAATGTGGGCTTGCTTTGTTTGGTCTGTCATACAGAACTCACTTCTCTTTACTTTAGCTACAAGGGTCAGAGGATTCAGGTCTTTGAAGGTAGTTTTAGGCCAAAGGTGCTCATATTTGTTTATTTATCTGTAAGATCATTTTTAAAGGGCAATTGCTTTTGGATAATTTGATGAAATACAAATCTACTAAGAAAATGTATTTCAGCCTACTTCTCTGTCTTGACTTGTTTATTTAAAAAAAAAATTTATTTTTTTATTTTGATTATTCATGAAAAGGGATTAAATGCATTTCTATGTTGCTAACTGTCTGTTAATATAAATATAAATTCATTTCCTATTTAATACACATAAAGTGAAATGTAAAAGAAATGTATAGTAAATGTGTGTTTTAAAGGTAGCTTACACCATTGTATGAATTCTGAAATCTATAACAGTTCTGGGGGAAAAAATCAGTAATAGAATTTAGTTTTGGCTCCAACTAAGGCTAGATGTGGCTTTCTCAGTAGCTAGCTAACACTTGATTTTGCTCTCTTGCTTTAGCAGTTTTGTTGTTTTTTTGCAGTAGGAATTTAGAAATTTCGAATTTCACTTACATCATATGTTTAAATATATATAAAAAACATTTATTACACATATATTAAAGTCATATTCAAGTCTTAATTAATTTTTAAAGTTTCAAGTTATTATGATGCGTTTCTATCCTTACTGTAATATTTTGAATTTGACCAGTTAAATCCTGAGAATTAAAAATATAAACGTGTATGTGTTATTTGTTTATATACTAATTAACAGGGAAGGACTCCAAATCTGAATTAATGCTGTTATGAGACACTCAAACATGAGTTAAATATTAGTCATAAAGTAGAAAACAAAATCAATTCATAAATAACGTGCAAAGAAACAGAGTATCTCTGGGTTTCTTGTACTATATTGTAAGTATGAACAGAAAGAAAATATCAATGTGTTACATGTTTAAGTCGACATCAGCCCTCATGTACAGTACAGTCTGCAGTACAGTATAGTGGAGACTAATCCTGAATGACAGTCTAATGTATGGGAACTTTGACAGCTTACTAGAGAACACCTGCACCACGGCATTCACACACACACACACACACACACACACACACACACACACACACACTTGTGTCTGTGTCTGACAACCTCTGTGTTGAATTCCTCCCCACCTGTGTAAGGTCTGTGGCTGTGTGAAGCCACACAGCTGTACAAAGCTCAGCAGCGACTGCTTTGCTCTGTAATTCTCAGTAATGTCCCTGTGACGACCTGCGGCGGCTGCTTCAAACGCAGGAGGTCGTTCTCAATACACGTTACTCCAAGTTCAGACTTGCGTACTTGGGAGTTTGATCTTGGAAAACGCAAACTACTGAGGACGGTGTACAATCTCTTTGGCCACAAGTTCAGCTGACTCTGCTGATTACACCTGAACACAACTGTACCTTACTGTACTGGGACAAAATAATCTCAAGTCAGAGGCCCACTCTGACTGAAAACTCTTTTCAGAAAGACAAACTGATTTTGAAATGTTGTCCAATCTGTAATGTACATATAAAAAATTTAATTGCCTGTGTTCATTTTTCCTATATATATGTATTGATTTCCTTCAGGAAAAATAAAATGGCAACAACAAATACTATATTTAATCTCTGAGAGTGACACCAATTTTTATCTTCTAGAAGAAATCCAAGCATGCATCAAAATGCAATCAGAGCCAGGTTTGCAAAGATAAGACTGATCTACCTGGGATGACAACGAACATTGACAACTATTCATTTTACTCATATCCCTGAAAATTTCAGGGCTGGTTTACAAATATGCATCGAGGAGCAGCAAGAAGTTATTTCTTGTTATTTCTTGTAAAATTCAACTTGAATTTATGAGAAAATGAATGTGGTCTTTCTTTATTTTAAAGTCATACATTTCAATCACTTAAATTCAACTTGTTATTAATAGTTAACAGCAGAGACTTTCATCAGAGCTTAAGAAATTCAATGCATTTTATATCTATATCTCCAGACTTTCTGCTTTTGTGTTTTTCACAAAAGCTAATCCCCTCACTGTTTCAGGTCAAAGTGAACGCACCAGCCGTCTCAAGTTGTCCTGAAGGGCGTAGCAGTCATTGTCCCACGGGAGAATACAAAGCATTGTCTCGACGTTGTACTGGATCACTGAGGATACAATGCACGCATGTAGCTACTGAAGAGCTGTCTTCAAATGTCCTGTTACTCACCTGGATGGAATGTGTCTCTCTTCTCTCTCACACGCAGACGTTTGTCACCGAACTCTCTCAGACATCACCGCCATTAAAGGCCAGAGAGGATTAAAGGATGAGTTACAGGCAGGGCTCAAGTCAGTCCAAGTGATTCAATTGAAAATCTGGAAAAAGCTGCTTCACTTTCCGGCCTGTAATCCTAGTGTGCAGACAGTTGTGGTCATTTTACATGTCAGCAGCGACCACAGTATTTTTGAAATGAGAAGATGGGGTCACCACGATGGCTCCCACACCACATCTGAGACTTGATTGATAACTATCTCCATTAATGAATGAACAACAAAGTCTGAGTGCTTTTTACTTTATATCCCAAATGTTAAATCATAGAAGGTCCTGGTAGCCCACGGGCCTTACCTACCCTATGAACTGTTGTTGCATGCTACATTAGCTTTGTGTCCTTTGTTAGTTTATGCTTTTTAACTGGCACCTGCAGTAGAAATTAAGTCTGAATAAACTACATATTTTTTAACAGCTTGTTAAAAAACGAAACCACTAGTGTGTACGTCTTCTTTAATTAGCTGAAATGGGGTCAATCAATTTTTTCATATAACTGCCAGCAATGGTGGCTTTGCAGGCATTTTACCACCAGCTTGTTGACACGAATATATTTTATTTTACCATGTGGGAGATAAGCCGTCAGAAATTCCACATATTTCTGACTCTGAATTACAAGTAGCAGACTGATTTTTCCCTCTCAGCCGCTTGTAATTAGGGTCTGTACCATTTGACGTGAATGCGGCATAACCCATGAATGTATTATTAGAACTAGAAAATCAAACTCAGAGAAAGCACCCATTCATTCCAATGAAAGCTATTTCACTTCCTGACTTGTTTCTGTTTTGTGTGGTTCATCGCACACACTGGACACATTAGTGTCTCTTTCTCTTGTCCTGCCTGCTCATCCCATAGACCAAATAAAGAGATGATGTCATGTGCAGGAAAATAGCTTTTCTAAGTTTTAAGGACGTTTCAAAATCTTTCTGGTTGACCAGAAATCCCTCTTTACATAAACCTATATAAACATAAATGATGCACCATATGTCTGAATTCAACACTGGTTTGTCTGTATGTCTATCAATACATATGCATGCATATGTTTATCACCTGAAATTTACTAGACGCAACCTCTTAGAGTAGAGTGTTAGAAATTAAAGGAAATACAACTGTTGCTGATGGGAATGTCATTAATTTTGCAGGTCAAACACCAAAGTACTTGGACAAAATGAAAACTTTGACCTGATGATGGTGCTAGATTAAAAAAAAGGTATATCAGTTCATCTTGAGGGGAACATCAGTGTGTGTATATCCTGATTTACTGATCATCAGATGATTGGATAAAAATAGGACAGATTAAAAATAAAAGACTATTGATCATTTCTTCTGTTCAAGGCCCTTCGTGTGAAAGGGTTTACAGAAGTTTCTTATTTAATGGGGGGGTCTATGGAAAAAATGCTTTGTGGGCCACAGGCATTTGTTTTGTTGCTATTGTGTGGTTAGCCAGGGGTAAAAAATGACAACAATGTTAGACCCAATACACATGTGCTTTAACCCCCTGCTGCCACAGTGTGATGCTGTGCCACACCTGGGACATAAACTTGTCAGGACACACCTCTCACTCTGTCAACAAAGCAACCAGGGAAAAAATATTTTGGAGCAACTACCGAAAAACCTTTTGACTGACAGTCACTCTGGTTCAACACAGAAAACACTGCAGGAATTTGGAGCGAAACACCAAATATGCACATGTTGTGAAGAAAACAAAACCCCTGCAGATTACCAACTTCAAACTTCACACACAAACAAACAGACACCAACCAATGGGAGAGTTCGAGCGGCCCCGGCATCTGTGCGCGCTGTGATTGTGTGTGCTGTGTGAAAGCCAGTGGCAGGGCCATCGTCTGAGCCATAACTGCAGGGCAGAGCTCTGCGGCGAGCTGGGTAAGTATAGGGCACAGCAGCACTGTACATTATCGCATGGGTGTGGCTACGAGCTCGCTGCTCGAAAAATGTTTTCAATTGAGGAGTAAAGAAGGCACGTAAAGTGCCAGGCATGCCTGCACAGGATCGTCACCTCGCTGTGTGACATGGGGAGATGTGAGGGCAAAACAATGCTGTATACCACCTTAAAGCTGAGTCAGTACAGAGGGACAAGGTGAGAGGAGCTGCTACAGTGAACCTGATGCCTCGCTGTCTTATGACATTTTACTGCAGGTCATTGTGGTTAAACAGTGGCCACTGTCTCTTATAAAACTGTTGTTTTGTCTTGGTTGTTTAAAGAAGGCTACAGCAGGGTTTAACTTGTGTTTATTTCTTGTCAGGTTTTTTTTTTTTTGATTGCGTAAACTGTGAAGGAAAAAACGTCTCGGTTGAGAGAAAAACTGGAGGGGAACAAATGAACTTCAGATGGTTCCTGTTTAGTGGAAACATTCTGGTTTTGCACAAAAACAAATTTTCTGACTGTCTCTCAGTCATTTTAAATGAACTCTCTGTGTAATAGGATTGGGGGGGGGGAATCCACTCTGATCTGTTGATCTGTGTTGACAGCACGCTGACCAATCATCCAGCTTTTTGGGCCCTTTCTTAACCTTGTGCAGTAACAATGCAGGAGGAGATAAGGAAACATCCAGATTCAGGTGTGTCACGCAGTGTTGAGACCCAGACAAAATAACATGGGGAGAAATCAGCTTATCTCTTGACATCTGACATCTCTGTTGCTACAAGATCGAGAGAAGAAGGTGGCTGAAAAGAAACGTTACAATCAGTGAGATGAGGAGTCATTTAGGAATGCAAACTGGAAACGTTTTTTTTTTAAATTCTATAACAGATCAGCATACTGTAATACATGGTTCTCTAATATAAAGTATCAAAGTTGAAAAAAATCTTTTTTTTTTTCTCATTTCTTTTAAGATTAAGACACTTCCTTTTACAAGTTAAGTGGTCAAAGGCTCTCAGAATGTCCACTTTTCAGGAACAGGAAGGGAAACAGCTGTCTCCAGCCGTGCGCATTTTTGAGGCCGCTCGGTTTGAAAAGGTTTCACGAAGCCAAAGCTTTTACAATTTCCTGTCTCTAAAACACAGTCCTTTCTTAAAAAGGAATTCCTGTCTGGAGGATCAGCTGTTATGTTTTTCACACGCTGCCCTTCAGTGATTCAGATCTCACTCTCTCAATGTTACATTTTATACCTATATTTTTTTTTTCTAAGAGAAGAGATGAGAAGATCAAGAACAGGAGGAAACAAACAACAAAAAAAACCTCCCAGAAATTCTCCATTTACTCTTATTTTTTTTGTACAGATTAAACAAACAAAACATGATGCATTATATAAAAATTAGGTTTTTCCCGTCTTCATGCTAAGTGGCTCCATATTTAACCAGTGTTGGGAAAGTTCACTTTCTATATGAACTAGTTCAAAGTTCAGTTCAAACCTTTTAAAATGAACTAGTTCAGTTCATCGTTCATAATTCAAAATTGTGAACTAAAGTTCATGCTTCCCCAAAATGAACTATTTCGTACTTTTTTAGTTCTTTTTTTTTTTTTTTTTTTACGTTGCCACGAGCTACGAGCTAATTCCCGACTGTATGGGAATTAGTTTCTCAGTAAACGCATCCTCCTTCCTCGCACACATGTGAATTGTGACGAGACTGACGACCGCTGATGACGAAGTTGGTAGAGCGACAGGCAGGACTTGCGGTTGCCAGATCGGGTGGTTATCCGCGACATTTTAATGGTCGTTTACCATGTGTTTTTACTGTTTTAGCTTGGTTTTTCGCCGAGGGCTCTTGAAATCTGGCACGAACGTAATCTGAACGAAATCAGAGTGCCGTTCAAGAAACAGCAGAATGAGTGCGTTCACAATTTAACGTTCATCAAGCAAAAATGAACGGGACGTTCACGTTCACCCAAAATATGAGTTAGTTCATGAACGAACGTTCTTTGAACGCGTTCGGGTACAACACTGTATTTAACACACAAACCTGACAGTTGTATCAATCTTTTTATCTAAGTTTTTGCAAGAAGAGGAATCAGCATATTTCCATCAAACTGTTCTTTTAATTGCAGTAAAGTACTTGAGTAAATGTTCAGCTAAACTAAGTTCACTGTCACCTGATTGTGGCTTCATATTTAAGTCCAGTATGGAAATGGAATTGATATTAACTCTCAGCAAGAAGGCACATATTAATTTTTTCATAACATGTGGAACTATTCCTTTAACTGAAAATCTTCATGTGAGATTGGACAAAAACAAGTTAGGCCATAAAACAAGAGTTAGAAAAATAGCTGAACACTGGGATGAAGTTAGAGCACAGGTGACGTCAGGCCCTTTTAATGACAGCTATCAGCACGCATTCACAGCAGTGAGCAATCAGCTTCTTTGATAGGTTATCTGACAGGTGTAACTCGAGGTAATAAGACCACCCTGTCAAACCTGCTGATTAGAGCTGCTCCGCTCTCCTCACAGGCTATTCCAGCTGTGAATGTGTGTGTGTGTGCCTGTGTGTTCTTGCGTGCAGGCATCCTCTCATTGACCTTCCATTTTCCTCTGCATCAAATTCAAACATTTAGCCAAGAATCTTGGACGGCACGCTACAGCTACCGTGCGATTTACTGTGCCGTGTACAGAGGATTTCCAAAACCATACGATTCCATGATCTACAGTCATGATGTCATTCATGCAACAAAGGCTGGCCTATAATCATTCTGGTCACTTCTTCTCTCTGCTATGAAACTCCACAGAGGAGGATGATATATCAGAAGCTGCGCTGGGCTGTAAATATAGAGGCACACCGCGCTGGTAGACCATCTGATAGGTAGTTTCAGAACCCAAGGACAAAATAAAAATGACTAATGCCAGCTCTGACATGGTGTTTGTGCAGATGCCTGACTTTGAAAACAGGAGCTTTTCGGAGTTCTATCAACGTGCCTCAGAATCCTCTATTCGCTTATTTGACAATTTGAGCCGCAGGAATCAATGAACTATGGCGCATGGGGGGCCTCAGGAAAACTTAGAAAACTAGTAAGATCTTCAGCAGTCACGCCGCAGAATTATACCTCCGTGAGCAGGAGGCTGACCCACTGAAAGAGACAGGCAGCCTAAACAAACATGACCCCCTTAACCACTACAACCACACACACACACACACAAAGCACTCACACACTTCGCCGTCTGCTTTCACAGTGTATCACAGTTCCAGGTCTGCGGCGGAGGCCAAGAGAAAAAGCTCCTGATTAAATAGTTTTGGAGCGTGCGTCGCTCCGGCTCGGGGAGCTCGGCGGCTTTGAAGCCAGCGCGTTTGGCTGTTATCTGCTCTCGGGACTGGAGATAACACGGTTAGACAGCGCTCGGAGACGGTGTTTACAGACGGCGAGGGGCGCTGTCAGGAGGCGTGCACGCCGGAGCAGAAATGTGGCTCAACCCCAGGAGAATCAGACGGCGGTGATTGGGCAGATGTGGCTCAGAACCTGGATGTGCTTCTACCTACTGCTGCTGCCAGACGCGCCATAGAGCACTTTGTGTAAACTTTGAATCAGCTCATAGTCGTTCCTGTTTTTCATTTGGTGCCTGCTAAAGGGTCAGTTCACCCAAGTTACAAAGAAAGATATTATTATCATTTACTGTACCTCTAGGGCATAGCTGTGCAGACCCATCTTTGGTTTCTTTCGTCTTTACCACAATGGAGGTGAATGGAACTTTGAAAAACTCAAACAGTGGCCCCAGGGGTTCAGGTGACAAGGCCTGCAGTTCGTGCCTCACTACTGATCTTTGTTGCATGTCACTACTCGTCTCTATTTCCTGTCAACTGGCTTAAAATACCAAACAAAATAATTCAAAATCACGTCTTTCTAGAGACAATGCTGTCATCTGTATAATGCACAGAATACACTATCAAAAAGCTTCATTTGAACTAATTGCCCCCTGAAAACAATTGACTGTGTGTTGCTTTATTTCATTCTCAGTAGATGGGAGATTGTATCTAAGGTGTATGAGGGAGAAAAAAAATCCATTCACTGTATTGCATTGTAACTCACAGACTATCTCCACCTCCACCAACAGAACTATGTGCAGAGCTAGATTACACTAGTGTTAAAGGTGATATATGTTTTTTTTTGTCATTTCAGCTGATTCTCATGCAGATGTTTTTGCTATCTAGATAACAAAGCTGAGGGTTAAGGCTGGTATGCTTCAGTGAAGTGCTTGTTGGCCTGTGTGTCTGATATCATTCCTCGCAATCTTTTCTCATGTGGGAATCTGAGACAATGAGTTTTGACAATTTCCATAACAGTCAGAAATCTATTTGACAAAGATGCGCATTTTAAACATTGATTGTCCAGGTGTGTGAAGGTGAGAAAGTAAGCAGGGTTTCAGCTTCTCTCTTCAGTTCTTTCTTTTATTATTCCACACACAACTACTACTTCCTGAACCCTGTCTATGACCTGGCTGGGTGACACTTCCAAACATACCCTGGCCTAAGGCTTCCTGCTGCCCTCAGCTTTAGTTTTCTCCTTTTATAAAAAAAAATTGGTCAACATCTGAGACATCATCTCCTCTAAGCAGCAGTAATGGCAATATTGTGAAATGGCGTTGTAGCTTCTCACCTGAGCAACATGTCACAGCATTGATGTATACACATATAGACTAACATTGAATCAGAGCCATTGTGAAAAATCCAGGAAGAAGGCAATAAGTCAGTAAAGTCCCTTGTTGCTTTCTAACTAGAATCCATTTGGAGCTGAGAGGTGTCGATACCTCGCTGTCCATGCTGTCTGTTCGCTGACTTATTGAGCAGCAAGTCAATGCTGTGGATCTCTGAGTATGATGTATGGGGTACGTGCGTGGGGTCCCTCGGGTAGCTGGGAGACGCCGCTGATGCTGGGGACAGGCAGCGGGCCTGGTGAGCCGGGCGCCGCAGTCTGCAGGCACCACATGTCAGGACGTCAAGATGGATGGAGGAGATTTGCTTTGCCTTCAGAGGATGAGGCATAATTTAGCCCAGATGCTGAGTGACTCTCGTCCCCACTGATGGGACTGGTGAGCTGTCTGCATGTGGTGGTTGAAGCCAGTTTAGCCAGAACTTCTGACCACACAGTCTTCGCACACCAGGGAAGGGCGGCAGGATGCACATTGAAATCTTCAGCATTTGTTCACAGACTTACTTTTCTGAACTCAACACTGCCAGAACACTATATACTACTGGAGAGCAATCTTGCAAGCAGGAGCTACTTTATCAGTATTTTCAGTATTTTTGCCTATATTAACTTTATAACATGGTTGTCAAACTATAACATTTACGAAGTAGATACATTTTTGAATTGTCAAGACATCAACAGTTTATGTGTCAGAATTCGATTTCACACAATTTTCTACTTGTTCTACACATGTAGGTCAGTTTACCCATCACTACTCAGCTGGTGAAAACAGCTGTATAATGTCATATGTGGCTTTGGAAAATAACTGATAATGTCATCAGGGTTTCAATTTAAATTTGACTAAACCCTAATGGAAGAGTCTGGGTTACAGATGTTAGGTGTGGAGTTTGGCGGACGTGGATGTTTATGAGTCAGGGAAGGCCAAACAAAAGATGCTATTGAGTTACATTATGGGAAATGTAGGATTTTTTTTATTATGTTAAACATGGCAAGAGAAGGAAGACATGCATCCAGGGTCCCTGTCTGGAATCAACACAGGGAAGTTGCGGCTATAAGTTGTGAAGTGGAGTTATTTTGGGCTACCTCTCGTTCCGGACGTAAAAGTCCCATTCATTTTTCCCCTGGACAGTGTTACATGACTCACACTCGGGGGCTCTTCTGTGGCTTGGATGGACATGAAACTCCCCCAGTTAAATCATCAGGGCGAAAATATTAACAACTGCGCTAGGAAATTTCTGGTTCTTTGATGAAAAGTAGAAGGCGCAATTCTGTGTATACAAAAACGTCAGGGGAGAAGTTAACTATGACTCCTGAGGTTTTAACAAGAAACATCCAAACACCAAGCTTGAACTTGTGTCAGTGGGTAGAAGCTAAAGATACTGCTGTTGGGGAAAGAAATTTAATAATCTACAGCTTAAACCAGCTCACTTTTAATCCTGGGGTCCATTTAATTTGGTTGAATTGGCACAAATTATGTTTGGTGCCACAGTTGTTATGGCAACAATAAAGTATTCTGAATTCATTACTGCTCTGATTTGTGACTGGATTCTTCTCTATGGCACTGGAAGCTGATGCATTTAAGCTGCCAGATGCCACAAGGAGAGTGATCCAAATGTAAACCTATATGATTGTTTCATTATCTGGTGGAAGACTCATGTGTTTGTTAAGCATCATTGAAGATAGTGTTCACTGTGTCTTTATAAAATGAATTCCTCCAACTTTAAGGAGGTGCAATAGTCCACTTTAAGCCATCTGACTTGTCACCCGTTAAAAAGTAAGGACTGGATTAAACAAACCAATAGAGAAGGTCGTGTGAAGCGCAATCATCCTGCCCCATATTTCAACTTTAAGTTGATCTTGCTTGTATCAAACTTCATCATTTTGCGCCTATGTTCAACACATGGGGAAATTCATCACAGCATGAGAGGTACACGGCTGACATCATAGACACACCCAGATGTTAAGAAACCAGTTGGCTGCCAGCAGCAGTTAAGCAGAATATAATTAATTTTGCACAAAATTACATCACACACCTTTGATTGAAAGCAAGTTTAGGCCTGATTTCTGACGCATCCTCACACCAAAAATGCAAATTCGACATATTTGTGCCATTTGTCAGCATAAAACAAGATGCGCATTCAAAGGCGCTTTTCACAATCACACCTTCCATTCAGTGAGGCTTAACCAGGCCAGTTTAATATCCTTTAAAATAATCTGTCTTCCGTTCAGGTGGAACACCAACATGCCCCAACGCCGGTGTGTTAAACCCTTCAGTGTGTAGCAGCTGCCCCTATGAACAGAGGCATTTCCTGATGAATGTTAAATGGTTAAATCTTTATCTAGATCTAGAGAATAGTGCTTCACTGTCTCGTAACAAAAAAATTGTGTGTGTGTCTGTGTGTGTGTGTGTGTGTTTTTTGGCACGCTACGCTGCTCTAATATGCCTTAATAACCATGATGTCATGCACCTGTTTTTTGGCTCGAGGGCAGCAATGACTGATGGGACAATTTTGGATAATCATCTTATCTGATCTGGAGCTCATGAGCTGCAACTCCACAAAAAAAAAAAAAAAAATTACTAACCATAAATGAAAAGTCGTCTATTCCAAAATACTGTGGGAGTGTAGCCACTTTGGGGAAAAATGGTGTTTTCCCACTCTGTTTCTCTAAAATAATGTATGTCTCGTCTGGAGAAGTGTTTTCATAATATAGACTAATTTGGTTTCATTTACCCTTTCAGTCATTTTGTGGCAGGGGATTTCTATCCAAGCTGTTCATATTTAATGGAAAATGTACCTGTAAAGCCCAGAACGGAAAGGCGAGGGTCCTTGAATGCAACATTGCATTGACAAATAACCTTTTAGTGGGTGCACTTTCCTCTGAAATCCTTTTATAATATCGTGTTGGCATCTCTTTTGGGCCTGTGCAAACATTTTTCTCTCATGAGAATCAATCATTAAGCCCATTCACTGGGTAGTCGTAAGTGATGAGATGATTATTGCTGATCTGTCTGTGCACAAAATGCCAAGAGGAAGCATTTCATGAACCGCATCGCTGTTCAAACCAGTTTGGCAGTTAGCGTGTTTGTGGTCCAGACACATGCCGCTTTGCTCATGCCAAAACACTCCTTTGAATGCAGGTTTACTGGGAAATAGGCAAGTAAATAACTGACGGGAATTTTTTTACTATCATTTACCTGCATAAGTCTTGAAGGTAAAATCCAGTAAAAGTTTAAAACATAGTGCCTCCTGGTGTGTTTTCTTTCTCCTGAGGGTAGCATTAAGTCATTACAAGCATAGTCGGGTGTCTAGTCAGTCAGATGGAGAATGAAAGAAAAATGGGGGGGAAATAAATTAAAAAAAAATCAGACAGAAGGTTGAGTCGCCGAGAAGTAATTCAAGCAAACATTAGAAATCACAAACTGAAGTAGGTATAAATGACAAGTTGAAAAGTAGTAGTATGGCAACAGGCTTTAACCACTCTGATTAATTTTAGGTCATAAAAGTAGGAAAAAAAGGGGAAAAAGGAGAGACTGAAGGAAAATAAGTAAGAGAACAAAAACACACACCAACAGCTCATGTCTGTACAGTCGGTATGTTGGCTGTTTGGGGCAAATACACGATTTCTATTGGTCAAATTTGCACGCATGAGTTCTGTTTGTAACTTTGGTCAACCCTTCACTTTTCATTTAGTGCCTTTAGTTGATTTGATTTATGATCAAATATCTGTTTACTGTTAATTAGAAATGTTAGTATTGTGAGCATATTAGACCTTTGACAATAGCTCTTGGCTCAAAGTGCTCGAGTACAACTGCTCTCATGGCTGTGAAAGTATTTTATAATGTATAACGACGCCCCCCTTGAGAAACTGAACGATGAAAGATAAGATAAAACTTCATTCGTCCCACTGTGGGGAAATTTGCAAAAAGGAAGGAGTTAGTCTCTTTGAATCCTGAGGAAAACATTTTGTGGGAAACAGAACTAAAGCTACCTACAAAAAAATGACAGGTTAAAGTGCACATCAAAACAATAAATTATGGCTGGAATGCACCAAAGTTCACAGACTGAATAAGAAGATCCAAGGTTTGTTCTTTTGTCTTTAATGACAGAGTTCACCTCAGTTATCTGCTGCAGCGATCGCATTTTCATCTCCAGCTATTTGCTTTGTGCTTATCTCAGGCAGCCGCTACTGTCGAGTTTGACGGGCAGAGCGCAGCGCAACCGCTGCCAAGGTTGTGGGTCTGATTACGAGCGGGACCACCTATGCTAAAAATGCATGCGCTCGCGGCGCAGTGAGGCAGCTTGGGTAAAAAAACACATCCAACAAATGGACTACACTGCGTTAAAAGAATAAACTGGCGAGCGTCTGCCTGCCAAGACAACACAAGAGGAAATTTACTCAGCCATAACAACCTCAATGCAAGGTCAGGCTTCTCCACCACACTGAGGGCTGAAATTCATTTGAATACCTTTGGCAGCGTGTGCAAGTCGAACTGGATGGATGTGAAGCGGCGCTCCAGAATATTCAAATTGTCGATGCTGAGAGTTCAACGACATCTACGAATGTTATGATGACCTCTCGTAATTGCACACTACAAGAAGTGATGTTTTGAAAGAAAATATGCTTTAAACTTAACTTGTCTGTGGTGAGACCAATAAAATGGAGGATGGTGTGTGTTTTCCTGTGTGTGTGTGTGTGTGTGTGTGTGAATGCTGTGAGACATCAATCAGAGTGGTAACATAAGGTGAAAAGAGACGTGAGAGATGTGTGTGCGACGTCCAAGAGGAGTTTTGGGAGTGTGTTGATTGGCACACACGATTGTGTGCGTGCGTATGTGTGTGTGTGTACTTCCTTTGTAATGATAGCCCTGAGTCTCTCGCCAGGCGGCCAGGCTACTCCTCTAAACCTCAGGTTGTTTGCCAATCCCTGGAGCCCAGAGAATATGGCCCGCAGCTGGGCCACAGAGAGAGTCTGAGCCCCTGTGAGCTACTGAAACAAGCCCCATTCATAATCAATGCAAGACAACAAATGCGTATCTGTGCTCAAGTAAAGTAAGTTTCCACATGTGCAGCGGTGGAAACATGCAGGTAGAGCACAGCATACAAGAACAGATAGCATCTAATGTTGTTTACTTTTGACTTAACTTGCACAACTGGGGAACTCAAGCTTCTGTGGAAGAGTGACTAGCAGGATGATAGCGCCATCTAGAGGTCGACCTCGAGAACGTCGGCTCCTCGTCACCTCGTCTGTCTAAATGACATCGGAAGAAGAATTTTGATCTCTTACTTATGCCAAAGTAGCTATATCTCTATGTAAAAATAGATAGTACACAGTAAATAAAAGTTTGGCATTCAAAATGTTATTTCTTATCTTTAAAAGTATGTACATATGACTTGCAAAATGCGAGTATCAAAGGTTTTATTACTTGTTGATGATATCTCAAAAGCATAATATTTCCCTCTGAATTGCAGTGGAGTACAAGCATAAAGTACCACAAAATTGTACTTAAGTTCAGTAAAAATGTACTTACATAAATAATAATAAAAACAGAAAAAACAAAAATCTATGAAACTATAATTTATTTGTGTTGTTTCTTCCTTCATATGAACCCACTGACAATGGGGGATAAAACAAGACTGTCTTTTTTTCCCACTAAACCCTTGACTCAAATGTAGTAAAATGCAAATACACAAAAGTTTTTCTGTGTTTTCTCAGTTTTTGCATTTTTACACAGGTGAAAAAATTTTGTTTAAGTAAACCTCATTCATACTGTTGGTAAAGAGTTTCTTTGCTACTGCATAATTTGAGAAATAAACAAAAGTGCAGACTGGCAAGAAATGTGGACTTCTTCAGTGCATAGATCATTTGGTTACATTTCCATTAACAGAAGCAAATGGAAGTAAATGATGGCGACAATGTAATGTAAAACTAAACAGATCTCTGAAAAAGAGAGCTAGTATCTTTTAACTGTTGCATTTTCCTAAATCACAATATCCTAAATTCTTGCTAAAGTCACATGCATCCACTGATACATTTCCATATGAGTGACATAATAATAATTAATACTAGTAAATATGAGGTATTTAAGGACTCTGTCAGTAAAGGAATATTTGCAGAAGTGTAGTCCGGTCACTGTGTCACAGGCCGGTCAAAGACTCTTCAGTGGACAGGACGTCCCTCCCGGGCCTTTGACCTGTCCACGTCACTCGCTGAGTCGACCTGTTCACGGGTCCTGGACTGAGCAGCAGATACAGCAGCTGGAGAGAAAACTCATACCTCGCTCTTTACTGCTTGTCCTTCCCTGGGACAGAGACAAACGAGACACACATTCACAGGTACTACTTGAGAATGTGAAGTGAATGTTGATTCACAAACACACAAAAACGTGATATTAGCCAAATCTAATAAAAAATGGATTCATATGTAGTGAAGCAGCAGCATTTTCTATTAATGGTTATTGGACATATTGAAAAATAGACACAACTTTGTTAGTTACACACACTTCATGTAACTTACTCTACACATTTTACTAATCTGTTTTCCTATAAAACATGTCACCAGCTTTTAAATAATCATGAAGTGATAGGTGAAGAAGACCTCTCATCAAGTCTTCTCAGTCTGGAAAATGAGTCCTTAAAGTTTTATATTCTTTAATAAAATGAAACACATCTGACAACATGGTAAAAATATTTTAAGGTTTTTTGGAGAATGGAAAAAAATTCTATATAATTATGGTTGGTATTATGGTATTATGGTAACTGTCCACCTTATTCCTCCTTGTTTAATGAGACATAAACACTTTTCCAGAACATTTTGCAGTGCATTTTTACTCATATTCACCAGTTGTATTTTTCGGCCTCTGCCACATTGTTGCTACAACCCCAGAGCACTGGAGGTAAATGGGATTAAATTTGGAAACACACCTTCAAAATCTACAGACCTCACTGTTGACACTTCTGATTATTTTCTACCTTTGCCTGACACTAATTCCCAGTGATAACTGTCCTTAATACTTCAGGGCACTTTGCCTCGTTCCTGTCTGTGTCATCTCACCTTTATTGGGGACAAACTTGAGCGAGTGGCTGAATATTCAAAACCGTGAGACTCCTTCCTGTGGCCCATCATTTACAAACTCATGGCCCAGCCCGTTGCCACACTTGCCACACAGAACCTGTACACATTAAAATCCTGTGTTACATCCTAATGGTACAAATGTTCGATCTACGAGAGTCATGGAGCAGCAGTGATACAAAGAGCGTTCATTGATGGTAAAGAACATAAGAGCTCAGGCTGCACCTTGTAGGCAGTGAGAGTCTCCATCAGCTTGGTGACGCTGTCCTCTCTGATGGTGTCTGTGAAAGCCGGCCAAGGAGACGAGTGGGCGAACTTGGATCGACTGGAGAACAGGGGGTGGTTACACTGGGAGCACACATACATACCTGCAGGGGACAGGTGCTTTTAGAAGTGCACTGTGTCATTGCATACCTCAAAAAGATCCTTGTTCAAAATAATGCAACAGGGCATGAGTTCCCAGTGTGGGTAAATTTGAGGGATCAACAGATCATTATAGAGATAAGAATGAAAACTCTTAGACAAAATTATTTCTTTCATTCTTTAAAATACTGCTTTGAATAATTAGAGAGGAAAAAATCACTCTGGTTGAAACTGAAAACTTATGTCACTAAAACATGTTAAGAAGAGACACACACAGACATACACACACACAGACATACACACACACACACACACACACACACACACACACACACACACACACATTCACATGACAAAAAGGCTGTAATAGTAATAATAATAATTTGACCTAAACAGAAATTCTAACTGGTAAAAGTAGATTTCATTATAAAACTAAATTATATTACTGCTTTTGCCATAATCATTGACATAAGATTTATCAATAATAATAATAATAATAATAATAATAATAATAATAATAATAATAATAATAAAAGACTCACTTTAATCATACAAAACTGAAATATAATGGAGTCTCAATAATACTTTCTAAGATCAAATATTGGCTTCCTCTCTACTCATCACTGTGATATTACACAATATTTGAACTATTTTCCATTAAAAATTAGATCATGTAGCCAAAAATACTCTCTAAACAAAACAGGGCCGAAAAAGAAAACAGGATGGTCACTGTAATCCAGACTGAAAGCAGGTTACATCACATCACTGCTCACCTGGTTTGAAATGATCCTTGTAGACCTCACCACTAAAAAACCTACAGAAAGACATGCTGAGGTTTCAGATCAGAAGGTCTGAAGCGGAAGGTTAAAATAGATCCTAATCTGGTTCAATCTTTCTTCAAATGGCTGGAACAAATAACGGGACACTCTCCTGTTTTCCTGTTCTCGTGTGAGATGAGAAGAGATTCTGGCTTGGGATTTAACAGGAGCTCCGCCCACTGCTCTCAAGTGAGCTACCACTAGATGTCACTGTCTGACAGTCAAACAGTCATCGTAAAGTTCACCCTGTAAAAGATTTACTCTTTGCTGTTTCTATAATATCAACATACTTCTGCCGGAATTCAGAACATGTACATTTGAAATCTCATCAGGTGAGACTTCTCAAATTGTTCCATTTATAATTAAGTGTATATAGTTTTTGGAATATGTGTTCAACTCAACCAAATCATCATGAAATACAGTCAACAAATCAAGTCTCTCTTCCCCTTTAATTCATCTTTTCCTATCACATATCTGACAACTGGTCATTTGTTCACTCATCATTTTGTAAAAACCTAAACTCAGGTGACACTTGATGTAAAAATTCAAATATCTGTCCTGTCCAAGAGATTATGTTAAGTTAGATTTTGTTATGTCTTGTGTTGTCTCATGATTTCCTGTTTAATTTTGAAAATCTAATTTTCCCTCTCAATTCAGATAACTTGCCCTTCCTCATGTGTTTCCCGCCAGTGTGATTGTCTGCCCCGCCCTGATTGTTTCCACCTGCGCCCCATTTCCTCATGTATATATAGTCTGCATCTCCCTTTGTCCAGTGCCAGTTTGTCCTGTGTCTTTGTACTGTCATTCTACGCCTTCCATGCGCTTCCATGCCTTGTATCGATCCTCGTTAAGTTTTGTTTTGCTACTTTGTTTGCATTTACTCTCTTGTTGTTTCTTCCTCGTATGAGTGATTTTTTGTTAGTACTTTTCATTGCCTCAGTCTTTTTCCTCGTGTTGCAACTTTAAGACTTTTATTTTGAACTGAGTTATTTTGAGTCCTGCACTTGGATTCAGTCCTTGCCTGGGTTTTGTCAAAGTCGCCATAAAAAAAACATGATTTTGTTTTCTGTCATGTTGACCCCAAAAGTTCATTTGACGAGACAATGACCATTGCTACAACCTAATTTACTTGTTAAATGACACAGATTTTTAAAATCACAAGGCTGTGGTTGATCAATATCAAAATCAATATATTGTTTCATTATCATCAATAACACATAAGTAGTGTGTGTTCTTGAAAGAGAAAAAGTAATAGTGAATCACATCACAGTCATTTTTAACATATGAGGACAAAGGAGAATCACAGAGACGGACACCTAACCAATACTGTGAATTTATTTAAGTTTAGCAGTCATCTCAGACAAATTATGTCAGTGCAGAAACACAGAGTTCCATCATGAAAATAAAAAGTCTTTTCCTGGTAGAAATTGAGGGAGAGCTCATAAATGATATTTCTGTCCGTTGCAGGTGTGTATCCTTCATTCATACTTGCAGTAGTGCTTAAGTGCCTCTGGCAGCTCCAGCCAGTCAATGGCCATCCTGTGGACGATGTGCTTCTGGATGGCCTTCCTACACAACGTCTGCAAGGACGAGACTAAGCAAAAGACAAAGAGGACAAAAAAACAAAAGTAGATTAGCAGGAAAAAGGTTGTGATGAGAAATTATGAATAAGCAAATGAGAATATGTACATTAAATGGACAGATGAATTTAATGGGTTCCTTGGCCAGAGACACTTAATATTTCCATTTTGAAAATCAATCAAATGATCCCAAAGAGATGTAAAAAAAAAAAAAAAAAAAACGACAACTACAAACTATATCTCTGAGAATCTGAGTGTTGGTTCTGAGTCTCTTTCAGTACCACACAGTAACATGCCTGCACCCAGAGGCCCATTGTTTCATGATCAGTCAGATTATAACTGTGACACTCACATCCATACTCCACTTGGACGATTCGGACGCACTTAGTGGCAGCGAAGACGTCCACCACAGCATAGAGAGGCTGGATTGCAGGGATCCCCTTTGCAGAAGCTCCCATGTCTTCACCATTGATGATGATGTGCATATCAGCCAAGTCTTGCCCTTTAGACACATACAGCACTCCTATCCTGCTGCGTCTGGCTGTGGGAGGCAGGGCGTTGGTCTTATACAAGTCATCCAAAATGTGGCTGAAGCGTCCGGGCCTGCTCCGACCGACCAGCTTGTCTCTGGGGATCCGAATATTCTCAATGTACAAGTGAGAATCAGTGAAGAAAGTCTTTGACTTGTTGTTGCCTCCTCCTCCATCTCCACCTCCAGCTGCGTCTTCAGCCTCGCCTCGTCCGAGCCTCTGTCCCCCAGCCAGTCTGCCATCTTCAACCTGTTGACCCTCAGCTCCGGCGTCGTCTATGATCTTGTTGTGGTTGCGAGTGATGGCAAATACCCAGCTGTCTCCTAAGTCTGTCAGGTCTGGGATAGAGTATGCAGGTACCTCCTCTAAGCCCATGGGGTCCCTGGCGGTCAGGCCTACCCGGAGGTGGCCACACCAGCCCAACTCCTTATCCTCGATCTCTATAAGAAAAATCTCTCCGGGCTTCAGAGGTTGTTTGCTGAAGCACACCCCGTTTGCAAAGCTCTCCACGCGGGTGGCCTGGGTCCCTGAGTGGTCCAGTCGGACATTGCTACCATGGATCGGATGGAATTCCATGAACTGGTCAGGAAAGGGCTCCATTTTCTGTTCTGTAGCAACAATTTGAGCAGTCACTCTGTTTCAACACTTACCAGCAACAAGAATGTCCCAAGTTGGATAGCTGTCAAAAAACACAACAAACAGAGACAGACTTACTAAAACTGTCCAGTTAAACAGTCTTACAGAGGTTTCGGAGTATTGCCGGCCAACACGTGGTGATAGTGGAGACACAACAACTCCATGGACAAGATCCCTGCTCAGCCTATCTGTGGGCCACTCAGGGAAGCTTCTGGTAGAGGCTATTTTTGAACAGCTGCATACGTCAACAGATGGCAAGGTATGTGTGTGTGTGTGTGTGTGTGTGTGTGTGTGTGTGTGTGTGTGTGGGTGTGTGTGTGGGTGTGTGTGTGTGTTTAGGGGGTGGCCAACATTCACATGACTACAGTCGCTCACACGCTCCAGACGTGTACAAAGATTGAGGTGAGGTTGCAACAAAGCCCCCCGGGCCTCAGCGCTCATTCACTTTCACAAACCCATGTACTGAAGTAATAGCTGCGTAATTATCATAATCCCATATGCCAGGGAGATATGTTAAACAGCAGGCCTTTCAGAGCTGCACTCTAAATATAGTCATGCCATGCAAATACAGTCTGGATTTCATTCTTATGTAAAGCAGCAATTAATGTAATATACCAAGATAAAGAGGTCTGTGGAGATGTACTATGATAATGGATTTATAGCCAAAGAATATGAAGGGGAATTATATTTTAGAAAGGGAGCTATCAGCGTATAGTTTCTGTAGTCATTATACATAACTAAGAATAAAGGCTGCTGCACACCATGCCACTTGATTTACAGTAGTTTATATCATTTTTGTCTAAAGGCATCAGGTATATTAATTATGCAGTATATAAAATGGGAGCTGTCCCACAAATGGTGTAACCCTCGTTAGTTACATTAATGAGTAAATAATGAAGTAATTTGTCATGTGTACATAAGAAATGATTTCCTTGAAGGATGTGGGACAGAGATCTCTGATCAAGATTGGAGCTTTAAAGTGAGACTACGTGAGAAAGCAATAACACTTTGTTTCCCAGACCAATGAAAAGGGGAATTTGTAAGAAATGAAACACACACTTACTCACTTCAGTACACTCAGGAGTTTTATTTTTACTTACTTGTCGTGGTATGATCAGTAACTTGTGGCTTATGCAAGTCATATGCTAATAACTCCTCTTTACTTTTTGTACTATTACACTATGTTTTAGCTTTCACCATTTTTGCAAAAATTAACAGGATATTAATGAACTCTATAGGAGTGTTTGTATTTCTATATGATCTTTTATTTGACCTACATGAACTACTTTTCTCACAGTCGTCATCACATAATACTGCCAGAGGAGTAGCTGCTTCTTGTTTTGTGGTTTTCAACCTGGGATTTGGGGATTTCTGAGTGATCAAAAAAAAAAAAGATCAAATGAAGCTCTATATCAAAGAAGCAAGATTTAATTGATAACTTTAAACATAAACATGAACTTATGGAAATTTGAGTGGGTTTGACATGACTGAACACATGCATGCAATAATAAAAACCTCACTCGCTCATTCATTCATTTGCAAAATGAACCAGCATAATGATTGAATCTTTTATTTCATAGGTGGCCCCTCTTAACCAACTGCATTATGTAGGAAACGGTAACGTCTCACGTGATGAGGACAGATGAATGCAATGAATGCAGCATTTCATTGATAAGTTGATAAAATTCTCTTTTTGACACACAGCTGAAGTTCATCAAGTTCTTCTTCATGTCTTGAGAAGAGAACATTGAAAGCTGCTGAAGATTCATCTGAAACAGTTGTCCTTCTCAGCACTGGTCTCAGGCTCTACGTTGGCATCTTTTGGGTCCTTCAGGTCCTTGACAGTGTCATTTTCCTTCAATACGGGAGTCTGTTGTAGTTGTGCCCCTGCAATGTCTAACAAAGGTCCTGCAGTCTGGTCTGAGGCTGATCGACCTCAACCTCCTCAACATCCATTATCACTGTGCAGGTGTCAGGATGGGAGCCCTGAGGGAGGCTGTGAGTAAAGACTGGATGCTGGAGGAACTCCTGGGGATGGATGTGCAGGTCTGCATCAGCTGCAGCATCCTCTTCAAAGCATCTACTAATAGATGCTGGTCTTTCTGGTTCCTCTTCACCACCTGCTCAAGGTCATTAAGACACTTGGCCTTGGAGTGTAGAAAGCTGTCTTATAAGCAAACTGCTGTGAAGTTTGAAATGAATGATGCTGCTGTTCTGCTGTTTGTGGAGGAAATAATCTGCTCTATTTCCATAGACATAGTGTGCTGGCTGGCATAGCCGGCAGACACTGGACACACCCGGCCAAAGTCAGTAGGTGTGACTCTGAAAGGCTGCAGCAACCGAAACATGCAAAAAACATCTATTTGAAATGAATGAAATGACTGAATGAATGAATGATTATAAACATGTTGCTATGATCCTGAAATCTGCATTTCTTTTAATAACATAGTGTAATTACTGTGTGACGCTTTCACTGTGAGGATTTTGCACATGATGGAACATTAACAACACATGTGAAATGTCAAAACTACTGAAAAAAAGTGAAACTCCAAAGAACAAAAATTCTGCAGACATAAAGACAAATTAGCAAAATGTACTCATAGAAAGGCAACAGATAAGAAAGGATGTTGGAGTACAATGGAAATTGACAAGTCCTCAAAGTCTATATCTACTGTATAGATGAATATGTGGTGTGGAGTGAGCGAGCATTGTCAGTCATGGATCCAGAGAGCTCTTCAGGGACACCTCCTCCAGGCAGTGATGGATGGGGGTTATTGTCTCTCACCCCAGCTGCAGCCTGCACACCACTCTGCCCTCTTCTTCATATTGTCATTTCTAGGGCTTCCAGTGTGTTTTATGTAGGCCAAGATGGAGGGAGGAAAGTAGAGCGAGAGAGAGAGAGATGGGGGTCCAATTTATTCTTTTTCCTTTCTTTATTGTCACGAGAATGTTTCCAGCTCCATCTCTTTGCCACTGAATGCATCAATGAAGGCAATATGAAAAAAGTGCTAAAGACCTATTAGGAATAATTTGGATATTCTTCCACTTGATTATAAGGTGATTACTTCAATTTTGCATCTCTAGATTGGTAAATTACACAATTTAACCCTCAGGATGATCTTCAGTAGTCACCACGTTTTGTTCAATTAGACAGCATTTACACCCCTGATGCAGAGTCGTGTGGGTGAGTTTGTGTGTGTGTGTGTGTCTGTTGGGGCTGCAGGACTCTTAATCTGGATTATCATGCAACGCGGCTATGCTTTTTATAATCAGTTTGGTGAGCTGTGATTCTCGGCAGCGCATGACACATCTGGATGCAGGCAGTCGGCTGAGGGGAGGTATGTGTGACTGCGTGAGAGAGGGAGCGAGAGCGAGAGAGATGGAGAGAGAGAGAGAGGGAGAGGGCGTTGAGACTCCTCACTCTGTGATTCTTGCACACACAAATGGAGAGGGAACTAGCAGAAGACAACACTGACCAGTGGTTATAGTCACATTTCCATGCACAGAATTTATTTTCTGGGTAAGTATAAATTCATCATCTCTATTTATGGTGCAATTCTCTTTCAGCAAAACAGAACTAGTGCTTGTAATTTTATCCAAAAGTAAGACTAGGAGCCTGCAAGAATATCATTAGTCTGGTGAGCATCAAAGCCATTTTATCTGAGTGTGCACTGACAGGCTTGCAACATTTTCTCCGTCACTTCAACTTCATGTCTGCATGTCACACTGGTCTTGCGGATGCCAGTCGTCCAGAAAAAGAAAAGAGTGCAACTCTGACCGGAGGTGCACACTGGATTCTGTGATCTGAATTTTAGCCAGTGCACATGTTTGGGGGCCACTTTCTATGTGTTGTGCATTTATATTAAAGAATATGACCCTATTGTTTTTGGATTGGGTCACATGTTTTGGTAGTTGTGACAGCAGAAATTTTCTTTCAGTGTTGCAGAGATACATCTGTCTGCCTGTTGCTTTAATTATCTATTAATCTGATTATTCTCTCAATGAATCACTTAATGACATCATTTTGCCTATAATATGTCAGATACTAGAGAAAAATGTACATTTCAACTTTCCAGAACCTGAAGTGACACATTTATCGTTGCATGTTTTATTTGACCAAATAAATGCAATGCTCAGTTCAAAGTCATATAAGAAGAAGAAAAGCAGCACATTCTCACATTTGAGAATCTGAAATGATGCTTGAAAAATGTACAGATTCAAAGAATAGTCTAATTTGAATAATTTGTTTGTGTTTGATTAAATGGCTAATTGATTCAGTTCTGTATGTCACATACAGCGTGGTAACTGATCCCAGGTCAGCTTTTATATGAAATGATATAAAGCGCTTCAAGAGAGGTCATTCATGGTGGCAAATACTTTACCTTGTTGTTCCCTAAAGGAATAGAGGCAGTTTTTAATTTAGCAGCTAAGACTTGTGTCTGCTTTGCATTTGCATTTAGGTTGGGAGCTAAAAATAAATTTCACTCTAATTACTTTTAAAGGGCAAATTAAATAATAATTAAAGGCTCAGACAGTACATTATATTATTACAATAGGAGGCAACATGTGGCTTACTTTAAAAAAAACATACTCAAATGAACTTTCTATACAATATGATAACCTGACATTCACTCAAAAGGGGAAAAACTTTAAAAATTCTTATTGTCTGTCAGTGATAAAACAAGACAAAAGTTGTACATTTCACCTATTGTTTGACATCTGTTTTAACATTGAGATGGACATGTTTTGTTTTCTCCTTAATAGTAAGACTGTACTGGAGTAAGTACAGTAATATGATATAGTATAATACACTATAATTAGTATGAAAAAGGGTTGCAATGGGTTGAGAAATTCTCCCATAGGTGACTACCATTGGTTGAAATCTGTTTTCAAACTCACTAAACCACTCAATGCATTTGTTTCTTTACTCATTTATTCAGAGTTTTCCTTTAATATCTCACCCACCTGCATATGACTTTCAGCATATTTAACAAGAATGAGAGCACTGACTGGGACTCTGAAGGACTGTCACTAATAACTACAATCAACACTGGGTCACAGAGATGAGCTTGCTTGGAAACACACCCCACCAAATGTTGGTTTATCCCATAATCCGGCTGTGTGATTTGTCAGATTTCACAGTAAAACCCTGCATTAATGTTAATCTGAGATTGTTACTGTTCGTGTCTGATCAGAGGGTGGCACACAAGCACAAACACACACCAACCCCTACACACACACACAGAGTCACAGACATGCTTATGGATGATACTGCCACTGATTGAGAATGTAATGGACTGATCGAACACATTGCAGAGCGCCCAGAGCAGATGTGTGATGTGTTTAGTGCTGCAGCCGTCACATGATCCCTCTGTATGCCACCTTATGGAACAGTCTCTCTTATATCTGTTTCACAGGAGCTTATGGTTAAGTATCTGCATGTTGCTGGGTGGGGACCTGAAATGACTGGTTGACCCTGCAAATAGAAGAATCAATAAGGTGATTTTGATCTAAAAAAAATACCTGCATGTAGTATATTTGTAGTACCACATTATCTCCACTCTTCCCTCTCTTCTTCATTTCTTTGTCTGTCCTTGTTAAACCACAGTTTTACTCATCTTTCTGTGGCCTCTGGGGTTGTCACAGCTGAATACTTCCAACAACACAGTTAAACCAAAAACCCAAAGGACACAGTTGCAGGAGTCAGCAGAGGTCACACAAGCACTTTACAACATATTGGGGATTTGTTCCAGGTGAAAGCTTTAATATAATATTTGTGCTAATAAAGCATTGTTTAAAAGGACAATCAATTTATACAAACATACCCCGACTGGGGGGTATAAACCCCGAATTGGATAATTTTTCCCAGACTATAATCATATATTTTTCACACTAATTCATGGTCCCACTGACCTTGCTTTAATGTCAAAAGATAACTTGTAGATTTGGTCCTTTCACTTTGAGAAAAACATTTATTTCACATCAATGACAGTGCAAAGAAACTGACTTATAGCTGTGGGTATTTGCTATAGGAACATTCGGATTAGTGAAAAAAACACAGCAGCATCTGGAGTCCACGCACAGCAGTTTCATAACGAGCATGACAATATGGCAACGTTGGCCTGGCCCGTTATTAGCTTTGACAAAAGCATTGTTAGCTCAACAGTAGTTCAGCCTGCCTAATGTGTGTGTGAGTGCATGAGTGTGTGTCTGTTTTCTGGCACCTCCGAGTCCCCCGTTCCCGTCCCGTGAAAAGCTATGAGGAAGGTCTAATGCCGCCGGCTGCATGTGTGTCTGTGAGCTTTATCTCCCCACCGTCCATTTTGGGCGAGAGCAGATTAGTCAGAAGCCACCAGCTGCTGCGGAATTGGTTGAAATTGTGCCACACAGCTCTGTAATACAGTTACGTAAATGTGACCAGTCAGAGGTAGCGTTTAAGTCGCATAAAGAGCAGGGCACTTGACCCAGAGAGACAGCGAATGAAAGGGTCCCCACTGGGCTTTTGTGCTTTGTCCCAGCTTGTGTCCAGTGATGCAGAACTGCTCTTTTCTCCTGCAAAATGACAGCTGATGAAACACATAGCCTCCGTGTTCTGTGTTGGGTTTTTGCTGGTATCGTTTTGAAAAGTCAGTAGGTGGTGGCTGTATAATTTGTGGAAACATGCAACAGCCACATGGGAGAATTGACAGAAAGCCCTCACTGTTTGTCTCAGGGTTACATAAGTGACTCTTTAAGGAGCTCGAGAAGACATCAGAGGGAGGGTTGTAACTTCGGGTTTTTACGTCTGACAGTTAGTTATTTAGGGGATGAGACTGGAGGGCACTGTAGTTGCTTCCTTGGGGAGATGCTGAATATTACTTCAAAAAGTGTAAGAGTGTGATGCATTGAGGGTTTGTTTGGAAACTACAATTTGGACAAAGCCAAAAATACACAAAGTCCTTGCGCACAAATTGATTCTAAATAGACATTCAAACAGCCCCAAAAGACATTAGATCCAAGCCTGAACTGCCCTAGTTTGTTCAACATTTGGGGGAGACAGACTGTCTTGTCTATTTTTTGCTTGCCTCTAAAACTCATTCAGTATGTGGAACGACAGCTATGGGAGAGCTTCTTACTTGGATCTGATTCAGACTCACTAGATTTCACAATAATGCACATTTCCACAACTCTTCAGAGCTTAACTATATGGCATTCACACATTAATGCATAGTTGGCGCCGGTAAGCAGTTTCTGTGAAAATGAGGCACAAGCATAAAGAAAAGATGCCCTCCCTCTCTCTTCACGGCTCATTCCCTCACTGCCTTTATTTGTTCTGCCTCCGAGGCTTAATAATGTAGCTGACCGTGTTCTTTATTTATTCTCTTTCACTGACTCTTAGGTGCCTTGGCTGTGCGATGTAAAGTCCAGAAATGGCAGAGAGTGGAACAAATGGGGAAAGACGAAGCCAGGATAAAGGAAGAGGTGGCAGACCTCTCCAGGAGCCCCCCAGCCCGGCTCGTGGCCTCTCCCCAGTATGTACCCCAACTCTTGGGAACAAGAGACATCTCCCTCGAGGTATTGTCATCCAGCTGACTGGGACAGAGGGAGAATGGGACAGTCTGGATGACAGTGAACTCATCTTCTCCCTTGACCATGATGACGACTACCCCTCCATATCTCTCTCCAAGGAGAGGCAGCTTTCTGTCGAGGACGACAGAGGGTTGCAGTCGCAAGCTTTCCACGTCCCTCTTTCTCCCTCATCCCCTGACTCTCTGGGCAACTGCTCCACCATTCATCCCAGCTTCCTCTCCCCGGGCCCCTCCTCACCTACCCACCGACCCCTCGCGAGCCTGGTGAAGTCTCTCTCCACCGAGCTGGAGCTCAAAGAAGGCTCCACCCTCAGACCTAAGCCGCTTCTCAGCCTCGTGAAGTCGATCTCCACCGAGATCTCGCGCTCAGAGCCCGAGGTGTCGCAGTCGAAATCCGACTCCCGCCTCAACCTCCACCTATGGAAGCAGCTCACGCAATCAAAAACTCGCACCAATGGGGACTCTCGCACTGCGCCCCCTTCTCCTAGCTCACTCTCCCCTAGTGGAGAGGGTCTGAAAGGGGGCTTCTTCAAAATGGAGTTAGAGGACACCAAGAGGAAGCTGTCGGAGGCTGTGCACGAGCCTCTGAGCAGCATGTTCAGTAAGATCATGAGAGAGGAGAGTGTAGGCAGCCCGAAACACCAGACTAAGACCCACGGGTCTCATCAGGTCAGCTCCAGAGGTTTGGGCCGTGAAAGTAGCACAGACACGGTTCTTTCCGAGTCCCCTGTGAGGAACACTAGAAAAACAGACGCTGACGCTTTGCCTGTGTTTGACTGGCCTTCTGTGAGACATCCTGGGAAAAGCCACTGCCCTGTCCATCACAAGAGACGCTATCACAGGGAGGAGGAGCTGGAAATATGTGCAGATGGTGACATGATGCAAGTGTTAGCCATTGACAGTCATGGCGGGTCGGCAAGGAGATCACCTGCTAGACCTCATGTTCAAGCACAAACCCTGGTTAGGACTTCTCCCCTTTCTCAACCCCCTCATCCTCTGCCACGCATGAGTTTATTCTGCGTGGCCGTGCTGTCCTATGGCTACTTCATCCTACCTCTCAGTCCATACTTCTCTGGCCTGGCTCTGGGATTAGCACTGGGCTTCTTGCTGGGACTGTTGCTCATCAGGATGGGTTCCTCCAGGTCTCGCTGCTCTGACCCTCGACATGGACCACCACAGACTCTGTTGGGGGAGGGGATTATGACAGGTGGGACTGTCAGCACTGAGCCTGACACCCTCAAGGTAAAAGGATGAGTCATCAAAGAATAAATGTCACATTTTTGTTCCCACCTTATTATCACAGCTCGCTCTCACTCCACTACTGACACATTTCTCAACTTGTCTTCCATCAATGACGTCTGAGAAAGGGCACTTACGTCAGGCTTTGAATTTCTTTGTTCCACCCAAGCCTTGTCTCTTGAAGGAATACTTGGCATTTTGGGAAATACTGAACTCTCTGAAAGTTCACATCATGCAAATATGTTGGATTTTAGTGCAAATTTTAAACTACTTTTCATAGAATAAACAAAAGGAAACACAAATAGATGCTATTAGAATTAGACGGCAGTTAGATGAACAGTTGGTGGAACTAATTTTCCAACCAAGCATAAAAAAATTTCTGACTGTGCCACAGTTGCATAACTGCAGACTACTCATCAAAAAAACAGACTGATTTCCGTGTGAACTTTGAAAAGCATGTTTAGAGGCTGCTCCAAATGCAGTAGCAATAGTACTTATAATTTGTTTTCAGCCATGCTATTAGAACAGTTAGAACCATGTCACTTCAGACTCTCTGCTGACTTTTTCCTTCAGAGATGAAAGCTTCTGGAAGTGAAATGCAGCTACATAAGGTGCCCAGAACACGATTAAAACCTTCAATAATAAAAAGCTGCAGCAGTAATTACTGTTCTCCTCCTGGCTGAGCTCAACACAGGGCAACTGGAGAGGACGACTACCACCCAGACACTGTCAGTTCCAGAGGCAATTAGTGGGAGATCCAAGCAGGAGGAAGCAGTAATTTGTCAGTGTGCGAGGCAGGAGAGTGGTGCTGATGGGTGGAAATGGGGGGTTGACTGTCTAAGTGTTGAGATAATTCCCATGTATGGTCATTAGCAGTTCGGTTTGAGTCTGAGGGCTGTTACTGTGTGAAAATCAGAGCCCCGAGGTTTGTGAGGCGTTTCAGAAGTCGCTGAGTAATCACATGACAGAATGAGATTGGTTGTGCTGTTTGATTGTGGGCACACATCTAAGATTTCAGCAAAGTTTTATCCTAAAGCATCTGTGTTTCCTTTATATTTGACAGTATTTGCACTAATTATGACTTCATTTCTATTGAGATTATGGAGTTGTGTTCATGCATCTGAATTGATGTAAACTGTAACTGATGTAAAACACTCATGTGCACTTATGTGCCAGACTGCAACTCCTCAATAATGCTGTAGTTCTAACATGTAACTTTACATAAATTAGTCAGTCAGCTTAGACTCATCGTTGGGCAAATAAGCAAAAAACGAATAGCTATATTTCCCAAAATGAAGCTTAGGGGTGATTTAGTCTGAGTTCAGTTTACTAGGATTGGTTTACGCCAAAGGTGCCTCTATCCCTAATCAACCTAAAGCCTCTGAATGGGAGAATTTGTTGACAACAACATGAAGCCAGGAATGACGTTTTGCCTTGGAAGCCAAATCTAGGGCACAATGTCCCTCCATACAAAAAGCTATTTTTTGTTATATTCCATGCACATTCTCTAGTTTGAAAATTATTATGGATGAGTACTTCTTGTAACCCTCATTTTGCAGACTCACCTTCTGTTTTATAATTAATTTACTCATAAAAAATGATTCATGTTGACCTTGTAAATTTCACCCACCATCGTAACATGATTTTCAAGATTGAAGCAAATCCAGATCAAGTGTTCATTATTCAACCTCAGCCTGTGTCTTAATTGAAAGGAACCCTTACTTTCTATCCTTTCAGGGCTGGATGAACGAGGTAGACGACTATGACCCAGAAACCTACCACCCAGCTCTGACTCACTCGGTGTTTGCCACCCTGGAGGGCTCCTGTCTCCGTCTGGACTCCCCGCGCACCAACATCAGCCGCAGGGCCACGTACGATGAGAGAGTCCTCGAGGCCGTCTTCGTCAAGTCACGCTGCTTTAGGCTCGCAAAGAGCAAAGTACGATGACTGCAGAAGTAACTGTGCTATGGGGATTTTTGTTTTGTATCTGACCCTCTTGTGCTCTTTTAAAATGGGACACACAAAGGAAAGTGAAGACCTAATATATTTTAGTGATGTTCTGATATGAGTCCAACTTTGTGAAAATAGGAACCACACTGAATACTTGATAATGCAAAATAGTACCATCTGAGTTTCTTATGGATGATTCACTGACACCTGTGTGAGGCACATTGGTGCTTTGAGCTTAATACGAACATCAACACGCTAACATGTTCACAATGACAGTGCTAAAAAGTTGATGTATGTTTACCATGTTTGATATCTTAGATTAGCTTTCTAGCATGCTAACATTTTATATTTAGCAGTAAACGCAACCAGAACAAAGAACATCAACACAAAGTACTTGATCAATAAAAGAAATTGATAATAGATGATCAACTAAATTTTAACATTCTGAGAGGGACATAAATGTCTTAACAGATATTTCAGTCTGAACTAAAGTGGTTGATCACATGGCTAAAAAAGATGAAAGGATTGCATGGATTTTGTATGAAAGCATTCAGTATCCAATTAATTAGTGCAATGCCTGAAATTGCTAGTAATGCCCGTGAGAAAATAAACAAAGGTGAATAAAAGCATAGCTAAAATGAAGGATCACTGGAAACAACCATTTAAATGAGCCCCTAAGATTGGTTAAACTCTGCAGCATTAATTAATAATTCATAATTGACTGCATTGCCCAATTAACAGTTGTCTTTTGCTTTGACATAACAAAACTGTGCCACTGCTCCCCGAAGGTATTCCTGCTGCCATCTGTGTTGGCTCGGAAGAGGATGTGGAACCCAAAGTATCCTATCTGCATCCAACTGGCAAACTCCCAGGAGGACGAGGCGGGAAAGTCGGAGGAGAGTCGGGGGGAGGAGCCGGGGGCCGAACCGACAAGTCCACAACAAAGTTCCTCCAAACGCGACCACGACCTCCCCACCACTCTTTACCTCTTCGGCCGCACGGGACGAGAGAAAGAAGAGTGGTTTCGCCACTTCCTGTTTGCATCCATGGATACAGAGAAGGAAAAGGAGGGGGAAAAACAGAGGCCTGGCAGATGTGTGTCCAGATTGGGTATGAGAAACGAACGTTAATAATGCATTAGAGAAGAGAGGGCTTCCAGATAAGGCATCTATACGACTGCTATATATGTGTGGATTATGGATTACATGCTCCAATTCTTTGCATTTCAAAGGCAATCCCTTTCGAGGGAACACACAGATCTCACAGTCGACAGGGCAAAGGCATCAGAAAAACATCTATTACAGACACCGGCTTTGTTTTGGAGGAAATGACTGAGTTGCAAGAGCAAACATATTACTCATTTGTTTTTCTCTTATGAAAATCTGTCATTTGATCTGTCATCTGTCACACTTGCTTTTTCCATTGCTACACTCTGGTTTGATGCTTTAGTCAGGGACACTATTTAAAAGCAGTTTTGCAGTCCTGTGATTTGCTGGTGATTAATGTAAGAACAGGTTTTGGTTAATGATTTTAAGGTCAAGCATTTGATATCTTGGGAAATATGCTAATTTGCTTCTTTCCAGAGTTAATGAGAAGACTTGGTATCTTATCTACTTGTAGTGTCACAGAAAGTAAACACTGAAAAAGTGCATAGCACATATAGGAAACAACAATTCAACAATCAACAAATTTCTCATAAATTTGACAAAAGACAATGCAAATGAATGCACTGTTATGGTACTGCATATCTACTGTTATGTGAATATTAGGAATAGACTCAGAACAGTTGGTGGCACTAATCCTACAATTCTCTAACTGTTTCTTTAAGAATATTATTTTCTCAATTCAGTCTCAAAAATGGGTGTTATGTGCGTCATCTTTTGCAAAAGTCATCCACTTTCTGTGAATGATTAACCAAAAGACATTAATCTGCAGAGCACTGACAGTAAAGAAAACTTTACTAAAAACTTTTCTTGCACCATTATCTTTACCAGCCAGGTAAATGCTTCCTGTGTTCTCGCAGGTGACCCTGCACCAGAACAGAGCGTCAGTGCCTCAGGTAACGCACCGACCAGCAGAGCCTCCAGCAGAGTGGGCAGCAGTGATGACGACGGCCCCCCCACACCTCCCCCCTGTGGCTCCGCCGCTCATATCAGTAAGACCCCCAGTGGCACCAGGGGCCTCTCCGCGCTAGACTACCCCCGCTACATGGCTCGTCTGCTGGCCACAGAGGAGCTGACCCCTCTCTCCAGTCCCGGAGCCAACAGCACGGAGACCAGCCCCACCATCAAAACAAATGTGAGTCATGCTTGCAGATAAAATTAAGCGAAGCAAATCAAGTGAGGTTGTGGGAACATTCAAGAGCTTACATGTTGTGTAGCATGCACAGATAGTACAGTGACATGCTGCATTAGGAATGACAAGTATGAAATGGCATTAGTCATCAAACATGTTATTAAAGTGGGTCAGTGCATGTCAAGTGAAAGATTAGACTATAGAGTAAACTGAATAAACGTAATGATGTTTGGAGATGGAAAAAGAACAAGAATTTTAAATCAGGGTTGAATCGATGGCAACTGGACCTGGTGTCAGATGCTAGAAGACGTTTCAGTTCTCATCCAAGAAGCTTCCAAAGTTCTGAACTGCAGACAGCAAATCAGTTCTACCTGAATGAATGAGAACCTTCATTCACATAACAGGGAATTTCTCAGCATTTACAAAATTATTCCACTCTTCTTCCCCCATTTTTAGCTCTGGACTGTACTAAACCTGCACTTTGAATGTCCTCGCTCAGCTTTTACTTGGGTGTCTTTTTTTTTTTTTACAGTGTACCTGTGATCTAGCAGAGCACCCTGGGACTGGCCGTGCTGCGTGGGCTAACGCTCTGATTGGTCGAATCTTCTGGGACTTCCTGCGAGAGAAGCACTGGGCCGACGTGGTTTCCCACAAGATCCAAAAGAAGCTGAGCAAAATCAGAGTGCGAGAAGTTTCAGTTTTGATTTAAAGTCAGAAAAGTTTGACTATCAATATGATGCATTTTAAAACTATGATGTGTTCAATTCCGTACAGCTGCCTTACTTTATGAATGAGCTGACTCTGACTGAGTTGGACATGGGCTGCTCCATGCCCCAAATCACCACTACCTCCAGACCAGAGGTTAACCACAGAGGTGAGTGAAACATTCATACACACACACACAGAGTAACAGCAAGAGATGAGTGAGAAGTTGCCCATGTGATTACAGCTGAGTACTGCACAACATCAGCTCAGACGCTGTTATCCTGTTGTAATCTCACAGAGCAGGAGAGCCATTACGCTGTGGCCTTCAACATTTAGAGCATATTGGCTTGTGTGTGTATGTGTGTGTGTGTGTGTGTGTGTGTGTGTATGTGTGTTTTAAAATCAGGCAATCTGGCAGACAACACTTCTAATGACCGGGAGAATTTAAGTGTGTCAGTCTACGTGTGCCACCTCATGATTTTTTTCTGTTTCTCCGCCCACTTTGTCATTACACAACCTCCCGTTAACAAACTATCCTGCTTTCAGCTTTTCCCTGTCTTTGCCGCTCAGACCACATGCGTCAGCTCCTAAAGGGGATTTATAATCCCTCGTAATTTATTATAAATTTAATTTCAAGGCTCGATAATCACAGTGAAAGCTGTTTAATCTGCCCACTAAGCGGTGTGTGTCCAGATTAGGCTGTGTGTACGAGCTTTGTCTTAATTTTGGTGGTCAGGCGTTGACCTCTTTGCGCTGCCCCCTGCAGGCCTGTGGGTGGAGCTGCAATTAGTCTACACTGGTGCCCTGCAGATGACCCTGCAGACCAAGTTCAACCTGTCCAAGCTGGGTAAAGAGGGCGGTCAGGACGCAGACTGTTCGACTGAAGCTGGTAGCCCACGGTCAGTACTACACACACACACACAACCTTTGTGTTCCAACTGTCTTCTCTGTACTTTGATAAACAGATAGATAAATGAAATACCTGAGCAATCAACATGTGTTCTAGTAGACTCACATATAATACAGTAGTACTGAGTAGTTCTAATTTTAGTATTTGACTTTCATAAAACCGTGGGATTTTATGGAAGTGAGACAGATTTTTGTAATCCATTTTTATATATTTTTATTTTTGTAATAGTGAAAATCAAAGCAGCACAGGCAGATTTCTGCTTCAGATTTTTAGTTCTTAGTCAAACTTAAAAAACACTGGAGCCTACATTCCCCATAATGCAACTCAGCAGCATCTCTAAAATTGACCATCCCGGCTTAATGGCGTCATCAGCTGTTTTTTTGTCTTCAGAAAGCTCCTTCCAAAACCAAGGCAGACATTAGACAGCTGTTTTTATACAGCTGTGTTTACAGGCTAATCAGTGGAAATCAAAACTTCAGTATTTTTATCATCTTAAGGTATTTCAGCACATCGTCCAGTTTCAGTAGCAGGAGTCATAGCCCAAAATAGCACTAAACCCTGTATTTTCATCCTCATCATCTCTTTTGCACACACACACACACACACACACACACACACACACACACACACACACACCTACACATCTCTCTCTCTATCCCCTGATCCCTCTCGTCTCTGATCCACAGAGCGCAGCTCCACATTACATTGATTAGCATAGACCTGCCTGTCATAGGCCCACAGTGGTGGGGATTACAGTGCAGGCAAAGCTTTACATTAGCTGGCTCTGGTGCATTTCACAGAAAACTTGTAGTTGCATTTGTTTTCAAGCGACTCTCACTTTTACAGTAATTGCAAGATTTATTCTTATACATGTATCTGTGCAAAAGTTCACAGAGGTTTAAACCTGCATTATTAAATTTCACTTTTTTAAAGCCCAGAAATGATGAAAACTCTTCCATCCATAATTTAATTTGGTCATCCATCTGCACACTCCTGCAGGCCCATCCTGAGCGTGCTGGCTGACAGCGATGAGGAGTCCTCCAGCGCTGGCTCATCTGACGAGGAAGAGCTGCTTCTGTCTGAGCCTCAGGGTCCAGTGGGGGAGAAGGGGTCCGCACCAGCCACTGATGGGTAAATGCTGATGCAGAGAAAGGAAGATGTATCGTGACTTGTTTCATTTTTTTCAATGGCAAAAGATGTTCAAAGTAGGTTATGTTGATGAAAGAATATGAGAAATATGAAAAGCTATTTGAAAAGATAAGTTTAGTAACACCACTAAGTGTTATTTCTGTCCTACTGAGTTGCGAATGCTCATTTTTCTAAAGCAGAAAATAAACTGTGCTGACATCCAACTCCAGATGGCTGTGGCATTCAGTTACATTTCAGACTCTCATCTCTCCTCAGATTTTCACTTCAGCATCTGAAAACTAAATCTCACAAAATACAAAACTCCTCGGCTCTCCTCTAATCCTCTCTCACAGGACGGGGGGCGGGAAGACTGGAAGGAAGATTTTGAGATTTATGGACAAAATTGCCAAATCCAAGTATTTCCAGAAGGCGGCGGAGAACGAGTTCATTAAGAAGAAGTTTGAGGAGATGTCCAACACGCCCCTGCTGCTCACTGTGGAGGTTCAAGAGCTGTCGGGGACCCTGGTTGTCAACATCCCGCCGCCCCACACAGACAGGATATGGTAAGCACTGAGGCTTGAGAACAACGTGTCCATCAAAGTATAAGAATACAATATAATATATAATGTGAACACAAAGAGAACACATTCAAAAACATGTAATGCTCTGTTAAATTTAAGCCATGTTCAGGCTTTGCAAGAACATCAGTTGCTCCATGTTGTAGCTGTTCCAAAGGATTAAAGAAGGAGATTGAGCATTTACAGTATCTACAGCTCATAAAAAATTAAAAACTTAGTGAAGATGAGTTTGTCGATTAGTAGCAACAAGTAATCAAATAAGTGAAAGAAATGTGCTTTGTCTCATTGGAAAGTTCAAGTATTGTCAGTTAAACCTGGAAATAATCAAAGTTTCAGGATTCAGAAACACAATGACCAATTTAACTTCTTTGTACAAAAGGTCAGATTTGTCTCTTTTCCATTGAAGCGTGCATTCAGATGAGGATCAGTGAAAAGTTTCTCCAGTGGCGGCTTTCATATATTCTCTTGTGTTTCTGAAGAGTTTCTCATTTATAACCTCTGTACCTTTACAAGTCCTGTATTGCCAAATAAAACGCTTTGGAAATTTGGTGGTTTGCAGAATTTGTCCATCAAATACTTGCTCAGTGTGGATTAGTTCATTGTTAACCAATTTTCAAAAAACCCAAATCAATATTAAAATTTCAGTTTTAGTGGCTTTGGATTATATCACCAACACCATTATGGATATAAATCTGATAAAGATATATTCCCTGATAGGATTTTTTTTTTTAAATATGACTCATAAGATAAACAAACAATCTTAATATAGGTCACTTAGATTTTTTTCCTCTGCTCTCTGGTGGACAAACTCTGTAATGGTGACATACTTTCTAAATGTACATATGCAGCAGATACAGACATCTATATTTATATTTACTACATGTTATTTTATGTATGTAGATATAGAATAATATAAATTTGCAACAAGCTAATATCAGCTGATATATAGTCCAGGTTGATTTATGAGTCTACCTCTCATACAGACAATGAAATTACCCTTCTTATTTTAGATTAAATGTATAAAATGTAAAAATGCTAAAACAATAAAGTGATGTACTCATTTCTGGCTGTCATACGGTAAATGCACTGCGACTTCAGAAACAATGCTCTGTTCACAACGTTCAGCCCCAGCATGTTGTGTTTGTGACCTTCTGTGGTGTGACTCACGTTTCACACTTTGTTTCCTGCCAAAGGAACGTTTATTTATTCTGCTGATCCGTTTCCGATGAGCACTAAACCTGTTTCTAGCTTCAAAACATTACGAGACCGAAGTTCGAAAACAGCAATGAAACGCTCTTTGTGTAGACGTGATAGGTTTGATGATCTCTGCAGGTACAGCTTCTGTGAGCCCCCCAAGTTGGATCTGCACGTCCGTCCCAAACTGGGAGAGAGGGAGGTGACTTTTTGTCACGTGACCGAGTGGATCGAAAAGAAACTGCAGGATGAGTTCCAGGTAAAGTTATAATAAAAATAGCAGCACCATTCCAGCTTTCATCCCTTCACTCACAATCACCTCTTTCTTCTCCAGAAAGTGTTTGTGCTGCCAAACATGGATGACATCTACTTACCCATGATGCACTCTGGGCTGGACAGCCCCGAAGAATCGCAGCATCTCTCCCAGCGCTCCCAAAGCTCCTCCACAGAGTCCATAGAGAGGATCCCACCTGAGGCCTCTGGGGCAGAGTCTGACTAGTGCCTCGCTGTCCATGATCGAAGGAGAACTGACCCTGCAACACATTATATATTCAGAGAGAGAGGAGAAGAACGAGACTCAACAAACAGAACATAAAAGTGACTTCTTGCCTCTATAGACTTCAGTAGTTCTACTGACTAACCCTTGTGTTTACGTCTGAACCAGGAGTTTCTAAAGGTCTGACGTTTAGCGCTGTAGGTGTGAGATCATTTGTAACAGATTACTGTACAAAGAACTACAAGTGATACCTTTGCAAATGTTTACATGTGAACGATCCCTATGAGATTATGATTATATTTATCTGCTGCTTTCGATGTTTACAGCTCACTGTCACTTTGGTTATAATATGATGGACATTATTAAATAAAAGTGAGGAAATGCACCTGCCGGTTTCATGAGACACAAAAAACACACATCCTGTATGAATCTTACACGTCCATATGAGCTCTTTCATTTAAAAAAAAGAGCATAGATGAAATGTTTGTCAATCTTTTCCAGCATATACTTGAAATATTTCACGTACTCGTACTCTCAATTTCTATGTCTCAGAACAATGCAACACAACATTAGTGTGTATTGAAATACTTCAGTAATACTATTCTTAGGTGTAGCTTATTAACATGGTGCTTCTGATTTGACATATCCCGCTACACTGTCCAGCCGTTGTTCTCACACAGATCATGTCTCCATTTTAGGCCAAAGGTCAAAGGTCAAAGGGTTTTATTGTCACAAGCACAGTTAAAAGAAACAAGTTTGACTGTACAATGAAATTCTTCCCTTGTCTTCCATTATGAGCAGTTTTTGAAAAAAAAAATTAAAATAGAAATTGAATTAAAATAGAGAATAAATAGATATGTACAGGATATTTACAGTAACATCAATGTCCAAAAAAAAACATGGATTTGGATTTTGGATTTTAGATGACTTTGAAATTTGAAGGCAACAGACAGTTATGATTTTAGTGCCAGTAGCATCAAATTCGGCCAAATCACAGATGACATGGAGAAGATAAGTGCCCCCTACAGGCGGGGTTGACCTCATAAAATTTGGATCAGAGGTCAAACTACTCTCATCCATCATCTCCTCGTTTCACAGGAGAAATGAGGTGAACTTCCAGTCAGGAATAATGTGCTTCTTTGTGCTTGAAAAAACTCTTTCATGGTCCGATGCTTCTGAAACCATGACTCACCGAACTCGGGATTTATCCAAATACAGATCTCTGAGAATAAAACGCGAGAACGGAGGAGAGATTTAGCAATCACTTGAGCTCACCTTGAAACCGAGACGCTCGTAGAAGAGCGTTTTTAATAAGGTTTGACTGGGCAGGATTTGTTTCAGCATGGAGTCGAGCAAGAACAAGAGCACTGATGAAAACATGGTACTAAAAGCTGCTCGTTGATTAATGAACTACAAGTAACAAGTAATTAAATGACACAGAAGTGAAGATGGAAAGCAACAATTCACATGAACGACAACATGTAACATGGAGGAAAACAGCCTGTGTGAATTTCAAAAGCAGAGAAAAAGTCCTCATGCATAAAATGAAATCGCATGGGAAAGAAGTGTGATATCGTGTGGGAGGGTGTGTGTGTGTGTGTGTGTGTGCGCACATGTCACTCTGTGGGATACTGTTGAGTTATTTGCATTATGGTTCATTAGACAGGCCCCAGGACTGTGTTTGAAACTGTTATGAGATGCAAATTCAGCGCTGCAGTGAGTGTAATTATTCCACAGTGGAAACAATCTACATTATGAAGTCATTTATAATAACTATGAGCAACTTATTAACCATCTTTTTGCTGTTTGTCAAAACAACCTTAAGGTCTGCATGTTGGATGTGAAACTGGAGGAAAATAGATGTATCTGTCTTTTATGTCAGTCCATCCTCACTACTAATTTTTCAAGGACGCCGTGTACACTGATCCTACCTCCCCTGGTGCTAAGTATGGCCACTCAGAGTATCATGGGATGTATGGTATGTAGGGATGCCTTGATGTTTGAGGATGCATACAAAGTGTTTTTTTCCTCATTATTCTTGGGCTTTGATTCGGCACAATGCAGCTTGAATAGAGACGTCTCTGAAAAGGGTCTTCGTGGTCCTCCTTCAGGCAGTATGTGGGGGGTGTAAAGTCACATAAAACTGAAAATGTGCACTGATCATACACCACATAAGAACCTACAGGCAAGCAATAGAGGGCAGCACCTGTTCATCATTCAGCAGGAGTGACTTCATCACCACCATCCACCTGCCAACAGCATGAAGGATGCAGACCCAGTGCTACCATTAACCATCATAGTGTAAAATACTTAGCAATAATTCTCTAAATCTCGATCGTTGCAATGAAAAGATAAAGACAATAGCTATGTGCTGTGTTCCGAGGCTCCTCCACGTAGTGATGTCCTGTAGGGTGTAACTGTGAAACTGGGCATGCTTTTCATCATATGAGTAGATTATAAGATTGTAATGTTTATTACAACTTGAGCACTATCTATCTAACTATCTGCTGCCTTCCCTTAACCCATAACAGCCCATGATGACACCGGTGTAACAAACACATTGAATGACCTTAATTCTTCCTTTTACAGCTTTATGCTCATCATTAACTCATCAAACCCCTAAGCAATAAACCTGTGTGGTGGTGGTGTGAAATGACTTCACCACAAATGGTGGTGTGACCTGTAACAAAAGCGAAGGAAGTAGCTCATTTGAAAAAGTTTGTTTTTTGATGCTAAAGGTTCTTTAAATCCTATTTAATAGCTCCGGTGCTTTAATAACATGTCCTGTATTACATTTAACCTGTTCTGACCATATTTCTTGAACAAATTAATATAAAACAATGAACATGAATATAATTAACAAAGAATGATATATAAACTATAAATAAGATATATCTATATAAAATATTCTAAATTATAATATAATTTCCTTTTTCTAAATCTAAATGTGTTCTGTGTGCTCCACTTGGTCTGTGGTGTATCCCCCATATGAAATGGGTGTGGGCTCTGCTCACTGAGGCAACACTGAGCAGACTTCAGAGTGGTGGCCACAGACAGAGAGAGGCAGCTACCTGAGAGCCAAAGCTGTTCACTTTGATCTTTTATTATTCTATTTTTTACTGAGGAGTCTGATGAGGAGGTTTAAACTGATTAATAATTAAGCAAATGCATTAATCTATTATCTATGAACTGTTGTTTTTTTGTTGTTGTTTTTATCATCCTTGGCTGCTGAGTCAAAAATTGACCTCCAACATTGTTTAGAAGCTGTCGCACGTGAGCGTCCAGGTTTAACTGATAAGCTTTGTCATTACCAGCCAAAAACAAAGATCAAACTACACTACTGATGTGTTTTCTCAGGAGAGTACTGCTAAACCTTTGATTTAAACATTTATGCCAAAAGTGAAATCTGAATCCATTTCCCATCTCAATTAAACTCTTCATTCATCTTCTTATATAATAGCTGAGGTCTATAATTAGGCCTGCTTTTCTTGTTCATAAATGAATGGGATTCCTTTAAGGAAGCATGTCCGTCACGTTTCGGCCAAACAATCCCTTTATCAGTTCATCGGCAAATAAAAGGTTGACTGAGTGTGTTGCAGAGTTCTTACAAGGTTACAGCTCCGTAATACCTTTTTTTCAGATAATCAAACAAAATATTTCACGTGCATGTGGGCATCATCTGTTTCTCCTTTCAGATGTTGTTTAAGATTAAAAAAGGAACATCAGTTTTGCACCAGATATAAACAGCAGGAATGTTTCTGTTCAATGGCATTAAAGCTAATTACACATAATAGAAATGCTATTTACGCTATAATCAACTGCCTATTGTAAACACTTCTNCATGTGCAACTGCAGCGCACTTATCAAGATGATACTAGGTCAAAATAGTTTCACGTTTGACAGACTTGATTATATCATCTTCAATATGAAACAGCTGAAATGTTAAAAGTAAGTTAGATGTTCTTTTCTTATGTGATTGAGCATGAGAAGAGCACACAGGTATCGAGCAGGTCACAAGTATGTGATCAGGAGGTGTGAAGTTGTTTACAGCACACACACGTACACAACACACACATACATATATCTACATATATACATAGCATCAGAGTCTACTAATCAAGTGGTCCTGTTGGAGTTGACTGACCAGGAACAGCGAATGGAAGAAGCCAACAAGCACAAAAAGGCCAAGTATGCAGATTTTGTCACAGAGTATAAAAACAATGGATGGAGAGCTTGTTGTGAGTCAGTAGAGGTCGAGTGTTGGAGGCCGCTAAGAAGGCCTCACTGTGGCTGTGGATCCAGAGGGGGCATCCAGGGTGATGTGCGCCAACACTTGGGCACAAGTTGAGCGCTGATCATCCCTGGCTGAGTCGCCTGGATGAGGGTGTCTGATGATTGAGAAACACAAGAACAGAAACACCCCATGGTCCCGGGTGCATCTATGAGCCCGGGGTTATCATCAAAGATGTGTTCAAGTAGCAACAGCAAGTATGAACTCAACTAATGTTATTTGTTTTAATTATATATTTTTTTAAAGACTTCTTTTGTAACTTATGTTTCGGGTTTAAATTAGTTGTATTATTTGTTTTTATTGTAAAGCACTTTGTATCTTTGTGTGTGCTATATAAAAAGTTATTGTTATTAGTCCCATGAATATGAAAAAAAAAACATCATCAAAAAGCAAAAATGTGGCCAGATGTGAAGGAAACAACTGTAGCTTTGGTGTCAGCATGCATTTTCCTGTTACCATAAAAATCTTTGAATATGCTCAGAATTATATCTAAATAAGTAGATTTAAACTGAAACTGGTGAAAACATGATGGTGCTATTGTCCCTGTCTCGCCCCCATATTTTATGTGGAACTACCTGCAAAGTTACAGCCAAATACAAACCCACTCTTCTCTTCTATATTCATTTAACACTCACAGATCTCTTTGGTGTATATTTGACTTTATTAACCTTTTAATGTCAAACTTACAGATGGACGTGTACATGTGAAGGTTTACAGATTATAATTCAGTGCACAATTGCACGTAAAAGTGCGTCAACATATTCGTAAAACAAGCAACAAAACAAAAACAGAAGATAGTGAACCATCAGATTTCAATCAAATCTGATTTGACAGTTGATCAAAATGCCTTAACACAGGTATTCAATCTATTCACAGGTGTGTTCTTTGCTGCTGTGTACTACAGGCTGACCAGGCTGGAGGTTTCATTTAAATTAGGAGAAAATATTTAGAATAAAAATATATACCATATAACATAACATAGTAAAAAGTACTGCTGTGAATAATATAGAAAATAAATGGCACATTATAACTTACTGAACTTGTAACCAGACACTGATTTCTACGTGTGAAAGACAGATACATGTGATAAAGTAAATATTTAACCCCCTTAACTTCAGCCACCCACTTAAATCCACCATTAAGCAACTTTGAAGCTAGAAAGCACATTTTTACTACTGTCTGAAAATGTCACATTCTCTTGTAATTCCTCTGTTCAACGCTTCACTGAAGCTACATTATTCTTATACTGAGTAAAAAGCCTAAGATGCCATGTTCCATTTGATGAAATGGAAAACTTCTTGGCATCGTCCTTCATGCATTTATCTTGTCCTGCTATCTCTTCAATCAATGCTGCCAAAACATGTCTGACTGACAGACCCATGGAAAAGTCTGAGTAGAACGTAGTATGAGTTGAACAGGTTCATTATTTTAATAGGAAACATGATAAATCTAAAACATTGACGAGAATAAAACTGTGATGTAGTGTGATTCCCTAGCGGCTGTGAATGGACTCTGGCTGAATCTGAAGCCGGGTCTTGGTGGCCAGGGCGGCCTTGCGGGTCATGGTGGTGCAGCGGGTCAGGATCTCCTCAGTTTTGGGTCTGGGTGGGACCGCGGGTGTGGCCGAGGCCGAGACCGGGCTGCTGCCTTTGGACCTGACCGATCCGGAGCTCTCGGAACCTGTGCTGGAGTCGCAGCGGTCTGGGAGGTTGAGATTGGGGGTGCTGCGCCCGCTCCCGCCAGCACTGGCCTGGTCAGGCAGATCCTGCGCTTCCTCTTTGAAACTGGAGGATGAGTCGCTGCCTGAGGAGAGGCTGGAGTAGCTGCGCTCGGTGCTCGTGTTGCTGACGCTGCGTGTACGGCCGTCCGACGTTGAGGCGTCCGTCTGCGTCCAGGTCTCGGAGAGAACGTCCAGAGATCGGGCCTTGTGGAGACGTGTGGGCACGTCTCCGGACCGGCCTGCAGAACCCAGCTGTGGGCTGTTGTCTTTGTTGATGCTGGATGAGGAGGCCTGAGGCTCCCTGCTGCTCGACAGGTTCAGAGTGGAGCTATGCAGCTTCCTCTGCAGGTTGTGAAGGCCTGCCCGTGGGTTGTTGTATGGCTGCAGGTACATGGAGGGTATGTATCCTCCCTTGCCATTGAATCTGAGGAGAGGATTACAAGGGAATTTATTTCAACCTGGAATTCACAATTCAGTGTGCAAGCTATAAGAACTTATTTGATATTCAGTCTTATTGCCCTGAGACATATTTGATACCACTGTTATCTCTATTTCAATTCTCATTTTTCCTTGTTCCTTGTTTTCTTGCTTGCAGTGCAGGTAACAAAGATGATGATACCTGATGAGCCACCAGCCATTGTCGGACTTCCTCAGCACCTCCACCACAGAGCCAATGGGCACAGACACCTCGTCCGCGTTCTTAGCTGTGTAACTCCTTGTGGCGCAGTACAGGGCCCCTGAAGGTCACAGGAAAACAGGCTCAAACAACAAGGCAAGAGCAGTTGTTTTGGTAAAAGGGAAAAGATGAGTGTTTCATCCAATGGTTAAATAGCACCCCCTAGTGGCGACTCTCTGTAACAACTAGGCTTCAAAGTAATATGCAAAGTATGTGCATCTGGCAAGCAGTGATTTACACAGGTGATGCTAAACGATATCACCGCTCACACTTGGCTTGTAAAAGCACTGATATGTAAACAAGCTTGTCATCCGAGACAGTTCCTCTATGTGCATGTTAAAATGAAACTGTGACTAAAGGTTAATATCACACCTCCAAGCTGGAATCCGACATCATCATCCTCCTCCTCCTCTCCTTCCCATGACTCCAGGTAGGGAGCAGGAAACCAAGCCAAACGCTTATCCTCGTTCTCCACCAGCCACCAGCCTGGAGAGGAAATAAAACACAGGCTATATTTAGCACCACTGAAATGAATGTGACCAGAAGGGTTCAGAGATAAAATCCTGCATGAAAGCAACAGCACTGACCTGCAGGATCTTTGATCAGGACGTCCAGCTTCTCATCCACGGCCACCTTAAAGGGACGATTCTTGGCGTCCTTCGTCTCATAGGCGGCCACGCAGCGGTAAGTCTGGGTGACAAACGGGTGAGTGACGCTGCCTGCAGGCTGGTGACCCACATGACCTCCTCCTCCACCAGAGCCATCGGGCAGATCGTCGGACAGCAGGATTATGACGCTGCAGAGAGAGAGAGAGGAGCTGAATACAGAACTCCCATCGAACCTTTCACGCCATTCAGAGTAACCACTGAAGAAAACCTACCTGTTCTTGGTGAAGTCTGGCTCCAGGTCGTGGTCTTTGGGCACAAAGAACAGCTTGACCTCTGAGCTGCAGGTCACGCTCTGGTCGCACGTGAGCAGCTTCTTGCAGTAGCTCTCCAGGAACCTCATGCGCTGGACAGATCGCTTGGATCCTTTCTGCTGGCGGCTGCTCTTCCTGGCCTCCCCTGGTGAGACGACAGGAAGTGAGTTCGAGGTTAATATATTTGCTGAGATCTCTATTTGTAAAGCATTTTTCTTATATAGCAAACTACATGTATAATAAATATACAAATACATTTGTAGAGATGTAGATGTAGATAAATAGATTTTGTAATTAGTCACAGTTTAAGATAATCTAACCTCTAAATTTGGGGATCACTCGCTCATTTTTCCGGAAAGGGTTCAGCTGAGGGAATCTCTTTTTCAGCTGCCTCTGTTTGACACAAGAGAAAGAAAATATATTATTTTTATTGATTTTTTTTTTAATTAACATCATACTGAGTTTTTTTTTTTAACTTACATGAAATTTCCTGAAATCCTGGAAGGACCTGTAGATAATCACTTCAGTCTCATCTGACCACAGCACAGATATCATGAACACCTGTTAAATAATAATAATAATGATCAAATTAAAGATCAGTTAGAAGAGACATTCTCAAGTAACACAACTTCACAATTCAACTAAAAAGAGTGTGAGGTCTTAACTGACCTTGAGCTTTGGGGCGTCTCTGTAAACAGCTCCAATAATGCGGGCACTGATTGCAAAGCGTTCATCTCCAGTCATCCTGATGCCTCTTTGTGTCTCTGCTTCCTTGGATGAAAAGCTGCTCTACTGGCCTTCAGTCTCTGCTGTGCCAGCTCTGGGAGTCAGCGGAGGTAAATATAGGCTGGGGGTGGAGCCCTGAGTGTAAATCATCTGACGGCTTGGAGGAAAGGATGAACACATGCAGAGGCGTGTCCAGCAGCAGCAGCAGCTCAGACAGGTGTGGCTGGATCTGTTACAGGGATTAACATCACAGGTATCATGTAAGAGAATGCAGAATCTGTCATGAGAAGAATACCTAAAGATTTATGCGTGCCTGGAAAAAAAAAAGTTAAAAGGGTCATTTTTACTTGAAGGACTTTTCAGTGATGAATAACTATTAAACATGTGCTTCATAGTTTAACATGATTTTGAGCTGTCAACTAATTTATATAACTATGATGAAACATTTGAATGCTGGTGTTAATATAATGACGTTCTTACCATATTTTTAAAAATCAATTTCATGGGTTGAACATGCCATCTACTTTTTTAAAGCATCCTGAACCAGGCCATGCTGACATCGAGACAACAGTTTGGGGCTTGTCTATATATAAATGTTAACGCCCTTTAATCAAGGGCGGGTGACCCGTGTCCCCGAGGCCTCGGCCGTCGAGCGCACATTCACAAGTAGCTATATGCTAATTGAGACTCATTAGTCACAGGAGCCATTGTCTGCTTAGTACTTTTTAATTTGGAGCAGTTGTTCAGACTTGCACTTTTGACGGCCGTGGAAACTGGAATGCAGTCTTTCCACTGATGATGATCCCATGATAAACAGCAGGGCTCCGGCTATGTACTGACACACACACACACACACACACACACACACACACACACACACACACACACACTGAAGAGTCTTTGTCTGTCTGAGCCGCTAACTCAGCTTCAGCACTGATACCACAAAGAAACTTCATGAATGTGCTTCTATTGACTGTCAAAGTGAGAAGGATTGGTCGGACTGGTGGGCGTCTCCTTGGCCCCCTGTCTCGCACACTGTGTAGCCACGAGACTGCGCCCCCCCTACAGTGAAGAAGTACAGTGAAGTAATATCCGATAATATAGCCTAGAAATAAGTAAGAAGATCCTTTATTTTGTGTTATTTTTGTTTAGAATTCGATGACATCATCAGTTGAAAATACACTAAATTTCTTCCATATCTGCTTGAATAGTGACAACTTAATAATTCAGTTATAAAACCTGGGCTCTATCATCATCTTATATCTACTTGATTGACCTAAACTCACTAGTAGGTCTATCAGGGTATATTAGGGTTATACTTGTCAAGGCACAGTTACATTTTTCAACTTTTAATTCTGACACCCCAGTTGAAGCTTTTTCCTTTGAAGCAAGTAAAACTTTTAAAAAATTATTTTTCCCAAGAATTTTTTTTTACGATATCAGCTGTTCCACGCCCATCTTCCTCAGCTGGTTCCTGGAATCTCCTGCATCCACAACTCCCGTAATGAAAACTTTTTTACACGTGCAATCACTCAGTAGTTGTCATCTGGCAGCAATATCCCTTATCAGGGACCAGTGTAGAGAGCTAGGTGTGTATGTGTGTGTCTGTTGAGACCGACTAAATAAGTAAGGATGTGTGTGCATGTGTGTGTTTGGGGGGGAGCAGGTGTTTCTTCAAAGTGAGTCGGAGGGGGTTATCCCGACCACTTATCAGATGGACGTGGGCGTCTGGGTTCCTGTCTGAAGTGACGCCAACATTTTTATCACACATGCGTCCACGCGCGCGCACACACACACACACACACACAAACGCACACAGCAGTGAGGTGTAAAAGGTCAGGACTGTCAGCTTTGTGTACAACCTGAGAAGATGTCAACACCTGAGTGTAAAGCCACACGAGGTTTCCCAAACTGAGCACGAGGACCATGACTCTGAATTTTTGGGCTTGTGTTGATGACACAAGAGCAGGTGAGGAGAGCAATACACAGTGTGCACTGCACGCAAAAACACACACAGCACACAGTCATTCAGTCTCAATACATGTCATTGGAGGACATGATAAAACGATTTCTAGCTCACAAATACTTTCAAAGCATGTCATGTAATAGTGTGTGTACAAGTACACAGTGTACATAAAATGTTGGCATGGGCATGAGTGCATTCTTGGCATGGGCATGCGTGCATTCATGGCATGGCAGTAATGTTCAATATGTATGATTAACTTCACTGTGGAACCAGCTGCTGTCGGATGTCTGAATGTCTGAATGTCGGATAGCAGACAAATTTGATCTCAGAATTTGGATTTTGTGAATGAACTTCAGGATTTGTTGGATGTTGTTTCAGCTGTAGGAAACAACTTCTGAAGCACAGCTGAGATGGAGCTCATTTGCCGGGCAGCTTCAAACAATTCTGTACACAAGGTGAATTGAGGTGAGGTATATAATCATATAAAATAATAAAATAATATAAAATGAGGTTATGTGAGAATAGACTTCCAGATAATGTTTAAATGCATTTCAAGGGTAGTTCCTGAATAATGTGCATAATTACCACTTTCTACATGATCAATTATAAGTGACTAAAAAACCAAATTACTTCATATGGGTTAATGTGAATGTCATGTCCCTGGGTGAATGGCAGAAAAGAATCCAAGAGCACAACACAGATTCGAGCAATGTACAGAGAAAGTTTTTTTGACAGGCAAGGGTTAAAACTGGGAGATCAGGCAGGTCAAGCAAAACTGGAATCGCAAATGCTGAGGAGCTTTGCAACACAGCGACCAATTCAGAAGCCCAATAACGACCCCAGAAGGACCCATTCATTTGAGTCTGGAGAGTTGGAGCCGGAAACATCTGAAACATGCAGGGCGGTGGGACCACGAATGGAAAACACTGCAGTCAACAATCTGTCAGGGAGTGAATAATGTACTGAACTGGTATTTTAATGGAATGAGCTGTAGGTGAGGAGATAGTTGGGAAAAACCAAGTGACGTAAATGAGGTCACTGCAGGTTCTGAAAGGACAGGAGAGTTATTGAAAAAGTGTAAGAAGAAAAAAATAGGCCAAGGGTTGGCTGGGGTCAAGACAGTGAAAATCTCTCAAACATTAAAAACAGATTTGCAGTAATAATTTACTTTTATAATTATATGGTTTCATCATCTTTTATAAAATGCGTGGGTGTAGGTACTTTTTTTTAAATGTGTGTAATGGGCTGCAATTCATCCCGAAGACAAAAGACAGAGGATTTAAAACTGTTTGAATGGAATTTACAAGAACATTTACAAGGTCAATTTCAAAGGCGTGAGCAAGAGCTGAGTAGTTGATGTTGAAACAGATGTTATTTCCCCTGTGGGGTCACAGAAAACAATGCATCCATTTTACTTGCACTTGTTGCATCACTCGCTGTTGATCAGAAACATCTAATTGCTTGAGCCACCTGATTTCCTTTCAGTCCTTCTGTCACGGTTAGGCTAGATAATAAGATTTCTGTGAGGATTAGTTTAATAATTTTAAAGCTGGGACCTTCCTTCCTTCCTGTGTTAAAAAAAAATTATTTTCACTAGGATTTTCCACATAGCACCACACAGCATCATTGTATTTGATTTGGACTTGCTTCACAATCACTTCTTTGTTTGGGTTGCCTTGAAACTGACAATGGAAATGTCAGAGAAATTGTCCAGGTGCGTGGCTCATGGCTTTCAATTCTCTCCTCTGTCTCTCTAACATTTACGGGAATATGAGTGTCATCATCTTGCGAAAGACTCGTCTGCATCTGAGAGTGAAGAGAAAAGTCAGATCTTAAGAGTTTGGGTGCCCTGACCATGTCCATTTCCGTTTACACACGGGGAGAAGGAAGCAGAATGTCACACGTCACATCAGATTAGATTAGATTCAATAATCTATTTGTCACCCCTGCAGTGACCACGCAGTATCACACCCAGATCTATATACGCTACATTCTACACACCCACAACACTGCACAGAAACCCTGGACAAAAATATTGCACAGATGCAATATACCAAGATATTGCACCTTCCTCCCCTCCCACACACATAAACATTTTTCGTAAGGAGTAAGGAAGTAATTTGTGTTCATGTCTACTTTTTCTATTGTTGTAGTAAGTAGTAAAAGACAAGGAGGAGGGGGGAGACAAAGCACTCAGGTGAGGACGTGACATGAAGCACAGTTTAAATTACAGACTCTGACAAACATTGACAGATTCATCAGGGGGAAAAACACTCTTTGTGAGAAGGCGTAAGATTGTTGACGGGTCTGCAGGAAGACATCGATGGTCTTACACATAGTGGAGAAGACAGATCTTTCAAAAGGAGTGTGCTTAAAAAATAATAAGAATNAGAGAGAGAGAGAGAGAGAGAGAGAGAGAGAGAGAGAGAGAGAGAGCGATGGGGCAGGCGGAAGGAGAGGACATGCAATTTTCAGAGAATCAGAGCTCATGTTTATCGCCACTGCTGTAAAAAGCTAAGGCTTCTTCTAAATCTGTGACGTTTTTCCTCACCATGCAGATTAAATAATTTTTATCTCACTGCTGCGTTGGAGGTTAACCTACATGCATGACATAACAAGACATCGATGTCTGACAGATAAGTACAGCTGTCACACATCTACTTATTACTTCCTTCTACTCTACTCAGTTCCAAGAGTGTAAATATGTGGTTTCTTTCATTGAACTGGGTCAGGTTTAAAATTACAGTGTATTATGTTATGTAATCGTACTGTTCATATTGTGATAGGGTGCATACTGCTGCAAGAGTAAAACCTAATGAGAATAAGAGTATGCAGCCATGCTAATATGCGCATGAGGTGGCTTAGCTAAATGCTAACATTAGCATGGCGACACTTTTATTATGACATTACTAACATGCTGATGTTAAGTGGGTATCATGTTTTTGTGCCTTGACTTATTTGGGAATTCATTTTTTGTGGACATGAGGTACGCAATCTTCCCTTGGCATGTTAGCATGCTAATGGTCGCTCATTAGCATTTAGCACCACTGAGCACGGCTGAGTTTTTGCTGGTATTTGTTCACACACAAAAATATTGGACAAACTGATACTTTCACTATTGATAGTGCAACAGAAAAAGTTAAAGCATCACAGATTTCATTCAGCCTGTGGGGAGTATGAATGTCTGTACCAAATTTCCACCAACTCAGTAGTAGATGAAACATTTCACTCAGATCAACAAGCGTCAGCCTCATGGTGGCGCTGCAGTAAAAATCAGGGGGATCACCAAAGCCGCTCGGATTCATCAACTGGGAACCATGAATGGCTGTACAAAATGATAGAACTGGACAAAAATGGTGGATGAGTGACACCGTTGTGCTTATGAATATTAAAAGTTTTAAATTTGAGACATTTGCTGCAGCGCCATCATCTATCAGCCCACAATGCCAGGTGAGAAGGCTGGCACAGGATTTGACCTATGCTCAAATATATTTTCATCCATAGTAGGAAGAATAACAATAACACTGGCAAAATCAAGAGTCAAAATTCAAATTGAATCATAGAATCTTTGTGCTGCAGAACAGAAGATGAACACCATAAACCATGTATGTGTGAATGCGAACCTGACACAGTTTTATCAAGGAAATGATCTGAAGCCAACTTACAGTAACTGGCATCTCTTACATTCTCTTTACCTGTTATATAATTGTGTGGTTTTTGGCTGATGCATCTTCTGTTTCATAATGACAGATGATTTGACCTTTTTAGGCATTTGGCTGACACACTTATTTTGTAAGACAACATAAGTACAATGCAGGATAAAGCTCCAGAGCATAGTCCAAAGCCATTTCTTTTCTTTTGTGTATTATCACTGGCTCATGCACTGATACCATTACCAAAATGTTTGTGTTGGGTTGTCAGGCTGCTCCTTAGAGAGCTTTACCAGCTTGTTATCTGCAGCCCTACTGTCATTATTCCAGGTATGTCCTTTAACCTGGCCAAGCATTGTTAAAAGTCTAACAATGAGAGCTGAATCTGGCATGTTAATCTAAGATGTTCTGTCCACTGTACTGTACAGAGGATACGCCCTGTTTAGGTAACAGCACGGCCTTCCTCTGCTGCCACCCTCAGGCGATGCTGCACTGTTGCCCCAACAGTGCTGAGGATGCAAGACTAGTTTCTCACCCATCCAAAAATCATTGTCATCCTCCATCATCAATTGCTCTTCATTTCAAGGTTCCTTTGAGTGTCACTGGAAACTCCACATTCCTGAGTAAACCACTGTCACTCGACTGTAACTCATCCACATTCCAGTCTAATTTATGTCGCAACATGTTAGGCCCGCAGGTATCACACACATGTACTGTTCACAGAAAGTATACACACATATATATCATGCCTACTTTTGAAATGTGAGCGAACCTGCACCCCTAGCCCTCCACGTCCCTCTCAGCCCCTATACAGAACTTGCCCACGTCTTCCGGGCTGCATACTTTCCATCATCATCATCACCCTCTACCTGTCCATTAGACTACTCGGACTTTCCCCACTTTCCTCATCGTCCGGCTGACCCTCCCATCCACACACCTGTTCCCACTGCTCATTGGCCCTGCAGTCACCTGACCCCACCCACCCCCCCAACTTTATTTCATTTTGTTCTCTGTGAAGTTATGTCATCTTTCCATGTGCGTCACATCTCAGTTTTCCAGCCTCTGTACTCATATCTTGTTACCTGTTTTATGCAACCGTGTACCTGAACCTGCTTCTGTCAGACCTGCCTGTTTGACTTTTTTTTCCTTTTCCTCATTATTGGATTATAGATTATTGCCTGCTTTTTTAGGGATGGACTGCTGCCCTCTGGTTTTGACCCTTCCCTGTCGCAGTATCTCGACATTTGTACCTTGAGTTTTGCAAATAAATCGGAAAACGGCACCAGCTCTGCCTCAGATATTTGCATTTGGGTCCTTTCTACTATCTTCCTGTTACTTGCTAGCACCAGTGTTGACAGACATTTCTTTTCCACAGCACTTGTAAAACCAGTAGTATATTCAAAATTATATACTAACATAAAATTTGAGTCACTTTCACTTGAGTAGTCATAGTAGTAATTTTATGTAGCATTATACTTCTTTCCACCTCAGAGGCAAATCTTGTACTTTACTACATTTGTCTGTCGGCTTTAGTTACTAGTTACATTTCAGATTACAATTTTACCTTCCTGTCCAGTGAACAGCATGTATCTCCACATCTGGTGATTTTGAATTTACTGTGTGTCTATGTGTCTTTGATTTGAGAAGATTCTCCCACTTCTTAAACTAAAACTATTTAAAACTCCCTTGGATTAGCTGGAAAATGGTCACAAAACTGCAAACAGGGCTGTTTTTCTGAGCTAATGAAAAGTTGTCTTTTTAGAGATATGTAGTTCTCACGGGGCAGCAAATCTACAATCACATAATCTTATCAAATGATGCACTGCTGTAGATCAAACTACCCAACTGTATATTACATAAGTCAATTTACCTCAGTCTTAACAAAACTACAGGAGTACAGGGAGAACATATACACTAACAATGCACTTTGGTGATGAGCTGACTGTTCCTCTAGCGCCACCTTGAGGTTGACATTTGCCATTTTCAGCGAGTGTCTCAACAGCTGTTGGATGGATTTCCCCTCAGGATTAATTGTAATCATTACTACCCTTAACTTCATCCAACACAACCATCAGATCAAAGTTTCTGTTTGTCCAGTATACATTGACTAAACCCCAGCAAGACTAGTTGCATTCCCATCAGCCTCAGATGTATGTTGTGTTTAATGTTATGCAATATGTCTGTTCTTGTAGAATGCAAATACATTGTGCATTAATGATAATTAATGTGAGAGGTGGTATGAAAATATTACATAATGTGGTGTTTTCAGTAAAACAAGTGAGACACAGCGAAATGTGTTTTGATATGATTTTTTTAAATCCATAATCCATTCTTTACAGTCACACCATGAATCAAATTCAGGCTTATTCTCAAACAAGCACACTTCTGATCTGTTATAATACAACTCTGATAAGCTTTAGAAACATGGCACCATCACATGGAAAGGGAACATGATCAGGGAGTGTTTTCATAGGCAATTTAACAAAAATATTTCCTTTGAATGAAGATAGATTCTTTTTTTTTCATATACTATAAGGATAGAATAAAATTCTGTCTCTGAAAACTGAAGGTTCATGTTTGGAGAGTGCCATGTTGAAAGGGTTGCATAGTTGAGGAGACAAATGTAGGGATAGTGGGGATCTTAATTTAAATTACACAGGACAGAGTAAAAAGCTCTTAGTTTAATGCAGGGTAAAAATACTCTCTCTGTTTGAATACTTTAATGTGATTGTTTTGGCTCTAAACCCCTCACACACATGGTCAAACCTTTAAAAACTAGTCGCCACCTTGATGCATGTGTACTAGGGCACGTGAGTGTAAAATCCTGACTGCAAGCATTAGTAACATAAAGTCCATCATTGTGCAAACTGGATGGATGGACTCAATAGAACAAGATCCACAGCAATCACATGTGATAATAATCTCCCAAGCAGTTGTATGAACACAGGGGAAAAGCTCATTTTATGTGTCGCTCACATCGCAGCCTTTAAAAGTGCCACTCTGCGTCCATCACTCAGAATAAAATAACAATATATCCTCCGGGTGGGCAAACAACGAACCAGCTTAGCTTAAAAAAAATACTGTCATTCTAGCTTATGGGCTGATTAAAGCTCCGATCAATCATAAACCCAAATGTCTCTCTTGCTTCTCTTCCACACAGACTTGGCGATTTGCTTCTTTAGAGCAGATACCTCAGAGGAATCCTTGTCCAACACGCAGTCAAATGTGTTTATGTTGCCCGCTCCGCATCGGCTGGATGAAAGCTGGAAACGGTTCTAGTAGCAAGACAAGAAGGGGGAATTCCCAGCTCGACTTATAAAGTGTCTCGAGACGTTGCGCCAAGCATTTTTAAAACCAGACGTTAAAATGAATGAAGAAAGGGGTACAGTATACGAGCCACGCCCAGTCTCTGCTGCTGGTTCTAACTTTGCAAGCTCCAGCTCGAGAGCAGAGCTGCACTTCCTTCCTTTCTGTCCTCTCATCCTGACCATACATACATTCATTTGTCCTATGTCCCGCCCACTGGTCAGTCAGCAGCCCGTCCACTTATTGGCAACACGCAAGAGTTTGCACTTCTCCAAAGCCCAAATTCTCATCCGTAGTCGTTGTCCTTTTCCTCCTCATTAGTGTCCACAGACCTCTGCTTTGTTTTAAGTCTCTGTCCATCAACAAAAAAAGATCCATGATGCAGACCGATGTCACCGGAACTCATAGATGGCTGCACTGTGCTCAGGAACGTGGGTGAGGTTTAGAGACTGGTACCTGCAGCGTAACAACACAGTATGTTAGCATACATATATGTATATATAGTACATGTCTACCTTGTCATAAACTCATCGTGTATAAGCACATTAGCATAGTAGCTTATGAAATCTGAAAAAGCTATTTGCATGATGTTGATACAATTTATGGTCGGCATTTTTTCTGCAGTAGCTGTTTAATGCATTTCAGCAATTACCTATTTACACACTAGTTTGTGGTGGAGTGAGCTACTGCATTCAGTCTGACTTTACACACACAACACAGTTATATAATCGAGCATAATTTTAGCTCATTGATAACAGTTTTACTGCTTACTGTTCACTCTCATCACACCATATTAGAGCTGAATTAAATTAGTGCTAAAGCAAATGGAACATCCTCCTGCCGCAGTTTCACATTAAAAGCATTCAGCTGGCGAAACACTGGGTGTCTTTTATTGTTTTATTGCACCTTGCTGTTGCGTGAAATGCTACTTGCAGCATGTGCAGATAGATAGATGCTCATTAGATGATGGGAAAATTGACATATTACAGACACACCATCTGCTTGTCTGTTGTATATCTGCAGTTGGATGAGTGTTTGCTGTAGTAGACTGGAGCTAATATGCCTGAGACACAGGACTGAAATCTTACAGAAGTAAAATTTTTCAACCACTGCAGGAGTTCTTAAGCCATTGGTGTATCTAAAAAAATCTAAATCATAAAATATTAGATACATGGTTTTAAATGAATTGTGTGAAATCTAGTTTGTCAAAAACAACCACAAAATGAATGGGTTTACTACAATAAAAATATGGATGCTGACATCTGCAAGTCAATAGTTAATTATACTTGAGAAACAAGATGAACTGAGGGCAAACCACAGTCTGGGCTGATGCTCATAATTTGCTTTTTCTTCATGTGTGGTTTGCAGGGTTCTTGCCAGAGGTAGTAAAAGGCTGCAACAAGCACAGAGTCAATCCCATAAACAAGCTACTTATAAGTCCATAACAACATTCACGTCATGGTTAATACTGTTTTCTGTCCTAACGATGAGCTACATCATCATAGTAAGTATGGCAGAAGTGCTGGCTGCTTGTCTTTTTCCACTTTGAAAAAATGGCATAAAGTCAAGATATTCTGCAATGAGAGGAAAACAAAACAGCGTCCAAGTATCTGGTCAGAGAAGAAACTGAATGGTATGAAATCAGAGGGTGTTTGTAACAATTGTGAAACCATTATGTGTAAAACGAGTTGGAAAAAAAAGGGCCAAAGAATGTCATATAAAATTGAATACCAAAGATGGAATACACTCAGGCTTTGGTTTGCTTATAACCAGCCAGTGCAACCATATAAATCAAATGTATCAAACTGTGGGTGATATTGTTGTGCTTCATCCATATAAGGTTACATGCAGTCTGAGCTGGAGCTGTTAGGAAAAGCCACATTGATCTAGTAATCATCAGAGCAGCTCCCTTGGAGAAATTAAGAGTTAAAGGCTCTGTGACAGAAGCTGCAGAGAGCTGGATTTTTTTCCTGTTATTGACTTTCCACACCCAAATCTTCCAGCTGGTTGGAGATTTGATCAAGGAACCCCTCCCTCACAAGCCTGCTGATATATAAAATGACTCCATATCCCAGTAACTAGTAATGTGCTGCGTTACCATTCAGAGCTCCTGTGGTAGTAGTAGCCCTCGATCGTTGCTGTGGATTTCTGGAAGCAGATGTAGTAGAATCCGGCAAAGGAAGCTCCGCTGATGTCTTTGATTGTGTGGTCAGGGACCAGAAACTGCTCCTGAGGGGGATGGCATGGGTGAGAAGTAGCAGCAGCTGCAGTTCAGAGGTGACTTACTACGACAAGTGGGCAGGCTCAATTTAGGCAGCACCTTACCTTCCACCTCATGAAAATATAGTCCGAGTTCTTCAGATCCTCATAGTCAAAATCGTCCGAGTTGAACGTCTTTGCATACTGGTAGAAGGCCTGGAACTTGCCCTTGACACATAAATTCAAAGGTTTATGTCACAGTAGACCAGCCTGCTGGGCTGCACTTGTGTAGATTATGAATGAACCCACTTACCCAGTGCTTACGATCCACATCCTCATCTGCGTCCCATTTCCGGGTGAGAAATGGCCGCTTCCTGCTGATGATCTCTCCGGCGAAGAACGTGGTCAGAGTTGGGTATTCCTACGAGAGCGGACACAACAGAGAAAACCGTGACGTTTTGTTTGCTCTGGTGCATCTGACACATGCTGCTTTGTCTTTCCTTCTCTTAGTAAGTCTGTTCAATGTTTTCATTCCAGAACAAATTACAGGATAAGAAATGTCTTTGGAAGTACATGTACTGATATTCACTGTACTTAGATTGTGGGATACTGTGAATTACAATAAACAGTTTTGTACAGTTTTACCTTACAGTTAAAAATATGCGAGAACATTTTCTACAAACACAGAATTATCTATTTAAGTATCTAAAACGGCGCCGGCCCTTTGCCGTGTTGTTACCAGCGCAAAGCCAGCATCGATTATGGGATGAGTGTTAGTGGCCATGTCATGGAGAACGTACACATCTGAACATTTAATGCTAAAAGGTACAGACAGACAAACATATGCTGCCATCCAGACCATGTCTTTTCAGGCACGTCCCTACTTATTCCAGAAAGAGAATGCCAAGCTAGATTCTTGCAACAGCATGCCTTTGAAGTAAAAAGGTGTGAGTACTAGACTCAGGCCTGCCTGCAGTCCAGACCTGCCTCCCATTATAAATGTGTGGCGCATGATAAAGTACAAAATACGACAATGGAGACCCTGAACTGTTGAGCAACTGATGTTGTATATCGGGCAAGAACAGAATAGAATTTCACTTTCAAAACTTGCTTCAGTGTTGTGTTCTGAATTCATTTATACTTACAAGAAACAATAAAGTTTATTAGTTTGAACATTAATTGTCTTGTACTATATTCAACTGGATTTGCAAATCACTCCATTCTGTTATAATTTACATAACATCCCAGCTTTTCTGGAATTGGGGTCGTACCTCTGAAATACTTGACAATACCAACGTTTTGACTTTGACAGCTACTCTACAGGCCAATGTGATTTTACTCCACAACAGATTCAGTCAGTGTGTCCATATAGTCTTTCTTACCGCACTTTAAAAGCTGACATGATACCGACCCATACTGTCAAACCACTACACGCCTGTGATTCAGAAGAGGTTTTCTGTCGTGTTCTGTGTGTTTGTTATAGTTTGACTGTGCTTGAATCTGCGGTAGCATAACATGACATCCTCTAGAATGGGAAAGACTGTGGCCAGACTGTACCAGTCTCTTAAAAAGGGACACAAACACAATGAGCAGTGGCCAGACCATAAAGCTTAAATTATGGATGTTTGTGGCTTATAAAGGGAATCACTCACCTCAGTCAGCCCTTTTATCTTCAGGTAGCCACACAAGTAGGAATCCTCCATGGTGACATGCTGAAAAGGAGAACACAAGAAACACTTCATGTATGTAGGCTATATTAGGTAGTTTCTTCTATAGTCAAGTGACAATAAGTGGTTAGTGATATGTGATATGATTGTATAACATCCTGTCAGCCATAAATGTGCAGGTTGATCACAGTCTTCCTACAAATATAGAGATTAATAAAAATAAAAAGATTGATAAACCTATATTAACTTGTACTTTTGATAATAACGTTATATCAGATGTCTCCTTATAATAAAAAAGGGCTGCTAGTAAACAGCCTGCTCCATCCACAGCCACCGAGGCGAGTTACTCAACCACAGGCCACAGCTCATTGATTTCCCCGCTGTCAATCATCCCACCGCCCGGTTGACAGATCACCAAAAGCCCCTGACAGCTCGCCTAACACTGACATATCCGCCTCACAGCCCCACCTGCAAAACAACCTCCACGTCGTACGAGTTCCCTTTGCTCTTCTGGTGGCCCCTGAACTTGGAGCCGCTGTACAGCAGCGAGGTGACGACGCCGGGCTGCTGCGTGTTTATCGGCGGCGGCGGGATAAGCGAGGCCGAGGATGCGAAGGCCGCGGCGGGGGAGTTGCTGAGGTATCCAGCGGGGACAGGCATGGCTCCCGCTTCGCTGGCTGGGCACCGACCGCGGGCGACTGCCGTCAAGGCGATGGACTCTGTCGGCGTCTATGAAGAAGCTGGGGGAGGACTGAAGAGGTCCAGCAACATTCAATTCCCCCCTGAATCCTCCACGGTTCAGTTTACCGGGCGCCAAGCTCCCAGAAAACTAAGTGGACTTCGCTGCGGAGCTGTAGGCAGCAGAATCCGCTCTTCCTATTGGTCAGCCGCTTTCACCCCGCTAAGATCCTCAACGCTCATTGGTCAGATTTGCGGAAGGCTTTATGAGAATATGGGTGTAGTTTCCTCCTGTTGTGTAAGCGTACGTATAAGCGCTTAGAAAACTACATTTCCCTACTAATAAAAGTGTTTGCGTCGCTATCTGTCAAGCACAGAAGGTCACACGCGTGCTTTTGAACGCAGGAGCTGCTGTTTGAAAGCTGAGGAAGACATTTGCGGCTGCAATAGCGACTTTATACAGTTAGCATTTACAGTATAAACGAGAATTGATGCTAATACGAAAAGCTCCCACTCGCACAAAAATGTTGCATCTAATTAGCCAATGAGCTGCGGTTATAAACAGGTAGCCTAGCAAAAACAGCTAGCTAGCTTTGAGTTAGCTTTTCTTCAAAATATTACAGCCTCACAAAACTGCCGCTATGTTTCGGAGCCTTGTTAAACTTCAGAGCCAGTTTGTTTCTCTCAGTAAATTGTGTCCGAGAGCTCAGCACTTTGGGTTTGATTTGAAATACTCCACAGCAGCAGCAGGTAAGGAAAACAATCAGTGTGGATAAAAACTTCTGCTGCAGCATTACATTTGAATAAATGAACCTTGCTGTCGAGTTTTGGTTGATGTGATGTTTTCTTCTGTTTCCAGAAAGAAAAAGATTTTACCAAGATGTCAGTATATCCCAAGGTGAAGGTAAGTGTCAGATGTCACTAGGATTGAGGATGTCTTGTTCATTTTCAGGCTCTTTGAGATGTCTTTTCAAACTGTCTTTGTTGGTTGTAAGTGTACATTTAATCTTTTTGGTGCAGAGATAAGGTTTAACTAGCTGTCCCTTCTCCATATTTGTGTATTTCTTCTTCATTTTTCATGTAGGTGGTTTATTTGAGATAAATCTAGACAGAAGGAAACTGAAAACTCCTGGAGGGAAGCTGTTCACAGTACCAAATGAAGCCCTGGCCATCGCTGTGGCCACCGAGTGGGATGCTCAGAGGGACACACTCAAGTTCTACACCATGCACCTGGTACGACCTTTCGCCGGGAACTGGTTCCTGAGAGATTTAACAGCTATAGTGATATATATTTTAATGTGTTTTCAATTACATACACCAGACAGGCAGAGTACTTTAATGGACAAACCATACATATAGAGCTCCCTGTATGCTCTTGAAAATAAACTAACATTTTAGTATCCTGGATGGTAATTGAAATGACACCTAGACAGTTCTTCTAGTGGAACGGTGGTGACAATTTGGGATAGGAAAACTAGGTCCTTATTTCCAAAATGTATAAGAAACGGCTATTGCATTTGAGACAGAAAGAAAGAGGTTATGCTATGAGCACCTGCAGTCCAGATCCTCTGATGACTCAGGGGGATTTACTCCAGAACTTACTGTGTACTGATTCTCAAAGAAAACATTGTTTGCAATCATTTTTACCATAAAGCTCTTGCCATGTTTTTTTTTCCATGCCACTAGTAAAGGATGGTTAACTGAAAATGTAACTGAAAGTGTTGGTGTGCTCTTCCTGCAGACAACACTGTGCAACACAGCTCTGGACAATCCCACCCAACGTAACAAGGACCAAATGATCAGTGCTGCCCTGAAATTTCTGGAGACAGATACTGTCTGGTATGCTGCCTATTAACTTATTGACTTTAACCTTCGTTTTTAATCCTTTTTGAAATGGGACTTAATTGTTGTAAGAATGACAACAATAATTTAATCAGTGTTCTGTGCATCCATAGAGACCTAGTTTCTAACAATATTAGACAAAGCTTTTCTTTACAGTGACAATGACAGTGTTGATATTAAATGACAAAATCAACACAGTGACAAAATAGACAGGATGGATTTAACTGATTATTTATCACCATTTATTTTATGTAATATCATTTATCATCATTTAGCTGTTTTTGTACATAGTTAAAAGTAAGTCAATTGCTATTATGGCTTTAAATGTGAATGGTGTTTATGATTTTGTTTAGTTACAGAGTAGATGAGCCCTATGCTCTGGTTGAGCTACAGAAGAATGAGTGGGACCCTGTGCTGAACTGGATTGAAAACAGGTAACCGCAGCATTTGCTTTTGTCTGCAACAAAAACAATAAGTTGCCAACAGCTTCTTAAGTGTAGGGATTTGCTGCTTTTTTTGTTATTTATGGTTATAACTGAAGGATTTGGACTGTTGGTTGGACAAGAGAAGCAAATTAAAGACTTAGATTGAGCTCGGGGAAATTGTGATGAGCATTTTTTATTTTAATTTTATAGACTAAATGGTTAATCAGGAAAATAATTCTCAGATTAATCGATGATGAAAATGTACATTAGTTGTAGCCCTAGTCAGGGCACATTGGCTGACATTAAATTCCCCAAACAGCATAATAGCCTATGAAGATTAGGCTACTGTATTAAGCTCTTTCATGATCATCTTTATCTCCCACAACTTAATCCCAGATATGACGTCACTATTGGCTCCTCATCCAGTATTTTGGGTCCTGAGATCCCAGAGGCAACCAAAGACACGTTCCGGCAACACCTGAATTCGTTCAACTTCTGGTCCTTGACAGGTAACACATCCTCAAACTGATCCAAGATAATCATTTAGTTTTTGAGTTTGGTTGTATGGTAACTGTAACTTGTGCAACTGAAAATATGTAATAGTTGTGATATTTAATCCTATTGCTTGGGTAAAGAGTATTTTATTAACTCTGACACCAGTAGGGTCGAGCTATACAGTGATGTGGTGTTGTCCTGTGCAGGGCTCGAGTATGTGATCACCCAGCTGAAGTCTGTTGTGCTGTCGATGGGGCTGATTGACAGACATCTGAGTGTGGAACAGGCTGTGCTCCTCTCCAGGCTGGAGGAGGAATACCAGGTAGAATGGTTTTTACATCAGCTTTTTTTTAGTTTGTATCATTTAGCTCCTTTGTTTCATATAATAACCATAAACAAATGAGACCTTTGTCAAGATGCTTATGACAATGTTAATGCTATTGTTTTTGTTTCCCTGAAATCCTAGTACTTTTCTTGCAAAGGGAGTCTTTGCTTTTTCAGTGCACATTGTCTTTGGCTTTATTGAAGTTCAGAAAAGAACATGTTTGATAGTTTTCTCTCTGTCATTCTGCATCCTGTCTGCAATTGCCAGACACTCAAAAGGTTAGCTTCATTTACTCTGAAACAACGGCGCCCTCTTCTGTTTACATCATACTTCTCACGACACCAAACCTGGCAGCAAACAATGTACAATGCAGTGTAGAGGCTGACTTGGCTCTTTTGTGTCCTCATTTTACTTGTTTACAGAAATTCTGCAAAAAGTCTTTTGTCTTGCACTGCTGCATGTCATTCCTTCAGTGTAACAATTGACAAACACAAAGGTTGACCTGCAGACACTCTTCCTGCAGACAGTCTTATATTCTCTATTGATTCCTCTAATATGTCTCTCTTGCACAGATTCGACGCTGGGGAAACGTGGAATGGGCCCACGACTACGACATGTATGAGCTGAGGGCACGAACCGCAGCTGGAACTCTTTTTGTTCACCTCTCATCTGAGAGTTCAACTGTCAAACGCAAACTCATGCAGGACTGAGAAGGAAGAGCTCAAACATAAAACTCACACCTGTGTTTTTTTCCCCCATGTTTCTACATCCATGCAGGCAAACACAACACATGTTCTATTTAGCACTGAGAACTGTTGTGTCTGTGATCTGTTATAGAGTCATCCCACTCTAGTAAAACATTGGCTGTATTTTCGCAGTGTTTATATGCGGCAGCTGCCAAGTGTGACGCCCTTCACCAAGTTTCCAGTCAGTTCTCAGTCATCCGTGACATTTTGGACACTGCGTATGGTTTCTAGAGAATGGTGACTAATGTTGTTGTCTGTCTGTTGGTGGAATGTTGGACAGCGGAGCATTCATACTAACTGCGCTGTGTGTAGTGTTTGGTAATAGTGCACTGCATATACAGAATATTCACTTGCAGTAGGTGAAACTGCTGCATTCAGTTTTTGTTGTTATAATGAGGTGAAGGGTTAAATGCTGTGATTGAACACAGAGCACCTGTTCATCAGTATCATCTCCACTGCACAGTTCTGGGTTTACCAAAGGTTGAATTTGGATTTGAATTGAAGATTGGGCTGCTTACTCATCCAGTAGTAATTTTCATGCCCAAAGCTGGAACTTTCTTTCTTTTACAACCCAAATGGCTCAAAGTAATAAAACAAATGCATTCATATTTGTCTGTTTTATTTCCATCTATTGTAAGCAAAAATATATTATGCAAGCTTATTGTGAATTAAAACCCAAACAATGCGAATCATTTTTTATGTCTGTCAAAATTAATTACCGTATGTGCCTATTCTGTGTCGTATCTGAATGAGCTGCAGTCATAAACTTACCTTTTGAGTTTTATTGATGCAACCTTTGGTGCCTTTTATTTACAATCGCGCAACTCTCACGACGGACGTTCTTGAGGTCCAATCACACTAAAGGTCAGGATTTCTCAACCAATCGCGTTGCCGTGCGGGCGGGACTCGGTGGACGTTTCCTCATGTATCATCCTCATCATCTCATGGACTGACTTGTTTGTTGTCGAGCAAGATGGAGTTCCTTTTGGGAAATCCTTACAGTACCCCTGTGGGGCATTGCATTGGTATGTAACCAGATGTTTAGGAAGCTACAGCTCGTGAAGGTGGATGTATATGTCCTGAAAATGCGTCTGTGTTGTGCGGTAGTCATTTACGAGCTCGCTACCTTTAGCATGCTAACGTCCCTGAAGGAGTTCTGTACAGCTGGAAAGCCACCGTTAGCCGCCTAGCTAAGTTTTTTAACGGTAACATCTGCTGTCATCGTGTTAGCAGTGTAGTTAACAAACGAAAGGTCTGATTTCTGCCAGTCACTTCATAGGCCAGTGGTAAAAACGTCAACGAGTACAATTACAATCTTGAACGATGACTAATAGCTAAGTTAGCTAACAGCCTGCTAGCCACCGGTCATCGTCTGTTAATTGCTCTGCTGTGTTTTACTCAGATCTCTTTGTAGGTTATTCTCATAACTAAACGCTTGTGTTTTCCAGAGAGAGCCACTGATGGCTCCCTGCAAAGTGAGGACTGGACCCTCAACATGGAAATATGTGACATCATCAATGAAACAGAGGATGGGTGAGCACCCAAGGAAAATCAATCAGTATCCATATGTGTTATTGATTAACTCTTTTCTGTTTAATTCTGGCTTCCCCGTCCCTGTGCTGTTCACAAGATGCACTGCTGCAGCAAGATACACTGTCAGAATCAGCCTTTTTCCTCCTTTCTTTATCTGTGCCATACTAAGAGAAGGAGCCTAGCTCTGGCTGTGTAAGGTGGATTTATGCAAGGCCTCATTGCTTATCTCATACCTCCATTAACCTTGTACTGTGTGTTCAAGCTGATGTGTGACAATCCAGGTCATGTTTGATTAGTAAACTAGCTCAGGTGGGTCTAGCCAAGTGTACTGTATATCAGCAGGCCATAAAAAGAAGTCTGACTCTACTTTTTTCTTCTCTCTGGGGAATGCAAAGACTGACGTACGGCCATTGCTGTGAGGTTGATTTTATCTGTTAATAGTGGGCAGAGATTTGAAAAGTTAATTATTACTACCTCAGAGTTGCATTGTGAAAAGTTAAAGAATCATTGACACGTGCCTGCACCTGGTATTTGTCACAGTTTATCCCAGTTGTGTCCTGTCAGTGCCATCCAAAATGCCCCTCTAACCTTAGGCCACTAAGTTTTTGATAGTTGTGTTTGATCTGCTTGGAATGACTTACCATTTAAAAGCCATGGTCATCCTTAACTGTCTTATCTGTGTGTATGTTTATTATGTAGTTATACTTGTTTATTTATGTGCGTGTACAGGCCAAAGGATGCCATTCGAGCAGTGAAGAAGAGGCTGAATGGCAACAGGAACTATAGGGAAGTGATGTTGGCTTTAACGGTGAGTTAAAGTCTGGCAAGAGGAGGGCGGTTTTACTGGATTTACTTGTTAGAGTATTAAAATATTACTCATCTAGTCTACTTCTCCTTTTTCCTCTCACATAATGTAATCTCATGTAGAGTGAATCACTTAAGCCCAATTGATCGTATCACGTATTTTGCATTCATAGAGAATCTACAAATCAATATGTTGTGTCCACTCAATGTCAAACTTAACAGGCCTTTAATAGGATTTTGCTCACAGTTTATCAAACATGATTTCTTCTGTGCATCCATCAGGTCCTGGAGACATGTGTGAAGAACTGCGGCCATCGTTTTCATGCTTTGGTCACTAGCAGGGACTTTGTTGATGGCGTGCTTGTTAAAATCATCTCCCCTAAAAACAACCCGCCTACAATCGTTCAAGATAAAGTACTTGCCCTAATTCAGGTAAGATAGCAGTAAAATTGCTTGTGTCGGTTTATTGCCTTGTCTTGTCTATCATGTCAGCATAGTCATAAACCTTACTGTGTCATTCCCTTGACAGCTATTGAGCCTACATTTTCTTTTTGAATTCTGTACATCAGTGTGAGAGAAAACCGTTTTTTCCAATTGAGTCAGTTAGTGAGAGGTTTGCAGCAGTTGTCCTGTCATCCCAAGGCAGAGCCTCAGGTAAAGTACAGTCTCTCCACGGCTTCAGCCAGGAGCAGCTCTGGTTACCTGTCACAGCTCGGGTAACTCAGCTAGGCTCATGTGGGCCGCTCTTATTTCCACCAGGGAAACCATGTGACCACAGCTAATGGCATGGATCCAGGAGGGGGGGGGCATATAGTTGCTGCGAGGGATGAGGGGGGAGAATCTAATTGCTTCTCGTTTGTCTAGTCATTAGCCAAACAAGTTTGTGAGAGGAGGGTGAGCTGGGAAAATGATGTGGGAAAATAGATTGAATTGTACTGTCTTTACAAAACAGCAAGAGTATTGTTGGCATTTCTTTTGGAGAGATGGGTAATGCAATGTTGGGAAACAGACTGTGGTTGTGCTGTGCAACTCCCTAACCACCTGTTTCATCTCTCAGGTGTCATTGTGTGTACATTGGAGTTGATGAAAATGAGCATGTGTGCACAGTTAATAGTCCTTACGGTGTTTTGAGTTTAAGTTGATTCATTCTATTGGTTTTGCATTGACTTTATGTGTCTTTCTCACACACTTCACCCGAAGTAAAGGAACCATTTTGGAAATTGCATTTTATATCAAACTGGCTTGCAGTTTGAAGTGTTGAACGCTTTTGGATAAAGAGCTCCCTCAAAGTCCTTCTTGTTTTCTAAAAGGGTGTAATGTGCTCAAGCTGTTGTAATGGCCCAGTTTAGCTTTAGCCTGTCCACTGCTGGGAGAGAGAAGCCAAGAGCTTTGTGGTTTGCTGACTGAATGTATTCAAGGCAGACAAACAGAAATGATCAGAGAACAGGCCTCTTTTAGTATTCTGACATCCCTTGCTTTGTTTGCTGTGTCAGCCCTCCCTTTACCCATTGTTTTTTTTATTTGTTCTCTCTCTCCCCTCTCTTTTCTTTCAACTCTTTTCTCACTCTTTCTTTTCCAGGCATGGGCTGATGCATTCAGGAGCAGTCCAGACCTCACAGGTGTGGTCCAAATCTATGAGGAGCTAAAGAGGAAAGGCATTGAGTTCCCCATGTCAGACCTGGAGACCCTATCACCTATACACACACCTCAGCGGGTATATGGAGCGGCTTAAATGTGTACATGTGTTTCTATGCAAAGAACAAACATAGTGTTATTGTCTCAGGTAATTTGTCTCATTCTATTATGCATATTCTTTCTTTTGCTTCTAGGCGGCAACTGCTCCAGAAGGCGATTCCACCCTACATAAGTACAGCACCACCACCACTCAGCCCACACCACAAGCTGTCCCACCAGCCTACACCACCCCTCAGGTCCCCAACATTCATGCCTCTGGATCCATCAATCCTACACCTGAACAGGTACAATGTTACTCCTATAAACATACTTCTGAGAACAGACATTTTCAGGTGGTTCACTGTTTACACTCCAAACACTACAAAGTTTGAATACACTGCTGCAAACATGCTTGGTGTGACAGTGTCCTAAGTAAAGAGTTCCAAATCCCAACCTTTTTTGGTGAGCTCAAGTGCCCCGTCATCAACACCACCTGCCATGTTCCAAATATGTTCTTATGAATGAATTATAAATAAGATATTATTTAGCACTGTTCAGTTGGCTGAAATTGGATGTTTTAAACAACTATTAATTCATCACCTTCAGCAGTTTCAACTCTTTATTCATTACATTTAACAGTAAAGTATTCCAGCTGTTAAGCCATGATTTTTTCTAATTTATTTTCCTTCTGCAAGTTATTAAATTTACAGTATAAGTAAGTTAATTTAGATTATTAGCTGAGGTTTCTCTGTACTCCCTAGCAAGCTACCCCTGGTTGGTGATCACAGTCCTAAGTCCAAATCTGTTAGGTGCAAAGCATTTCTAACACTTGTTTGGATAATAATAAACTAACTGTCGATGAATTGAACTCTTATGACCTACAGATTTGCCGGCTGCGCAGCGAGTTGGACATTGTTCGTGGAAACACTAAGGTGATGTCAGAGATGTTGACTGAGATGGTGCCAGGACAGGAGGATGCGTCAGACTATGAGTTACTACAGGCAAGGAACCGTGTGTTTGTGTGTGAATGAAGTAGCAAATATGAAAGACAAGTTTTAACAAGACATGTACTAAAAATTAAGAAAATCTGTGTATTTGTTTTGAATGTTTGTGCTGTGTCTATGTGTGCGTTCAGGAGCTGAACAGGACCTGTAGAGCCATGCAGCAGAGGATAGTGGAGCTAATTTCCTGCGTTTCCAATGAGTCGGTGACTGAGGAGCTGCTGCATGTCAACGATGACCTTAATAACATTTTCCTTCGCTATGAAAGGTGAGCACATACAAATCTTTACCCCGGCATCATTGTCTGTTTGCATAGATTTGGTTCAATAAATCCAGGTGCTCTTTGTAATTTCTTTGGTTTTATTCTTTCCTTGCCTCAGGTATGAGAGGTTTCGGTCTGGGAGGTCCTCCGCTCAGAGTGTCAACAATGGGGTGAGTCAGCAGTTAGTAACTCAGGTGCTGAAACACCCAGTATGTGCATCACCGCTCATGTGCTCACGTTCTCATTCTCTGATGTCGGCACCTCTCAGCATTTGTAGTGTGGATTTGCATGTTACTTTACCAGTCAGGCTTTACGGTGTCTTTCAAGTACTGTTATCATTTACCTGTCAGTGGTTTACCAGATGTACATGCCTATCTAAATGGAAACCCAACAAAGACATATATGCATTTAGTTTCATCATAACATGCAAAGCAAATATCTTTTATTTACATTTATTTATTCATTTGGAGCATATTGTTTTCCATTGCAATCTGCAGTACAGTCAGAGCAGGCCTGTTGCATTTAAGCGCTGTCCAGTAGGGGGAAACATTGACTGTGACAATACAGTAGTCAATCAAAGCTAATTCATTGCATTTTGGGAAGCACTGGTATTGAGCTGGTTCTGTTTAGGGATGCACTTATGTCATGATGCCAAAACGAGATTCGATCGACAGTCCAATCATGGGCCAAGTGGTTTACTCCCAAAGGGTGCTTGGGTTCATCAGCCAACGGACCTGACAGCATTGTTGAAAGCCTGGTTTTTCATTCCTTATTTCTATATCTCTGGTATCTGTTATCTAACTAATTTCTGATCAGTTTCCATTTGTCCTGACAAAGCTGTGCTAAAACACATTCCTGCCTGCAATGTTTCAAATCTCTCTGCCAAAAAAGAGAGATAAAAATGTCCAAATCGAGATTGAGAGCAGGTTTTATCCAGCGACGCATTAACTGCACATCACACGCCTGCAGCTGCTTACAGTGGAAGCCTCTTTTGCTTCATGTCTTTTGTCAGTTTCCTGTTGTCTCCACCTCATATTTGTATGAAGCGATTCAACATTTTCTGGATCAAAAACATGAAATCTGATGAAAAGCATGAGGCAATGACGCTCTGTTGATACACGTATACCTCTTCATTGGGTTTCCACTTTTATTTAGGCATGCTATATCGTCCATATTTATCATGCCATTACATTGTGTCCCCTGCACAGGCATGTTAATGGTATTCACTGTCTCTTCCTTTCTGTTCTTTTCTGTTCTCCTGTTTCTGTGGCTAGCTGAGACAGGCAAGTATGGAAATATTGTCAACCTCCCTAAATGATCAGTGTCACCCACACAGCAACTGTTGAAACATGGCTAAATAATATGGGCCCAGCCTCCACCAGTATCTCTCACCCCATATGGCATGTTTTGACTATGCAGCCCTCCCCAACAGCCAGTGATGTGATGAACCCAGAGGTAGACTGACAGTGACACGAGCTTAAGATGGCACTAACGTCACTGTTATATTGTGTTTGCATTATCTCAAACAGTGGGATTTGCAAAATGGTCTTGATATATGAACTCCTCCAGAGCCCAAAGATTCAGATTCCCTTCTCCCTTCCTGCTGTATTTTTACCTTCTTAAGGGGATTGTTTAATTTTTTATGGATAATCATCACTTTTATACTTAATGACAACACTAGTAAGAATTGATGGTGAGTTTGTTCATCCAGTCATCCAAATCTAATCATGTCTCTTATGTAGAGCAATATTCATTGGACCCCCTCCCCTTAAGAAACAGTTTTTAAGAAAGTTATTTCCTGCTGTCTTCAGTTTCAGACATTTTCATGCTGTCCTGAAGCTAACCAACACGTTTTACAAAGTTGTACCCATAATGCACCATGCCTTCATTTTTTTACTTCAACCACAATTTTTTTCTTCTTTTTTTCTTTCATTTTTCAGACACAGTCATGGAACTTTATACTGTTATAACCCCACCTTTTCTTAGCCTCCCACAAAAGGATTTCTTTTTGCTGCTCATGAGCCAGACACCCTGAATCCTCCTCTCAGCTCCTGCACAAAAACGAGAAGCAACAGCACGTCTCATCGATTCTTTTCTCACCAGGTCCTGAGTGAGGCCACGGAGGACAACCTCATAGACCTCGGCCCGGGCTCCCCGGCGGTGGTCAGCAACATGCCGAACGCAGTCCCGACCAGCTTGCTCCCCACCCTCACGGCCCCTGCAGGAAGGCCCTCCTCTCCGGCCACCTTGGCCTCCCGCCTGGCTGGTCTTGGTAGGCACACCCTACTCTGCCTTACTACAACAGCTGTTAAGAGCCGGTTGCCTTTCTGAACATTTGTAGACATGATGAGTAGCTTTGCTAAATTAGCCTAGTGTCTAGTTATATGTGTGTTAATAAAGCCAAGCTGAGTCAGTCCAGAGTCAACACTGCACCTTGTCCTGTTGTCACTGAGGGTAATAGGCGGCCACAGAGATTTCAAAAAACCACTACTCATGGCTGCCTGTTACCAAGAAATAGTTCCAGACATACAACATGGTAATTACAGGGTGTGTGTAGGCGTTTGTTTTGAACTTTGGACTGAGCCAGGTTAGCTGCATCCCCTGCTTCCAGTTTTTAAGCTAAGCTAATAAACTCCCGATCTAACCCCATTGTTAATGCACAGATATCAGCGTGGTAATGATATAGCTGCACCAGCACCACCACAGATCGCTGCAGACCTAATTTAGCCCCCAGCTGATTCTGCACTTCTTTTTAAGCCAGAGTTGCTGAAGGAATTTTGGCATAATTGCAAAGCCTCTGTTTCTTTCATGTTGCTGGGTTATTTGACATTCAAGTGTATTCTCCCCCCTCCAGACATGGGTGCAGACAGCGTGAGCAGTACCTTGAGCTCTCTGTCCAGCTGTAAGCCTCCTCCCACCCAGGACGACTTTGACGTGTTTGCTCAAACCAGGACCGGAGCTATGTCTGAACCGCCACGCAAGACGTAAGACCATCCTATGTTCATTTTTTTTAGGCATCAAAATTTACAGTTTGTTCTGTTTTAGATGCAGAGTGTTTGGCTTTTCAGATCTTACTGTCTTTCAGAGGATGATTAATTGATCTTCAACTGATTGTTCAAGCTGCAGTCCTATTTTTAATTAAGACGTAAAACCGAAGCCCTGTCCTGCCTTTTTCCTCAGTTCTGCAGCAGAAGACAGCAGTGTCTCTGGCAGCCTTCCCCCCACTCTGGACGTCCTACAGCCAACTGCAGGAGAGGTGAGTCTCAGTGACACAGGCTTTTATGATCAGTGTGGGCTATAATTGTCAGTCTGTGTTTTCATAAACGCTCAAAGAACATTTTATGTTTTGCGTGTTTTTGCATTGAGCTGTACCACGATGAAGCAGATATTTCCTCTCATGCTTTGTAACTCGTGCGGCTGGATGCTACTAATTGCTCTATTAGGTAACAAATACAAAAAGCAGATTGAGAAAAAACTTGCCTTGGCTGTTTGTGTTTCTCAGTTTGCAGTTTAAACAGCAGTGTGTTAAGTCTTCAGTTCTACCCATTCATGGCTGTGTTTCATACATCACTAACAAGACTGACATGAAATTAGTCTCGTCAGTTGTTGTGTGTGGCTCCTTGTGCATAACCCTATTTTTACTCTTGACACAACTGTTGAACAGGAAAGGGAATGAATGTCAGTTGTTACTAATCAGTTTGTTTTATGTCCAATTCATTGAGAGAGGGTAATGAACAAACATGCTTGTTGTGAATGTGCTCGGTGGGTTGTTGACTGTGTAAAACGGCCAAGTTAAAAAACCGAGGTAACTGGCAGAAGTGACCTGTTGTGCTGTCAGATATGACGTCGCTCGCTGCTCATCTTCAACAACTTTACACTGCATTCCCAGCTTAATTGGCTTGACGCTCACCTGTGTACTGATGTGACGCCTTCTCGTTATCATCAGTGTGTGTATGATGTTCCATGTCATCCACATACATACATCTCTGTTTTTTTTTTATTATTTCCTCACAAAATACTTTATCAGTTCAATTTAAGTTAACACTGAAATTCATTTAAGTCATTTTTTTTGTGTTTGGGGGGGATTATTTTTATTTTTTTTCTGTTGTGGCATTGCTGCCCCCCCCCTCCTCCGGCCACCCGTGGCGGTCTTGATGCTGCCGCGTAGAGTGGAGGCCAGTCCTCTGTCATGGATGACATAGAGGAGTGGCTGTGTACTGATGTGGTGAGCCCATCATGATTTTTATTTCTGCCTGCAGTCCTCTCTCCCTTTCTCTTTCCATTTGTCACTCTGTTTTATCCCCTTACCTCATTCTTATAAAATGATTTTAAAGCCAGAAAAGTAACACATTTCCCTCACGTTTTTCTCACTTTTTGACCAATCACATTAATAGTTCACTTTAACTTACTAACGGTGTGTTGTGGGGACAAACTAATTTTGTCATTATTATGACAAAAAAGTTTGTAAAATGAGCATGATGAGAGTCTCTGAATGCAGATATGTGTTGCTGCATACAGTGGGAGACGATGCTGTCCCACTCTTATGTATATATATATATATATATATATATAACCAGGTTGTAGTCTGCAAGTGAAGCATCACGCTGGATATTCTGGGTTGTGAATAACTGTATCCATCTGACCTCAGCTCTGAAAAACCAGGATATTTCTTCGACTGCGTGAGCTTTTTAGTTGTGGCTGTACCTAACATTGATGAAATTGTTTTTACTGCCCAATCTTAACCGAAACATATGACATGATTAAAGGTAAAGAACGTGTAATTTTGTGACAAAGCATTACAAGTGTTCATGCTCATTTTACACACATTTGACACTGTGTTGCATTATTGAGCTGTAATATCCAGCTGTTTTGGTTGGGAAACCACTGGTGGATTTGTTTTGGTATTCATAGTATTTCCTATAAATGGAAACTCAAGAAAATGTATTTTGATTTCCAAAACTATTTACACAATTTTAGGTAAGTGGTACTGACAGGTAAGTGGCTCCTTGTTGGACAATAATACTTACAACACCAATTCCAAGAATGTTGGGATGCTGTGTGAAACATAAATAAAGCAGAATGAGATAATTTGCTAATCCTTTTTGGCAGATACTCATTTGATAACAGTACAAAGACAAAATATTTAATGTAATGTAATATCATCATCTTCATTGATTTTTGTAATTATAAGCTTATTCTGAATTTGATGGCAGCAACATGTTTCAAACAAGTTGGGACAGGAGCAACAAAAGACAGTGAAAGTTGTGGACTGATCCAAAAACACCTGTTTGGATCATTCCACAGGTAAACACTGAACAGGTTCATTGGTAACAGGGTTAGTCAAACACATGATTGTATAAAGGAGATGAATACATGGACTCAGGATCAGCTGATGGTAAACACTGTTTACAAATGATTGCATTCTGTTTTTATTTACGTTTTACACAGTGTCCCAACTTTTTTTTGGATCAGGGTTGTAACTGGTGAGTGTATGAAATATACTTGGTGCTGTTGTGGGTGGTGTGTGGTTTGGGGTCACATGCACAGGATGAGAATTGTAATTGGTTAGTAGTGGTTCTCAGCAGATTTAAGTTTTGCAGCCTCCACTTCCACGTGTGACATTGTCTTTATTTTTCAACAGAAAGGAGATGAAGGTGAGGAGGGCGTGACAAGTGAAGGTAGGACAACATGAATCCTTTTCTCCAATTTTCCAGCTATATTTTAATTTAGTATTTAATATTTAATATTCTGTATTTAAGCTGTCATTTCTTACCTCAGTTTAGGCCCATTGTGTACATTTACTGGTCATATTTTTATACTGGTTGTATATTTTTATACTTCATATTTTACATTTCATATCCATACTCTAAATTGTAAATAAGTCATGTAAACTTGTGTATACCTCCTTTTTAGACTGTTTTTTATTCTTAATTTTTTTACTGCTGCTATCCCCTGTGCTGCTGTGACATGTGAATTTCCCCACTGTGGGACGAATAAAGGCTTATCTTATCTTATCTTATCTTAACCACCCCACCTCTCAAATTCACACCGTTTTGCTCCGATGCTTCCAGAATTCGACAAGTTCCTCGAGGAGCGAGCCAAAGCTGCAGAGGTGGCCCCCAGCCTACCGTCGCCCCCCAGCGGCCAACCGGGCGCGGCGCAGGGAACTCCCAGCCGCAAGAAGCCAGACAGGCCGGAGGACGCTTTGCTCGCCATGTAGACCTCCCATCTTTGCCCTTCAGATCCCCCAGACCCGACCAGCCGAGCAGCATCGCCCGAGGACAGACTGACCCGACACTAAAACGCACCCACCTCCGCTCTGATTCATCACAACACTATTCAGTTTCACACTACAGAGATTTGTAAAAAAAAAAAAAAAAAAAGAGAGAGAGAAAAAAAGGGAATTCTTCATCCTCTCTGTTAATTTCTCACAAGAAAGGGAAAACCAAACAAACGGCCTATTTTGATAACGGCACCAGGCGATGGATCTCACACACATGACGACCAGTGTCAGAGACTGTGAGGCAGCCTGCTTTTACCTTCCGTGTGAAGAATCTCCCTCCGCCCGTTGTGGATCGTGGAGCTTCATGTTGCAGCTAATTCGAAAAATACCATGTAGAGTTTTATAAAAAAAGAGGCGTCCCTCTGTTCATGTCTTTAGTATGGAAAATCAGTTTCTTACCCGAGCCCTTAAAGCATGCATTAACACCACCAAACCTGATCATCAGTTTTTTCATTTAAAGAAACCCCAACAGAAAACATTAAGGTTGTTATTGCAGCAATGCCCATCATAGGCAGAAGCAGTGAGCAGACCTACAAGCTGTTATTGTTTTGTGTTTGTATAAGTTTGCAAGTCAGTCTGAGTTGAATTGTAAATCTGTAAATGACAAATGTCCAGTTTATTAGTCGTGTGTATATTTAAGCTACATATATATATGAGAGAGATGTCGATTTAATGTAGAGTTTTGAAAAAGGGGTTTTATCTTCCAGCTGCTCTGACTTTAGGGATGTACCTCACTGGGTTTGTTTTCACAAGAAAAGGGAAGAGTCATCCATCTGATCATTTACAAAAACTTATTTGGGGAAAAAAAGAAGACGACTAAGGGAATTTTAGTTTTTGTGATTGGCCTCATTTGTTCTTTGACCTTCCTCATACTCACATCGATTTCTCTTTGACAGACTTAACTGCAGTTTGACGACATGTTGGTCACGAGAGATTATTTTTGCTGAGATTTTATTAGCCTGAAGCTGCTGTCTGAATTTCCTGCAGGTAGTTAATTCCATCGGCTGAAGTGTATTGTCTAATTATTTATGTAATCATCATCATGCTGAAACACTTCATGGATTAACATAGGTTGAATTCACAGATTGTGTAATGTCCCAGTCAGGGTCGATCTTACTGGTAGCTGAGTCATGCTGTCGTTTTACTTTCGATTTTGCTGTATGATTCCTGTTCTGAGGACCAAATTCCTGCTTTCTTCTGGATGTGAAAAATTCTCCGTAATTGGGTTAGTTCATCGTCCGGTCCTCTAAAACCTGAAGCTCAACATCCAGGGATGTAATGAGAATCCAGTTTCACACTACAGAAGCTGTTTGCACATTATCGCCGTGCATTTCTCCTTTATTCCTTCACGTCGACATCTTAAAAGGCCTGACCTTTCAACATGACATTTGTTTTCAGAAATGAGCCGGGCCACAGACGCGAGCGGCTGCAAATGAGACATTTTCCTCCCTCGACAATAACAAACATGTTACACAATCACGACAAGCTTCAAACAAGTGCGCACTTTGACGGTCGCATCACCTTTTTTTCGACTTGTACTGTAAATCACTTAACACTTAACCTGATGTAATTAATGAGAACTGATGGGAAAATATTTGAGCGTAGAAATAATTTATTCAGCACTGTTTTTTTTTTCTTCAGATCAGTATTTTAAATCATTTTATTGTACAAAAAAAGGAAAATGAATTACGTTAAGGGACAGAAAGAGAAATTGTCATAATGGTCTGTGTTTTACTGTTTGTTTGTTTTTTTGCTTTTGTTTATGGAGTTCAGATGTTCCATTTTATACATTGCTGCTGTGCTAATGTATCTTACCTGTCACGGTTTATTGATCATGTGGATATTTTTGTTGTCTTGGTCGATTGTGTCCCTACAGTAACAAATGTGGACATACTTTAAACAGGCAGTCCATCACTGATTCACAGCTGTATGAGAATCGCACCAGATCTCCCATTCACCTCATGAAGGATACATATGTTTAATGGCTTCACTCATCATTTAAAGTGACTAGCACATGACGACAACAGACATGATTAACTTGCTTTGGACGATTTAGACAAAGCATTGCACATTTTGAAAGGGAAACCTTTCTTCTTCTGTTTCCTCGTTTAGTGTTCAACTTGTGTGTGTGTGTGTGTGTGTGTCAGCTGTTCGCAGAAATGTTTTATCTCAGTTGATTGGGGAGGGGGTAAATTGTGTTTAAAAGAGTCCATCTCGTTCCTATCCTGTTTGATACCAGCCAGGATCAGCCTGGTTTCTATCCGCTCTGTCTGTGATTTGTAACTGAATCTCAGCCTGGAGTCATCTCAGACCTGCTTTTTTTGGAGAACAACAGTCCGTTTCTTTGTGTGTCTCTGGATGATATGAAAAGAGATGCTGATAAGGGAGGCTGTGCTGTGTGACTGCTACTTTCCCCGAGTTGCCTCATCTCTCATTTCTCTTTGTGTTGTTTGACTTATGCATGAACTCTAATAAAACATTAGCAGTGTGTCAGAGTCCTTCTCTTTATTTTTGTCGTCTGGAATCAAATATGTGCTGCCGCCGCTCCACTCTTCTGCGTGGCTCTGCCCGGATCCCTCGTCAGATGGCAACAAGCTGAAGCTGACCTGTAGTAAACCCTTTCCATTTACCTTACCCACCTCCCCCCCTCCCCTCTCTCTGGAGGCCCGCGGGCCCCACACCAGGGGCTTCCCCCATTGGTCGTCAGGAATCGCCTCATCCCACAACATGGCCCCTCACATTCTGCCTCAGTCACTGGAGCAGTTTTTCCCGGTCAAAAAGAAAGAGGGGTGTGTCTGCGGGACAGTAGACCGGAACGCACCAGTCCACAGGATCCCTGTTTGACTCTACATGTGCCGACTTTAAATGAGCGACTACCTAATGATCTCTGTGAAGTCACATAGCAGAAAAGAGCTGCTGGATTTCTCTCGAAGAGGTAAATGATTTTGAGTTTTCAAGTTCATCACTGAGGGAAATTCTTACTTTGTTTTTTAGGAATATGTTCTATTTTTAAGATGCATTTTGGATTGCAAGAGGAAAAAGTATAATTGCATACAGTGGTAATTCAGGAACTGTTTTACATTAGCTGAGGTCCCATGTGCTGCTTGTTGATGTGAGATTGTGTAATGTTGCTGTTTGTATGAAAACGTGCCACCACCACTACTGCTAGGCCTCTGTATTATAGTGGTGATAGTGATTTATACAGAAATTTAACACTGGTCTGTATGTTCCCCTCCTTCAAATAAAACACATAGTCATATTTTGGTCGTTCATGACTTTAACCCTTACATCATTACATCTGTTGCAGAGGCTGAGAGCGTGGAGCTGTCGGACCCTGCAGAGCTGCTGTACTGAAGAGCAGACACACAGGACCCCCCCCCCCCAACACTGATGTACTCCAGTGTTTGTGATTCCTCTCTCTACTCCGTTAGCACACCCTGGTGGTCGGACCACGGGGCCCGACCGCACACGTGTCAGAGGTCACATTGGAGTGGAAAAGGATCTGAAAGTCAACCATCAGTAAAACCAAATCGATGGCTGTATCAACCATACATCTAATGTCAAAGAACAAGAATGTGCACAACAACCCCTGGATCTACCAAACGGACCTAATGAGAGTGGCCATGCTGTCCAGAGCTGTGGTGCATTGTAGTTGCATTGCATGTTATGTTAACACAGTGCAATGGATCTGCTTTGCAACACAGAACTCGGTCATATAACAACTCACTGCTTCAAAAAATGTGCTCTCACTGTATAGAGTAACATCTGAATGGAGGGAATACACAAATTTACCCATGTATTGATGCTACTTCCAGATTATTACTGCTATTTCTTATTTACCATATAGAGTGTGGGTATAAAACTTCATGACTTAGATGACAGAAATGAGAGGAACCAGAGAGGGGGGTGACAAGTGACAATGATTACAGGCCAGATGTGAACCAGGGGTGTTGAAGATCTGTTGTTAACCCCGATAATTTTTTTCATATTTCATTGCAATATAGATCATCTCAAACTGTTTTTGCTCCTTGAACTTCCTGCTTGTAAGAATAATCTTATTACTTCTCTACTCCAAGGGAATACAGTGGCATGTTTTATTGTACTCTGTTATTTCTTTTGCCTCTCTACAGTATGGTGGAAAGTAACTAAGTACATTTATTCAGTACTGCACTTGAGGCACTTTACTTGAGGATTTATTATCTGTTGCTTTATACTTGTATGAAATATTGCACTTTTTACTTCACTATATTTGTTTGATAACTTTAGTCACTAGTTACTTTGCATTTTCAAATAAATGATTCAAAATGTTATTACGCTGGACTGTTATTATTAAATCCACAAGCTACCCAACAGCATATAAAACACTGAAAAACCCACCTGTACTATACATATACGGTAATACCAATAACATAATACACATTATTTTGAAATGTACCCTCAAAATAATAACTTTTACTTTTATTGGTTTATATTGTATTTTGATGCTAACACTTCTTTTACACAAATAAAGTATTGAATTTAGGACTTTTATTTCAAATTTTAAAAAAAAATCTACTCAGGGATATTGCTACTGCTACTCACTACTACTACTGAGTACTTCTTCCACCTCTGCCATTTGTTTTAAGTGTTTAGAGTTAAGAGTGCGTTTTAAGCTTGAAACCTTTTATTGGGACGTTTGTCATATGGCAACACTTGATCCTGATGTACTTGATTACATTATACACATTACGACCTTACTGTATGTTGGAACAATTCTCAGTGAGTCTTGGCTGCAGCTGATATCAAAAACGTGGGTCAACGTGTCAAACTGTGGCCCTCCAGTGTAAGTGTTCACCAAATGTGACAAATTTAAACAGGTATCTGGCAGATTTGTGAGTTATATTTTCATTTGAATGTCAAGCTCCTTTCCTTTATTAAATTGCCTATTTCCATTTTCCCTCCTGGTCCCCTCCAGTCGACCAATTGTGCCATGTTCCTAGCAGGGACGTCCTTCTGATGTTTGAAATGTAAACACGTCTTCCAATTGATTGACATGCTGTGTTGATTTTCTCATTACTGACACACACACACTTGAAGCCATTTGAAAATAAGAGCATACTCTGGCCTTAAAGTGTGTAGCTGCAGGAGCTCTGCGCAGGCCATGTAATGGAAACGGCAGAGGTGTGAGTGTGTGTGTGTGTGTGTGTGTGTGTCACAGTCCTCAGGCTATTTCACTGATCTTCATTAGCTGGCAGCTCATAGTGATATCAGTGTCCTTCAGTGTAGATCGTTCACACTCCTCCAGCCACAGCTCAGAGAAGCAGCTGCAGAATTAACACTCATAAACCGAAGAGATAAGAAGAAGAAAAAACAATACGCTTATATTTATCTTCATCCTGGCCACAGTCTCGGCGAAATCCAATCGCCAAAACAAGCACTCAAGATTAAATGACCTATTTGTGTTTATGATTTACTTTATATTAACGTTGCAGATCAGCGCTTTCCCAATTTCTCCTACCTGCGATCCCGCTGTTTCCTGCCCCTGAGCTGCTCATTTTACCCGGCGAGCACTCACGTAATGAAGTCTCAAACAAATGTTCACACTCCCGCAAATGAGAAATATTACAACGCAGGTAATTACAAACAAACTGCTCGAGATGTTGGAGGGATTAAGCAGGGACGAAAACAGAAAGGGATGCATTTAGAGTAGTTATTTAATAGAGGCCGTTCACTGGGACACTTGTGCCAGTAGCTACAGCTTTCACGTATCCAAAGACGACGTAATATGTGCATTGACTTTTTCGGGCCTGACTGGTGCTTTGCTTTCTCTTTAGCTGCCTCAGAAGACCCCCGTAGCCTCGGAGCACTTTATGCTAAGTTAATTTACCCAAATATATCCGCGGCGTGGCGGCGGCAGCGGCCACACGCTATTCAACATCAACAACTTTGTTAATGGAAACTTGCTGATCCATAAACGCTCGCGCCGCCGCAGACGTTTGCTGGGGGGCAGTTCACATATGAATGTTAAAAACCCACAGATCGATGAGGGGCATTTGCAAAGGAGGCATAAGGTGTGTTTAATTATAATGGCGTCACGGCTTGTGTGTGTGTGTGTGTGTGTGTGTGTGTGTGTGTGTGTGTGTGTTTGTTGGGGGGAGGTGCCGCTGTTAAGGCTCAGGCAGGGGCCTCTGTATTTAAATAGGGTCACATCTCTCGCCTCACCTTGCAAGTGTTATGCTATATTAAATGCCACTCATGTTAAGTGTGTTGAAACCCTCCTCTGATGTAGTCAAGACATAATATAAAGGTTAAATTGAAAAATGTCCCTTCAACAGAATGGGAACACGCCATGATTGATCTCCCTTGCGCGGGCAACAAATGCTGGTCGGACCTCTGTTTCGTCAGGCCTCTTTTAAGTGTGTGGAAACGGTACGTTATAATAAGGAGTGACTGGATTAGAATTTAAGTGTCAGTCAATCAGGATTTCAAAAGGTCAATGAAAAAATTAGCAAAATGTGGGAGGCCTGAAACGACTGAGCTCGGTCAGAACAGACCTTTTTTTTTCTATGGCAGACTTGTCATAGAAGGAAAAGCACAAGTGCTGCTAATAACATTAACACTGGCTGTGTTGTGTTCAAGTGTCTCAGTAAGTGATGGCAGTGTCGGATTGTACCAAAGCCACACTACATACTATTCCAAACCATTTTTGTGCGTATCATCTTCACAATGAAATAGTGAAAATGACCAGATACATAAATACAAGTGATTGTCAATTGTGCTATTGATGGATATTCTCCCACAATGCAATGCACAAAGGAAACTGAGGAGTCACTCAGCAGGAGAAAAAAGAAATTGTGAGTGGTTCATAAGGATCTTGGAAAACAAAAAAAATATTCAATTTTAAATTGTATTATTTTCCACGCTACATGATTGACACTATTTACTATATATTAATCATTTTGTTGCTTTTTGCAGTTAATACACAAGAAATCTGGAAGAAAACAGCCGTCAAAGTGCAACTTTGCAAGTTAACATAGAGACAGTAAAGTGTTATTTTGTGTATATTTTGTTTTGAAATTCTGAGATTTTCCTGGAGCTTTCCATCCACTCTTTTTTCTCAGCTGTGAGGAACTCCTTTTTTCTATGTGTATTGCCTTGTGGGAGAATTGACCACATCAACATCATATGTTTGTTATGTGTTTGCGACAGAGAGCCTGCAGCACAGGACCCTGAAAGTGAAGCCGATAAATAGAATTCTGCCATCATACATTTTATCATTCACACCTGAGTTTTTCCTACGTCAAAATGTCTTTAGTGAAAAAGGCCTGTTGCCAACTTTGTTAGATGTTATTGAAGAAAAGAAAAGAAGTAAAGACCCCATAAAGACATGACTGGTTTGGACTGATTTGATGATTGGATGTTCGAAAAATTTATTTGCAATTAGAATTTCTGGAACAAGACTCCCACAGACTTTTCTCCTCACTGGTCAGAGATACTCATCAGTTGACTATGATTAAATATGTCTGCCACCAAGTGAAGAGGACAGTGTGTGGGAGTCTTACATTCTGTTTTGGCCACCCATGCTCTTCTCCTACGTAACTACAGAAGGATCGAGGTTGAGCTAAAACAAAGCTGATAATTAGCTTTGTTTCAGTTGACATTGTCAAGTCCCCCTCCACTCAGAAATATGTTTCCCTTATTGTTATGATGCATGTGCAGAGTTTGACACTAGCAAGTTGTCTACACTTTATTTCTGTGCTCATTTTAAATTTGGGTAAAACACAACATATGATTTTATGATATCACAAGTTCAGCAATCACAGTTCAGTATGTGACTGGTGATGTAGACTCTTGAAGCCTGGAGGAGACATCCACCGAGAGTGGACTTTGCAGTGAAGTTGGTATTGTTGTCATATAGTAAAACTTTTGATGGATATTCTTGTTTTTTAATGAGCAAGAAGGAATATGTGTCATTTTAGAATTTGAGGATTTCTTTCTTAGACATTTGAACTTTTTCATTTGTCAGACAAAAAAAGTATTTTTCTATGTCTCAAAAAAGATTTTTATCAATTTGTTTGAAGACATTTGTCCTGACATTCACTAAAATAAGCAAAAATAATTAAAAAATAAATCTGCCATGAATCATATTTAGATTAAACAGATTGTGCTGCCTGGCTAAAAAGACAACAGGTGACAAGAGAAAAAACACACTCTTCTTCTGGATAAATTCTATTTTTATGACAACTTCTGATCTGAAGATAATCCAGTAAATCCAAGAAATGCAGTTTGTTTCACCTCATCGGATTCTGAAAGCATTTTTGAACACACGGCTCCTGTGTATACACATATAGAGAATACTGTAAACCTATAGTCGATGTCAGCACTGGACACTGCACATACACTATAATGACGATATGAATGCTTTACTGGATTGTTCACATTTTATCTTTTGGATGAATTCATTAACGACGCTTTCTGACTTTTTCACCATCTGGAATCCATCCCATAATACTGTACCTCCTTTACATTTTCAAGTCAGTAAAATTCCTCTTCTTGTCTTTAGACGTCCTCGCAGTACTTCCCAGTGTTGGACACAGACGACAATGAAGGAAGAAGTTCAGTCTTTCCCTCTCTTCTCACAGAGTCCAAAAGTGCAGGTTCAGATGCTGGGGCTCCAGAACATGTATGGGCGGCCCCGTGGGCCCTATGTGGATGGGGCCGTGGGAGGATCTGAACCCGGGCAGGGGGGGGTCTGGAGTGGAGAGGATGTAGTCAATGCTAAACTTGATCTCAGACTCCGGTTTGCCCTGCTGGGTGGGGTTTGAGATGAGCTGGTTCTGCTGGGGGCCCGGCCTCGGCCTCTCGGGGTTCAAGGGGCAGAGGGTGGAGTCAGGTTCGGGGCGGCGAGCTGCAGGGACGCGCTGGTTGCTGTGGCTCTCCAGAGGGTGGAAAGGGGTTTCTCCTGAATCACGGAAGCCGATTTTCATGTTCCTCCTGCGCCGGCGCCGGCGAAAGTTGCCGTTTTCAAAGAGGTCGAGCATGGATTCACAGCCGGTGGCAAAAGTCCAGAAGTTTCCCTTTCCCTTCTCGTTGCCCTCTGTCCGAGGAACCTGCAGGAAATAAGACAAATACTGATGATGACTGAAAATATTACAGAACAAATAATGATGACAGGAAGAAACACACTATACAGGCACAAATACACTTGAGCATCATGTGACCTGCACCTTGATGAAGCAGCTGTTGAGAGACAGGTTGTGTCTGATGGAGTTCTGCCAGGCTCTCTGGTTGGAGCGGTAGTAAGGGAACCTCTTCATGATGAACTCGTAGATGCCCGACAGAGTGACCCGCTGCTCGGGGCTCTGCTGGATGGCCATGGCTATCAGAGCGATGTAGCTGACACACACACATACACACACGCTTCAGTCTGGTAACACATGTGACAGTACATGACAAAGGATCCGAACCCTTGCTGACATTCTCATTACTTTCAATCTTTATCTTATTAATAACCAATATATGGAAAAGCAATGAAGTGGTAACTTCTTCCATTTGCAACCGGTTAAACTCAGGAGTTTGATATGGTTGAACTTTTGTTATTACAGAAAATAATCTATAGATATATGCTCTATATGTGGTATATGTTGCTTTAATTTGTTCACAAAGGTACAGACAGTGTCATATCTGATATAGTGATGTTACAGTACATCAGACCTCTGATGAATAAACTCTGTAATAACATAAATAAAAACTGGATTTATTTGGGTGTAGTTTAGACATAAGCATATGAAAATCCATGATATTTAACATTTTACAGCCGGAGTCTCTGATGAATCCAAAGAGCACTAAGGCGCTGTTTGTAGTAGGAGACCTTTGTCATCAGCTCAACATTATGTTTATAACCAATTATTATCAAATTAGGAAAGATTATCAAGCATGAAACTGATATAACAATATTATATATGATATTTGAGCCATGATTACTTACAACATTGTTGTTAACTTAGTGAGGAAGGAAAGGTTTTAAATATTATTTCTAATTTTCAATTCTTTTAATTTTAAAAGCTCGGCTGAAACATAATCTTTTAATTTTAGATTATTCTATAACTGTTGGAAACTTGTAGGAAATAATAATAATAATAACATCAGAAAAGGGGAAAGATGTAACGGCCCAAATATAAGAGCCAACTACACTATATATCTACCTACAGCCCTTAAAGCAAAGTTAGTTTTTGATAAATTATATGTTACTATTCAAAGCTATCCTACATTTTGTGTACACAGGTGTAACTGAAAAGCATAAAATATATTTTTTTGTTTTGCTCAAACTTGATATGTGATGAAAAAAGAAGATGAAATCATAAAAATATGAAATAATATGAAAATAAAGTTAATATTAGACCTTGGAAGAGGAAAATAAACATGAGCAAATATGCAAAATGAACAAGTTTGAAAACCCACTTAATGATACAATCATAGATGCAGGAAATCTCATACCTGTATGCAGGTCTACACATTTTCTTCTCTTCATCTGTGCTGGAGGAAGGGTATCCGTCTCCATCGTAGTTAAAGCAGTTGAAGGGGTAGTGAGAGTTATCGAACATATCTACACGTTGAGGAGTGGGATATGTGGCCCCCACAGAGTTTGGCTCCTCTGACTCCACACCCTGTCCTGCCGCTCTGCTCACACACACTGTGAGCTGTGCTGCTGACGGACGCCTCCGGCCCCCCCTCGGCCCCTCCTCGTCCTCCCCTGCTGCTCTCCAGGAACGGCTGCAAGACTCAGGACCAACCTCTCTGAGCTCTTTCATCAATCTCTTTGCTTTACAGTTTTTACATACACACAAATCTGCACAAATCCAGATTTCGTATTTGTTTTATTACCAGCTCTGCACACTTTTCTCTAATAATATTCAAGATTACCTATATCTCATCTTTCATATTAATTAATTTGAAAGCATTTAAAAATGTAATACGCTGCGCTCAATCAATGAAATAAGTAAAATATAAACTACAAAAAAAGTAGATAATCATTCAGAAAAAAAGGTTTTAGTGTTTTTTAATTATTGCTTTGGATATTTATTTAATATTTTGGCAATGCTTCCTTTTTTATTTTAACACTCTAAAAGCCTAATTCTATACTACAGCTGTTAGATAAACTGACTGCAGTAGAATCGTGTTTTCCTTCTGAAGTGTGGACTAAAAATGTCTAACAAGTCTGGCAAACAGGAAATGCTGCACAGCCAATGGGCTTCAATTCCCCCAAAATTGCTTTCGGCCACACGTTCTTGCTGTTGAGGCTGAGCTGGAGACTTTGTTCCTTCTTAGATTTGTGTTTCAACAGCTTATAACAACCCTGGGCTGTGGGCGCTGTTGGGGCTTGTTGAGGGATGGATGGAGGCTATGGTCAGTTTTCAGATCCAGGTCCAACTGTTTGAAAACACACACCACTGATTTAACCTTAGGCTTTATTAAAGGTGTCGGACTCATGATGGAGAAAAAAAGAAAAGAAAAAAAAGAAAAAAAAATCAATTTAGTAATATTATCGTCTTTTCCATTCTATGCATTCTTTCTCCTTCTAGAAACTTGATGCCTACATTTCCCACAATGCAACCTGACCACCATCACTTTGGGGTTGAGAATTATAGCCTCAAGCTTCTAGCCTCAAGTAGACATGACAAGGATGACCATGACAAGGACTTTTTTCATTTTTAAACTTGTTGTCTCCAGCTGAATCAAGTGACATCACTAGAGGCAGTTTATCAGATTCCAGGCAGCTCATTCTCGAGTTACATATAATTTTTTTTTCACATATGCATCATTAAATATAAGCGTAAATAGACTTGATTAAGCCAGTCTGGTCCAGGCAGTCTCACAGAAGCAGCCTGGTCGTCTGAACCCCAGAGCGCCGGACTCCTCTGCCCCACCTCCAGCAGGATTCTGGGTGGTCCGCTAAACTCTGCAGACGGCCTTCATGTTTTATTTTGCTTCTTTTTATAGCCTAATCTCTCTAACTGTACCTAAAACAGCTAATCCCAAACCAACAAACAAGATCCTTTGCATCTTTGTTTTCTTTTTCTCTCTGTTAACTCTTCGGGGTGTGTGTGTGTGTGTGTATGTGTGTGTGTGTGTGTGTGTGTGTGTGTGTGTGTGTGTGTGTGTGTGTGTGTGTGTGTGTCCACTCTGGCAGACGTTTAGTCAACAACGAGAAGTTTTGTAGATGCTATCTATAATGCTCTATAATGGCCATAAATTGCTTCCGTGTCTATAAAACAGGGGGATGTGTATTTTGAAGGGCTCTTAACGGGGCAATTGGAGGTCTCCCGTGAGGCGACAGAGGCCGGGAAAACAGCCCGAGGTCTGCGGGGCCTCCGTGTGTGGCCCCGCTGGTGCAGCAGAGGCCTATGGGCGTTACACTGGTCGACCTGAAGCGACGCTCTCTTTATGTCTGATAAAGGCTAATGAAGCGGCTAAAAGGTCAGTCTTGTACTCAATTATAAGGTGCAGGCCCAGAGAGTGTAGATGCACAAGCATGAAAATATTGATGTAACTGGTCTCTTTTGCAATTTATCGCTTCTTGTCTTTATGCACAAAATCGTGTCTTATACAAACAGGTAAAATAAATCCTGTAGCTACCATTAAGAGACATTAAACTACACTGAGGTTATGTCCTCTGTCTTTTTTGTCTCTGTGTTTAAAGGTTTTAAGAAGCTGAGGGATTTAATAAAAACTAATATAATATAAGCTCATTCCAGTGTTTCAGTTAATTCTCTCCTTCTATAAATTCTACTGCTTTTAAGCCTATGAATAAATACATAATTATGTCTAAACATATGTAGAGCTTTAGGATTTTCTCTACACAGGTTGCATCATACGTCGACATCATATGGTTCTCTTTGTTGTTGTATTTTAAATTATTATTTTTCTTTCAATCTATGCTTTTCAAATGTGCAAAAAGTCTCATTCCAGCATGTCATTACGTCGTCTATGTTCTCGCATGTTTTGTTGAGCTGCTTTATGAAATGATCTTCAGTTTTGTCATTAAATGTTCTTCATTCTTTAAATCTTCTTCTTCTTTGGTATCAGCTCAGTTACACTAACATGTCTCTGCATGTGGTGGGCTTTTAATTTAGTACATGTTTTACGCTACATTAAATAAAACACGTTCACATAATTTTTTCCTGAATATATTTGAACGTTCTCTTCTAATGTTTTTTTTTTTTTTTTTTTTGCTTAACCAGTACTGTTATGTACTGCCAGTGGTGCAAACTAACTTTTTTTTTTAAATAATTTTAAATAAATTGAAAAACAGACAACCAAATCATTTAACGGCTATTACGCTACTACTGACTTTACAAATGAGGATTTAACCTGCAAAAATATAATGCATTTGTTTCAATTTAAACTACACAACAGAATATGAAATGTTTAAAATTTGATTTCGTGGAACTGATGCAATAAATATCTAATATAATAATATTGATGGTGTAAGTTTTCTTTATTGAGTGCTTTTAATTTTTGATAATACTTTACAAAAACTCAAATGAAGCTGAGATCTATGTTACTGGGTTAATCGTTTCCTTTTTTTTTTTTTTAGCTTTATCCATTTAACCACAAAGCAACAGAGCTGTCGAGCAGCTACCAGAGCGAGCTCATTCAGCTGTCAGGGGTCGTCTGGGCCTGCTCGCTCGCTCCAGACGAGAAGAACAGATTGATTCATACACAGCTGTAAACAGACAGAGCAGCAGCAGGGAGAGGAGGAGGTCACTGTATCAGGTTGGTTTGAACTGAGATCTGATAAGCACCTCACGGTTCACTCCCATGACGAGGCTTCCTCTGGCGTCCTGTCTGCGGCCGGCCGCCACGATTACAGTCCTTAGTTCTCCTCTGGTCACTCTCTGTCCCTCTGATGGTTGTCTCAGACTTCCTCCATTCATAGCTACGTCTGCCTCTGTGTGTGTGTGTGTGCATGCATTTATGTAAACCAACCAAAGAGCTTTTCCGGGGGCTGTTCTGTGAGGAAAGGTTATCAAAACACAACAGTGCACTGGGAACTGTAAACACGTTGGTGCACAGAGCCGGGGCTGAGGGCCATTTTCCTTCACACTGTGCTGTGCAGACATCCTCATTGCCACCGTTCACTATTACACCAGCTGCAGCTAAGAGCTCCACAACAGGCCTGTGTTCATTCAAAGTGCGACCCACGGGGTCTCCTGTGTTTATCTGGGTTGGAGCTAATGGCTGCAGAAAGTGGAGCTCATGTATTCAAAGTGGATTCATCATCGGCTCCAAAAAGGATTGTAAGAGAAAATTAAATAAAATCAACTTGCCAATGTCCAATCAAGACTAATTGAATCAAAACAAATCTTTGGTAAAGCTCCAACACCTCATTTGTCATCGTTGCAGGCTGAACTGACTTTTTTGAGCTGTGTGTGTGTTTCACCTTTTGAGAGCATCATAGAGCTGAATTTCATCTTTTTTTTTTTTTACCTTTGGCAAACTATGACATCCATTTCCAAACTTCAATTTCATATATATTGCCTTCACAATTGTTAACTTTTAAAAATTAATTTCATATTTATAGAATTTTTTCAGACTTATGACAGCTGTTTAATTGATCAATGATTCAATTGTATTTCATACTTTTTATTTGATGTTAAATGTCCTCTTAGGATATATTTTATTTCGTGTGGCAGTAGGTACTTTAATATGCTGTCTCTTGAGACTTGTATGCAGTGGCAGAGAGTAACTAAATATATTTACTCAAGCACTCTTTAGTGGAACTTTGAGGTACTTTTACTTATATATTCTGCTACTACATACCTGGACCCCATTACATTTAAGGTGGAAATATAGTCCCTTTTACTCCACTACATTTTTCTGACAGCTAACCTTACTATTGACTTTGCAGATTAACATCTCATTTAATATTTTTGTTTTACTTTTAAACTAAGTATTTTAAAAGCTGTTTCAGTTTAGGTTTAGTTTAGGTCAAATCAGGTCAAAGTACTTACTGTATTGCTCCTTTTTACAGGGCATGTCAAAGTCAGTTTACCTGGCACAGGAACAACTAATCCAGCCTGCGAAAACAGTGATGGGAACTTTTTAAAAATCTGTAAGCTTTTGTAGTGTTGGAAATTTGTTAACAGCTTCACAATTACAAACTCTCTGGAACGGAAATTTCTTCTTTTGTGTCATTTTTCATGCTTCTTCTCAAAGGATGTCAAAGTGCAGGTTCTACCTTAAACAGTATTTTAAGCTGGCTCGATGCTTCCAGTGTTTTTTCACATTCATGAAAACCTGAGTCATGTTTTAAATCACAATCACATCAGCTTTACAGGCTACAAGATGATCTCCATTACACTTAGCTTCCACCGTGATTCAACCTGAATCATCCCTTATTAAAACATGCACATCAAACAAACACATGCTCATAAGCTGTTACCTCTGAAGAAAACATAGAATCACCATAACATTCTGCTCATTTTGTTTTATTGCACTTTTACCATGATGCAAAGAAATGAAAAGAAATCCACAGAAACAATGAGTTGAATTTAAAAAAAAAAAGAAGAAGCATTTTCACTTTAAGAACACGTGATCTAAAGGTTCTCCGTGGATCCACCCATACGTCCAGACACACTGTACTGACCTGACACAGGACTATGGAAAACTGAATAATAAAACCCTTATGGAACAGATGGAGTCAGCACACACATATATGTAGACCTCCTTATCTTATCTATAGCTCGTACCTGGGAGGAGTTTAAAACCTTTCCGCTATGAAACCAGACATTCAAGTATTTCTATCATTGCACAGGCACTAGATTTTCCTACTGTATATATTAACTTTCAGCCAGTGACTGAATCGTTGACACCAACAGTTTAAGCTATCAGCTGTTGGTTATGAATGAAATATACATCCTGAAAAATAATCTCTCCACAACAGCAACATCTGGACATCAAATATATTACAAAGAAAACAATAATATAAAACTATTAGTGTCACATTTGGCTTTTGGTGCCGTAAATCTAACCTCATATCTGTTGCACTGAAAGAAATGAAGACAGTAGTTGGATTAAATGTTGTAAACACAGGCGGAGACTTGCTCATTTGGATCTAACCGTCCCTTGTGGCAGCTATATAAACCAATTTTAAAGCGAGTTTGATGCTTGTGATGGGGTGAAATATGGAGAAGGTTAAATTTACTGAGAGGCACAGACCTGGCAGCTACTTTTGCACATGCTCAGTTTGCCCTCTTTTGGACAAATGAGGAAAGTACACCACTGTGATGTAAATTCAATGTTTCATTTAGAACAAAAAAAAAAAAAAAAAAAAGGTTGATGTTACCGTTATTAGTATTCGTCTCAAACAATAAATATGAATTTTAATAAATACTCTCTCAAGTACAAGTAACATTTATGGGCAAAAATTAACGGACAAATCCAGGAGTAAACCTGCACTCCGATCAAATATCTCCATCTTGGACACCAATGATAGAAGCTGAATCAGCTTAGCAGAAATTAAAAAAAAAAAAAAAAAAAAAAAAAAAGACACTACGCAATAAAACGTTTTTCAGCAAATCAATAAAAACATCAGTTTGATAATTAAGACAACAGGAAGTCAACTCCGCCTCCTCCTCCACCGTGAATGTTCAACCGAAACACTTGCAATACCAACAATACGTATAAACACATAATTCAGCTTGTGAAGAAGAGAAGAGGGGGCAGGGAGGAGGGGGTGGGGGGGTTCTTTACAAGTCCCTCAGAATTCACTGAATTCAAAAAAGGGTCCTGAACAAGACAGAGAGAAGGCGTCTCTTGCAAGACTTTCGTGGTTTGGTAGTGCTGCGGTGGGTCGGTGGGTGTTCGGGGTCAGCTGCGGTGACACTATCCTACACTACAGTCAGGGTTGGATACTTTAAGGAGTCTGGGTGATGTGAGGGTGGTTCAGTTCAAGTCTGTGAGCCGGCCCCAGATCTGTCCAGAAGTCTTGGGCATCACCTGCGTCTTGAGCGTCAGCACAGGGTTCAGTCATTGCACCGTTTGTCAAAGTCCTATCCAGCAGGCCTCCGCTTCCACGCAGCTTATATCAACCTCAGGCAGGCGGGCTTCCCTGGGAGTTCAGCTAAATCAAGCCCTCTGAGAAATTCGCCACAGACGGAGCTCGTCTGCGTCACGGGATGCCAGTTCAGTTTTAAGAGAAAGACTGGATCTCCCAGCTCCAGCGATTCAGTCCTTTCTAGTTGGCGGCGCCCCCGGACAGCTACCTCTGCCGCGGGCCGTGGTCTGTCCCTTGGTGTCCCTGGAGGTCGTCCTCTACGACGTAGCTGTAGCCCTCCTTTTCAATGCATTCTGAGAGCACATTCAACACCTGGGGAAAATAAATCAGCACAAGACAACAGACAGAATAAGATAATTGTTACTTCTTCTCATTTTAGTCTTGGCAAGAACATGAATACACATAATCCCAAAATGTTGAACTATTCCTTTAAAGATTCCAATGAAAAGACGAACAAGGAACACTTTATAAAAGAGATTTGTGATGCCTTTAGAATTTTCTGCACTTCTGCATAAATATGATCTAAAATGTCATCAGACTTTCATCTAAATCCTACATATGTATATTTATACCAGCAGCTTTGTTTGCAGCACTGACCTGGCGTAGCCTTCTGTCCATGGCGTCCAGGTGTGGCTGGATGAGGATGGGACTGAGGCGGTCCCTCACCAGGGATTCCGCCATGAGCATGGACAGCTTGTATTCTTCCTTAGCCAGCAGCTGCAGACGCAAGTGGGTCGACTTCCTTACCCTGCAGAAAGAGAGCAGCCGGGGGGGGGAAGAGTCAGCGAGCCTTCATACAGAATTAAACTCATTACGCCCATATGCTTGGTAACACTAAAAATCCTGCGTATATTTTGCACTGGGATCAATAAAGGCATCCTTCTTTGCAAGCTACATGGAAACAACAGAGGTCTTACCTGCAGCACTGGGTCAAAGGCACCAGGATGGACAGCTCGTCATGGGAGTGCTTTCCAAAGCTGAGGTTCAAAACAGAAGCATGAATGGGTTAATTTCATGTTTGTCTGCAACTAATGAGCTGATGATTTTCATTTTTTATTGTTTGTATTATTTATCATTAATCATCATTTACTTTATATCTCAGCCAGACTCCTTACAAACTGCGCAGTTTTACACCCGGATCAACTGCACATGAGCTCATCATCATACAGTCCATGAATAATATACTGCATTACATTAAAGCCCCCATTCACTCCCATTGCATCTATAACTGTAACACATTACTGTTAATGAGTTTTCATATGATTATAAGTCTGGCAGTAATTTCCTTCAGGAAATTTCCTTCAGGAAATTATCGCTCATATTAAGCATCTTTTTAATGTCTTATTTTTATGTAGGAAGATCAGCTTAGAGAATATTTCAAATTTATGTTCCAGACACCTACACATTATGTACTTATTTTTGTAATTCTCTCAACTGTTATTATTTTTATGGACTAACATGCACTAATACACTACAGCTGAGAGATGTGAATGACAGTTTGACAATCTCAGCATTTCAGTCTCTTGAAGGACAGCGCAGTAACTTACCCTCTGCCGTTGTCCAGGTGGATGATAAAGGTCTCGTTTCCAAACTTTTCAAACGTCTCATAATGGTGGCGATCCATGTTTCCTGTGTTGGAGTGCAATTAGCTTCACCTTAGAGCACACGTCAACTACGATAGAAGAAAACCGTTGATGTTTATGTCGTATCAAACATGTCAACTCACCCATGAGGAAGTCAAAGATGGTCATGTCCATGATGTCCAGCAGTCGTGTCCCGCTGTCGTAAGGGGGAGTCTGTTTGACTTCCTCGCAGTAGTCTGGGTCCACCTCCCACCTGGAGTTAAATATCACACAAGCACAGTGTTCACATTTTCATTAGCATCTTTGCATCTGCTTTGCAAAAACATAACCAAAAGCCTTTTTAACATGAGAGAAGATTTCAATTCCTCGTTTTCTCCAGTTTGTCTATTTTGATGTCAGTCAGCTTTGACACATGCT